>CM068373.1:305947682-306687682 GCA_034769895.1 Magicicada septendecula | reverse complement strand
TATTGAAAAATTGATTAGAACTGATTTTTCTTATATCAAACATTTACTTAAATGCTGTGTAACAAACCTGTCTGAATATTTATAAAAGAGTTACTACTACGTTAGCGTACACAGAAGAAAAAATAATAAAATAGTTTAAAAATTAAGTGATTAACAACTTTCCGACCCTCTGGGGGTGGTTTGGTTCCGTTCATCCCCTCCAAATACGACCCTGCAAACTATACAAGAGTTCTGGGAGAATCAACTTAGTATTTTAAAGTCAACGTTGTAAACATCTTTTCCCTTTAGCTAAACATAACCGCACCCATCGTGTCCCTGTTTCGGGATGTTCTGAGAAGAGAGAGGGCAACTCAGATCGGATGCTTCCATTACCACATGTCCTCTGGTATGCGGTTTTCAAAGCAGGATAACCACCCAGTAAAAATATTTTCTATCGCTGGGTAGACTCAGCTAGACACCCCTGCGTCGCATCCCCTCTACACATGTTAGCTGTGTCGCATTGGCGTAATCAAATAGCAGGTAGCTGGTGACAAACGACTAGGAAGATGCCAACTCTGCGAAAAACAATAGTTAACTGTTAAAGTAAATGATTAAATTAAATCGTATTATGTGTGTGTCTGGGGGGGACGTGCGAGTGTGTATTAGTTAATGTAAACAATAGATTGGGTTTTTATAATTAGTTTCATTACGTAAACGTTATTAAAAACACAGTAAACAAGTTTCCTATTACACTGAATACATGGAAACAAGAGTGATTATAGGCACACACACGCACGCACAGGGGCATAGAGCACATTTATATAATAAAAGCGATGATGAAAAGTCCTTTATTTAATTACGAATTTATATTTCAATAACACAGGGAACTGCCAAATTCACACAACGGTAACAACAGGTAACCTAACGTTTGGATGCATTGAATTCACATCACTTAAACTCAAGTCAATCGATTATTCTGCGAAATCGATAATAAAATATCAATTTAAATGTGAGTATCCATGGTTCTGATATGATTCATGATCCTCAGTAGCTTTATACCAGTAGCTTTTCATTACTAGTAAACAATAAAGAAAAATCAATCATACTAGATAAAAATGGAGTACATAAAATACACTGAGCAGAATGCGATGCTATTTATATCGGACAATGTGACCGTGCTCTGAAACATCGCATTTCTGAACAAAAGACAGCGATTTTAACTAATACAATACAGGTTTTACAGATCATTCCTTACAACACAATCACTTCATAGATACAAAAAACATAACACTACTGCTCAACATACAAAAAGGTAAAAAATGGATTTATTAGAAATTCTAGAAATTATAAAAGCAATCAAAAGTAACAAAAATTTAACAAACGAACAAACTGAATTCTGTGTATCCCCTTTAGTAAAAGTTGTTATTTAGTTTAGTTAATTTTTTGTATTTTGCCTTACGATTATACTTAGTTTTTACAGACATTTGACCTTCCCACTAGCTTCTCCACCCCGTCCATCATACACACACACACACATGACCGATCCACATCCTAAACATATGTTCACCGCCCTTACATTCTTTGTTAGTTTAGATGTTCCTTGATTCTCTTTGAAAATAGCCTAATAAGCTGAAACAGCTGTCAGAGTTAAATAAAAACTCTGAAACGTACCAAGTGTTAATATATTGCTTATATATTTTTTAAAAATCTTTTTATACAATAGGCCTCGCATCTGAGAATGGGGTGTGTTGTAATACTCAACCTGCATGTTACAACGAACTATTAAAATTGTGTTTTTTAATTACTCAGAACAATTTTAAGATTTGAATATTTCAAAAGATACTGTATCAGGTAATTATGTTCACCACGTGAACTGCAATTAGTCTACAGTTTGAGGCAAGTCTCCAGTTTGAGGCTACAGTCTGTGTCTCGACAAACTAACACTGCGCACATGTTTCAATAATCGTATTAAAAGGCATGGAGCACTAAACGTACAGACTTTCTTCTAATCTGTTTACTCAGTTGTTAGCAATACAGAAATGCGTGAATACCAATTACTGACTTCTATACCTATACCCGATAGTAGTCATATTTCTGAATTCAGTTAATTTATTATCAAATATAAACAAGTTATATCACTTACTTGTAAGTACGTAGGGGTTTGAGGGTATAATTTATGTATACCAATAAAAAAGTCAGTGTTTAGATATCCCACCTGGTTAGTCATTACGTATAAGCCTACTCCCATATAAATCTATTTAACATTCATCTTCTGTAACAGGCTTTCATGCTAAAGACACTAAATGTTGTCAGTGATATGATTACTGAAATGTATCTTAATATAATTTCTACCCCTAAACCTTTGCGTAGAAAACAAATATTCATAACGCTTGACGAAAAAATAAAACATCCTCTCCTTCTTTTTTTCTTCTCGTTTACCTGTTTTTCTCATTCACCGCTTCTCTGTTTTGTTTTTTATTTATTTTTTTATTTTTTCTTCTTCTTCCTTCTCTTCTTATTATCCACTGAGTGTTAATTATCCACTTCAAGGCCTGTTCGAGCCTCTTCCATGTTATCGGTATGTTAGTGCGTCTACACCCTTCGTTCACCTCTCTTCGTAACGGTTAACTACATATCTTATTCCCTCTTATAGCTGTACATGTTTTTTTCTTTCAATTAGTTTATATTCCTCTATTTTGAAACTGGTATTTTAAACCTCCAGTTGTTTGGATTTTGTTGTCCATGATAAGTCATTATAATAAGTCATTTGTTTGTTGATTAAGTCATTATAGGTACAATACTGCCGATTCGGAACACAAAGTTTTTATTGCCTTTCAACAATCTGAGCAATTTAGTTTACAAAAAAAACAAAACAAATTTGATTTACCTGGTGTTTGCAAATTAAATTGCTCAGATTTCAACAAATTCTACATAGGCCAGACAGTACGTTGCTTTAAACAGAGATACATTGAACACACAAAGGCACTAAACTCCACTACCGAATCCATCTTTGCAAACCACCACATTGAAGCAAACCACACATACACAAAGATCGAAACAACGTGGATATTCTACACGTACACACAAAAGGCCAAAAACTAGACACTGTTGAACAACTACAAATATACAAACACATAAAAACGACATCCTAAACGAACAGACAGAATTCAAATCACACATATTATTTGAACATATCACACTCCACACACACAACATCCGTCTTTCAAAAGACGGACAGCGCTCCTAGTGGCAGCCTCTGACGAAGCTTATAATAAACGAAAACTGGACCAGACTGTAAGGTAAAAATTTAACATTTTTAGCAATAAAAAACTTTGTGTTCCGGGTCGGCAGTGCTATACCTATAATTAGTTATCCAATTGTCTTTTAATATCGTCACTTCTAATAATGCTTAATCTTGTGCAGTCTTTATCCCTTGTCCAAAAATTGTTACTGGAACTTCCATTACTCAGTGGATAAACGTCATTTATGAGCCTGCTCTTACTTCATTTCCAAACACTGTTATTGGTGCCAACAAACTCCTTCATGTCCCTACAGTTGTTTCTACGTCTACCTCTACCTGTATTGTATGAAATACCTGAATTTAAAAAAATTAAATGTAACATTAAAGAATTCTGACTGTAAAACAAATTCACTTCTGTCACATTTGTAAACAGTGGCGTGGCGTGGTACATAATACCTGTTGCCGGTTGTGATAGCCCTAAAACTTAAACTAAAAATTGATTCGAATTATTTCTTGTAACAAGTGTTATTTTTAGACCATTTTGCGTCCCCTCCCAAACACACATACACACAAATAATACGATTAAATTTAATCATTTAGTTTAACAGTTGTTTTGAGCTCATCTTCTTAACATCTTCCTACTCATTTGACGCGATTTGCCAAGAGTTCTTTTCTATCATTCACTGGGAGAAGAAGAGGGTCCCGGTTCAACGGGATCTGACTCTCATTATACTTACACAGAATAAATCAGAACACAAATAATGGAATTACAAATAATAAAGACAAGCAGAGAAACACATAACTAATCGAAAAAAACACAAATAGGTAGGTAGTAACTGCTGCACTTTGGTTTCGAAACGAACATAGCTGCTAATTGAGCGTTTTGCCGGTTTATACAGCGGCAACACATTGGGTGGATGAATGTGTCCTCCCCCTCCACAGTTTGTACAGTGACAGCTACTACGAGGTCAATAACCGTACGCAGTAAATCATTGCCGATGTCTGAGCCGGCAACACAAGACGGTACGAGTTCCCAGCAGTTTGAAAGCAATCCTTTGAAAGCTTTCCTTCAAGTTTCCCTACTAATATTGTTCGGATTTCAAATTATTCAATAACTAAAGTATTTGTTCTGTGATATAATTAACATTATTTTCTCTTATTCCATTAATGTTGCCGCCGGCAACAGCGGTTACATGGACTCCACGCTACTGTTTGTATATAAAAAACAAAAAAAGAGACAGTCACTGTAGGTTGGGAGATGACGACCAACTGGTTATGATACAAACGCTATTCGTTTACAGAAGTAACAAATCTTAATGAAAAAATGTCGCACAACTGCTAGATAGATTATATCTCTTTCTTTCTGGTGTTCCCTTATCAAATCAGGCAACCTTTTCGGTTTGAAGTAATGAGCACATCTCATATATTGAATATGTCATATAAGATAAATTTCAAACATTCCGGACTTTAGACTTGTGGTTCGTAAGTACGCCCTATAACTGATTTTTCAACAGGAGTGCACCAAACCTTAAACGAAGGGTATCGAGGACATAGTCTCAGTGAGTTTATTTGACTGCATAAAGTCAGACTAATCCTGTAGATACGTGAATCGAAGAATACAGGAGAGCTACAAGACTGCCGGCGATCAAGGACCGTGTTTTCTCTTCAAAAAATACTATTTTGCCAAACAAATACGGAAACAGGTTTGCAGCGGTGAAACTTCTCTCTTCTAAGTTAGCAGCCCATAGGCTGGTTGGCGGCAGCTCGCCATTCTTTACTCTTCTCTGCTTTTCTTTTCAACTCACAATATGATGTGCAGTTCATATCGACCATAAGCTGTTTCATGTAGTCTAAATGGGGTCGTCCTCTGTGATTCTTCCCTTCAATTGTTCCTTCTATTATTCTCTTAACCAACCCATTGTGGCGTAGTACATGCCCTATAAACTTAGCTCTTCTGCCTTTTAAATTTCGTAGAAAGCTTTTCTCCTCCTGAGCTCTACTAAAGACTTCCTCATACAATATATGCGGTAAAACCATGATACTTAAATGCCAGAAAATGTTATGGCAAATATCAAGTAAATCTAAACGACGAAGTGTTCGTTTGTCATCTAAACACATGTTGCTAAAAGAATTCAGGAAATGAGGTTGACTTAAGTTGTGAAAATACCAAGAAATATAGACTGAAAGAACCAATAACTCCTGAATCATAACAAGCCGAGAAGAAAAAGTAGAAGTACACGATTAATTGCTGAAATTCAGGCTTTCTACGCATTAACAGAGATTATTCGGGAACATTTGACTACTGACCGCATTTTATTACACAGACAGCATTATCACGAACACATTTATTTGACATTAACATAACGCGTATTTCGTTAGGGACATAAAATATTAAAGCTAAAATTAAACAATAATTACAACGATTGTTATAAATAACGCGTGTAAGTGGGAAGTTAATAAAATATATTATAAATTATAATGGAACAAATAACACGCAAAGCCTCGCATGCGTTTGCAGGTTGGAGGGGGCGGAGTTTTCCATCGTGTCGTATTGCTCGTTTTCTTCAGACTGATAATGTTACACTTAAATACGGTGGTAGATTTGATGGGATTGGCTTAAATCGAAAATCTAATTTCCAGCTGCTTTTATGTGCGGAATAATAAAGAAGGAATTATAAATTCGATATTTTTTATGCGAATACACGTTCCGGTGACTTGCGATGTGCTCGTTTTGTATTGTAATCCTATACGCCTATGTACATTTTCTTATTTAAATATTTTAAAAATAAAAGTTATAGTTAGAGTATAGAAAAAGTTATTCCGATTAGCGCTTTCCGAATAAATTTTCTATAGTGGTGTGCAATAGTGATAATTCTGTTTGAGATTATAAGCACTTACCGAACTTTCTTAATTAAAGTTAGAGTATAATTTCTTATCCCCTAGAGTATACTTCTTGTCTATTCTCTGTTTGCTACGGCTTAGATTTTAAAATATCCATAAAAATGGTGAGTGATAAGGGTTACTTTCCGTTTATGGATGTGAGAAAATATTGGATTAGTTTGATTAAGAGACTTATACAAAATTCATATTTGGTAAGCGGTTTGTTGATGGTCGTGTCCCATAAGTACGAAGTCCTTTTATTTACTCTGATAAGGAGGACAGTCATTGTGACAAACCTGCCCATTCATAGATTTCTACACCTCGTATTCATAGATTTCTAAATAAATCTGTTAATTAGATATTATTTAATTCTAAGGCAGGTCTTCAAATGGTAAGAGCTCTCCAAGCTGTCCTATCGCATGACAGACTTTTCGTTTCTTCGTAACACTCTCTGATTTTAATGCTATCTATTAACTTCATTCTTCTACACCCTCTTATTTTTCTCCTTCTATGACACCCTCCATGGCAGATGTAAGCAAGCAGTCTCTTCTTAAACAATGACCTAACTAATTCCTTTTCCTGTTTTCTATTACTTTCAGGAGTCTTCTCTCTTCCACTATTCTTCTTAAAACTTCATCATTCTTACTTTATCAACCCACCTCACTTTTTCCATTGCTCCCCAAAACCCACATCTCAAATGCTCCTAATCTTTTCTCATCCTCCTTCCTCAGTGTCCATGCCTCTGCACCATATAAAGCAACGCTTCACACATAACATTTGGCCAACCTTTTTCTTAAATTCTTATTAATTTTGCCACACAGCAGTCTTTTCTTCCTATTAAATGCTTCTTCCGCTATAGCAATTTTTGCTCTAATTTCACGAGTGCAGGACATATCTTCACTTATCAATCTTCCAAGGTATTTAAACTACTCCACCTGTTCTATTTGTCTTGACCTATCTTTATGTTTGCCTTTTTTCCTCCTCTGCTAATCACCATACACTTAGTTTATTCCTTACTAATCTTCACTCCATTTTCCTCTCATACTAAATTCAGATCTCTTATCATTTCATTCATTGTCTCTTCTTTTCTGCTAAAACAGCCATGTCATCAGCAAACCTTATACATTAAATTCTTCTTTCACCGATATTCACACCTCTTGTTTTGTCAAAGCACTTCCTAATCAAGTCATCAAGTTATATGTTAAATAAATTTGGTGACATACAGCAGCCTTGCCTTAGTCCTCTTCCAATTTGAATTCCTTCTGAACTCTCCTTTCCGATCTACACGCTCACTTTCTGCCCAAGGTACAGATTACGAATTAACCGTCTCTCCTTCCAATCCACCCCCCTGTCCCTCAAAATATCACAGTATCCCACTGTACTCTGTCAAATGCTTTTTAAAGTCTATATAAACAACATATAGCTCTTTGTCTTTTTCTATGCATCTTCCTCCAATTGTTTTTAGGATACAGTAAACAAGAATAAAAATTTCACGGAAGGGAAGATATTAAAAAAATTACGGGAGGTAGGGGGACACGACTTGAATTTGACCAGACCTGTTGCCGAAAACCCTACGATTTGAACTTGGGCAAGATAGTTGCACGGTAGTGAACAGAAGGCATAACAGTCGTATGCTATCTGGGCTGATGATGATTATGCTTCAAGTGGTCTTCAAATGGTAAGAGCTCTCCAAGCTGTCCTATCGCATGACAGTCTTTTCGTTTCTTCGTAACACTCTCTGATTTTAATGCTATCTATTAACTTCATTCTTCTACGCCCTCTTATTTTTTCTGCTTCTATGACACCCTCCATGGCAGTTGTAAGCAAGCAGTCTCTTCTTAAACAATGACCTAACCAATTCATTTTCGTATTTCCTATTTATTACCTTCAGGATTCTTATCTCTTCCCTTATTCTTCTTAAAACTTCATAATTCCTTATTTTATCAACCCACCTTACTTTTTCCATTGCTCGCCAAATCCACACCTCAAATGCTTCTAATCTTTTCTCATTCTTTCTAATTTAGACTAGAATATTTCTCTTGTGTTCCTACTAATCGTAGTACATGATTATATAAAACTTTAATTAATACATATTATGAATATATAAATTCATGTAAACATAATATTTAAAGTACTTTATTATTGTATTGTCTAAACAATAAAAAATGAAACAGTTTAATAAAATCAAATGAATTTCTATTGGTCTTGTAACGTTCCAAATATCGTAACATACAGCTCTCTTTATATGGAAATTACTTTTTTTAGTCTCCGGTACCCTCTGCCTTATCAGAAGAGCAGCTTGGAATGATCTGATACAGTATAGTTTTAAGAATAGACTTGATTCTTGGTGATAACATTGAATCGCTCGTACGCGTGTCCATGTGACTTGGTTTTGTGTTATCATCTTTGATTCCAATTCACGCGTCTCTTTACAACTCAATCCGGAGACGGATGGCCTTACTCAATTTTGTAAACTCATTATGTCATGTTTTCATTATTTGTTTGAACTCATTTCATACTTATTTCTTGTCTCTGTTGTGAGACAACAATCAACTATGCTGAATTCAAGGTACCAGCCGTCAATGTTTTCAATTTTATTGAAACAAATATAAAATATTTAAAAACGTGACAGTTTCTTTGAAATTTTAAACTTGTTGGAAAATTATATGAACTGAAACATTAAATTTAACATCAAGTAAATGATTTAATGACGTTTGATGTTTCCACATTAAATTAAACAGGTGGTCGACGTTAAGCAAATACTATACAAAGAAAGTTAAAAATGACATATAAAATTTGGGAATACTAAGTAATTTCAGGTTGTGCTCTGATGGTGTAATGCCAAAAACACTTGTGTTTACGAAGACACTAAGCTTCAAGGATATGATTGCATAGAAATAGAGAAGGCCGTGGTGTCATACACTTGCACATAGCTGAGCACTATATAATGACAATCGTGTGTTTATAAATGAGGATTGTATAATAAGTGGAGGTGCTGAACGTTTGTAAAGAGTCTCGAGGTTTATGTAGGCTGCCGATCCCCGTATAGCGATGGAACCTTGTAAAGTGTTCACTGAAATTAAAATATTGACAAGTGCTATTTCCACGTCCACAAGGCTGTGATCATTTGAGAATGTAGCGTACAATGAATTTGCGCTACGTTGCAAGCCGTAGAGTGACTCTTCGGCTTTCTTTTAATAAATGAACCATTTTGTGTAAGGTAGGAAATTCCTAGTAAAAATATTATTACGGCGGTCTAACTGATCGTCGTATGGTACAGTGGAAAACAAAATAGAAGACACCAATTAAGCCACTAATCACCAGCTTTAATTATCACCATTAAACAGTTTATATTTAACAAAACAGTCTTTTACAACAAATCAAATAAAAATTATTCACACGCAATAGAAAAGTGTCAACTGATATAAAACACAATTGTATTACAATCGAACCGCACAATTATAAAACACGTAACACTCGGCCACAATACGTCGAACCGCACTGTAATAATTCGTCACTTAAACTCACGGTGTAATCGCCCGATAATAACTGAACTATAATACTACGAACCGCATTCCAATAAATCGCAACTTAAACTGAAACTGAACGTCGCTAAGTACTTGTATTATATCACACCGAAATACCAGAACATTTCACATACTACGAATTAGCGCTACACTACGACGTAATTGATTGCGGCCTTGAAACAGTCCGCGCGGCTGGCGGCGTCTAGAAAAGTCTCGCGAATGGATGTTGAAATCACGTACGCACACAACATTATAGCCGGATTCTTCTGGAACATTCGAGAAACACGTAGATTGTTCTGTAATGTAACAATATGTTTTTCCAGTGTGAGGGTTGAGCAGACGGCTAGTAACTGAGTCTCGTACAATATTACGGGTTTGCAGTACCCAACAGAGCCTCGGCACTGGGACAGAAAATGTATTAACCATTCGAAAAAAAAGTTTAACCAAAATAATTAAAGAACAAACGAACGTAGCAACCAAGAAACAAATTACTCCGAAGATATGCACACTACATGACTGTTACAGAAACGAGAATATACGCATAAGTAAAAAAAAATTCTTTCCCGCTTTGATGGAATAGACAGGGGACGACTACCTCTTAAAACAATGAATTATCAATATTGAAGAAGAAAACATTTGGACAGACTGAGAAGAAGATGAGTACCGTAATATACACCTGTGTAATGCTTGAAACTAAAAAAAAAATTGAAGAAAATTATATGTTTACGTAATGACATGATTTTTTGTAAAAATATTATCATAGTTTGATAGTTTAATAATACGTCACAACACTGCTGTGAATGGTTTCCAAAGACCTCTAACATATGCAACTTTTCTTTTACATTTACTGATCTACTTAAAGCCAAAATAAAATAAAATTGCTAGCTTTACTTAAGGATTTGTTACTTATCACAATTTTTAACGCCTAAGTGTTACTTAACCCCGAATCTCTATATGTGTGTGCGTGTGTTTTTTTCTGTTTTAGTAACGGCTTCTAACTTACATTGTTTAAGAATTAAATACAGTTGAAAAACAACACAAGTAGCTCGTCCTCTGTGCTATTACCAGCCCAGGGCTAGTGTGGTCATTACCAACAACATTGTGTTCAGAGCATAGCCACTAATTGTATAAAATGTCTTAAAGGATTCTGAAATTCCTTAATATAATCGACAATGTAAAGTTGGAAAAGGAAGACGAACCTTGTCTAACTACTTGTGCAGTTTCTTGTATTCTTACGCTTGTTTAACCTCCCATCTTAATACTGATGCAAATATGATAATATAAACTTTCCAACAGCCTAATCAGATGATATGGCATTCTTCTCTTTTATAGAGTTTCCTATAGGATTTGATGTTGTATTCATGATGTTTCTCAATCAGATTTCCAAGAGAAAACAATCCATGTATTAACAATGCTTTACACATAAACTTTATAATCACGTTTAGCAAGCCGATACATCTGTAATAGTCACACTCCTTTTTACATCCTTCCTTAAAGACGGAGATTACTACAGTGTCCCAAAGCATCAGACACACACCTCTGATTCCCAGCAGCAGGTGTAGAAACAGATCAGTCTCATTTTAAAAATAGTGAAAACGTTCCTAATCCCTATTGAAAACACCTTATCCTTGATGACCACAGTGGTGGAAAATAATATATCCCTAATAACGACAATTATTGAGAACAGTATTTGTGTTTTGATTAGTACAATCCACGTATATTACAGTATGAAATGCCTGTAGGATCGTGATGTGTGGTGAAATTTTTGTAATCAATTACTTCGGAGCTATATTTTGAATAAAATAATATATCTGTTTTTGATTTCTTCCCTTCCGCAAGATAGTTATGCCACCGGGAGTCACTACGCCTTAAGCCAACTTTTCTTCATATACATCATAATGAGATGAACATAGTCCGAGAATAGATCTCATTATATCCTTGATCTCTGATATAACTTGAATATCCTCAAATCATTGTAAGCCACAAATACCTTTAGTATTTTAATATTTCTATTTATCGTTGGTTCTCTATACGGCTCTAAAAGTTTAGGATTGTGATTATTACCGACTCCAACAAGTAGGCCTATTACACTTCAGATCTTATTGTACTTATCAATTATGTCTTGTTGTATTTGATAGAATAAAGATTTAAGTTCGATGTCCCTCTTTACTGTTTGAAGTTATAAAATCTTATCCGATGTTTGTTGCTTGTAGCGCATTCTATTGTCATCTGATGAATCATCACATTTTATTAGATGTTTAACAACACGCTCGCTTAATTCTATTTCCGTTTTCAAGTCGATTTGACACTACACCCGATCATTAACTGAGGAGCTAATCATTTAACTTGATAGGGACCGGACTGTAGCTTTGTCCCTTTGTGCAGCCCTATTGTTATTTACCTGTAACCGTCGAGTTGCTCTGTCACACCACACGACAGCCTTTGTGCCCCTTTCCCAGGTCGCAGTCAGATGTTAGGTCAGCTGTACATACACGTAGATAGCAACAGATTGAATTGTACGCACCGCCAACAAACAGTTTACCACAGAAGCTACAGTTAGGCTTATTGTAATTTTTTACACACACGCACATGCGCGCGCGCACACACATAATTATTTTTGTTATTTTTGTAACTCTTAAATATTTCTTGTACCTCCAATAGTGTGAAATGTTTTAGGCGAAAATACATTAATAATTTTACATTCAGAATTAATTAATATTTGACGAACATTTCTGTAATATCTAAATATTTAGAAGAATATTCGAAATTTTGAGGAACACACTATATATATGTACATATAGTGAGGATCCTGTTGAGTATCCTCAGCTAAAATTAAGATGGCTGAGGATGGTAAAATGGGAAAATAGGATTCCCGAAGCATGTTCGAAATAAGGTAATAATATAATTGAGGTAAAATGTTAAAAATATTAAATAAATAATATAGGCATCAAGAAATAGACTGTAGCAAAAAGTGTGTGTGTGTGTGTGTGTGTGTGTGTGTGTGTAGAACATATGTTATAACAATTGGTTTCAAATTTACTTACGATCTATTTATTATGCATTATAATTCAGATGATAACAATAAATTAAATTAATTAATTAAATTAACTGCCAAAACAATAAGTCATATTCTTGTTAAACAAAATTATTTATATGTGTGTGTGTGTGTGTGTGTGTATGTGTGTGTGTGTAATTTGTTTATTTATATATAAATCACATAATTGACTGATTATTGTAATTAGTTTATATAAGAAAAAATGTAGCAACAAATATGTTATGAAAGAGACATAGCACGACATAGTTAAAAGTTCGTTTGACAAGTACTCAGAAAGTAGGCGAATTTTGCAGTATAAGGTAAACTGTTTAGCGGTATATTTTCTAAGAGGTGAGACAGAATCCTCAATGAATCAACGAAATTCATTTAAAGGAATGCCTTGATTTAGCAAAACACTTATCACTGAAAATAAAAAAAACATACGCTACAACCTAATCTTCTTTTTCTTCTTCAAGTGTTATTGCAGGCCCGAATAAGCATTAACTAGTTAGCAGCCTAGTTTGCCACGCACGTCTGTCGTCAGGATACCCGATGTTTACAGATTCTTGACTTTGCACACCTTACGTAGAATATTGTTGAACCTTTTTCGTCAACATAGTACGCTACGATGCCAGTAACCCAGACTGCTTACATAAAACACACTACAAGGTAGTATGTGCTTTCTACGAATAGTAATGGCAGTAGTAGTGTTTCTACGAACTTAGTGTTGATTCTTGTTATTCTTTAAGCGTACTTGGAACAAAACTATACTTGTTATACAGGGTGGCGCAGGGAAACGGGAAAATTTGAAGTTGATGTTGGCAGCCCTGTAGATGTAGCAGAAGTGAAACTGTCTGCCTAGCAGTAACGGACATTTAGTTACCATGGAGCAGTGGAGTGGTGCAGAGCGTGCGGTCGCCATAAGGGCGTTTTACCGACATGGTGACAGTTTGACAGCTGCACAACGGGAGTTTCGGCGCCACTATCAGATCCCACCCTGCGGTCAAGTTCTTTCGTTACAGGCAATCGAAACGTGGGTTCGTAATTTTGAAGAGACTGGTTCAGCTTTGAAGATAAAGCCTAATGGGGGTGTATGGTCTGTACGTACCCGAGAAAACATTGATACCGTGCGAGCTGCCATCTTAAGGAGTCCCCGTCGTTCGGTGCGAAAAATTACCTCGTCATTGCAGCTCGGACGTCGAAGCGTTCAAAGAATACTCCATGAACTTCAATTTCATCCGTACAAACTTCAGATTGTGCAACAACTGAATCCTAATGATTGTGTATTGAGCCTGCAAATTTGTGAACAATAGTTGGCTAAAATCAATGAGGATGCTAACTTCATTCAGAATCTTTGGATGCCCGATGAAGCCCATTTTCACTTCAGTGGATAGTGAATAAGCAGAACTTCCGTTACTGGGCTCAAGGAAACCCTGCTCAGCTTCACCAGCGTCCATTACACAGTACCAACGTTACCGTATGGTGTGCAGTGTCGTGTCATGGGGCGATAGGCCCTTACTTTTTTGAAGATAAACGAGGGACTACTGTCACTGTGACGTCTGAACGTTATGTCAACATGCTAGAGACATTTTTGGCTCCAAGACTCCATACTTTTCCAAATCTTGACATTCAGCACACCTGGTTTCAACAGGATGGAGCCACCTCACACACTGCCAGACAGTCTATGGCAGCAGTGAAACGTTTGTTTGGGGATGCCATAATTTCAAGGAATGCTAACATCGCTTGGCCGCCCCGATCTCCAGACCTTTCAGTGTGTGACTTGTTTTTATGGGGACATCTGAAGAGCATCGTGTACCAGACTGGACCAAGAACCCTTGCTCAGCTAAAGACACAGATGGAAGAGGAAATCGCCAAAATCCCAATATATTGTATTGATGTGTACAGTTATGTTTATGTTAGTCAAAGTCAGAAGTATTTTATTGCTTATTCGTATAGCGAATTATTATATTTATCTGATTTGATGACTTATTAATGTTTGTGTATAGTTCGTATAAGACAATTGAATAACTATGTGAACTGTTGAAATACGAGTGTTTTGCTTCACAGAAGCGTACACAAAATTGCGTACATTTCTCTAGTATTCGATAACTTATTTTACTGCTTATGATCCCAATCCATACTATTCTTGTAACACTAAAAAGACAGTGACGTATGGTGTATGGAGATAAACATTCAGTGCTTTGTCATTATCAAACTTCTACTAAATTAGTATTAACTTTGATTTGTTTTTGATACTATTGTTTTGTAAAACTAATAAGGAAACAAGCAAAATCATAGAGGCACAATTTTAATCAGAGCAAGAGTTTATTGTATTTTGCTCGTTTACTAAAACCTTTAGTTTACTTTTTCATTTTGTTTTGTAATAAAGAATTAATTAATGTCAAAGGGACTGCTTAGCTACTTTGATTTTTAATTAAAGGTACATTTTCCTTTTGTAACTCTGATATGTATACAACAGGATTTCTACAAGTAATGCCGTTTTCATCCTCTAACATCTGCTTTTTTTGTGCTGTTTTGCAACTACATTTACCATTACTCTCTCCCCTTCTAGTTTACGGCTGCTACTATCTTATTTCTTCCTATTATCTCATCTACTTCATTTCTTCGTGGTATCCTAGGTCTTTCGTCTACCCGTGAATGTCTAACCTGTTTTACTCTGAGCACCGATTCGTATGGGGCAGCCCTCTTTCAGTTTTGCACTATGCTATTCGTTTTTTCACCACGTTAATTAAAATGTCTTTTTTTATTCTCATTTGGTTGTGTGATTTTCTTGTTAGTAATACTGTCTTTATAGCTATGCACAAATATTTTCTAAAAAAAATTGTGCCATAATTTTGTTTATACTCTTCTTTAGCATTCAGATGGCTGTGACCATCTCTTACAATGTTGGATTCTTAGTGTTGTAAATTCTGTTATGGTTTTTGTGTCTGTGTAATAGAATAGAGTCATATAATTGTGTGATTGTAAGTAATGTATAGACCAAGCATAAATTTTTACTACAACGATATTTTACTAAGCTTCTACCATTATTTCTGTTCTTTCCACTGAATTCACATCACCCTATTTTGTTGCTCGGCCTTCCGGTGTTTATTTCTCCA
This sequence comes from Magicicada septendecula, assembly GCA_034769895.1. Taxonomy (NCBI): domain Eukaryota; kingdom Metazoa; phylum Arthropoda; class Insecta; order Hemiptera; family Cicadidae; genus Magicicada; species Magicicada septendecula. Next base: position 306,671,902 of record CM068373.1, on the reverse strand, counting down.
ATTTACCCCTGATTTGTCTGTGTCCTCTCGGTTTCTATATTATTGCTTTTGAATTTTGTTTTACTTGGTTTGTCTCCTCTATACATGATAGATATCCTTTTCTAATTAATTGTCTTCCTTTTGAGAATTAAATCCTTCATACCAAACAAAAAATTCTTCTAATTTCTTTATTTCTCATAATCATGTTCTTTATAATTTAGAACAATTAGAAAATACAAATTCTAAAAATATTAACCATTGATTGTGATAAAACACAAGAATAAATTTTCTTAGCAAATTTAACAAGGCGGGGGGCGAACGGTGCATATTAATGAAGTACGTAATCTTATCAAAGTTCGCTGAAAATGAATTTTAAGTGTCCCAAATTGTTTACGCTACAGCAACGATAAACGACAAAGAAACAAACTTATATAATACACTTAGCTGCACGTGGTGTCTAGTGTGGGACCCTCTACGTGCGATCTTACTGTTGCTGTTTTCTTGTTACTGAATAAGTTTCGCGTGTTGGTTAGTCGAGCACTGTCACTACCCTGCCGCCATTGTTACATAGTAATGCCCTCGGTAGAGCAAAACTTTTTTTTTTAGGTGGTGTCTATAATGTCTATTAAAAGTTTATATAACATATCTAAATGCTTGCAAAAATTGTAAAATACTTTAAATCTTATTATACTTACTGTTGTTATCATTTTTGCTTGGCAAAAAGTCGACCATAATCCATTTACGGCAACTGCTCAGACCATAAGTTTTTGTGGTCTATATTTCAACCACCTCTTGGCATTTGCTTATCTCCGTTGAAATAAACGTGAATACAATTGTAAACTTTTTGTAAACATAAACAAATTTATTTACAAAAATTGGATATGTTTTCTACTACACTTATACAAAAAAAGTACAATTACACTTTTGTAATGTTAGACATTACAATCAGTTATGTATTGGTATTTACATGCTGTACTGTGATGCCGTGTTGTTACTGATTACTTGTAAAACTATTTACTCCCTTCATATTAAAAATAATAAATTTTAGTAAAGATTTATATTTTATAATATATTTACATGCAAATATTAAAAAACCATATATGAACAACTAAATGAACTAAATATAAGTTGTCCCTTCCCCACAAGAAAGAAGCCATACATAAACATCTAAAAACAGAATATAAAATTATCTACGGAAATATAAAACTATGATAAATAAAGAGAAGAGGCCCTTTTCTCATTTCCTTCAATGGAAAGGTGCAAAACATTGCTTGCATAAAGCCACCTTGCATGTGCTACAAGATAAATTACTACGTTTTGGTTTGCTTTGTGTACTGCAAAATGCACACCTCCTTGATGTACCAGCTGTAGGCATGTGCTCAGTTACATTATTGAACTGCATGACAGGCAATCCTTCAGCCCCTTTTTAAAATTTTGATTTACTCACCACAAATTTTGGACTGGGTGTTGGGTCCTCTGTTCAATTTTGAGCAGAAATCTCCAATTAACTCATAAGCCAAAACACTTCTAAATGCCAGATGTGAGAGGGGTTTTTTCCTTTGAGCTAGATTATTAGTTTCTTTATATAAGATGTATGCATTTACAACTGCAGCATCAATAAAATAAAAGAAAATTTTCATCCACCCACGCCTTGACTTCCAAGAAATGTTATACGATGAATGATGCTGGTCGAATCTGTCCACCCCTCTCATGTAGCGATTGTAGTCCGCAATTGACTTAGGGCAAGAAACGCTCTCCTTTTTCCCTACCTTCTTACGCCTGGTTACAAATGCCGTTTCCTCTGAGTTGTGCATACTACTACAAACTAAGACACATTTCCTACCCCTATCTCTCCACTTGCTGATTGAAACATCATCAGACATAACAAAATCAGATTCCCCAAGTTTCAAGTTTTTATCTGCGGTTAGCATATCTTTTGGAAAAAACTTCCTTGTGGATAAAATGGTACCACATCCATAAAGTCCTTTTTTCAGCAGTTTAGACAAAAGTGGTAAACTACTGAAAAAGCGATAAAAAACAAACAGTATCCCAAATTCTGAAAAAATGAGGAGAGAGAAAGAACTACTTTTTCTCCTAGGGGTACGTTATCATTATCAGTTTTCCCTCATAAATTTGGAAGGTCAACATGTAACCAGTAACAGCACAGCATATTACAAAAATTTTGAAACCACGCTTTATAGGTTTTAGAGGCATATATTGTTTCAAAGAGCTTCGCCCTTTGAATGCCACCATGCTTTCATCAACAGACAGGCATCTGCTCGGGTTGAATGCTTCTCTGAATACCTTGTTGAGATGTACTAGCAGGGGTCATACTTTGTATAATTTATCGTAATTCGGATCGTTTCTTTTTGGCATTTTTTCATTGTCACTCAAATGAATGTGCCATAGGATTTTCAAGAATCTTTTGAAGGACATTATATCTGCAACTCGAGGTACATGGAAGAGTTTGGGTCTGATGACCAGTACAGACGAATACTTGGCAGGGAATGAAAACCCATTATCACCAGCATATCTATGAACGCCTTTAGTTCTGTAGATGTCAGGTGTAGATGTGCTATTCCATTCTGGGATGCATATCTATTAGACTCTAGCACAATGATTTCAAAAAACCGCTCAGTAAAAAATAACATGAAAATGTCCTTTGGAGAAACTAAATTTATAGGTAGTTTCGGACCAAATGGTTCTGAAAATGGGTGATTGCTATATTTTTCAGGTTTTTTCCCTTTTTTAGAAAATTTTAGTCCTCCTGAAGCTACTGAACTTGTACTAGGAACATCATCACCCGATTCGGAATCAGAACTAGAGTCTGATTGTGGATGAACTATCTCATCATCTGAGCCAGCAGTGCTGTCATGTGATTCAGATTCTACGTACATGTCTTCAGCACCAGCTTGAGTTACGTTGGTGTCTCTGGGCCTTGGAACAATGAGTACATCCTCAGCATCTGAATCCCCTCCATAATCAGAATCAGACCCAACACCATCCAGAAAATTGTTCAACTGCTGCTCTATTTCAGTCGGGCTCAAAAAAATCTGAATTTCCCCTAGGCATTATGTCCTAAATGTGAAAATATATTTATATATTAGGACTCTGCATAGACTGTAATGTTTGTGAATTTAAAAAATAATGTGAAAAAAGAATAAAAGCAAGTATGAAGTAAAATTAAAAATGAGAGTATCATCTGCAATTGTGACGAAAAACTGTCCCTTTGTATCATGGCATGATGGCATGTGTACCACTTCATTGCATTTGCATATAACATCTAAGCGCATTATTTTATTTTTAAAATTATCTGATATGTATGTTAAATAAATGATGTTGTAACAGAAAAATGTAATAAAACAGAATATTACTTGTGGAGAAGTATTTGTTTACAAGAAAAGAACAGCCATGCACTTCAGAAAAAGTGAGGTTATGTACGTCAGTTCTGTCTCTCCCTATAAAACATGATACTGACAGTTATTTATATTACATATAACACAAAATTAAGGCAGGTTACTGTTGTAGCAATTAGTTGGGACTATGTATTCTTAACAAGTAACATTAATACTGTAAATATAAACACTTAACCGGCAAGAGAAGCAAACAATGTACATAACAGACACCATGAAGGCTTTGTGGTTAAATTTTTGACCACAATCTGAAGCATACTGTAAACAAGTGCTGCAATCTGTTAGAAAAACTATGTAACTTCATTGTGGCTATGATTTCGACCACAGTCTGTTCCAGAAAACTGTTCCCTCTGTTGTAGTCACTTGATCAGTGTAAAACAATAGGTATTTTAAAAGTCGTGGGAGGTGGTTGAAATATAGACCACAAACTTATAAAGGGTTAAGACGCATAGCATTTCATTGATAATTTAAGAAACTATTTATTAAGTAAAAGTAAATAAGAGTTTACCCGTAATGTGCTGCGAGCAGCATGTACGGTTGGAGATGGTCTTTCGTCCTCATTTTACAAAGCTATACGTTGTAATGTGACAAACATTACATGCCCAGTCAAACAAAATAAAATGATCAATCCTACAAAACAAACAGAAAAACTACCTCTAACAAGGAAAAATAATATAAAATGTAAAATAAAACTATAAAATAAGTAAGAGTATAAAGTTAAAAATAATGTAAAATCCAACACAGAGATACAATATCAAGTAAGAACAATATTGTAAATAATTATAAGCTGTACACTGAAAAAAGTGATAAGTGAAGGAAGAAAAAGTGTAATATAATGAGTGATCAGTAATAACAGAAAAGACTGTTAAAATTAATGATTCACCCCAAATGTATGAAACAAAAGAAACGTAGACTATAAGTAAGATTAAGGGAGACATGATTTATATTATTTTGAATGTTCAGCAGCATTGTATTAATTAGGATTTAAAGCCAAGTCCCATATTGGTTTCAAAGGAAAAGACTACAATTAGAGGGTTCAATTTGTTTAAATAATTATATTAAGAGTTAGTTATGTTTAAATATGTTTTGTATGTAATAATGTTAGTAATATTGCTATTAAGAATATTATGCTATTATGGCTATTATGAATTGTCAAAGAAGAAAAAGGTTGTAAGAAAATGGACACACTGTTATGTACAAAATACCATAGATACCTACATTAGGCTCAGACACACTAAATAGAATTAATCAGTCAACAAAATTTGGCAAACTAAGGAAATAATTACTACTATGGAATATAAACCAATTTATAATAAGTAATAATCCCATCAATCAATGTAATCCCAGCTATAAAGGCACAACTCTAAAGTAGCATGTCTATAATTCCTGTTTTAAGGTAATATTAGTGTTGGAAGGTAATAGAAGCATTAATTTCAGATAATCAAACCACTATACAGATAATATAAACAGTAAGAAATATCCTAATCAACAAAACAAAATGTTAAATAGTTCAGTAGAAGGTAATACTAAGGAAGTCACAATGACTTATACTAAAAGTAAAAGAAATCAACTATTCGTAAAATAACTAGTAGTATAATAAATTAATTAATCAGAAATGATATAACTAAGAAACCAGATTATGTCAGTATAAAGGTAATTACAATGTTTAAACACAAAGCCAAACAGAAAATATCTTCAGTAAATGTAAACCTATATGAAAATAATGTAAAGACCAACATTTTGTAAAGATGGTAATTCATCTGTTAGTAAACAGACACCTATCAAAAGGGATATCAAAATCTTTGTAATTTTATAAGGAAGAACACTATGTAATTAGATTTAACTATAATTATATGATAATTAGGATGTAAATTAGAGAGGAATTGTTAAAATCTTATAATTTAAATAATAAGGGTCATGTGACACCTAATTACATTGGAATTAACCAATGAGGAATTTTCGAAATTTGCTCAAACTCGTTGAAGAGGAAGAAAAAACATTACAGTCTATTGTTAAATCTAAAGGTATCAATATCAACTCAGTGAAGCTAATGGCCAGAGTATTGGAGAGGATCAGATCCGAGTGTAACGGAAAAAATAAAAGAATGTAAAAAAGAAAAAAATATAAAGTGACAGAATCATTCTATAAAAATATAACAAAATAATAAGAAATAACCAACCTGACGTCTATTAGAAGAAGCTAATATGAAAACAATAAAGGTAAATATAGAGAGAGAAATATCAGACGGTGAGATCGAAAACTAACCTTATATTAATAAACTCTTTAATAAACTACACCAACACCAAGATTAACTACACTACACTTCATAACAGCAAAAAAGTGAACATAAAAACAATTGCAAATAGACACAGTGAACTTTATTAGGAAAAAACATTTATTTAAACAAAATAACGTAGCAGAATTTTCCATACAACGTGAGCTGGTCAACAAGCGGCCATCTTCGATTTTCTGTAGCCTTTCGCTCAGAGCGAAACCAGTTCAGCATTTGGTAGAAAATTAAAAAAATACATTAACATTTTGTTCTAAACAAATAAAATTATCTTAAACCATTTTTAGTCAATAAGAGGTATAATTATTGTAAGGTATTGTACTTACAAACTGTGTTTCTTACTTTATAATAGCAGTCAGATAAGAACCTAACAAAATAACGTTATTAAATATTTCATAAAGTTTGTAACTACCCAACTGAGTGTGAGTCGATACGGGCAGAATACATTTCGACCCAATAGTTGTCGAATCAACTCTAAATAAAGAAACGTTTTAATAAAAACTAATTAAACTGGTACATCGAGTATTATTTTTTTTTTGTAATTTGAATTAGAATTAAGGGTTTTCAGGCACTAAAGAAGAGAAAACTTACGACGGCCATTGGAATTAGATTCAACCCAAGGAGCCAGCGACATAACCTAGTTCTACCGTATCGATACGGAAATCGAACGGGATTTACACAAACCATTTGTTTCAAATAAATTTTACCAGTCGAGAGAGAGTAAGTGGAATAATAATTAGCCAGTTTTCTTACTGACAAAGATAAATTTTGGGAAGAATTACACGAAATTAATTAAAGTAAATAAAAGAGAAAAAAATAAAATAATTTTTTTTCGATTAAAAATAAAATTTATTTTTGACCAATATTTTCGACAAGCAAACACGAATTTAAATAACGTTAACAGACCTAGATTATTTGAAACTTTACGTTTCAAATTGACGCAACCAACGTGTGGCTGGGTAAACCATAAAACCCATACATATTTGAAACTTTACGTTACAACGTTCACATACTGAAATCTGTTTACGGGGAAGCGAAGCTTTCTCATTGTTGCTTATGGCGACCGGAACAAAGAGGTGACAATTTATTGCACACTGATCACCCTTTATGAGATCATGCGTTACGTCATTGTGTAATTCTATTCAATAATAAACAACATCTGTAGAGTATATGTACAAAAAAGGAACGGACTTAAAAAGAAATTGCACAATGATTCCGTATTTTGGTATTTTCTGTATTACGATATCCGGCTGCTATTACGTTTGTACAGTTTAATTACTAGCATCCTCCCTGAGGTGCATAACCCTCTTAATATTTTGAACTAAGTATGGTAAACTTGGGTAAACTCGTGATAAAGTATATAAAATACGGTACCAATTGTGCTAACAAAAAATTTTTTATTCTTTTTTTTCTGTTTTAATCTTTGGAAATAATGGTCTCTAAGGACTTTATCGCACTAAATCTTTTTCGGATAAAACATCATATCAAATTTATTTTAATTAAATTTTGAAACAATGTTCTTACTTGATAATCTCGTTATATTCCAGGTAATCTCGTGAGAACACTTCGCTATACTCGTGATATTACAACTTTACTTAGATTGAGACAATATTGTGATACGTCAGGCATACTCGTGACATCTAAAATCATAAATAAAATAAAGCTAAAATCATACGGTCAAGAAACGTGAATTTAAAAACTCCATTAATATTAAAATCGTACTGGGAAGTTATCGTATCCAGGAAGTTAAAACTATCGAAAATTTTAGTAGAAAACAATTTATAAGATTTATATTTAGTGGTAGTCTTTTTCAGAAGTAAATGTCAAAAATTAATAAATATGTACATTACTAGGAAGCGTCTTTACTTGGAAAACAACACAAAACATTTAAGAAACTACGATTCAGAAATAGGCTCCTACAACGTATACGCCGTCCATAAACTACCAAAATATGAACCACCGTATTGAGTATGTATTAACCGACTATGTAAGACTAAAGTTGATGCTTAGTATAGTGAACTACAATTATGGTAGAATCAAAATGGACGTCCTATTACCAGATAGAGACATATAAAGAATATTCCTTACCTTTCACTTCAAAACGTTGCAAAACAATAAACAGGTGTCGCACTGGCGCCTACAATACCTCAAACTGAACAGTAGAATGCGCTCAACTCGAGAAACTAAGGATTTGTGGGAGCATTGGTTAACCCGTGACAAGCTTCACAAAAAGTATCACGAGATTACCTCTATCACGAGTATACCCGAGTTCACCATACACTTATTATTGAATAAATTTTAATATTACATAATTTTTCGGTTATGAGAAAATCACAAAAATTCCGATTGCATAGAACTTTTTGTTTGTTAACGTAGCAGTTTTAGAGCAACCATACAGAATGATAATCTCTAAAAGTTCTAAACGATAGACTAAAATTTTTTTTTAGTCTGACTCCCAGTTTGAGTTACAATTTTTAAATATTTTTGGTATCATTTTTTGGGCCTTGTAGTAGGGTCAGTTAAAGAACTGTGTGATTTTAAAACATTTGAAAATTTCAAAAAATGTACGCTATATTTACAGCTTGGCTAAAATTCTCTTTAACTTGATTCCTACATGTAATTTGCAATGTTATGAAACTTTTGCCACACTTTTAGGCCCTGACGTACCAAACATTTTCAAGAATTAACGCTACATTTAGATTTTAGTTAAAATTCTCTTTAATTTGATATGCGCATGAGTTTTTGCGATTTTATCAAACTTTTTACCCACTTTTTGGGCCCTGAAGTCCAACAAATTTGAAATTTTTAAAAGTGAAGACTATGTTAAGATTTAGGTTAAAACTCCATTTAATTTCATGCCTCACGTGGGCTTTTGCAGATTTTTAACAATTTTGACCCTCAGATGTTTGCCTCTTGCCATATATTTTTCTTTGTGTGAAGGGGGAGCAATCTCAAAAACACTATGGCTCTGTAGGATGAAAGTGTCGACACGCACGCCAAGGTTTACGAAAATCGGTTGACGCTTTCAAAAGTTATCATGAGACATGCCCCAAATAGACAGACATACAGATAGGTACACAGACAGACAGACAAATGGCAAACGTTCGAGTTAAAAATGAGAACGCGCTTTGCTCGTCCGATTAATCAGCTTAGACGTTTATGCAAACAGTCATTATACGAACACTGTTTAAATTGGAATCAACTACTATTGTCGGTTTAGCTCTTTTGTGACACAAACTACAGTATTTTTGATTTTTGATTATTCAGTATATGCGTACATAAAGGATGTAATTAAGGACTGTGTACGCTGATTCGCTTACGTTTGCTTTTAATTAAAGAAACTATATCCTCTTTTAAGATTCATATCTAGTAGTATTTAGTTTGAACCTTTTGATCAGCATTTATGTATGTCAACCTGACCCTTTGTATGTTGTAAAGGGTATGTCAACCTGACCCTTTGTATGTTGTAAAGGGTATGTCAACTTTATAAAACTCACCTCTTAGTGCTCTTCTGTTTGTAACGCTGTTCTGTTTCATTCAGTTTAAAATATACTTTTTTTTGCTTTTCTGTCGATTAATATTAAGTTTTTAGACTTTTTATGAAAGCCTACACACTCATTATTTTCTTCTGGCTATAGTATTTAATGTTTTACAACTCTTCATTTATTTATTTCTACTCATGAAGAAAAATAGTAATATTAATCATCATCATCATCATCATCTCATCATCATCATTATCATCTGTCGCTAAGGAATCATGCAGTTCCGTTCGTTTCTATTCCACGATTTAAAAAAAATACATCATAGAGGTTTTACCTCACATAAGCAGAAGAAACAAAACTTAAATTTAATAGTCGTAATTTCCAATTCGTTTATACTACACTGAAATTTTGCATTTACTTATATCGACAGATAATTCTTGATTTACCTCGTTGATTTTTACTTTAAAACATTCATGTGTTTAAGATAAAAACATGTTTATTTAAATATGCAAATAAATTGTTTGTTTATTAGTTAAATAAACATGCATATAAGTTGTTTAATTTGAATAAAATATTAATATAATGTTTAATATTACCATTTGTTTGTATATTAATCTATAATTAAATTACCATGTTTGTAACTTTTACGCATTTAAATTTTGAGATATTACTTTTTGGATTTCATATACACACTTTCAATAAGTTAACATTGGTCGAATCAGTAAGTAAACACTAATTTGAAGACTACGGAATTAGATTTCAATGAAAATTATGTTTTTTGGGCCACAGAGCTGAAACAACAATAACTTACTGGGAATGTTTGTAGCTACAGCACGGTTCGTTCTTAATTATTTAAAAATGTTATTAGACTTTATTCTGGTAATTTTTATACTTAATAATTTTTAGTGGTTTTGTTTATTTTGAGTAGTATGTATTTTACTGTACGTGTTTGCGCAGAAGGTTTGTTCAAATATTTATAATTTGGGTAAGTCTTAATATAACCTGTAATTTTTCTCAATGTCTCTAGTGTCAATTAATTTCAACCACAAAATGGCAGTATATGTTTAGGTATATTAAAAATAAACATCATCATCAGCAATGGGTGTCAGTCTTATAAACTCAGTTAGTTCACGTTAGGCGTAGTAGAATTAGTGAGGAGGAATCGCTTTAGACGGAAATAATCCTGAACCTTCGTGCCTTGACAAACCGTTATTAATAATTGATATTACCCGTCTAGTTATTTGATGTTTGTCTGGTTAGCTTCTAAATAATTCATTGTTACTATTTGTAGCTTCAGCTAGGCACGATGTAATATAAAGTAAATAATACGTGAGGTTAATAGATTTATCAAATGTTCCACTACAACGGAGCCACATTCATTTATTCCCTGGAAAGCGCATCTTAATTACTCCCACTTAATTTTCATGGCAGTTTTAGCTATGAGATTGTACAGTCTTTGTAAAAATTATTAAATCTGGGTCTGAATTTATTAAATGAATTGATCTTTTTATATTTGTTTTACAATTGTTATTACTCTTGTGTTTTTAGCTAATCTTTCTTTAATATAGTTTAAACACTTGTCACTAATTCGGTCAGACCGACCAGAGTTATCGATGTGTATACAACGGGGATAGAACTCCAAACAAACGCTATGGTGATAGTAATAGACATTAGTCTATTACACACAGTTTTTTCCTTCCCTCTCTTCCATTGATTTTATCGACTACCCTTCAACGTTTTTAAACATGTTACGTCTTTAATTAAACAAACTTGGCAGAAAACTCGTTATTTGGATTCTACGATTTTTGTTCATTACGTACGATACGACAGAAATTTTAGGGAAACAGAAGCTCAACTTTAATTTAAAACAACGCGAGTAGCAGGTATTTTTATTTTTTCCTTCAACTTAATATTGCCGGTATCCTAATTCCCCGTTTACTTTGTGCCAGAACGTTGGCTAAGGAATCGTTTAAAATTTCAATCAGAAAAATAAAAAGCCTTAAAGTATTTATACCGTGAAAATGTTGTATAATGATTGCGAAAAACCCGCGCATGCTCACCGCACTTTTCCTCGACAAGGAGTTGGGGGAAGAAAGGGAGGGACTTTGCAGTTTCCAACACCTAATCAGATGCTACGGAGAATCAACGGACGTTCTGCTCTAGAAGACAGAATGACCATTCATCAGGTGGCAATAAATTGCTGTATACCATATATTTGGCCTGAGACAGATGCGCACGAGTTTTAAATATCTACGGCCCCTTTTAAAGGGTTATATAGATAAAACAATAATGCTTATCCAAACAAGAAGGGACCAGGTTCATAACAACATTGAGATAGAGGAGGACACAATTGAAGTGGTGGACAATTTCACGAGTGGACCTAGCAAAGACTGGATCAGAGGAGCCGGAGATCCAAAGACGGAACACTATGGCTAACAAGGCATACTTCGCATTGATGCTATCATTTAGGTCTGGGGGTGTGCACAGGGAAACAAAAATTAATATATAGAACTGTCATCAGACCGGTGTTAATCTACGGGTCTGAGGCTTGGACAATCACACAGAAAACAGCCGACATAGTAGACTTTCCTTGAAAGGAAAGTCCTCAGACGCATTATAGGCCCAATATCAGAAAATGGCTCATGGAGACTGAGATACAACAATGAACTGTATTAAATATATAAAGACATACCAGTCCCAAAATTTATAAGAATGCAAAGATTGCGTTGGGCCGGACATGTTATGAGAATGGAGGATGGTAGGAACCCCAAAAAGGCTCTGCTGGGTACTTGGGAGGGAACGAGACCTAGAGGCAGACCGAGGAAGATGTGGTAAGATGGGGTTGCAGAGGACGCGAGGGATATGGGGATAAGAAACTGGAGCAGGGTTGCAATGAATAGAGTAGATTGGAGGCGGAGGTTGGTGGAGGCCAGGGCCCGACTTGGGCTGTACCGCCATAGGAGGAGGAGGAGGAAGTTATTAGAATTTTTTTATATTTTTATATAAAAGTATTGAAAATAAAACTTAATTATCACTTAATTATTTAGATGTTTCCGTATGTTAATTTTTTACTCACCTTGTTCTTTACAAACTTACGATACCCTCTGCTTGGTGTAAGCTTACAAGCTCACAAGATTAAAATCTTCCTACGTTCCTTGGTAGGCGGGAACGTCTCCCAAGATAAGTACCGATGGCATAGATTATCATCGATAAAAGAAATCACCGCAGTCGATAAATTGGTATACGTAGTCCTATATTGTGCAGTACGCACTTTAGTGATCGAGACCGCGCGTGGTACAACTGTTTTCTATAATTGTAAGCTGCTTATGTATGGTTTGATAACTATCTAAAATAATTGAAGCGTATCTGCCACCAATCAGCTGCGCTGCTTTTGTCTAGAGCTTTCTTACAGTTGTGCATAAAAAAAAAAACAAGAAAAAAAACAAGTGCTGTAGTTTATACAATTCGCCCGTTGGAAGTGAAACTGCTGTTAATTATGAGTAAAATTTATTAAGGTTATTTTTCCTCCATAATATTTGCAGGCTTGTTCTGCAGGAGTCTTTGGGATTCTCTTATCGAACTACGATCCCAATTTCCGTACATACCTGAATTGGGCACATCGTTTTTCACCAAACATTAAAGTTCACTTATAACATTTGGTAAGGAAGTTTGCTATTGCAACAGTCACTCAATGGTATACTATGTAATTCCGCAGTATTAGATAAACGAGGTCGTTTAGCGACACTGATTACAATTCATCGTTTTTACTTTATGATAGGAAAGTGTTTAAAGCACCTTTTAAAAACAGTATTACATTATTCTAGTCAGAATTACATAAATTCACTTTTGTTTATTTATGTTGTTGCTTAGGAATAATTTTTGTTTTTATGTTAAACTAGAAGTACATTTTCAATAAGGTGACACATTGACACCTCGTTTAGCCTTTTAGTTTGACGTCCTATTCTGGTTAAAGTATTTTGCTTATTTAAAAATCTTTAAAGTACATCTTTATAAATGGGTTTAAATTATTTAATCATCATCTTCAAGAAAGATTAACCAAAAATTGTTTCTTCTGGTCCCAAGCAGGTAGACTAGAACTGATCACTCCGGCGGTTTTTCGGATGTCCCACACCTCTCCGTCTTTTGGCTTACAATTCAGTAATTATTTGTGGATGCGGCAGTCATCCAGTCGGTCAAGTTGTTCCAATCATTTTAGCCGATACTGGAAATTTGCTTGAGCGAGTTTAGTAATTAATATGTCCCCTGGGTGTGTTATTAACATACCGTAAGGTAAGAAGATCGTGGGGCTGCCACCGTCTGGCTTAACTTTCAGCCCGATTTTCTATCTGGGTTGTCTCCCATAAACTGGCTTTCTTACCCGACTAAATACACCATATTTCCGTGTTTTAAATATCCATATATCCATAAGGATCTTTAATGTGGTGGTTTTTTCTTAGCTCCCACATCCTAAGCCGTAGACCCACAAGGGTAAACTACAAAGGGGAGAATTTCTTACCCCAAGAACAAGACGGTGACCTAACCTCTACTTGTTGACAAGTAAAGGAGAAACAGCTTATACTGGCTGAAAGGGTAATTAATGCTTTTTCATGGCTGTGTCTCATTTTTAATATTTTTACTGTGAAGGAAGCAGAAAATTGCCGTTGGTCTTTTGCTTTTTCCTTCTTCGTGCGCCACTTCCATTCCACTTTCGTCATGAAAAAATTTGGAACCCAGACTACGTGACGATCCAAAGAGGAATAATTTTATAAATGTAAATACTTGTTTGGGACATTCTGGCTAGCAGCCATAGGCTTTCATCGCTCCTTCTGACTTTCTGAGAAGCGGACCCTATGATCGGTTTTTGGGCTACTCCGTCAGACGTTTGCAAGTAAATTCTTAAGTAGCAGTGACAAGAACCTCAGACAACCTCCTCACAGCCGGCCTTGTACACAGCTGGTTTAACATCAAAAACCATCTGCACGTACTGTATTAAAATGACTTAGTGCAATCAGTCGTTGTAGGCGAAGTTATAAAAAAGTTTCCGTATAAGTCTGGACATCAAGGAAAGAAACATTATGACTACAGTTCGGTATTCGGTTACCTTATCTTGTCGTATCTGACACAGCAATCCGCACAAGACAGAGTTGTTTACTTTGTTATAACCTTGAAAGTTGATTAGGAAAAGACAGGTTTGTTAAAGCACTACTTCAATTGACCACGTTCTGGAAACGGTAAACTACTACAAAAATATCGATCTATGTAATTTTTTATACCTAACCGATACAGTTTTGCCCCTACACCACGCTGGAACTGGCAGTCGGAATTTATGTCGTTCTGTAAACAGCAACCATCGTTACTGCTGACTCTGTCGATATGAGTGATAGCGGCAGTGAAGAAGTATGTGAAGAAAGAAGGAAGAAATTTTTTCAAAATTATTCTGTATACACGGAATAAATGCAACAAGTGCAAGGGTGGAAAACACTACCTTTTATTCTTTATTTCTAAAATAGGAAAATAAGGTACGATTTCGAACAGGTAAAATATTACAGGATACTCAAACAAACCACTTGTGTACAACTGAATGTGCAGTATACAAATGAAGCTGCAGTATAGAACATACAGTATTTTTATTTGATGTACTGTACTTTATGTAGGAATACGTGTAAATTAGTAGGATTAGTAAAGTATACTACAGTAACGTGTACTAAAATCGGATACCAATCTCTCATACAGTACATGACCACTATTACTATAGAAAATAAGTAATACAATAACATGATAAATCAGTAAGTTTTGTATGTCTTACAATACCGTATAAGCAGTGTTTTGAAACGCTTACTTTATATAGTTTTATTATATAAAAAGTAAACATTTTAAAACTTTTAAGTTTTTATATTGTACTGCTGGAAAATATACCAGTACATACTAAGGCCTAAATCTGAGTAAAATAGAAAAAAATTATAATTTACAAAATAATATTGTCAGCCATATTGAATTTACGTTAAAAGCCTAGCACCAAGCTTTGGCTGGGTATAAACATTTGATGTGTAAAAAACTAATTAAACCTCCAAAATTGTTGTAATTATTTATAAAACTTGAAAATTAATAAAAAGTTGAAAAATTTATAAAAGTTGAAATTAATCAGAAATTGTTTTAAATAGTATTGAATTAGTATAGTTGCAAATTGTGTTTTGATAGAAAATTATAGAACAAATAGAACATATTTGTGAATTGAGTAATCATGTTTACCTACAGTGTATGAACAAAATTTGTATGATAACAAATTGATAAATCACTCAATATGTAAAAATTAAATGTTTACTTAAGAAAGTTGTGTTAGTGGTTATAATCACAAACAGAATTATCACTGTTGCACACCACTATAGAAAACATAGTGGCGGGATGGGGTGTGAAGAGTTTGGTTTTATTCTCTTGTTGTTATTTCCGATCTGACGATGAGCTGAGAAGCTTGAAAGCGCTAATCGGAATACTTTTCTATAGTGGTGTGCAACAGTGATAATTCCATTTGTAAAAATTAAAAGTAAAACGACTATAACGATATAAAATTCAGTAAGATTAAGTATATTTAGTGAATCCATGACCATAATAAGAGCCAAATATGCGTAATTATAAAAGTGATTGTTGGTAAGAAAAACGTTAAGCTTTCTGTTTCCGGGACGCTGTATTAGACGCTTCGGTGTAGAAGACGTCAATTTTGATTTGACCATCACCAAGTTCAAACGTGTCGTCAAGAAGTGAAATAATTGGTAATCGGTAACCTAACCGTAAATAGGGAGTGCGTGAGTAAAATCAACATTAACTAATTAACTCAAGAAAAATAATGTAATAACGGGAAAGAGAAATAAAGAACAATGATTAAATTAATAGTTTAATAGTGAATGAAAGTGGTACTCACCGATCAGGTGACATTATGTATTAATAATCCCCATAATACTGAAGATAATTAACCTATTAACGTTGACAGTTTAAACGAAAGTGAAATTAAGAACACAAACTCACAGGTTAACCCACGTCCTGTGCCATATAGACGTCAACGATTTTAACGAATCAGAAACACACTAATACAGACTTGTAACTTTTAAATTATTATTTATGTGTAAAGAATTAACTAACAGCAAACGAGCATTGTATAGTTGTATTAAAAGTGTTTACCGGACTGTTTGGCCGTGGTCTACGGTTTACAGAATAACCAAACCTTTCGACAGCACCACTGGCTACCATCATCAGTGGAATTCAAAGAATTCGAGCTACCTCTACGCGGTTTGTTAACGTCAGGCCCACAGTACTGTGGTAAAGGCTGAAGATGTCCGGCGATGCTACCGGTTCTTGTAAATTCACCAAGTCCTTATAAATTCACCAAGTACTTGGTGAATTTATTTATAAGTAGAGGTAGCATCGCGGGACATCTGCAGCCTTTACCACAGTACTGTGGGCCTGACGTTAACACCCCTTAGAACATTATATATTTAACAGTTTCAGTTTATTCACTAACTAGCGCCACAGGCGAGATATTGAAAAGTTATATATTTCTTTTTGTAAATCTACAGCGCTCTGGTAGCCAAACTTGGAAACTAATAAATTATAGAGAAATAATTTTTTTTAATAATTTGTATAATAAACAATATATTCATTAATAAATAACTTAAAAATAAAAAAACAAAATAAATTTAAGATTAATGGACCCATGTCTGAAAAGATTAGCACAATATTCATATACATTGTGGAATATACGAAAATTTTAAACTATAGTACGAAACGTGTGAATAAAGGGAATTAATTTATAGTGTCCGAAATAACGAAATGTACGAATTTGAATGTCGGAAACCAGAATGCCGACTGTGTACGTGCAATAGCGTTTAAAAACAGCCGGCATAGCTTCGGAATCCGTTAAAATATTCCCTGGCTAGCAAACCGATTTTCTCTGTTCTGATCCGACGTAACGTATCCGTTCCGATTCTAGCCAGTGTACGTGAGGCCCCTACTTGAAAATGTATTATCAAACAAATTTTGATAATATGTTTGATAATTCAATTTACATTATTCTGTTCTGTTTTGATTCAGTGTGCGGCCAGGATTAGGCCTATATTATTTTAATTTCAGTATTGTGTTAGTTGTATGGAAGCATTTTGTCTCAAGTTATGAAGTACGTTAAAGATAAATATAATTATTTTATAATAAATACATTTTTACATTTAAAAGGAATAATCTACAAGAGATTTGTCAACTTATAAATTATACTTGGAAGAAGCTCTTATTAAGAACTGAAAATTAACACAGCTTATATTGTTTCAAGACCAAAACTTTTATCGCTTCCAAACAAGTATTGTATAGGCGCAACTACAATAGTGACTTCACTGCTTTTCCAAAGTGCTGCAAATTAAATTGTTGTAACAGAAATTAGCGTTCTCGTATATCGTATTCGTTACAACAAACAATGGAAATAAATGTTGGCAAGTTTTGTCGCCGGGGAAATATAAATTATTAACAAATTTACAATAATTATATTTAGCTAACATGTAAATTCGAAAGATGCTTAATTCAGTATAACTTTTGGCGAGCATCGCCAAATATAACAATACACTCTTCTCTAAATAACAATTTATTTGTCTTCTGTGTTAGGAATTCAAATAATAAAATTTGTTGTATGTGAGAAGATAAGTGAAAAACATTATAAAAAATAATAGTGAATCCCCTTACATCTCTATTGTTTTTCTGCTACTTTTTATTCTCTTCTCATTTTCTTTGTTTGCTTTTCCATCCATGCATTGCCAATCCCAGAGCAAAACTTTTTTATGTATTTCATTTTTTTTCTAAGGCTCTGTGTAGTTCAAACGATCTCTTGTGACATAGTCTGTTTTCCTCGAGTTTACTGAAGTTCCAATCTTGACATTGAGCCTATAAATTAATGCACGTGTATGCTGCAATTCTCTCTATTCTGTCTTATAATTACCCTATCGTCTGCAAAGTGTAAATGGTGCGGAAAAGTCGCGACGGAAAAGACATCCATCAGTCTTATCAACAACTGGAAACAAAACGGAGTGAAAGTTTTAAAATTCTTTAAAATGTTTATAAAACAATAATGGCTTTTTTCTATTACCAAAGTAGTTTGGGAGTTAATCAGGTAATATTCTGACTTTTATTAGACGCTTGGCATGTTATGATTGTAGCATGACCATCACTACGCTTCAGCTGCCCTTTAATACCCCTGATACTCATTTCATAGTGTATGTTGATTTGTGTATTGGAAACGCACAATAATTCTGTGGTCCTCAACCCCCGGACCAAGACGCCGAGAGCCATGTCCGCGTGTATTAAGTTCTTATTTGGACCAATTATTTTTGCAATAATGAATACAAAAAGTATATGGTCCTAAGATATGGGCATTCTTTACACTATCAGTGAACAAAGGTTTGTAGCAAAGATATTTGAAGTGAAGTCGGTAGCGAACGTTTGAGCGATAATTGCATTATTATAAACCTCGGTTCGTTAATTCGACTCATTAATGTTAACGGTCGCAGGCCCTTTATACAAAGTTAATAACGGATTAGTGGCCATCAACATAAATTGGTATAACAATGAATTTATGAACTATTAGCAACAGCGAGAGGCGTGCTCGAGTGGTGTTAATGTAAATTAGGCGTGAATTAAAGTAAACTTGGAGCCGCCCGACTTTATATTGGGCGTTATCAACCGTTTTATTAAGACGAACATCGTTTGTATAAATTACATAATCCTCTTTTAGACGCGTCTTCTGCAGTCCAAAGTACGCACTCACTAATTAGGCAACAAATTAACTAACACTGCTGCCGGTAATGGCGTTTCACCTAACTCTTGCTGAGCTAAAACAACGGCTATAATCGTATGAGTACAGTTACAAAACGTTGCATACATTTTTACTTCCTAATTAAAAAACAGTGACATTTATTGACTAGCAAGACATCATTACCGTCTGTATCTTTCCTACGGCTCGAATTTATGACATATAATATTGTATAAAGTGTTATAATTGCATATATAACAAATTATTACGTTTAGGTCATAAGTTAGACAAAATTTTATTAAAGCACATTTTTAAGAGAACATTCTAAAGCAAACAAAGATATGCAGCTGCTTTATTTACTATCCATAGTTTACTATTGTATACTGGTTATTCGAACACTTGCACATCTTAACGCACTCACACAAACTCTCTAAACAATCAAAGCCAAAGTCAGAAGGTAACTGATATAGAAATCACTTCTTCAATTAACATGAGACATCAACAATGCACAGTTTATTGTACTCACTGCTGTCGAAGATGAAAACGGTTGCCCTTATCGGTACAGATTAACAGAGTTCTAGACACGATCCTTAGCCACGGATGGAGGCTCGCTATCAAAAAAATGAGAATAAAATTAAAAAATATACTTAATCAAATGTCGGGAAAGTCAAAGTATGTAAATTACTGACATTATAACTTTATTAAATGAAAAATAATGAACCGTATAGAAGTAATCCAGAAGTGTCTTCAATAATAACGATACGTAACTTTATCCGTTACGTTGTGCAATGTAGAAAGTAGTTTTGTTTTTCAAAATGCTTAGATCTACTTTCAGAGAGATCGGAAGCCCGTAAGCTAAGAGATTTTGATTATGTATCTTTATATTAATGTAAATAAAGACAAAAAGATAACTTTTTTACCTGGAAGTATTATTAAAAACTGCACGGTCTATCATACAAACAAATGCCTAATTTATACGAAATTATATTTTATTTGTATAATTTGTACGAAACCAGGAAACCGAAATTATTTATAGCATAGTCTAGACAATTTTATCTTCTCCTTACTTATTTATATTGTAGCATGACAGATAATCCACTAAGTAATAATTCCATTATGATCATAAATACATTTAACTTACAAATAACTCAGAAGAACATTCAAATGAAAATAATTAACCTTCAAACAAAAATGCCACCATAAAGGAACAAAGTAATTAAATCATAATAATGCAACACAAAAGTATCAAGAAAATTAAATCCAAAGAAACTAATAATAAAATCAGGAGAATACCCAGGTAGGTTAGGAGCAGGTAATAAAGAAGATACCCCGAACCAACCAACGGACAAAATAAAACCAAACTACCTTGGAAAACCCAAGAGGGAAGAAGAGAAGAAAAGAAGATGTAGGATGGGAGGACTACGAGGAATACCCATTGATAAACCTATTAATAACAATGATAAACCCCCAAACCAATTTTTAATGTCACCCAAAGAAAGTATAACACCCCAAAACCTCATAAAAATGTAAGTTAATTATAAACAAAAGTATTTAGTAGTGTGAATAGAAGTGCACCAACTAAAGTTATTATATAATAAAATAAACAAATCTTCACAGTCCATTATAACTAAAGGTTTGGTCTTAGAATATTGTAGAACTCAAATATAAGTCAAAACCAACAGTGTAAGTGAACCAGTGCAAGTGATTTAAATATAATAAACTTCAAGTAAAGGTGTAACTGTTACTTGAACTATGTGCTATTAAATAACTTTTATGTTGTATATAATTACAGAGATAACATGTCATGAAATATTGTTGTGAAAATATTTCTAATGTTTTATAGAAGAGGCCACCTTTTGTCAAAACACATTCATAGAAATGTAAGTGATAAAGAGAGCAGATGGGGAATAATTACTGTGACAGGGGATTAAAATATAATAAATAATATAAACAGAAAGGACTGTAATTAAATTAAGTTTAACAAAAAATAAAAAATTAAATGGCTAATTATGTTTGTCTTTAAAGCCAATGAACTCCACAGTTCAAAGTGGAAATAGAATAAGAATTATAATTAGGATAAGAATGTTTATTAATATAACAGTGTTCATACAGCCTAAAATGTTTCGGTATGTATACTATACCAGTTTATAAAATGTTTGTTATGTAATTTTAAAAATAGTTCAAACTAAAATGTCTAAGTTTAGAGACTAGAAATTAATTTTCAATATTTTTTTATATTATGAGCATGAATACATTGCTACATGTACCAATAGTTATATAAGGAAACTTTATTTAATATTGTGTTAATTTTAGAAAGTCAGAAGGGGTATAGGAATAACATTAGTTGAAAAACAGCATATGTAAAATAATAAAATCTAGGCCAAAATAAGGAATTCCAATTAACATTATAATTGAGTAAGGAAGTTAAATAAACCAAGTAAACTAATGAGATTTATATAAGGTGAATCAATCACCAACTACAATAACTGAAACTATACTTTAAAAGAATAATATAAAAAGATGTATACAATTATTAAAAAATTTCAAAATATAATACCTAACTATTTCAGAGGAGGAAAGTAAATTCATGAATTATAACTAAAAGAAGGATCAATTGATAAATTTATAAGAAATTAAGGAAAAGTAAAGATTTATATCAATCTGAAATTTATTATAATCATATTTATAACAACTAAGATTGCTAAAATTTTGGACAAGGACAGGAAACAGATATAGAGCCAATATTTCCAAAATGACAGAAATATACCAATTTTAACAAAAAAACTTAATAAAGATGGACTATTAAAGATGGACTTAATAGAGATGGACTGCCAAATTAAACAGGAGTTAAAGAAACCAAATATGTAATTACTAGTTCACGAAAGTAATCAATAAACAAAGTATATTCTGATTATAATGTAATTTAAATCACATGAAGAGGAAGTGAAATATATTTGAAACAATACTTTTCTAATATTAACTTGGCAAGATATTTCAGGAGATGAAGGAAGTAAAACAGTTCTTAATTAACATTCGAAGCGAACGGTTGATATTAACTCGCGCTAAGAATCTATATAGCGAATTTTAATGGCGTATGAAGGTTAGGCATTTCATGCCGTGTACAACCGAGAGTTACCGAATTTAATATATTAAACATAAAATCAGTGAACAACACCACCACAAACAGTGAAAACCAACCATACGTAACCGAATCCAAGTGCAATAAACCCATAAAACTATCAAACATTAATAATTCACATTACAACCGAACTTCACGATTTTTCGACACACACAGATAAAAGTGAAAACACCAAATACAAACATTTAAAGACAGTGAACACCGAACACTTAACCAGAACACCTCTAACAACATAATAGACATTATCCAATATTACGGAGAACAGAAAACAGTTGTGAAGGCAATTTTATTGTCTGAAAATCCAGCGACGCCATTTCTATTATACTGCATTAGTGAAGTCGCCGCCATGATGGTTCCTAGGATGCAAAGCGCCTACATTGAATAATTTCATCCAGTCACTATTGGGTACAAAATTGTGCATTATAAACATTATATCTTATTATCAAATTGTGTATTTATTAATTATTAAGAATTATTTTGTTAATGTTATACTTTCTATCCTTGCCCCTTCTCTAACTATTATAATTATAACCGTTAAAAGAACCATTCGAAAATATTCATATAATATAACCTGTATTGAGATTCGATTATCCCTGTAAAAGAGTCGAACTTTATATAAATATCGATTTTAAATCGATATTTTCAGAATACTTGTCAATAAATCAAAATAATTCAATTATCTGGTTTTAAAATCATTTCACAAGTTAATATAAGAGTTTTCATTAACTACAGGACTTACTGGAAGACGACAATTACTAAAGGAGAGTGATATACTGGAGCATAGAAGAAAATCGCCAATCGATTAGTGAAGGGAGACAATCTGATTAACTCCAGATTTATTTACAGTTAACCAGAAGTGAATAAATTGACATAAATAAATTACATAATTTTAAATTTTCGACGAAAACACATAACAAGAATTATTTATTAATTATTCAAACAATAAACAAACATAAAAATTTTTGACATTTTTTTTTAATTTAATTAAAATTTTTTTTTATTTTTGTACAGTACAGAAATAATTATGTGTAACCAGCATATACAGGTCTTGTTACAAATTGGCGTCCAACTAGAGGGCTTTAATTAGCGATTGGAAGATTACTAGACTTACCCAATTACTAATTAAGCTTGGCAGCGGTTATACCGTCAAGAAGGAAACAACATGCAGCGTCGTGCTACTTCTAAGAAAAGGGCGGCAGAGGCCGAAAAGGAAGTCGATATGGAGGACAAGGAGGCAACACCCGTGGAAGAGGTAGAAGTGTTATTACCACCAGTGGAACCGAAACAGACCACACTACCAGAGGAACAACCTGAAGTACCAACACCAAGAGGGGATGTTAATTTTCAGGAAACCCTAATGAAAATGATAATGGAAATGAATAAGAACATAGGTAGTAAAATTGAAAACACCAATAAGAAAATAGAGGAAAACAGTAAGGAAATGAAGGAGGACAACCGATCATTAAATAAGAACATAGAAGAAACCAGCAAGAAGATGGAAGAGAAGATGGAAGAAAATAGTAAGAAGATGGAAGAGAAGATGGATGAAACCAGCAAGGAAATGAAAGAGGACAATCGATCCTTGAGTCAGAAAATTGATAAAACTAATCAAAGGATGGATGAAAACAATAAGAAGATGGAGGAGAAACTGGATGAGAATAACCAACGACTAAGAGAAGAATTAAGAGAAGTCAACCAGGAAAACATGAACAAG
Source organism: Magicicada septendecula (assembly GCA_034769895.1). Classification (NCBI taxonomy): domain Eukaryota; kingdom Metazoa; phylum Arthropoda; class Insecta; order Hemiptera; family Cicadidae; genus Magicicada; species Magicicada septendecula. The sequence continues at coordinate 306,648,104 of CM068373.1, read as the reverse complement.
GTAGACGAGAGAATAGAGTTGGCAAAGGAAAAGCTGAATAGGAAAATCAACGACAATAAAAGATCCATAATTAAAAAATTGGAACCAGAGACAATAATAATAAACCAACAGATCAGGGAAGTTGACGAAAGATGTCGCCAATCTGAGAGTGAAGTACAGGAAGTCAGGGAAGAAATAAATACCGAAATTACCCAGATCAAGGAACACCATAAGACAAGGTTGGAAGAAAACCGAAAGGAAACACAGGAGGAAATAAGTAAGGTGCGTAACCAAGTCACAGAAAGGTGCAACGGGATGGAAGCGGTGATGACGAATATCACCGGACAAGTGTGGCAGAGCCAGGAAGAGATGGAGGTAATCCGAAACCGACCGACCAACTTCACTAATTTCCCCATGAATGAGAATCGAGAGTGGTTGAACTTCCGCCAATATAAAAGAAAGCCCATGGAGTTCTTGGCCCGAATAGAGGAGTACACGGCCAAACATAGGGGCAACAGATGGGTCATTAACCGGGAGTTGTTAGACGAGTCATTTCGAGAAATGACCGATCATTGGTGGATGGCCAACCGTAGTGACATCGAAGATGACCAGCAGTTCAAGAGCTTATTTAAGGCGAAATACTGGTCTGAGACTACCCAAAATTTGATACGTGACAATATCTGTCACGTCCGTTACAAACAACCGGTGGGTAGCTCAATGACAGCATACTTCCTCGGCAAAGTATGTATGGCTAAGCATTTGGAACCAGCCATACAAGAAGAATGCCTCATAAACAAGTTATCATATCACTATGATGAAGAGGTGATTCGAGCAAGGAGAGGCAGCCAGATCAAGACCATACTGGCCATGACTGAACTTCTCGAAAATTATGAGAACGAGGAGTATTACCGACAAAGCCGGAGGAGGAATGATCGGCCAGAACCCAGGAACTATCCGTATACCAACAACGGTACCAACAACAACAACAATGGAAACCAGGGAAACCGCGCCAATCCACAAAGTAATAACAACAGTAACAATAATAATAATAATAACAATAACCACGTTCAAGGTAATCAAAATAATAATCGAACAAATAATGGTTATCAGGGTAATAGAAACCCATATTACCCAAACCCCAACGTAAATAGTCATTGAAACCCCAACTATAATAACAATGAACGTTATTATAATAATAATCGTGGGTATCAACCTAATAATAACGATAGTAATAATAGGTTTTCTAGACCGAGGGTGAACTTCATACGAGCTGAAGACGGTCACCAACGTAGGTACTACCATCAGCGACGCACAGCTACCATGAATATGAGGATCGGCGGAGGAGCCGAGAACGTGACGAACGAAGGTATAATCAGACTAGACGGAGTACCAGTCTAGACAATACGGAACGGCAGACAAACCGCGAACAACCGTTGGATCATCGCGCAGAGCGGCAGGGACCCACTCAATGTCTCCCGACTGATGCCTCAATCAGTGCGACACATAATAATGGTGATATCGAACATTTAAACGGGAGGAGGCAGTAATAAATAACCTAGACCCATTACTGCTCCTAACTCCTGGGTATATAAATGAGTTGCCAAGAGCAACTGACACAAATCGTGTCACAATAATAGGTTGTAATTATTTAAAAAACCTCCGACACGAGTTATTGGAGGAGGACGATACTAGCCCCAACAATGATATAAATAATGAAATAATACATATCGATGCGGAGGTAGAAGGAGTCCCCGCAAGGTTAATGATCGATACTGGTTCCAATGTCTCTATAATTAGTACGACAGAATTGGAGAGAATACAAAGGGAATGCGGAAGAGTATTACCGACATTGCCGTTGAATAATATTATTTTATTAGGTGCCACCGGCCGCCAAAACAAGACGATAAGAAGACAAGTTTCAGCCAATGTGATTAGCTGTGGTATAGCGATTGACATGGAATTCTTAGTGGCAACAGGTCTGCCGTTTAACATATTAGTGGGATGCGATGTGCTCAGACGGAACTCCGCAATAATCGATTTACGAACGGAGAAATTATCACTTTTTACGAACGGACAAACTTGGACGGCTGACTTGGTTGGTAGCGATACAGTAATTCCCAGCGATATCCACCAACAAATCCGTAAAATCAATTATATAAACAATACTCCTATGATTGAGCGGATAATAGACGATAACTCTAATGAGGATTTATGGTCCCAAAAGATCCAGGAAATCAGGGATTTCCGGGGCGGTATTACAAGGAAAAGTTTGCCAAACCACCAAGCGGATAAATTAATAAAATTTATGAACAATACCGATCAGTATTTTCAGACGAGCCCGGTAAAGTTAAAAACTACCAGTGTACTCTACAATTTCGAGATACAGTGGACTTTAACCGGAAGTCATACCCCATCGCGCAATCACGAAAGGAAGCTGTAAGAGCTGAAATAAGTAAGATGACATAATAGAGAGTAGCCAATCCCCATACAGCAGTCCTATTGTGGCTATTCCTAAGAAAAACGGACAAGTCCGTCTTTGCCTAGATGCGCGAGAAATCAATAAGATGATAATTAATGACAGAAACTCGCCCGGTGAGATAGAAGAGATTTTAAAACGTTTCCACGGTACCAAGTACTTTAGTACCTGGGACACGGTGTGCGGCTACCGGCAGGTGGAATTGCACCCACAGAGTCGCCAGTATCTGGCATTCATATTTGAAGGGCGTAACTACCAGTTTAAGAGATTGCCCTTCGGACTCGTGAATTCGGTGGCCGTCTTTGTGCACTGCATGGACCAGATACTTGGCCAGGAAACACTACAATTCACAACCGTATATGTAGATGATTTGCTTGTGACCTCAGGAGCATGGGAGGAACACTGCTACCGTGTGGAACTGTGCTGAAGAAATTGGCTGAGAATAACATCACGCTCAAGCTGGAAAAATCTCAATTCATTGCCAAGGAAATTCAGTTCTTGGGCTTTATATTAAATGACCAAGGAATCTCACCGTCGGCTGAAAAAGTAGAAGCGATTCAGAAATTTCCGATACCAAGGAATAGAAGGCAATTACAGTCATTCCTGGGACTCTGTAATTACTATCGCAAGTTCCAGGGAAAGTATTCTGAATTGACCGCCAGATTTCAACCGCAACTGTCATCTAAAAATAAATGGATCTGGGGTATAGAGCAGAACGAGACATTACAACTGATTAAAGAAAAATTTCTTGAACTCATTATACTTCGCCATCCAGATTTCAGTAAACCTTTCTTCCTAAATTGCGATACCAGCGACATTAGCCTCTGCACAACGCTATATCAAGAGGATGAGGAGGGCGAACATCTCGTGATTTGCTTCGCAAGTAGCGCATTAAACCAGTGCGAAAAGAACTACCACGTCACTGAGAAAGAACTGTTAAGTGTAGTGTTCGCGTGTGGCAAATTCCACACCTACTTCCTAGGTTACCCCGTTACCGTCCGGACAGACCATAAGTCCATATCGTTCCTGAGGAGGTGCAAACTGAGTCACGGAAGGTTGACCCGGTGGATACTGGTACTGCAAGAATACAATCTTAAGTGGGAGTACATCCCACGAAAGAAGAATGTTGTTGCAGACGTATTATCACGTATTGACGTAGAAAGGCAGACATTCGAGGGAGAGAAAGAAAGTGTACTCAAGATATACCACATTCTTAGCACCAGAGCCGATCTAGCCTCATTATTAACCAACCTGAGCACCCACCAACAAGCAGACCCGAAATTAAGAACTATTAAGAATAAATTAGAGGTAGGGGACGAAAATATCGACCGATATTATCAAATTAATAACGAAATTCTATTCATTAAACCCTCTTTAAGGAAGGAGACATGGAAGGTAATCATTCCAACCCATATCGAGAAAGAGATAATAATTAATTATCACATTCGATATGGGCATATGGGCGCCTTAAAGGTGATAAAGGCCCTGGAGGAGAGCTGCCACATGAAAGATGTCAACCGGAAGGTCCGGAAGTATATAAAAGGTTGCCACATTTACCAACTCGTTAAATCTAATAATGAGAAAAAGGAAGGCCAAATGATTCCTATAACATCACAGGCAAAGTTGGAAAAGGTATTCTTGGACATCTGCGGGCCATTTCCCCGCAGTGGTGGTCGTCACAGATATAAGTATCTGATAATCGTGATGGACCATTTCACTAAGTTCGTCAAGCTATACCCAGCAAATCGGGCAACTACTAATAAAATTCTCGGAATATTGACCGACCAGTACTTCCCAAACGTCGGAAAACCAGTTTCGATCATTATAGACCACGGAACCCAATTCAAGGGGAAAAATGGCGGGATACCCTACTATCTATGGGTATTCGTACTTACAAAACCTCGGTCTACCACCCGAGCAGTAACCCGGCAGAGAGAGTATTACGAGAAGTGGGGCGGATATTAAGAACATATTGCCACAATCAACAAAGCAGATGGCAAGACTATCTAGAAGCCACAGAAGAATTCCTCAACTTGGCATACCACCCAGCCATATGAATTACCCCATACTCCGCCATGTACGAGAAACAACCCCCAAGAGAGATCGAAGAAATATTAGAATTCTCAAGAGATAATATTTATACTTTTGACAAAATAAAGTTTTACAACAAGGTGGCCGAAGACCAGGAGAAACGGCGAAAAAATATCAAAAAGTATGGGTAAAATAATAACCTATACTAGTGGTGAAAAGTTATTATTGAAAAATCGGGAATTACCCAGCTCACTGGAAGGAATAACAAAGAAGTTGTTACTATTATACACTGGACCCTATATAGTGTCCATGGACAAAAACAATAATACTTATGAGATAAAGGAGATGGGTTCTGGTAGAATCAAAGGTGTATATAACCAGGCTTCCATGAAAAAATATCATGAGGAGTAAATTTTGTTAAAACACTAAATTCTAAAATAATAGTAAGATCAACTTACTACAAATAAATTTGAAGGAAACCATTTGGAATAAATAATTAAAAGGGAGAATTTTGAATATAAAAACAAATAAATTCAAAAAAATAAGTAAGAACACCTTACTGACAAACGATTTATAATAATTTATTACCTTTTTATCCGTCAATGACTTCGTTCAGCGTTTTTTATTTAGACGCGTTTCGTGACATGTGTCCATCTTCAGTAGTCCTCGTCAAAAGTTAAAATTCACGTAAAACACATAAAAACACATTTGCACATATTTACAAAATTACAATGACGACACACATAACACGATGTAACTACGGCTTCGCTGGACCGGTCCGACCGTGCGTGCAGTTGCCGAGCCACTAATTGAACTAAGTCAATCCTTATCACGGTAATGACTGGTGATAAGGATTGACTTAGTTCAATTAGTGGCTCGGCAACTGCACGCACGGTCGGACCGGTCCAGCGAAGCCGTAGTTACATCGTGTTATGTGTGTGTCGTCATTGTAATTTTGTAAATATGTGCAAATGTGCTTTTATGTGTTTTACGTGAATTTTAACTTTTGACGAGGACTACTGAAGATGACGCATGTCACGAAACGCGTCTAAATAAAAAACGCTGAACGAAGTCACTGACGGATAAAAAGGTAATAAATTATTGTGAAAAAGTGACTTGGATACTATATAAAAACAAAATAAAACGATTTATAAAAAAACTATTGTGGAACAAAAGGAAAAGAATTTTGTTAATGTCAACAAAATTCAAATATATTGTAATATCAAATTACAAACAAAGTATTAATGAAAAATATTTATGATTAATAAAAGAAAAAGAATTTAGAATAAAACAAATCAATTGTAAAATATAAAGTAATGTCAAATTACAACCAATGATGAATAAAAACATTCTATGAAATTAAATAAAAGGAAATAAAAACCAGTGATGCGATTAAATGAATAAACTTGTATTGAAATAAAAATAATAACACTTTGAAGTAATACAAAGACAAACAATGACCTAATTAAAAAATAATTAAAGAATTCATTTGAATAAAAAATCAGAGAGAAGTAATTTATGAAAAGAACAAAAAATAAATGTAATTAAATAAATCAATAATGAATATGATCATGAAATAAATGTCGAGTGTAATAAAGACAATTAGAAGAAAGTGCTAGAACATGGAACTAGTGGAATAAATAAAAGGTAAGAAACAAACCAAAAATATCAGGAAATATATGCTATCAATAAACAGAAGCAGATTGTAATAAAAATCAGAGAAGAATAAAGAATTAATAACAAAAACTTTATATTAAAATAAACAATGAATTATATTAAACAAAGAGCTTCCCACCATAATAAGAATTGAGATAACCATCAAGCTAACAAGTCAGAAAAATAACTGAGATAGGAAAATTAAAATCTCTGAGCAATATATGAAGTGAAGTATCCAAAGATATTTTTTAAATAGTCATAAAGTGGACTGTTCTTAAATAATTTTTTTTAATAACTGTCTGTAGATAAGTCCAGCAGTATTAATATGTTTTTGAGCAGAGATAATTTGCCTCTGTACTCAATTAGAAGTGAAGTATCGGTCAGCAGAGTTTGTAGCGTACAGTGCCTCTCTGAAGTGCCCAGCTCACGTGTTAGGGAATGATAGGGAATAAATATCCCAGGGATAAAACACCAAGAAGAAAAATGAAAATAAAATAATAAATATGAAACTCAGATGACTATTACTATCAAGGAAGATCAATTAAGAATGAAATAGATGTAAGCTCGAATATAGAGGAGAAAAATTTAGAAATGGAAGGAAGTCAAGAATAATAAAAATATAATAATTATCATAAGCAATTATTTCAGACAAACCAAGTATAGTCTGAACTAATCACTTCTGGAGGAGGGCAATCTGTAGCATGACAGATAATCCATTAAGTAATAATTCCATTATGATCATAAATACATTTAAATTACAAATAACTCAGAAGAACATTCAAATTAAAATAATTAACCTTCAAAGAAAAATGCCACCATAAAGGAACAAAGTAATTAAATCATAATAATGCAACACAAAAGTATCAAGAAAATTAAATCCAAAGAAACTAATAATAAAATCAGGAGAGTACCCTGGTAGGTTAGGAGCAGGTAATAAAGAAGATACCCCGAACCAACCAACGGACAAAATAAAACCAAATTACCTTGGAAAACCCAAGAGGGAAGAAGAGAAGAAAAGAAGATGTAGGATGGGAGGACTACGAGGAATACCCATTGATAAACCTATTAATAACAATGATAAACCCCCAAACCAATTTTTAATGTCACCCAAAGAAAGTATAACACCCCAAAACCTCATAGAAATGTAAATTAATTATAAACAAAAGTATTTAGTAGTGTGAATAGAAGTGCACCAACTAAAGTTATTATATAATAAAATAAACGAATCTTCATACTTGCCTGCAGCAAATAGTACACGTTACAGGGAAGGACTATCATAGTTTGGATGCATTTATCCTCACTGTAGTGACCTCCTTAACTTACACACATGCATAGGTTAGATATAGGACGTAGTCATTTACGAACTATTACGTAAATAGCGACTTTTAATCGTATTACCAGACTGATACCAGAGTGTATAGACAATTACAAATTTAATAGCACATTTTATGCATATCATATCTTCTTCTGTAATTCTTATCCGTTTCGGATGTTGAATATCATACATGCTATTTTAACTTTCTGCACTGCTGTACGGAATAAGTCAGTTGTATTCATGCCAAACCAGGTCCTTAAATTTCTTAGCCATGATATTCTCGGTCGCCCAACTCCTCTCTTTCCAAGTACCTTTCCCTGTGGTTTGGACTGCAATAAATAAAATCTCTGTTCATTTCTCATGAGATGTCCCACATGCTGAAGCTTTCTTATCTTCACTGTGTTAATAACTTCCCTTTCTTTCTTCATCTTTCTAAGAGCTTCAACATTAGTTATATGCGCTGTCCATGAAATGCTCAGTTTTCTACGGGAGAGCCACATTTCGAAAGATTCCAATTTTTTAGTTGTGGCTTCAGACAAAGTCCAAGATTCTACACCGTAGAAGAGGACCGAGAATACGTAGCAGCGTAGAAGTCTCATCTTTGTGTTTATTGTTAATCGCGACTTTTGAATAAACTGCTCATTCTAGTGTACACTGCTCTTGCCTTTTCAATTCTGCTCTTTATTTCTTGAGAGTGGTCCCATTGTTCATTGACTATACTACTAAGATATGTAAATTGGCTTACACGTTCAACTGGACTTTGGCATATATTAAGGGTGCAGTTTGTGAACTTGTTCTTAGATACAATCATTAGCTTCGTTTTATTACCATTGATGTCTAGGCCATATTGACAGCTGCTTTCTGTCATTCTATGCATATCATATACAATACAGCAACTTTTCTTCATCGCCTTCTTTCTCTTCTTTTCCTTCTCTTCCTCCTTCTTTTGGACCTTCCAATTTTTTTGTTATTTTTATTAGTGTTTCCTTTTTCCATCGGATTATCTGAAGCAAAATCTTCTTGTTAACATGCCTCATATCTTGTTATTTACGTTGTACGTATATTCCAGAGATTTTATTTACATCATCGTTTTTTAACCGGTGATTCCATGATCACATCTAGTATTCCATGATCACTTCTAGTATTCATCTTAAAAATGTCACTTTACTGCTCTTCTTTTTGGGGGAAGGGACTTTGCAGTCAGCGTCCAAGTTAGACTACTTTTTAAATGATCTTTTCGCTGCAACGATCCTTCAGTGGTGACTAAAGTTTTTTAATTTCTTTCTTCCATACCTACCACTCCATCGCATCGCATCGAGGTCTTAGTGCATTTAAACAACTCTTTTTTGTAAATAAAGTGTTGCATTTTCTTGTAAGTTATAAAACGCGCACTATTTTACTTAGTTTTCTTTCAAAAATAGTGGGTGTACGTTATACATTAATAATGTAATTTATAATCAAATACACATACCGGTCGTAAATATTTATATAAGTGAGTGCCATTACGTAAAATCGATTACAAATATTGAAGGATAAAAGAATCTATCAATTGAGTCAAAGGTGCAAATTTAACCTTTTGATTCTCTCCTTCACCGTTTTCTGACCCTTATTATGGTCTTCAGGTTACTAGTAACATCTTTAATTCTAGTTTTTCATTTGATCCCTTACACTGCCATCCTTTTTATTCTAATTCCAGTCCATATCCGAGGTTTTAGTTAGCCTGTTATCATTTCCTGAAAAGATTCTGAATCATCATCCCCCCCCCCAATCTGGAATAGCAAGGGTTTTTATTTGGTAACACCTGTATTACAAAAGTTCTCCGAGTTAAACACTTTTGCAGTTCGCGCTTTACACACTACCGTAAAATTAACTTATCACAATAATCAGCATCACAAATAAACAGAAGACTATATAGGCCTACATAGAGAAAGAAATGTTAAATACTTGAAAACTTCACTTAATACAGTACAGCATCGATTATCCAAACCAATCGGGACGAGGGACAGTTCGGATAATCGATATTTCAGATAATAGATTGTAAATTGAAAACATTATTTCTCTTTACAAAAACATACGTTTTTATTACAAAATAGTTTTTAACATATATAGCCTATATTTATAGAATATAAATATATATCTATATTATATATTGCAAGGTTACCAGTGTTTCAAAAATTCACACAAATACATTACCATGTACTCAACGCAACTATGAATATTGTATTACACCGGCCAGGTTGCAGGATTTTTTTATTCTCGTTGCATCAAGTATACGTAGTTGCACCATAATTAAATAATTTTTAAAGAGAAGTGAGATGTTGTTGACATGAAATAATTAATTAAACCGTTTCAAAATAATCATTGTATGATTTATTAATATTAATAGAAAATATGCAAATACTAAAAAATTCTAATCTTAGATAAATACAAATATTTTCTTTTATAAGTTTACACAAATACAATGTAACCTTCTATACTGTTCATGACATATAAAATAAACAACCATATTGTCTTACTAGCTAAACAGACATGTTAAACAAATTATCTAAACCTTTTAGATTCCGTGTGTCTGATTTTGACTCAAATTTAAATAATTGCTACTCATTTACAAACAAAAATAATATTCAGTCTCAAGAATAAAATTAATTGTTGCTCTAAACAAAATAAAAATATAACATTTACTTCCAACCTATTATTTGTTTCTATTGACACATCCAAATTTTAGTATACAACAAAAGATAAATAATATTTTTAAAATTTTTTGTTAAATTAAATTCTCTTCTTTAACTACCCTTTAAATGTATATACAGTAATTATATTTAAAACTTTAAGTCTTTACTGTTCATATACAAGTTTCTTTTCGAGAGTTCTTTTCACAAACAAAAATATAATTGTTTATTCATCACCTCCGTACTGCTGACGTTACCGTTGCGCGTGTGTGTGTGTCCTGAATCCTGAGAATTTGATGATGATGATGATGATGGTGATGCTGTATTCTCTGTCTCTACGGTTTGTTATTTGTGATGGTCCAGAGTTCCTCCATAAGTCTTGGTGTGTGTGGTAAATATGTCGATCAGTCGGCAGACCGGCAGCGTGACGTTGTGTGAAGATTTCTTGAGTCTGAGACCGCCCCAAAATTGCCGGTGGTATTTATACTGGACGGCAATCTGACAAGTCTAGGACTGTTTTCGACCTGTTAGATATTGTCACTTCGTGCAAAGCGTCCTTTTAATTACAAATCACTTTTTGTTTCATTTTCGCGATTTCGTAAACATCCTCGTAGAACAAGCGATATCATTATTTGCGTAATTTTTTCCTGGTCATTCACATATAACACACTTATTAATTACTATTTAATTACACTGGTAATTAACATTAAATTACCTGGCGTCTTTATTATTGCAAATGTATGCAATACTTTTATTTCCTATTGCCTATACTTTAAAAATTCCTTAATATAATGGTGTTTTTATAATTGGAGTAAGTCTTTGTTCACAGGTTTAAAACGTATTAATTAGTTTATTTTTATCCGGTTAAAACCTGATTACAGATAATTCGTACGCATCACCCTATCGTAGATTCTTGCCCGTCGTAGCTTGCGTTCACTCACACAAACATACAAGCGCTATATTCACTCGCGGGGGCAGGTGTACGCTTTTTGTCAATCCTTAGCCTGCATAATATTGTTAAAAACTGTTCATCATATATTTTCTATGCTAAATATTTACAAATATACCGCCTTGGGCAAATATGCAAATATATGTATTGTTGCAATATATAAAATACAGTATATAATTACAGCAACCTGTATACTGTACTGTAATGTATTACTAAGGGTACAAATCATTGAATTAAAACTGAATGTAATTAATAAAAACCAAAAGTTAGTTTAAACAAAATTAGAGTTTAATGACAAACGCTGTACTATGAAGTTAACTAAAAATTGAAAAACATACAGTACTATGGATTTATTCTTTTTTGAAGAAGTGTTCTATCACTGTCTGCTTCAAACCAATACCCCGTTTTCTCGCTGCTAAAGACTGAAGTAGTTTAAGATTCACAATCTGAATACAGTCTATCTCGTCTTCTGTTTCGGCCCACTTTCGAACAGTCTCAAGTGCGTCAAAAGCCTTTGCTGCCGTCGGTGGTTTTGTATTAGTAGCATTCCCGCCATCTTCATCTGAATCTGTTTCGTTTTCATTAGGCCTATGTTCATTTAATGACTGAACTATCTTTTCATCGGTTAATAACTGAAAACCAGGATCGGCTTCATCCAGCTTTGGCCAATCGTTAACTTCTTCTTTGTTACAGTTTCTAAACTGAGGAATATCCTGTACCATTTAATGCATGATTTCAATATCTGAGTCTTATGTTCAGTGTCAGATTTTTTTTCCTCATTTAACGTTTCATTTAGAAGTTTTCCCCAACCTCGTTTTAGAGTTTCAGTTTTTACGCTATCCCAGGCATCTACAATCATATACGCAATTTTCTTTAAGTTAAATTCGGTGTGATTGATGTCATCGGTAACTCGGACACTCGGTGACAGAGATTTCCGTTGACACAATTTGTTTATCTAATGTAAATGTGTTTATCAAAGTTTGTTGATGTAAGTGTGTTTATCGATTGTAAGGCTGTATAGCTGCAGCATTTGTTTATTACTGTACAGGACTGTAATAATTTACAGTACACAATTTTTTATGTTCAAAAATATCCAATATATTACTGTATTGACACGTGTCCAATACATTACTGTACAGTAAATAATTGTACTTTTTATTGAGTTCGAATAATAGATCGTTCGGTTAATGGATGTTCGGATAATCGATGCTCTACTGTACCGCTGTCTTATGTACTGTGATTAACAAAAGAAAATAATAAATAATAACAAAATACTGCCCTAATTACAAGAATAGGGTGAATATGAAGAGGACGAAGACGATGACGTTGATCTAGAAGAGTTAAACGAAATGCTGACCACGAAACCAAGCTTATAGAAGTTATAAAAGAGTTGATAGGGAAAAGAGAGAAAAATAAAAAATATGTAAGTTAAATATGGTCTTAACGGTTTCAGAGCTTTGATTGGAGTAATTGTGAAGAATACCGATCGCGTTTCAAGTGAAAGATTTAACAAGATAATTTTAAACATTTTTTTTTAGTTTAAGTAATTTTTTCATAACTTGTGTATAAGCAGCGCTCTTTCAGAAAACATTATTGGTTTTCTGTTTGTTTAGAAACTACGTGAACCAAGGGAAAACAATAGTCTCTTTTATTCTTTATTGAATAACCATGCAGTTGCAGAAGTCTAACTATAGCAGTATTGTGTAAAATTTATTTCCCTCCAATGCGCACTGTGGTTGCCATAGCAATTACTGACCCGACATGCATATCATAGCCAGACTGTGCTTAGTTTCAGAGAAGAAAACTTCTAATTATAAATAGAGAAACAAAAACGAATAACCTTTCTGTAAGCCCACTGCACTGCTGCAGTTATATAAAATTGTATTTCTGTTTCGAATTTAATATAAAGTTGATTAGGATAATGTTGATTATACGTAGTAAACAACATTATCGACGTATCACTTTGTAAAGAAGTCGTACGGCACACTGAAACAGCAGATTTTAAGAACAGTTGATTTCATTTGTAACAGTCTGACTTTCCTTATGCAGGATGCGCATATAAATCTAATGTGAATCTGATATCGTTACAGAAACTTGTACTGTAGTTTTATGTTATTTTATTTTATATTTTTAATGAAACTCTTGTTCATACCGGGCTATAATATTAATAAAAAGTCTACTTGTGACGTAAATCACAATGTTGATTAATCTTAAGTTGGTCATATTTTAGTCAATAGTAAAACGATTCGTCGAGTATTATAGAGGAAAACAGCGAAAGAGGATCGACTAAAATTTTATAAGGTAATGGCTGTGCCAATGTTATATGGTTTTGAACTTGGGCTCCTTTGAAGAAACGTCTTAGCAGGATGCAGGCGTCGGAAATGATATTCTTGCCGTGTGTTAAAGGCTAAACACGAAGAGACAGACATCAGAACGAAGATATACGCATAGCGATACATTTCTTTAATTTAATATTCATTTTTAAAGTATCCAAGTCACTTGTATTAAATAAATAATTACTTACCGAATCCGTCGAGTGACTTACTTGTAATTTCGCTTAACTTGACGCGTTTCGAGGCATATGCCCCATCTTCAGAATAATTTCTCTTTAAAGGACGTCAGACATTAAGATCAAAATATAATAAATTAAAATTAAAATCAATACTTAAAACATTAAAGCATAAAAAATATTAAAACACACTAAAAACACAGAGGAGCACGCACTGTCACACTATGATGTGTTCGCGTTGCGTTTATAGCCGGTGTACACCGTCGCGATGTTACTTGCGCACTGACTGTCCGAGTAAAATGTTATCTGTGCAGCGCATCTTGTATCTCAATGGCCGTGTCGTACAAGGGATTTGACTTGAAGTTGAGTTGATCGTTTAATATGAATCCGCCGTCTTGTGAGTTGTTCGTCTTTTTAGACTGTTTGAAGACCTTGTAAATTTCGAATTCTTCTAATGTGTCCATGTATCTGCCTTTTTTGCAAATGTGTAATGGTTTAAAGTTGGTGTCAAAATCGGTGTAGTTATGATTGTTATTCACGAGGTGACGTGCAAAGTTGGATTTACAAAGAACGCTTCCAAGAACATTTACCCAAAAACGACATCCATAATATCAAATCCAACTTTGAACGTCACCTCGTGAACAACAACATAACTACACCGATTTTGACACCAACTTTAAACCATTACACATTTGCAAAAAAGGCAGATACATGGACACATTAGAAGAATTCGAAATTTACAAGGTCTTCAAACAGTCTAAAAAGATGAACAACTCACAAGATGGCGGATTCATATTAAACGATCAACTCAACTTCAAGTCAAATCCCTTGTACGACACGGCCATTGGGATACAAGATGCGTTGCACAGATAACAGTTTACTCCAACAGTCAGTGCGCAAGTAACATCGCGACGGTGTACACCGGCTATAAACGCAACGCGAACACATCATAGTGTGACAGTGCGTGCTCCTCTGTGTTTTTAGCGTGTTTTAATATTTTTGATGCTTTAATGTTTTAACTATTGATTTTAATATTAATTTATTATATTTTGATCTTAATGTCTGACGTTCTTTAAAGAGAAATTATTCTGAAGATGGGGCATATGCCTCGAAACGCGTCAAGTTAAGCGAAATTTCAAGTAAGTCACTCGACGGATTCGGTAAGTAATTATTTATTTCTTTAATATTAAAGGAATTGTGGAAACCAAAGAGAGATTGTTTGCTATTTTAAATTGGATGCATTGGACAATAAAGTACAACAAGACCAAGGAAATGAGGTGGAAGTAGGATAGAAGAAAACGAGACAATCTAACCTTTTCAGTCCACCGTGTGACTTCTTGCTTATAGGTGATGACGCGTTTCAAAGCATGTGCTTCATCACAGATCTTAAAAAATATCTTGTAGGAGGTCGCCATTGATTAAAATTGTAATTACATTTGCGCTGAACGCGTCAGTATTTGCGCACCTATTCACGTTTAACTTTGTCGAATTTTGTTGCTTCTCTGCTATATACAGGCCTCGTTCGAGGGAAAAGTGTATATAGCAGAGAAGCAACAAAATTCGACAAATTTGTTACGAAGACTGCTAAGATAGAGAAAATAACTGATATTCACGTTTGGTCGACAACTGTGCGTTTGCTCGTCTCTATCTGACAAAGCAGGTTCAAGACTGTATCGCATAGCGAATTAAATTTAAAATTCAGCTATTCATTCAAGCCGCGACTGCTTATGTTTATCTATGCTCTATAAATTTTAAACTTTTCCAAGGTACTCATGATTTCGCAATTTTCACAAATGTGCAGTAGTTCCAAGTAAAGTTGAAATCCGTGTAACTGTGGTTGTGCGATAGCTAATGGCGATCATAATTAAACTTCATGTTGATGGAGTTAAGTTTTTTTATGTTTAAGTGTTACTTCATAGATTAAAGAAAACGTTTAAGAAAACCGCTTACCGTTTGACCTATATAATAACAATTACAGTCATTCTGTAATAACAAATATAGTATGTCTGTTTTCTTTTCCAGAGGCATGTGTTCATTCGGAATAAGTGTTTTTAATATACTACTTTTAGTTCTAAATGTTATGGAAAATCTATCATTATTTTAGTACTGAGGTCCAAATATTTGGCATGAAATCTGTGTATGTGGTTGACGTAAAGGTTTATTGTTATTTTCTCCCAAATTCACATATTTTATTCTCAAGTTATACTGTAGTTAATTCAATTATTATAATTTACTCTGGAAGCCTTCCTCACTAAATTATAAATTAACAACGCAATAAAATACTGTAAACGAGATCGTGTGCATTGCTGTCTTTAAATAATGAAATAAATAACTAAAAACTAGAGAATCACAACTCTAGTCACAGCATTAATAAACGGTATACAAACAGTTCGGTGGTATATAACAATTTTCCGAGTAGAATTGTCCAACATAGAATATTGCACTTTTGTGTTACTATGTATAATGGAAACGCATATAAAAAGTGTTGTGATGCTAACGTACTGTTGGGCCATTTTTAAAATAATGTAGTCACTGTTACATTAAACTAAAAGCGTTGAAAAATGTGCAGGATTAATCTTTGTTAAATCTGGACTTATTTTTGATGAAGAATCTGGTCCATTTCAGTTTAGAATATTTATGATTTGGCCTCCGTATAATAATTGTTCTCAGCCTTGTAATATGTGTCAGTATTCATGTAGTCCTTGGTCTGGTGTGTCACTGAAAATTCCATTGCCGTGTTTAATACTTCTCGCACAACACAAACGTTTTGCTTTGGTGTTCGAGCAATTTTCTTCTCCTCCTTCAGAAAAACTTCCTCTTCCAATATTGTCACTGCGGACAAAAGCAACTTCTTGTTTACGTTTTAAGAAACTTGTACGTACGATTCGAAGTTCGTAAAGTTAGGACCTGTAAACTAGAGGTTCACTAAATTTATTAAAGAAAAAGTACCCATTAGTTAATGGAGACAATCAACTAGTGAGACTAATATGGAATCAAGTGAAACCTCCGGAAGACTGGTATATAGGTATAATAGTACCTATCCACAAGAAAGGAGACCAACTCAGTTGTGACAACTATCGAGGAATCACGCTCCTAAATATGGCTTATAGAGTTTTGGCGTATATAATATATGATAGACTGCAACCGTACACAAACAGGTTATTGGTAAATACCAATGTGGTTTCCGACCAGGGAAATCTACATTCGATCAAATCTTCATGGTTAGACAGGTCCTGGAAATTTGGTATAGAAACACACCACTTATTCATTGATTTTAAGAGCGCTTATGACAGTGTGGACCGAATGGCACTGTACAAAACATTGAAGGCATTCAGGATACCAACACACTTAATTAAATTAATTCAAGAATCTCTCTCGAGAGTAGAATGTAAAGTTAAGTGCAGAAAATCTTGTCCCGTTTGTTCACAACTTGAACTACACTCTGACAAGGAGATAGTCTGTCATGCTTGTTATTTAATGTAGAACTAGAAAAAGCGATAAGTGACTCCCAAATAAACACAATAGGTTAGATCCTGAACAAAGATATATATCTTTTAGCATACGCAGATGATATTGATCTAATTGCCAGGACAAAACGAGATCTCATTAGTGCCTTTACAGCATCAGAGGAAGCCTCAAGTAAAATTGGACTGTAGATAAACTTGGAGAAAACAAAATATATGTATGCTGCTAACAAACTACCATTAAACCCAACCCTTCAAAACGTTGAAATAGGCACAAAAAATATAGAGGCAGTAATAGAGTATATCTTGGCTCCCAGATAAACAGCACTAACGACACCAACATGAAATAATAAGAAGAATATATCTCGGAAATAAAACATATTATGGATTAAAAAGTATCTAACATCTAGCTTCATCTCAAGAATACAAAACACATATCAAGCTAGTGCTGACATATACTTCAGAAACCTGGACAATGACAAAAAATAGCAGGAAATTTCTAGGTTGCTGTGAAAGACGGATTCTAAGAACAATATTCAGAGGATTACAAAAAAATGGAATGTGGCGCAGGCGCTATTACCCTATTATGAACTATACCATCTTTATAAAGAGCTGGACATTGTCAGGATAGTCAAAATATACAGACTCAAGTGGGTTGAACACATAGAGAGAATTGAGGAAGGACAGCCTACGAAACACATTTTCTACCAGAAACCCATGGGTAGTAGAAAAAGGGGAAGACACCAATGTAGATTCAAATACCAGATAGAGGAGGACCTCGGAAAGCTGAACGTAAAAAACTGGAAAGCTAGGGCACCCAATAGGGAGGAATGGAATCGACTCTCCGAGCAAGCTAATACCCACCAAGGGTTGTAGAGCCACGGCCGACTCTGAATTAATGGAGACAAATTGCTAAGCGCTTTTATCAGTCGCACTGTATAAATATGCAGTTACGTTATTTCAGACACGTAGATATCATATTATTAATATACAATTAACTTTGAAAGCTCTTACTGTTGTACAAAACAAAACAGGAGAAAGGCAGGAGCAATAGGAAGAGACAGCCTATCGATCTTGTATTAAACTGATTATGGGCCAGTTAACTCTATTACCGGATACATTTAAAAATAATAGTCCAGAAAACATAATTACAGTTTGATATTGTTAAGACTTTAACTAATTAACAAAATATTTTGATTGACTTTGGCCTTGTTGAACTTTTTTTTCTCAAAGCATAACTGCTTATCGTTACATACGATAAGAAACTGATTATTTCTCAAACAGCTTTACACCAAGGTATGTTGGTGCTTACTTTCTGAAGGGTGGACCGAGAGTCAAGCTGCAAGTCAAGCTTTCTCTTCATAGCTATTCACGTGGTCTGAGGATTTTGGATGAGTACATTTCAAACCTCAATAGGCACTCTAACTCCCCAAATTTCCCTTCGATAGCAGGGAGAGGTGGTTGTTTGGTACAACAATGTTGATTTCAAATAATTTGTCTTCCAAATCCAGTGAAGCCTACATAGCATATATAGGTAGGTTCTGCCCATGGTCAACTAATTTGCTAGTCTAATTTAATTTAGTGCTTCCTACTCTCTTCCGTCTACGTAAGCGAATCAAGATAAAACCAAATTACGACCGCCATGTTGAGGTTAATTACCGTAAGACCTGCCGCGGGTCCGTTACACAATTTACTTAACACTAGTTGACGCCTGCATCAGATTAATGTAATCTGGCTAGGCTAAGATACCCATATTGTGTGGGCACAAAATAATCCAGAGGCACTTTCTCAATTACAAATGTCATTACAAGTGACTTGATTATCTGATATATTTATATATTAATTTCGGTGCAATAACTCACCGTGCTTAGAGCATAATCATGATACATTAAAAAAATTAATTAAATATTGTAAAACAATGACATAACAAGTAACTGAAATGTGATATAACAGAACACTGGCAAAAGAAGAAAAACGCAAATATCAACAAAGAGCTAATGAAAAACATCAAGTTCTCGGACTGGAGGAAGTAGCGAGGGTGCGAAATGTAGAAAAGTATAAAAGACGTTTCGAGCCACGTAGGGAAACTGAAGTGGAAATTCGCCAGACACAAAGATGAAATATGAATAAAACATTATTTAACTCGGACACAATGAAATACACCATTAACAGAAGACCGTAGGTGGGACGATCGAAAAAGACATGCCGGTAGACGCACATACGGCTGATAACTGAGATAAGTGGAGACGTGAAGGAGAGGCCTTTGTCGCGTTCATCTTCAAAGACTAAAAACGGCAGCGCGCACACTCACACACGCACACACGCACACACGCACACATACACACACACGCTCACCACACACACAGGCGTGACCCTAACAAAAATGTACTGCCCTAAACTGTTCATTCATTAAATTTATGTCTATTTTGCGGTAAACCAGATTTAAACGTGATTTCATTATTTACAGCGCCCGTAATTAACTCTCTGTCAGCGGACACACACGCACGCGCGCGCACACACACACATACATAAAATAGCACAATCGTACCGTAACAATACTGTATTAATACTATAATTACAGAGAGCTAATTGCAATTAATTGAATATAGACGTTAATTACATTATGGTCATTACTGTGAACAATTTTATTAATAGAACCAGTGTTTACCGTAATATAGGTACATATAATGACTAGTTCTATTTGAACAGTTATTTTCTAAGTTACATTAACTGTAAATATTACCATTCGTCAAACATATTGTATATTCAACATTTTTATTTAATAATTTTCAGTAATAAATTTTTGTGTTTTCATTAAGAAAGGTACTCAATTCTATAGCACCACAGTAAATTTGGGTAGGCTATCTGCCGGGTTGAACCAAACAGACAACACTGTGTACTCGGTATTACCCTTGAACCGCATATTTACACCCCAGTTAACGTTCTGGGGAAGGAGTAACCCCTAGATTCTTATTTTTAAAAGGCTGAATCGAAGTTGGACCTGAAACAGCGCCATGAAGTTTTGATCTGCCCGGGAATCGAACGTAGGACTTTTGTAAGTCAGTGACGAAACTTGTAGCTCGCTGATCTACTGTTATGTTCATTGCTACTTAGTGACTCTATATACTGCCGACTAAGAGAAAACACCAACTCCACGATGCTATAAAGTCGGCGAAACCAGTTGTCAGTTAAACGAAAACACTCCATTATTAAACGTTTACACTTCGCTTTGTTTGCTTTTGACTTGTTACATCGATTAGCTTTCAAACGTTTCCAAACTGTTAAACACAACATTGGGCGTATTAATTAGAGCATTTCCCAAACATTAATACAGCAGGCAGTGTGGAAGAAAGAAACAAAAACGGAGACGCGCGTTGAGACTAACGCAGATCTAAATACTGTTTTCTCAATCTTATTAATTGCATAAGCTAAAAAATTGTAATAAAATTTAAGAAAGCAACTTAACGTAAGTTAATATTATTATCAAATTTTTACCATCAATCTTGTATGATTTATGATAATCTAAAATTAGGGTCTCATAAATAAATTGAATAAAATAAAATTTATATGGCTAAGTGATGGAACGAATGACACTGAGTTAGAAGGTACTATAAATATGAATACTTTGGAAGCATAATTAAACAGTATAGAACTGACTATAAAAATAGTCACTACATGCGTAGGCTACTCAAGGACGAAAATCTATTCAAAAGCAGATTTGTTGACTACGGCCTAAATAAGTGTTAAAATTCCATCGTTTTTAAAATGATCATGAATCCAATCATAACGTGTTGATTAGTGTTGATAAGTGACTCAAAAGAAAGAATAAATAGAGAATTGCAGAGGATGAAGTAGGTTAATTATTGGAATCTGGCAGAATATGCCGGACTGCGTAGTGTTAGAATTTGAAATTGAAACAACCGCCAATGCCAAGAAAGTATACACACAAAAATACGATATGAATACGTAATGCGGATTAATGACGACAGATGGCCTACAGAGACAACAAATTGTCATCCAACAAATCGAAGGAATAGGTATGCTTCATGCTTCGTTGGACTTTGGAAGCAGCTGTAGATGAAAGCACGAGGTACAAAGAATTGCAAAAGAATGGCTGAGAAAGTCGAGAGTCGCGGTTGAGATGGCTTCCCGTAGTAGGCTATGATATAGTCCGCTTCACCTAACCGTCTTGTGTTCGTCTATCCAGTAGGTTCGTATTCATACATTTGACGATTATGTTTATATTTATGTTGACCCACGGTTGGTTAATCACAGGATCTATTGCTGGACGAATAATAATATAAAGAAAACAGTATAACATATTTAAATGAATTGAAAGAAACGAGTTGTCACATCACCAATTTATTTACATAACGAAATAATGGTTCCGGACAACTATCCTCAATCTGTATTAGACCCGTATACAAAAGAAACTTTGAATTAAATTTGATTTATGTTTATTGTTTTCATAAAAAATGTACCGTAAGTAAAAAGTACAAAAATCTGATAACACTAAAACCAGTTTTTTGTAACGGTTAATACAAACTCACGCACGAACGTACATACTAACCTAATGGCAGGTATGCAGAAATATTAACAAATATTAAATATATTTTAAGAAATAAAATTTTTACATAAAATATAAAAATCACAAAATAGAATTTCACAGAATTTTTTACCTATCATTTTTTTTTAGTTAACCAGTGTTTTTATGTAGTCTATATGCCTTCATGTTAGTATTTGAATTAAGTAAGTGTGCGTATGTGTCAACTGTTAACTTTTATATCTCTTATCACGTAGCTCTGAAGAATCCTCTGCAGAATCCGACATCGCATATCTGCTGAATCACGGTAGGGTCAAAGCCTGTCATCTTTTCTCTACGGGTCACAGAGGTTCTGACACGACGAATTTCAAGACGATCACAAACGAGTTCCAAGTAGTTGTCAATAGCAGTCCTTGGAGGCCGACGTCAAATCTTCAACAAATCATCGATTATTAGGAGATCGCAGATTGGGAACTATTTTACAGAGCTCGTCACATGTTTTGTATTATCCATTAGTTGTGAGAATCTCTCCTACAAGAATTGGTAACCAAATTCTAGCGTAGGAATAACAAATGGACGACTATCTACGTTGTGCTAGCCTCCTATTCGTCAAATCGATGACCAAGCCCTGACGCGAGATTCCCACAAATTGGGTTAGCTACTTGCTACAAAAGGAGCGGGAGGATTTGTTCGTCCTATTCTGGAAACGTATCCCAGGGAGGGGCGTTATGGTCAGTTCTCGTACTCATAGCCTGGCTAACAATCGGATACGAACCGGTAGTCTAGTGACTTGAAACTCTAAGAAGGAAAGCAATACTAACTACGTAATACTCGTATTATAGACGTTGCAGTGATGGTTAACTTTTATACATAACTTTTATAAACGGTTAGCACATATTTAGCAATTTGTTTCTGAGATGCCTGGGACAAACCATCCCAGTATATATGTACGAAAATATTAAATATTACTAATGTAATTTTCATTGCTTGTTTGCTATGCAAAAATTTAACAGTTACAATTTTTGTCTTTTGTTACAGGTGAGTGGAAACTTTTAACACTGAACTAATGACGTTGCCATGCGAAACATTATACATACGTACTTACCTGTAAGTAAGTAGTTAAACATATTCTTGATAAACATTAAATGCTTGTTACGTTAAACGCTTAAGCTCGATACGCGTCGAATTTTATATACACATGTGTGTGTGTGTGTGTGTGTGTGTGTGTGTGTGTGTGTGTGTGTGTGTGTGTGTGTGTGTGTGTGTGTGTGTGTGTGTGTGTGTGTGTGTGTGTGTGTGTGTGTGTGTGTGTGTGTGTGTGTGTGTGGGACGAAGGAAACGAAGGAACGTATAACTACGTTGAAACGAAGGAAACCGATACATTGTAACAAACAGAAAATAAATTTGTAAACTACGTTGAAACAGCTTTTTCACGTTTTTTGGTGCAGTTCGCTGTGTGATGCAGGAAGAGCGTAGTGTTCCTCCTAAACAAAATTCGACCGCGTCTTGTGAATACGTGTAGTACCGTCTCATAGCCTCTGGCCTTTTCTCAGCGGTTTTTCTACTTTTTGCCTTTTAGCTTAACCACTCTGAGCATGTAATTCAATTTTGTGCTGAAAAACGTTACTTATCATTGTCTTTAAAAAATGAACAATTACCAATACATTGTCAAAGCAGAAACAATGAATTGCATCAAGTAGTGTAAGTATAATTGCATATAAGTAGTCTGCTTTGATAGACACATAGTAAAACATTCTATGTGTAAATTATCTTATATAATACGAACAATTTTTAAATTTGCATAATATGAATTCGCTTGATTTGTGTAGCAAAAATATTGTAAAATTCGATACAAAATCGACTTAAGAATATTGCTACCATCTTCAAAAAAAGAATAAAAATTACATTCATTCACTTCTCTTTGGAATGGGAGAATTCACAAAGAAATCAGATTCGCTTTTTTAATACATGCTTCTTCTATCGCCTTTCGTACATTTTCAAATATATGATCTGCCTCGAGCCACTGTCATTCTATAGGCTATATATATTAGGCCTACTATCCGTTGCAACAATGTTACACATGTTCATTCTTCAGTGTACATAAAAATTCCCTCCAGGTATGTTTCCTTCTCCTTCGTCTCGTTATACTTCATGTATTAACAAGACCTCCTGTTAATTCAGACGTTTCTGGTTTGCTCTAACATTTGTTACACAAAAGGTAATTTTTTCACTCTAAAATTTTCTCAATGGAAACAACCTTCTTTATCTGGCGAAGAGTAATGGAAACGTCGTATCAAACTGTACATAGGATTGAAATTCCTATGTATCTTCAAACATATCTTTGCAGCCAGCTCTTGCTTATCATCCTTTTAACATTTATTCAATTAATTTAAACCTTCAATACTATACTGATACCCTTACTTAATAAAGGCCACTGTCCATTGTTGTTTTCTTGCAATACTTTTTCCACAGTCTATTTTCTTTACGCGTACATCATCGTCAAAGATGTTCCATATTCAAACCTTCAAAAACTTTCTCCAGCGTAAGATTTAAAATCGTGGTAGACAATGAATCTTCTTTTCAACCCTGATTTAATTTAAAAAAATTACTTTTTTGTTTTTGTATCTTTACACAAGCCTTGCAGCTCTATGGCGTGACTTTCAGGAGACAAAGCAGGTTCTCAGAGGTACGCACGCCATCAAATATTTGGAATATCTTTTCTTTATCAACACTGTGAAAAGCTTGCTTAAAATCCACAAAGATAAAAATGATATTATACTCAAAATATTTATCCATAATGCCTGCCGTTTTGGATTGTTTTAACAGTCGGTCATAATACCTGCACTGACCATTCTTTAATTATATTTTCTCGTTACATGATTCAGAAAATCATCTTGAATATCATTCTGAATTAAGGATATTCTTTTGTTCTCTGATTCCAGCTTGTTTTACTTCACTTTCCCAATAGTATTTTCTATTTCAGTGTATGATGCTAATTCAATTATATCTTTTTCCGGTAAATGTTTTTCACCCATTCATCTTCATTTGTTGTCCAATCTATTTAGGTCCCGCACATTATTCCCTAAGATTATTCCCTTTTTATGATTCTGTGGCCGAAGTTGTAGTCGGAACTTATATGTATATTATTTACTTGTTGATAGAATTTTCTGCACTTATCTGTTCAACTGCATTTATTCTCTACAATCTCAGTTATTTAATTTGTCCGGTTTGGTTTTAATGCCCTCTTTTTTGTTTCAGTAACTTATTTGCAATCCTCTTACTTTCTTTTAAACGGAAACTACTCTGCCTTTTGTCTGTATTTAACAAATCTATTCTGTGCTGATTCCTTCTTTTTCTTACCTCTCTACACTCTTCATTATACCATTCACTGTTCATTTTTGTGTCTTTCCCCAATGACGTCTTTTGCAACAGGTCACTATCTTGTCTATTCTTGTCTTTTACTTGTCTGTTACCCGCCACTGATATTTTTTCTGATTTTTGGCTATAGCCATAAAGTAATGGGAATCAAACTTATGTCTCTCAATGCCTTCACATCAATAATGGTTGATGCATGTCTACATTTGGTCAGCATATGATTTATTCCATTCGCCATTTCAAATCCAGGAACCGTCTATGTACCGCTCTTGTTTACTATATTATTCTCAGCAGCAAAGTGACACAGAATTCTTCAATTTTACTCGTCTTATCATGCAATGAGAAG
Source organism: Magicicada septendecula (assembly GCA_034769895.1). NCBI lineage: Eukaryota > Metazoa > Arthropoda > Insecta > Hemiptera > Cicadidae > Magicicada > Magicicada septendecula. Next base: position 306,622,792 of record CM068373.1, on the reverse strand, counting down.
CGTTCCTCGATTATCCAAGAAAATTTGCCTTTCCAATTTTAGCACTAACATCTTGAGTTCGTTTGTACCATCGCGAGTTTGTAACACACTGTGTGTTTGTTCACATATCTTTTCCAACGTATCATAAAAATTATCTTTATCCTCTTCTCTGTCATCCTGTACGGGGCATGTGCTGATAGTAGTGACAAGTTTCTAAAGTAGACAGTGAATCTCACTGTGAATTTCATTCTACAAATTCAACAATTAGTCGGTTCAGAAGTCAAAATATATTTCCTTATTTTATCATCTATCAAGAACCCAACACCGCACTTTCCGTTTTGTACAAAAGTGAGCATTTCGTCCTACCAATTCTACCATTTCCATTTTATCGAAACTCTTGGCACGCTATCACATTTTCTAGTTGCAGCATTTTTTGATTGTTCCAGACACCAAATTTTAGATTGTTATCCTTTATTGTTATTATTTTCTTATATCCAGTTCTATTTACTGCAATCCCGACCTTTTCTCTAGGCTAATTTGTGAGTTTCTGAAGAGCAGAATTTTTCTGGGTAGAAGAATTTAGTCTATAACAAATCTGTAATATGGAGGACCAGTTTAGGGTTACCAGGTTAGAGTTAATTTGATTTAATTAGAAGAGCAAAGCCTAATGCAAAAGGGTTTCCCGTTCACACTTACAAAATATTTTTGCTAGTTGGAAACACAAGCATAACTTTTGTTGACTGCTTCACTTCCTCACCAGTGAAGCTGGTAGTATAATGATTTTATTATTTAGCAGAGTATAGAGCTCTTTTGGTGTCAAACTGTGTGAGGACAGTCAAAATAATACACACCTTACTAAATCACTGATGTGACTTAGGAGAACCAGGGTCATTTACTAGTTTGAGCTGTACGACATATAGGAAGACAATATGGCGGGTCTCCATCCATTTTTACTGCCTACCGCCTATTTTCACTTCAAATGCCAATAAACAAATAGAATTGACCTGAGGGTTCAAAAACACCTCGAATTTTAATTTCATAATATTTTTTAGCAATAGAACCTGGGAGTTTGGATTCTAGCCAACCGAAATAGTCACTTGTCTATTAAACTTCCAACTAAAATTATAGTATTTTAATACAGTAGTTATTCTTGTTTTTGTACAATTCTGGATAACCGTAGACATGTCTGAAGATACCTACTTTATCAGTATAATCGAGTCTAGGTTTCCTCGCTCTGGGCCACGGTAAGTCAATGCGGATAAACTTAATTATGCTCGCCATATTAAGTCTAATTGCCACAGGATCCGCCGCGGGTCCGTTGCAAGTTTACTTAACGGTTTAGTTAACATCTGGTATCAAACTGCATTACCATAAACGCAACTGCAGTTATTCTGGTAACTGCTAACGTAGAAATGCGTAGGAGTATTGAGCACTCGCGTCGTGTCATTTCTACATGACAACACTCGAAAGGAGGTTTTTAATTTGTATTCACATTAGATGTCAAAGTCACAGTGTATTAGAATATTTTATATAGAGTTGTCTTTAATCTCATAAGAGGAATTAAAAATACTTTGATTTTTTGGGAAAGGAATCAGCCGATAAGACATTCTACACATGCTTTCATTTTGGAGGAAGACTTGAATCTCAACTACTTAGATTGTCCAATTTTGTTCATGAATACGACAAAGCAATGACTAAAAGTTGACAATACTTTGAAGTGCCTACGGGCGATCCGTAGAGCGCTGAAAAACAAAACTAGATACGACACAAAATAAAGCTAAGAGTGTGATCTCCTGTTACTTCTGCATGACAGTGAAGATTTGAAATTTAAACATGATTTTGAAGTATTGTTACGACATCGCAGAATAATCTACGTGTTTGTCGAATGTGCCAGAAGAATCTCGATGTAACGCGTGTGGCGTACGTGCTTGTAGACGCATTTTCGAGAGGTTTCTCGAAGGCGCCAGCCGCGCGGACTGTGTCAAGGCCGCAGTTAATTACGTAGTTCATACGAGCGCAAAGACGCAATTAGGAACATTCTGGTATGTGATCGCAGGTATAAAAACATGGCCGCATCGGCCTTAAGTTTCAGTATTAGTGCGATATATTTACAGAGTGGTTCGAGAGTTATTCTCGGGCGATATTACTGTGCGCGTTCAAGTGGTTATTAGTAAAGTGTTGTGTTTTATAATCGGGCGGTATAATTGTAATACAATTGTGTTTTATGTTAGTAGACATTTTATTGCGTGTGAACAATTTTCATTTGATTTGTTGTAGAGACTATGTTGTTAATTACGAACTGTTTAAATGTAAAAATTAAAGCTGGTGATAGTACTTAATTGGTGTCTTGTACTTATTTTGTTTTCCACTGTACCTACGACGATCAAGTAGACCGTCGTATCAGTATAACGGAGAGCGCAGAGATGAGAATGCTGAAAGAGTTAAATACTGTACAAAAATAAATTGCATACGAAATGAAGTAAAACGAGAAGCACTATAAGTCGTTGGAAATAAATAAGCAAATATTGCCGTAAGTTGTTAGTACAAGGCAAAAGGCTAGACTATAAATTAGCACTGAAGTATACTTAGCTACCTCACGTGTACGTATGAAGCACTTTAAAAGAGTTAATGTGCTTATTTTGGCAACTGGCAATTAAGAGGGCCGCTTCTAAAGAGCTAATAATATATCCATCAAATGAACTCTAAATTACCCAAACAGGGGTTCATCCGGGGAAGTGTTATAAACTAGCATAGTGTGTATGCTTATAGAAGAGATACTTTATTGTACGTCAGCGAATATTTTACATCATCTACAACCGTCGATATCATTATACGTTCTGCAGTTTCAACTGAAATTTTGACTTAATATTTTCAGTAATTCGGTTGTCTTGGTTTTTTGCAAACGGTTCGCTATCGTCCACAGTAATTATGTAAAAGCAGTGGTTGTTTACGACACTGCAAATCATCGCCAGGGGTCTCGAATTGGCGCGGCGACAGGAGCATTTGCAAAGTCGTTGAGAACAATTGCCAAACTAATGAGAACAATCTATAACAAAACGTTGCGTTGCCCGATCTCTTAGCTGTTCGTTTATCGATTACCTTTCAACGTTAAAACAGGTTTTTCAGATGTTAAAAAAAAAGAACTGCGCGTTTTACACAACTAATTAGCACACTTTCAGTCAAACATTATAGGGAAAGTAAAAGGAACTGAATAAATGGCAAGACAAAACGTAGAAAAGTGGAAAAGAGAGAGACACAGTGAGTGAGAGGAGAGGAGGAGAGGGGGAGAGAGAGAGAGGTGATTAAGTGTACGAGTTTGCGAGAAAGGGGATACGCCTCCCTCGTTTATACTTCTGCACCGATACTCAGATAACTAATAATGTTCTCCTTAATTAGATTTACAGATCACAGGTTTGAATTAATTTTCCGACTCTTGAACCTAATTTCAAAATCAATAGTAGTTCAGCATTTATGAATTACGTTGTTTAATTTACTGAAAAGTTTGGAATGCAAATGAACATTTTCAGTTCATTAATGATTTAGTGGTCTGATAAATTTATACTGATAAAGAATGTTAATAAAGGGGTACAAGCAAAATAACAAAAAAATCTTCTAGTGAAGAAATCAATGTATCCAAGTAGCCTACAGCAAAACCTGAGTTTTACGGGCCTCGATTTTACTGACATGTGGATTTTATGGACAGTAATTGCTCTACAGATACTTTATTTTGTAAACCAAGATGTTGAAACCAAGTACTAATAACTGAAGGTACTTAGAGTTGAGTAGAAGTAACTGAATTAATTGAATTACATTAATTTCAAGAATTATTACTATAAAGAAAATTGTAAAAGTTTTGTATTTGCTAAACATCAATAAATTGTCTTCAGAGAAGAACGATTTATATCAATGATTTAAATTCACCTCCGCAGCTACAACAACTAACAGTTGTAGCCTAGCAGCCACTCCATTGGTTAGAACATGACGTTAACTTACTTTTACTTAATATGGAGGTTAAAATTTTTGGCATTATATTGTTTAATCGATAATGTGTCGTATGGTATGAGGCCTTAAGTCGTGTCCAATCGACCTTCAAAGGGTGCGCACACATACGAACGTGTGTGGGTACAAAGTGATGTCATTTTAACAATTAACGACCTCAACTGAGTGAATTATATCTGAAGATGAACATATGTTCCGAAACGCATCCTTTTAACACAAAAACGAAGTCATTCTATGGATCTCAGATAATTAATTAATTTATAAATAAAAAAGTGACTTGGATACCAATAACAATATGTATGTCAACAAAAAATTACTGCATTGTATAAAGATTATACTATGTTGTATAACGCATCATTAACATATTGAAAATCTTAATAAAATATTAAATTGAAATCTACTCCTTATAAATTTTTAAAATGTAATACATTTTGATATGATTTCTTTGTGCCTCTTATTAGGATTAAAATCAACACGGAACCTTAGTATTGGTCACTACCATTATGACTATACAGTGCCTTGTCGATTACACAGCTGTACATTTAACAGCCGCGCAGATACAGAACACCACTGATGTTACCGGTTGCTCCTGTTCAAGGTATCTTCCTCAGTTCTCTTATACCCTCGTTGTTTAGCATCATACATATTCATTAATCTCTTCCTCCACCATCCGCCATGACCTTAAGATCACCATTTATCTCTTATTACTCCTTTCTCTTATAACATGTTCTATTCGGCCGCTTTTATATTTCCAGATCCAGGCTGCTGCAAAGTAGACTTTTATTCCTTCTAAAAGCTCTTATTCATTCACTTCAATTAATATCACTTTGATGTTTAACATAACTGTTTCATAATGACCTAATAATTTTAACATAATTAATAAATTCTTTCGATTTTGAGCGCAGTGTCTCCCTTCAGGATAATATATAACCGTACATTAAAGATACCCGCTTACCGTACATCTGAGTTATTCCTACCAGCTCTTTGAGAATAGCCTAATTGGCTAAGCATTTTGGGAAACTACCAAGCGTGTTATGTTTATTTAAATCTGTTTAAGATAACGCCTCTCACCCGGCTTCCTTTAGTCAGAGGGAGATTTTTTATAGCGGGAGTCAATATGTTCTCCGAGCTTCTCCAGTACGAAGAAAGCATATCTTGAGTTTGACATTTTAGTGGTATAGGCCTGACGGTCGAAATTGAACACTGGTCTTGAGATGCGCAGTGAAAAAACACCTCGTTTCGAGGCTAATAAAATTTTCAGTCATTTCGCACATGCGCACAACAGTTTTGTGCAGTGTTTTATAATGTAAACACCGGCTGCAACAAGACTGGAGAGAAGAACAGAAGCATATGTGACAAAGAGAGAATTAGCGAGTAAAGTGAGACAGTGAACCGTTATCGCGTTATCTCCCCTCACTCCTCTCTAGACAACTTAAGTGGGGGTAACTCATTCGCTGGGTCTGCGCACCTCAACAACTAAGAAAGGCTGTCACATTTCTAGATCCTATACATTACTACATCTTTTACAGCCCTCCGATAATTTATATTGTACTCCAAAATATATGAAAACCTTTCAGCGTATGCAAGCGTACGAATATTACAGAACCTTTCATTACCACTAGCTATTTTCAGAGTCCAAAATAATCGTTATAGCATGATCGTCTGAATTCTAAATACCTTGTTTCTGCTACTCAATAGAAAAATCAGTTCAAATTCTCATATAGATAGACTATGTATGTGAGACTAAAATAAAAAACGAAAGCACATAAGAGTACAAAAAACATGTGAGGGCGAAAATGTCTCAGTGATAAAAGTACTAGTAGACGTAGAATGAGAGAGTGAGTGAGAGAGAGAGAGAGAGAGAGAGAGAGAGAGAGAGAGAGAGAGAGAGAGAGAGAGAGAGAGAGAGAGAGAGAGAGAGCGTGAGAGAGAGAACGAACTGCGTTGCTGGCGACTACTGAAAAGCCACTTGACATGAATTTTTAAAGCTCTTTAAATAACGGAGGCGGGGTTCCTTGTTTAACAAGCCTCGGGGGGAAACGGAAAGACGCACCGAGGAATACTACTGGAAAGCCGCTTACAATAATGTGAGAATATTTATTATTAATTAGTACATTTCCTTTCCCTTCTTCTGTCTTTTTTTATCGATCGACTTTAACTTTAATAATCCTGTTTCTTGTACAGTACCATCTAACATAAGTTAGTTCTCAGTTTGTCACCAAATTCTAAATGTGTGCATTTATTCGAGTTCACTTTGTAATTCAGTTTTGATTAACGCACTTCTTTTAATACAAACAATATTTAAAGCATAAACTATTTAACTACGTAATTTATATGATTATTAATTACCGTAATTAACTAAAAGTGGTGAATGGCTGAGCAGCGAAGAAGAAAACTATGGCAAGAATATTCGATGAATTTATTGAAAGGCAGTTAAGTCTGGGCCCTAGGCTCTCTTAACAAAAGTAGTGAATGTAGAAAGTTTATAGTATATACTCGAAATGGAGTTACTGAAGAGTCACAAGATCTTATTCAGAGTGATCAGAGGAAGAGGAAACGGAAAACAAACATCGTGTTATTTGGAAGGAAATTTGATTACATCTGATATAAAGAAAAAAATATGAAAATTTGTCAAGTAATAAAAACTCTACTATACTGCAAAAGATAAAACAATATTTAAAATAAGAATATGAAATTAAACAAAAAATATGATAAATTACGGGACAACAGAAACTGTACTAGGCTGTAAAAAATAAAACGAAATTAAAAATTAAATAAAAACACAAAACAGCAGAAAAATAGTATCAAAGAATTGGTAACTTAAAACAGTTATAATAATATTGAAAGTCCTCCCGAATACATCAAATCATAATCCAATATAGAGAATAACTATAATCTAATAAGGAGATGTCCATGACCTGACCGAATGTGATTGTTCTTAAACATGTATTTAACTGATACCCGCAGATATAACTATATTTCACTGGGACATGAAATTCTGTAAACACTACTCTGTTGTTTATTACATTTATTAATAGTTATTACATCCTTCATCTATTTATCTTAGTATTATGTTACATGTAAGTCCCTAACTTACTGAGAATAAATTTTTATTCATTCAGGCTTTCTGAAAAAATAGGCTTTTAACCCATAATAAATAAAATTTCATTTATTATTAGTGGATTTCTATCGCGCTGAAAAAGGCAACGCCTCCAAACCCAGCCTCTCTCAAGCAATCTCTAAAAAAAATGTAACTCTAGTAACTTAAAAAATATTACTTCGATTGTCATGAAATTTTATAAGAGGTTTTGGCGATCTCGGTTACAAACATGATATCAAAAATTAGAAATTAAAGATGACAAATTCAATATGGCGGACTAAAGTCTTAAATAACGTGTATTTAATGGAGAACCATTAGATATGGAGGAATCGTAAATGTTTATTTTATTTAATAGAAGTTAACAATAGTTTATATTTTTTATCCTTCATCTTGGATTTATAATTTTTACATGTTATTCACAATTAAAAACCCCATAAACATTTCTACATAAAATGTTCATGACAACTGTGATATAATATTTTTAAAGTTATTAAATTTGATTACAATTTATTTATTATTTTTACAGGTACAAACAAAATATCAAGAGAAAATCTTTGTTGTATTCAGTGTCTTTAAAACAATGCAGAAAGTTTCATACCGATTTACTGAGAGGCGCTGTGTTTCGAGGAAACATGCTAACGGCACTTGTTGTATATATTTGATGAAATGTTTATCACATTGCAGTAAATGGACTGTGCCCCTTTGTGGCAGTGATGAACTACGTAACATAGTAAACAATTCTTTTGAAATGTGATGATACACAGAGACGTTGAGGAGCCGGTGGGCAGACAGAGTGAGGAAGGAGAAGATTTTAGGAAGGTAAAGAGAATTGGAAAGAGATATTTATGGAAAGGACAGGTAGGTAGGTATCTTATATTCTGAGAAACCCGAGTTTAGTTAATGGGCTAGTGGAGGAGACGCTGATAGAAACAATGTAGGGGAAAACCACAGTTGGCTTACATGGTCAGATTAGTTACGGACTGTGGAATTTATGTTGAAATGAAAGGACTTGCCCGGGATTTGTACGACTGGATCTAACCACTAAGAAGACTGATGACTAAACGATAGAAGGAACATGTATAGTAACAACAATACATTTATTGTAGACGAATGCAGGAAACTCAATGTAGATGAATGTAGATGATAAATGAGGCAACTAAATAATAACTTGAAGAAATCTGTAAGCGTTTAAATATAGATTTGTGACTGAGGGAGGAAATGGTATTAAGCATGCAAAAAGTAAGAAACAAATGAATTAAGAATACAATGGATTTGAAGCCTACCATAATACACTGTTACACAACATCCAGTAAACATAATTTATCCCAAGCACGTGGAGAACTATGAATTCCAAAAGACGTTCAAGAGTAGACAGCCGTAGAACACAGAAAAAGGGGTAGACCCAAAAGCCAGAGGATAACCTCGGAACGAGGGTTAACACAAAGTCAGAACTGACAAGACAAAGGAGAATGTGGTAACTGGGAGACTAGAGGCGCAAGACAATGTAAAGTACTGTTACGACGGTCTACTGATCGTCGTATGGTGCAGTGGAAAACAAATTACAAGACACAAGTAATTACAAATTACAAGTAAATCACTAATCACCAGCTTTAATTATCACAATTAAACAGTTTGTAATCACAAGATAGTCTCTTACAACAAATGAAATAAAAATTGTTCACACGCAATAATAATGTCAACTAATAGAGTTTCGCACAATTATAATACACTTAACACTTCGCCACAATACTTCAAACCACACTGGAATAAGTCGCCGCTCAAACTGACTTTACCGTCGCTGAATGCCTATATTTATACCCCGCTGATGTTCCAGAATAATCTGTCACTTTGGATGACGTGTTAAACGAACAGGCGCTCTCGAGAATCTACTAGAAACAGTGTCCTTGAGCACACTCCGCTGACCGGTACGGTCTGGTATAGACTCGATAGTTGATGCATAATTGTCTTTCATCTCAAAGTAGCAGCCATATGTACGCACACACATTACAGCTGGTATAGTCGAGATTCTTGTAGAACGTTCCGTATTACGTAACACTTTTTCCACATTACGTAACAATATTAATAGTAGAAAGTACGGTGAAGACGAAACCGAGTACAGTAACCTATATCAATGTGATTGTAACCACTTCCTTCAGGGTTAGGTGAGGATGCACCTTCATCCGGACGATATGCGTTTTGTACGCGGTGGAGCCACATCAACGTTTCTACAAACGTGAAGAGAGAACTCGATAAGGGTAACTACAGTAAGGGTAACTCTCTTGTAGATATAAACTGAAATCAAAATATCCGATTCATTTCTAGGCCGAGCCTGACGCAACGAGCCAACAACGCTCTGTCTCTATAAAAAAATAGGCTGTTTTTCAATTAAGTTACGTGGCCTAGGATAGAGTATGCTTGATAACAGGAGGATGCTAACAGTAGCTATATATATGTGCTATTAAAAACGGAGTAGACAAGGTCGACAACAAACATTATTAGTTAAAACAGAACAATACGGTTAACTAGATAACAAATCTGCAATAAATCATGAGTTTTTCATTATCGAATGCAATTTAATACAATTAATTAAATTTTGTTAGAAACACTGGTTACAAAAAACTGAACACTCTATTTTATTTATTTGTCTTGTTTCCAATGAAGCGAATTTTAATGTAAGTGAATCCTGTTACATAACAAATATCAGGGTGACAATCACACACGCGCGCGCGCGCACGCGCACGAGTTACACCAAGATCAATCAGCATTAATCGATTGTTCTACGATACAAGTGCACACAAAAGAAGACAATTATTTTTTTGAATAATAATTAGTGTTTATATATCTACTGTTATATAGCTAGAGATTTTTCTTCACATTATAACTTATAACAGATTCTGCGCTACTATAGTACTTCGAAGTCATTAGCATACGTGTATTTCATTCGTGCTTACAAAGTATTGTACTAATTTTTATTTACATCAGTATAAATAGTACATGAGTGACGTTCCCAAGAATTTTGAGGTTTATCTGTTGCCTCCTTTTTCCTCTTACATAAATTATTTTCAGTTGTAACTTTACTAAGTCGATTCTTTTGCTAAGTTCTATTAGTTCTTTAAGTGTAGTTTTCGTCGCATTGCTTTGCCTTTTCCCGATCTTGTTTTTAAACTGTTCACCGTTTATGTATCATCGCGGATACTTTCCGTTTTTCCACCGTTTTATATTCCGGAAAAACTCCCTTCATTTCAATACTTTTTGCAAATTCAATTCTACTTTTTACTTTTCTCGTGTTTTAGCTGTTTTTATTTACAGTTGTCCTCAATAATCGTATTTTTTTAGTTGCTCAATTGGTCGAGTGTGTAGATATAAACTTCTGAACTTCCATCCATCCGCGCTTAACCTTGACATTAGCATAAATGTTGTTACGTTTATGTTTAGAGATAAACCATGTTCTTTGTAACAGCTTATCTCTTCTTTTTAATAGTTAATAATTCATTATATGACTTCGAAAACTACACGGTAGCAGTCGTTTTTAATGTTATGAGTAACGTAAAATTTCCTCAATATTGAATACCAACCAGCAGCTGGGTAAGGTAAATGATGGGTGTACCATCTTAAGGCCGCATAGCGTGCCAGATTTTCTGTTAAGTCTTTATACTTCCTTAATCTTTGAGGATGCCACGGCCTTCAGTTTTGCCAGAGCTTCAACTGCATCCGTCGTAACGAAGATAATATTTTCTCCATCTTCACTGACACTGTGGCGTAAACCTGATTTTCTCACTAAGCATATGTGAATCAATTCTCTTCACATGACCGCGGCTGCAACTGATGAACTATGCCATTTGTTCGGTTTATCCCCTGATAAGATCTGTTGTTTGGATAAACTTTATTCGCACCTTTACTGTATATCTGTAGAATGATCTCTATCGAGGTTCTCAGATACAATCTGGCAGTTCCCCCCCCGCGCTTTGGATACCGTTCTTCATGGACTTATGGATGTCCCCTAGTCAACCCAGAAATATCCCATGTCTAAATATTCTGTCCGGAACACAAGCGACGTAGTTTTGCACTAAATAATAAATAATAAACGTCTGTTCAGCAGTTCGTAAAGGACGAAGGCATACCGCGCTGCTTTTGTATTTTAGTGGACGGTTGTATGACTAACACAATGCGTCGCCAGCCTCTAGTTGCGGTATTTACAGCCACGTGGCGACTCTGTTATCTTAGACGGCTACTCAGTTTTACCCTCACGACTCTGAGTGCACTCCGTACGGAGCCTCCGCCGGGAATTGATCCGGGACCACGCGCACATGAACCGCGACTCCTAACAACTAAATCACCTAGAGGCCCAATTACACTAAAATTGCCAAAGTATGACTTTATTAATTTTTTAATAGAAGGGTCCGATAACCGGATTTTTTCGAAACTATTTCGTATAGTTTTTACAATAATAACGGATTTCTTCTGCAAATATTGTATGTTATTGTTTGCGTACGTCTTGCAGATTGAATCTGCATCACCCGCGATTATAAAAAACATTAACGAAAATCCTATTTTATTGCTATTTTCTTTAAATAGCTGTTTTAAATGTTATATTGAAAATTTTCGGTGTTCAGATTTTTTACTTGTTACACTAATTTTAAAACCAATTTTATCATTTTAAATACACATACTATTTGTTTTATTTGGGTATACATTTACCCTTAATTAGTGCATTACGCTTATTCTCAATGTAGTCCTATATACAAAGAACTCTCCCTTTTTTCATTTTGAATTTTATGAATATTTTTCTGTCAACTTACCGTTCAGAAGGTTTGTAATCAGAGACTAATTAGATTTATGCATCTGCGTTTTAAAAATTGTTTGGAATATTTAACGAATGAGGAATAAAGTGTTCTTCGGCTATTTAAACTTTCTGAGTCTGTCTAAAATTTTCTGACCCTTATTTTACAATTGAAATCATTATATTTTAATCTGTAAATGTCAGATTTTGTTTCATACTTTATATTATTAAATCCTAAATTGATTGTACCTTGTTGTATTTCTTATCAGTTAACGAAATGCGAGTTGAATACATGTTTACACAAGTGAGTGCAAAAGAATTTTGGCAGAAGAAATCTATTATTATTGTCGTATATACATCGTAGAAAACACGCGATGTTTCTTGCAAGATTTGTATGTTTTATGTATATGTAATCAATTAATAATTGCGTTTTGCAAGTATATTTCGCATATTTTCGTATCCCCGTATGTCAACCTGACTCACGTTTCTCAGAATAAGTCTGAATCATCAGAGGCTTCTATTATTCATTAACAAAATATGTTTATTTATAAAAAGGGTAATTTATAAGGTTAGCGCAAGGTAAATTAAGTTGAAATATAGGGGAAAACAAATAAAAAATGTACTTGCAGTCGTAATTATTATTTTATTATATATACATATACAGAGTGATTCAAAATTGCACGCCAATCTCTCGGAAGCTGACTCTATAGCTAAAAAAAAAGTCCATATAACTTAGGTCCGAAAACGGTTCGTTAGTGAGTTACGGCTCCCGAACCACTTCGTCTCGATTCCTGCTCCACGGTAATATGACGCCATACTGCCATACTGAAATTCTTGGGGTATAATGTGAAGGGTAAATTTGGTGGTTTCTTATGGTTTTTGATCTATAAAATTGAATATCCCAGAGCTCTATCTTAATTAGTTTCTAAGATAAACTGAGTAAAACACAAAACATTGGAGTCGGAAAACACACTTTTTTAGATTTGGGATAAAATAACTCCGTTAATTTGCCAATAAACAAATAAAAATTTCTAATTAACTTTGTAGAGAATTTAATTATGAGAAAATTGGTGTGTATTATGTCTCTTAAAAATAAGAACAAAATTGAGAAATTTGACTTTAAATTACTTATAATAGACTTTATACAGATGCATTTTCTCATGATTAAATTCTCTATAAAGTTTGTTAGAAATTTTTATTTGTTTAATGGCAAATTAACGAAGTTATTTTTTATCCCAAATCTAAAAAAGTGTGTTTTTCGACTCCAATGTTTTGGGTTTTACACTATTTTTTCTTGTAAACTAATTAAGATAGAGCTCTATGACCTCTTATTTAATTTTTCATATAAATACCTTTTACCTTTCACTTTATACCTCAAGAATTTCAGTATGGAGCAGAAATCAGGGCGAAATGGTTCGTGAGCCGTAAGTCGCTTACAAATCATTTTCGGACCTATGTTTATATGAACTTATTTTCTTATTTTTAGTTATAGAATCAGGTCCCGAGAGATTGTCGTGCAATTTTGAATCACCTTATATAAATATACGCAAACACACAAGCATGCGTATTACCTACATTTGTTGACATCTTTACAGTGCTTGTTTCCGTCGCTTAACGCAACAAAAGGTATAAAATACAAAATCCTCACTGAATGATTGAACACACCTTGTCCTCTTTGTTGAACACGTCGTAATCAGCTGCATTCTCATAGAATAATTAATAAACATTAACTCGTATTACATTATTTATTCCGTAAAACCAACCTACACAGAATGTTATACTTTTCATTCCCTATTACTGAAATTACATTATTTTATTTTATGTAAAATTCTATAATAAGATTGAAGTTCACTTATTGACGTAGAGAACAGAGAGAATATATAATGCGTTAGGTAACATAATAAAAACCTTTACTGCTTATTTCTACAAAGATTAATTTTCCATCTCAGTAGCCATCACAGAATACAAAATAGCAAGAAATTATTCAAGTACACAACATGAAAATTTTTGAAATTTTACAGCAATAAGACAAGCAATAAGGTCAGTCCGTAATAGAGATTAGGAAAACAGTCAAACCTTGTAAAGGGAATGACAGCAGTGTATACAATGTATGTTATAGACGTGACAAGACTAGAAGAGCTAAAAAAGAGAATCAGAAAGTGCGAAAAATTATATGTTTGAAAGGAAATCTCTCTCTCTCTCTCTCTCTCTCTCTCTCTCTCTCTCTCTCTCTCTCTCTCTCTCTCTCTCTCTCTCTCTCTCACTCACTCACTTACTTTGTCTCTCCTCACTCTTTTCTGACCGTGTTTTGGTCTTCTAATACCTAATAACCTCTTCTTTTCTTCCTTATCTTGTATACCCAGATCCCCAGAAGGCAGTCTCAACTGTGTTAACGTTTTCCTAGTTATATTGTCCTAGACGGATCTCGGAATCCCTCTTTTCTTGTAGTTCCGTTTTATTGTGGTTGCCAATTTATGAACATTTTTCAAAGCTGCCTGCCTTTCAATCCTACGAGACTCTGTATCTTATTATTTATCTTTTCTGTGACTCCTCAATTGTGCCTTCGTCCATAATCACAACTTAACTAATCCGTTATTTTTCAGTCTCTCTCGTTACATTTTTAAATTAATTCATTTTCATTACACTCCGGTCCCTTAAATTACTGGAGAGGATGAGAAATGCTCAAGGGACAACTCGCAAGCTCCACACGAAAGTTATTAGCCGGACGGATATTAAGGATGATGACCAGGCAAAGAAAAAGAACAAGAAGAAGGCATTCGGAACATCTAGGAAAATAAATATTGCCACCTGAAACGTGAAAGGTATACTACATAAAACAGACGAATTGAAAGAAGAACTAAAGTAAAGAAAGGTGGATACAGCAGTATTAACAAGAACTAAAAAGAAACAGAAAGAAACTACAAACTTAAAATACTATACAATGTTATACAGTGGTGTCCGCATAAATACGTGATCTCAAACAGGAGTGGCCATTTTAATAAATGAAGAATTTAAAAGGGCTATAAGTTGCTATGAATGGATAAGCGAAAGAATAACTTCAATAAAATTAAGAGTGGAAAGAAGGAATCTAACAGTGTTGGGAATTTGTACACCGGAGTTAGGAATAACAAAAGAATCTGATGAATTCTGCCAACAACTGCAAGAAGCAATTTGGTAAGGTACATAAAAACCACTTCCTCGTTATTGCAGGTGACTTAAACGCGCGTATTGGAAATGTACCAATTACCGGCGTCTTTGGTAATAATGGAGAACAAGTTTGAATTACAATGGGAATAGCTTACTTAACTTTGCAAGCTTTAATAATCTCAGAATCATCAACACATTTTTTTAGTCACAAGGGGATACACAAATACACCTGGACTGAAAGAGTTGCCTGTTCCATATTAGATTATATTATTGTTAATGAAAAATAATAATCCTAGTTCTGGACACAAGAGTGTTTAGAGGAAGTGACGTCCATACTGACCACCAATTAGTAAGATTAGTTTGTTAAGAAAATAGTATGCGCATTGGAATAAGAAAATGAAAACATAGAGCAAGGAAGATCATTTCAAAGTACGGCTTTTGAACCAGGACTCTATAAAAAATTTATATTAAAGAAAAATAAATGGCTATTTACATCAAGTAGACCACAAACCTGATATCAAGACAGAATGGGAATGTATAAAGTGTGTAGTACGAAAAGCTGCAGGAGAAGTGTTGGGAGCAAAGAAAATATCAAAACGTAAGCGTGGTCTAAGGTCATGGGATCCTGAATAACAAACATTAGTGAAATAGAAGAGAAAAGCCTACTTAAAATTGATTAACAATAGAACGGATCTGAACAGAATTGATTACAAAAAAAGAATGCCAAGGTCATAAAACGTATAGGAACACAAAACAGAACTCATTGAGGTAAATACATAGCTGAAATGGAACATAACCTACACGGACGGCAAGATAAAGTGTTTAAATTTATTCAGAATTTATTTGGATGAAATTTTTAGGATTCGTCTTAACAGTGTAAACGGAGGAATCAGAGTTGCGGGCAAAATGCGTAAGACTCTGATGTTTGCAGATGATCAGGTTTTATTGGCCACAAATGAAAGTAACCTGAAAAGGATGCTCCACTCCTTAAATAACATTGCGAAAAAATTTAATATGGAAATATCTGACAAAAAACAAAATGTACATGGTCAGTTAGATCTAAAATTGTTTTGGATAGTAAAATTATAGAACAAGTCTCAGATTTTAACTACTTAGGCTGTAAGCTCTCATATACAACGAAGAATATATTAATGGAATAATTAATTAATTTAACTAGAAGAAAGGACCTCTCCGATGTTCTGTACAACACAAGGCAAGGAAAGATTAAATAATCAAATTATAAAAAATCCATGGCAGTTCCTACCCTTACTTGGCTCAGAAACAAATATAAAGTATTCAGCCTACGGAAATGAAATTTTTGCGTTTCATAACTGGGTACACTAAATTAGCTGTGAAAAGAAACAATCAGATACGAGAGGAACTGAAAGTTGAAGAAGTAAACGGAATCATCAATAAGCACAGAGAAAGCTGGAAATAACACATTAGCAGAATGGGCAGTGACAGATTCCCGAAGGTAGCCTTATTGAAACAACCGGAAAAGAAGAGAAACCTGGAAAGGCCCAAGAAAAGATTGTCCGACAAGTTTTGAGCCTGAACAGACTAAACAGTCTAAGCCGTGACGAAAAAGAAGAACCCTCTACTTACTTTTCTGCTACATTTGTTGCAGAAACAATACCAAACAAATTCAGAATTTTTCTTTTTATTTGGTTGTAGAACGTTGTAATAAAATAAAAAAATTGATGTGTGTGTTCTTAAATTGGTGTGTTTAAATTGGTGTGGCTCTCGACGTCTTACTGGCCTGAAACACTTCCTTAAGTTTCCCAGCTGGTCGAGTCCCAATGGTAGCAAGACTGGTCGAGTAGCGTAATGTTGATGAAGAAATGTATGTTCAGCTTCACCGAAAGTTTCAAAACAAAAGTTATTGTTTTGAAGAAAATTTTAAAAAAAATTATGTTTATAAAAAAAATAATTAAAAAAAAATTTAATTTAATTAATTAATTAATTATAATCAATTAATTAATATAGGGCTGTGAAGTTTTAAAAAGTGTAATGCTCTTCTGAAAATTTTTATTAAAGTTTTGGTATATTTTAAATAAACTATCACCACTCATAAGATTGTCTTCAAACCAATCGATACTTGTTTACCTTTTTATTTTTTTAGGTTATCTTCACTTATAGGTGGTAAGTCCTGATAGATTATTAATTATAATTATATTAATGATAACTAGTAATATTTATGAAATGAAGAACTATTTAGTGTTGAAGAATATTAATGTTTTATTAATTAATAGCAATTTGACTCTTATCGATTATTATCGACTCTCAGGTTATCGAAAAAGTTACAAAGTATATTATATAAAAATTATACAGGGTTCTTTAAACAGCCAATTATTATCAAAGTCAGAGAAATCGGGCTAATATTTAAAAAGTATAACGTTACAACCAAATTAATAATTATTACTAAACACAGACATTGAATAATAATTTGAAAATAAAATAATTGTTTTCACCAAACAGCTGGGTTGAACTAGGAGGCGTTGCACTGGCGATGACGACCAATATTGCAAATGGCTGCCGTGAAGTTAGTAAAATGTCATTCATATATTCGACGTTCCAAATAAAAGATTTTCCTGTAGTATTCCTGTTCTGGGGTCTGCGAATCTCTTGTTAAATGTTGTGTAGTGCCTAGTGTACTGTTTCTGGGTTATATTTAGTGTATCCGTGTAATTATTAGTTCAAACACTTTCCACGATTCCGTCACTAATTTGGGTTAATGTATTATACAGTTTTCTAGTGTTTTGTGGTGTTTTTCGGAGTAGATATGTATTGTTCTGTGTTATGGAGTGTTTCTTGATTGTTTCTGTTATAACATGAGAGTTCTAGAAATATTTTACAAGTCACTCGCGATTTCACAATAACGTACTATACACTCGCTTTATATGACTATTATAAGTTAGGTTAGGCACGTTACAAAACGTTTGTCATGTTAACCGTTCAAATACCAATAATTGACTGACTCTTTCCTCCAGTTTCAATTAAACTCTTAGCCCATATAATATTATTCTTAACATTGTTCAAATATATTTTCATATCCTGTGCACACTTTAATATTTCACTATATAAATACCTAAACTTGGGTTATTTGTCAATTTTATTCACTAGATGTTGTTTAAATTAATCTTTCAGTTCATTCAGCTTATTTTCACATTAAATAATGCCGTTTTATAGTGTTTTCTGTCCAAAAAATAGTAATTTTACTTTCAGTTTGGTATACTCTGAAAAGTCAAAACATCAAAATTTACTTCCTGTCATTATATAAATTCAGCCATTTTATCAGTTATATTTAATATTAATAATCCTATATTGTATTAAAAGGTTCATATTCCCTTATTTTCTGGTAATTAATTGAATTAGTTGTATTCTAAAACATTATTCTGGAATATATGACTCCCATGTCTAAATTTCTGAGTTTAGTCATTTTCATTTTTATTTATAATTCTGAATATAATTTATTAAAATCTTCCTAAATGGTATGTGCAATTATATGGCTTGATCTCAAGTTTATTTTGTCTAAACCCCTTTTGTTTATTCGCATTTAAATGAGTAATTTCTCTGTTTTGATGAAGTTTGGTTTCCATTCTTTTGGCCTATGATTTTTTTAACAATTTTTCTTACAAAATATTTTACAAACAATATATGATGTGTGATACCCTCTCTGACTTTTACATATAGTATTATAAATTAAACATGTTTTCAAATTACACAAAAAACAATTAGTATTGGTTACAATACAAATAATAGTTAAAACAAATAAAGAATATTTTTTTAAATAAATGGTTGTCTTCAAGTCAGACATTTTACAACAAAATCCTTATTTCTAACATGGAAATATGTTTTACAAAAAAGGTTTTTTACTAACTAACATCTTAATTACTCTCGACTAATTACAAGTAGTAACTATTTTTATAGTTCTGATGTTAGTTGTATCAGACCCAAACAAATGGCCTTATATCTAAAACATTTTTAAACATTCTTGTACTATATACATAAAAACCTTATATTTATATTCTTATTTCCAACTATTATTATAAGTAGGATTCTACAGTTTTTATACCGTCTTTTATACATTGTCTTTGGGGAATTGTACCCTGTCATTAATAAATAAATAGTATGAATTGTTCAAAAAGTATTATGAAATCTGTTTTTTTTTTCATGTAAAACAAAATGTTATTTTAAACAGATTCATGTCTTATGAACAACATATTGTCACAGTACACATTTCAAGTCATTGAAAAATGCATATTTCATTGCATTCAATGTTTGTGATTGCCAAGAATGAAACACAAGGTTCATTTTTTATAATACCCAAAACTATCACTGGTTCACTTTGCACTTATATATTATGTTAATGCTAAATGGTCGTATAGTCTTATTAACATAATAAATTGGTTAGCGTTTTTTCAATGGAGATTTGTTCCATGGGTACTATATTATTGTTTCATCTTAGTTCACAGGCAACTTTTACTTTATACACTTCTCTCTCTTAAATTTGTATACATGTGGTTTTCAATTCGTTATACTTTTATTTTTAAATATTTATTTTGGGGATATAGGGATTTGGGTGTCTTTTATAAGAGCATGACATCTTCTTCAGGATGCTGCCTTCTTCTTCTTTCATCAGTCTTCTTTTCTCCTGCCTTCTGGGATTGGTATCTTCTCCATCTTCTTGATGATGCCATCAGGTTTCTTGGGATCTTCTCCATCTTCTTCTTTATTTCAGAAATACACAACCTGTATTGGTTGATCTTGGCTTATTTTAGGGTTTCTATTCTATTTATTCTCCCTCGTTGTGGGTTTGGTCATATTGTGTACTGCTTGGTTATTTACTTTCTTACCTTCCTGGGTTATACCTTGAAAACCTTTGGTTATGAGACTGGTTTTGGATGACTCATCGCTAGTAACTCCTTTTATTTGAACTTGTATTTTCTTTATAATAATGATTTCTTTCCACAGTTGCTATGAATTAATCTTTTTATATTAAACTTAATGCTTTCTTCCAAATTTAAATATTATAACTTTATTATTCTAATGATCAATTGCCATTCAATATTATGCTTATATCTGTCACGCTACAGATTGCTCTCCTCCAGAAGTAATTATTTCAGACATGTTTATGGATGAAATAATTTCTTATGATAATTTCATCATTTCTTATAATTCATTTTCTTCTCCATCTTTATATCGACTTTTTTATATTAGAGTTTTATTAATTTTATATATATGGTTACTTGTCTTACTACTGATCCTTTTCGGATAG
This sequence comes from Magicicada septendecula, assembly GCA_034769895.1. Classification (NCBI taxonomy): domain Eukaryota; kingdom Metazoa; phylum Arthropoda; class Insecta; order Hemiptera; family Cicadidae; genus Magicicada; species Magicicada septendecula. Next base: position 306,602,509 of record CM068373.1, on the reverse strand, counting down.
TTAGCGTCTTCTGAGATATATTATAATTGTAATACATTTTCTTTCTATATCAACTTCGTGTTGTATCCTTGGGATATTAATTCCCTAACATTCCCTATCACGTGGGCTGGGGCAGATCAGAGGGGCACTGTACGCTACTTCTCTGCTGGCCATACACCACTTCTATAAATTGAGTACAGAGGCATATCCATCCCTGCTCAAAAAAAACATAATGCTGCTGGAATTATCTTCAGTCAGTCATCGAATAAATAAATAAAAAGTAGTCTCATTTTCGACTAATAAAAATATCTTTGGATTCTCCACTTCCTAGTCTCTCAGATTATCTCACATTTTCTATCTTAATAAATCTTCATAATCATTATTATACTCATTACATATATATTTTTTCAAAACTCTTAACTTGTCTGATATATTTAATTTAATTATGGTTGAAAACCTTTCTTTTAATAATTCTGGTTACTGTTTACAGTGTAACTCTCTTTCTTCTCCATCTGAATTCTCTTTATACTTTCTTCTGGTTACTCATAGTATTAGCATGGTCTTTATAAATAGTCTTTCGTATTCATTATTTGAATGGTCTTAATATATTATATTTAATTTTTTAACATTGTATCTTTACATTAGATATACTGGTTGTTATATTGATCATTTTATTTAAACATTTTGGTTCTTTCCTTTCTCTTAGAAAGTTATTAATCCACCTTCGCATTCATTAACATTAATTCATTTATATCATATTTCATGTGGTATTTCTTCTCTTTGCATTTCATATAGGTCTTATTATTATCATTGGTTCAAAATCATCTTCTCCATATGTTTGGTATGAGTTGTTCTTCTTTGCTCTTAATTAACTGTTTTCATTATCGTTTCATAGGTAATTAGTCTCTTTGCTTCCAAATTTTTTCTTTTCTTGCATATTACACTCTTTTTTGTTATTCTTCTCTACTCCTTCAAATGCTATTGTGAATATCTAGCATTTATTCTGGATTAACGTTAATTCTCTTTTCTGAATCAATCACTTTATTTTCTTCTCAATTCAATCATAATTGACACATAATTATTTTTTGGAACTTGGTTAGTTTTAATGTAAAATTCAAACTATTCTTTTTATTTAATTGAAAAATATTTCTCATAAATCCTTGTAATATGTTGATCTTATCTTGTTACAAAGTTCTGACGTTCTATCAACATTCAAATTCTGTTTAATTCATTTATTCCCAGAATTGTTTCATTCAGAATTGTTTATAGTACTGTGATTTTACTATTATTTCTGAATGTTTTGGTATTTCTCCAAATTCAAATTCTTCTTAACTATTTACCATAAAGTTTTCTCATAAACTTAGTTATCGTAAGTTGGTCTTACTTCATTTTTAAATTTTTTGTATATTAACTTCAAAATTCCTTTCTTCTTAATTCTTCCAAAATGTTTTTCTCATAATTCAGTGGTAGTAAGCTGTGCTTGCTTAATTTTAAATTTTTTAAATTAAGTTCAAAATTCTCTCTCTTTCTCTTTCTTCCATAAAGTTTTGTTCTAAATTATCAGGTTGTAGTAAGATGTACTTACTCAATTTTAAATTTTTGTAAATATATTTCAATTCAAAAGTCTTTCTTTTTCTTTCTTCCATAAAGTTTGTTCCAAAATCATCAGGTTGTAGTAAGATGTACTTACTCAATTTTAAATTTTTTCAAATATATTTCAATTCAAAAGTCTTTCTTTTTCTTTCTTCCATAAAGTTTTGTTCTAAATTATCAGGTTGTAGTAAGAAGTACTTACATATTTTAGAATAAGTTATATTCAAAATTCTTTCTTTTTCTTTCTTCCATAAAGTTTGTTCCAAAATCATCAGATTGTAGTAAGATGTACTTACATATTTTAGAATAAGTTATATTCCAAATTCTTTCTTTTTCTTTCTTCCATAAAGTTCGTTCCAAAATTATTAGGTTGTAGTAAGATGTACTTACTCAATTTTAAATTTTTATAAATAATAAGTTCAAAATTCTCTCTTTTTCTTTTTCTTCCATAAAGTTTTTTCTTCAAATTATTAGGTTGTAAGTTGTTCTTACATATTTTAGAATTTTTTCAAAAATTAAATTCAAAATTCTAAATTCCTTCTTCTTATAATTCTCCAGAATTTTCTTTTCAAAATATTAGGTTGTAAGATGTACTTACATTATTTTCGAATTTTTTAAAAATTATTAAATTAAAAAATTCTTCTTCTTTTAATTCTCCAGAATGTTCTTCTCAAAATTAGGTTGTAAGATGTACTTACATTATTTTCGAATTTTTATAAATTAATAAATTCAAAATTCTAAAACTCACAACTCATTCTTCATAATATTTCTTCATAGAAGCTTGATTGTACACTCCTTTGATTTTTCCTGAAACGATTTCCTTCAACTCATATGTATTGTTATGCTTATCATTTACCACAACATATGGGCCAGTGTAAAGTAATAGTAGTTTTTTGGTTATGCCTTCTAAGGTGCTAGGCAGCTCTCTATTTTTTAGGAGGACTTTTTCACTCTCTTTATATGTTACAATTCGCCCTATTGCCTTCTGGTATTTGGCTTGCCGTTTTTCCTGATCTTCTGCTACCTTATTGTAAAACTTCAACTGGTTGAATTTCCTATTGTTGTTCGTTGGAAATTCAATGATTTGTTCAATGTCTCGGGGAGTCGGCTTCTCATACATGGCTGAGTATGGTGGAATTCCTATAGCTGGATGGTGGGCGTAATTTAGGAATATTTCTGTCGCTGCTAGGTACTCTTGCCACTTTTTCTGTTGGTTGTGACAGTACGTGCGCAATATCCTACCCACTTCTCTTAGTACTCTCTCAGCCGGATTGCTACTTGGGTGGTAGACTGATGTCTTATAAGTTTTGACCCCAAGTGCTAATAAAGTGTCTCGCCATCTCCTCCCCTTAAACTGTGTACCTTGGTCGGTAATAATAGAAGATGGTCTACCGATCTCTGTGATATACAAGTCAATAATCACCGCCAAAACCTTTGCTGTTGTTGCCCGATTAACCGGATATAGCTTTATATACTTGGTGTAGTGATCCATTATAATTACCAAGTATTTATATCTGTGTCGACCACCACTACGGGGAAATGGCCCGCATATATCCAAAAACACTTTTTCCAGTTTTGTGTTGGAAGTTATTGGTATCATGATACCCTCTGTCTTTTCATTGTTTACTTTTGCACATTGGCAGATCTTACAGGACTTAATGTATGTTCTCACCTTGCGGTTGATATTATTGATCTTACAGTTTTCTTCTAGAGCCTGTATCACTTTTAACGCTCCCATGTGACCATACCTGACATGGTAATCGATGATGACCTCCTTTTCGATTTGGTGTGGGATTATCACCTTCCATGTCTCATCGTCTAAGGCGGTTTTTATGAATAAAATTCCCTTGTTAAGGTGGTAGTATTTAGAAATGGTTTCATCATTGGCTTCCAAACGACTCACAATGTTTTTCAGCTTAGGATCAGACTGCTGATGGATTCGAATATTTATTAGCAAAGCTTGTAAATCGGCTCTGGTCGTGAATATGTTATAAATTTTTACTAAGCTCTCCTTCTCTCCCTCGAAAGTCTGATCTTCCAGATTTATACGTGACAACACATCCGCTACCACGTTCTTCTTTCCTGGAATGTATTCCCATTTCAGGTCATATTCTTGTAGGGCGAGTACCCACCTAGCCAATCGGCCGTGACTCAATTTGCACCTACGAAGGAACGAGATGGATTTATGATCAGTTCGTACCGTGACTTGATATCCGAGAATGTACGTTCGGAACTTGCTGCATGCGAACACCACGCTCAACAATTCCTTTTCTGTCACACTGTAGTTCTTTTCGCACTGGTTCAGTGTGCGACTAGCGAAGCTTATTACCAGATGTTGTCCCTCCTCATCTTCCTGGTATAATGTCGTTCCTAAGCTTAGGTCGCTAGCGTCACAGTTTAGAAAGAACGGTTTCTTAAAATCTGGGTGACGAAGTATCACACTCTCCAGAAACTTCTCTTTTATCAAGTGGAAAGTAATATCTTGATCTTCACCCCAAGTCCATTTGTTCTTTGCAGATAACTGTGGTTGAAACTTGGCGGTCAACTCGGAATATCGGCTCTGAAACTTCCTGTAATAGTTACAGAGTCCGAGGAAAGATTGCAATTGTTTCCTGTTTCTTGGTCGCGGGAACCTCTGAATTGCCTCCACTTTTTCTGCTGATGGGGTAATACCTCGATCGTCTAGGTTGAAGCCTAAGAATTGTACCTCGCGCGCTATAAACTTGGATTTCTCCAACTTCAGTGTTATGTTGTTCTGCGCTAGTTTGTTTAGTACAAATTCCACTCTGTAACAGTGCTCCTCCCAGGTTCCGGATGTAATTAGTAAATCGTCAACATAGACGGTGGTAAATTGTAGCGCTTCTGGTCCCAAAATCTGGTCCATGCATGCCACAAATATGGCGACAGAATTGACAAGTCCGAAGGGCAGTCTCTTGAACTGGTAATTGCGCCCTTCGAAAATGAACGCTACATACTGGCGGCTTTGTGGATGCAGCTCTACCTGCCAATAACCACAGACCGTATCCCAGGTGCTAATAAATCTAGTACCATGAAAACGCTTCAAGATTTCTTCTATTTCACCGGGAGAAGTTCTGTCATTCACAATTGTCTTATTCAACTCACGCGCATCTAAACAGAGCCGGACTTGTCCGTCTTTCTTCGGAACAGCAATAATTGGACTAGTGTAAGGTGATTGACTAATCTCAATTATGTCATTATCTATCATCTTGTTTATCTCTGTTCTCACGGCTTCTTTGAGCGACTGCGCTATTGGATATGACCTCCGGTTAAACTGTACGTCTTCTTTAAAACGAAGTTGGCACTGGTAGTTTTTTACCTTCCCTGGTTCATCAGAAAATACCGCCTTGTATTTCTCATATATAGCGATTAGACGATCAGCCAGATGTGTTGGTATTTTCTCGTTATCGCTTCCGCACTGGAAATTCCGTATTTCTTGGATCTTAACTGACCATAAATCCTCTCCTCCATGATTGTATATTATGGGTTTAGAAAGAGGGCTGTTTCTAATAACATTTATTTTACGAAGTTGTTGATGTATAGGGCTGGGAAGTATAGTTGTGCTTCCTACCAGATCTGCGGTCCATGTTACTCCGTCTGGGAAAAGTGATACTTTATTTAAATTAAGATCGATTACTGCCGAATATCTACGAAGAATATCGCAACCGACTAAGATGTCAACTGGTAATCCGGTGGCGATTAAAAATTCCATGTCTAAAGCTATATCACGGCTAACGACACTTAAGGAAACTTGCTTCCTAATGGTTTTATTCTGGCGGCCAGTTGCACCTACCAACACAATGTTGTTGACTGGTAACATTGGCAAAGTTTTTCCACATGTACATTGTATTCTCTCCAACTCATTGGAGTTTATTATTGAAATATTAGCTCCTGTGTCTATCATTATTTTAGCGGGAACTCCTTCCACCTCCGCTGCTATATATAAATTATCTCATTATTACTGTTGCTGAGACTCTTCTCGTTCTCTTCCAAAAGTTCAGTTCGTATGTCTTTCAGATAATAGTTACTTATGATAGTGATATTCTTATTATTGTTTGCTTGTTGCAAATCATTCTTTTCTAACCCAGGAAGTATAAGCAGTAACGGGTCATCGTTGTTGATTACTGCCTCCTCTCGTTTAAAGTATTTTGGTCAGTGTTTATGTTATTATTGACCGAGGCATCGTTCGGGAAACTCTGGTTTGTTTCCTGACGTTCTGTACCCTGGTTGATGTTTAACGCCCTGTTCTGTTGTCTGCCAAGATCTTCCAGGCTGGTACTTCGTCTTCCCTGTTCGTGTCTTGGGCCGTCTCGTTCCGCACTCCTCCATCTTCGGTCGGCGCCGTGGAAGCTGCTCCTCCTCGGTTGATAATATCTCCTGGATCCGCGATCTTCTGCTCTTATAAAATTTACCCTAGGGCGCGACACTCGGTTATTACTATTGCTATTATTGTTATTACTAAAATTATTATTATAGTAATTTCGGTTAGGTGGGTAAGGTCTGTCACCATTATTGTTGGGATATGGATTTCTCTGACTGTATGGGACATTATTATTTTGTTGATAAAAATTGTTTCTATTGTTTGGGTAGGGGTTGTTATTCCTAACGCCGTTAAAATTACCGTTAAACTGGTTATTACGCGGCGGGTTGTTAGGGCCGTCGTAATTACTGGGCTGGTTCCGGTTACTTATATGGTTATTGCCGTTATTGGGGTAGGTAGTCGGCCTTGGTTCTGGTCTCTCATTTTTCTTTCTGCTCTGCCGATAATACTCTTCGTTCTCGTATCCCTCCAATAACTCGGTCATTCCCTGGATCGTCTTGATCTGGCTACCTCTCCGGGCCCTGATAATGTCCTCATCATAGTGATACGATATCTTGTTCACTAAACATTCTTCTGGGATTGCTGGCTCAAGGTGTTTTGCCATACACAAGTTCCCCAAGAAATATGCCGTCATACTGCTACCTAATTGTGACCTGTATCTTCCATTACAAATATTGTCTCGGATCAAGTTCTGGGTGGTCTCAGACCAGTATTTTGTCTTAAACATTTTCCGGAACTGTTGGTAGTCGGAAATTTCACTCCGGTTGGCCATCCACCAATTATCTGTTATGTCTCGGAAAGACTCGTCGAATATCTCCCTGCTATGGCTCCATTGAGTAATTTTATGCTTGGTCAAATATTCTTCTACCCTAGCCAGGAACTCCATCGGCTTGCGTTTGTATTGCCGGAAATTGAGCCACTCTCGGCTTTCGTTGACGGGCAATCCAGTGAAATGAGTCGGTCTGTTTCTTATTGCTTCCATCTCCTCTCGGCTTTGTCGCACCTGACCGGTGATACTGGCCACGGTCTCTTGTATATCGTTACATCGTTCTGTGACTTGGTCGCGTACTTTTCCGAATTCTTCTTGATTTTCCTTTCTCTGTTCTTCTACCTTCCTACGACTATGTTCTTCAATATTTGTGAACTTGATGTTCACCACTTCTTTAAACTCATTCACCTCCTTTTCGGTCTGGTTGCACTTTCCATCAATCTCTCGAATCTGTCGATTGACCATTATATTTTCTTCTTCCATCTTCTTATCCATCGCTTTTTTGTTAACCTTGATTTCCTTATTCATTTCTTCTCGCAACAATTCCATCCTTTCGTCCAGTTTGTCCAAATTCTCCTGATTGACTTCTCTTAATTCTTCTCTTAAAATTTGATTGTCCTCTCTCAATTCTTCCAACTTCTCCCCCATCTTCTCTTCCAACTTCTTGTTATCTTCTTTCAGCTCTTCCTTCAATTGTCGGTTGTTCTTCTCTATCTTCTTCCTGGTTTCATCGATTTTCTGATTAGTATTTTCAATTTTATTAATCAATTCTTCTTTAGTTGACTTGAATTCTTCCTTGAACGCTTGGTTGTCTTCTTTCAATTCTTCTAACTTCTTCCCCATCTCTTCTTCCATCTTCTTGTTATCTTCCTTCAAATTTTCCATGTTCTTGTTCATCCCAGTCAACTCTTCTCTTGTGGATTGATTATCCTTCTTCAATTCTTCTATCTTCTCTTGCATCTTCTTGCTTTTTTCTTCCATCTTCTCTTCCATCTTCTTATTTGTTGTTTCAATTTTATTTCCTAAATCTTCTTTCAAAGACTGGTTGTCTCCCTTCAACTCTTCCATGTTCTTGTTCATCCCACTCAATTCTTCTCTTGTGGATTTCATATCTTCTTTCAAAGACTGGCTATCTTCTTTCCTTTCCTTATTACTTTCGTCTATCTTCTTGTCCATTTTCTTACTCAAGTCTTCCTTCAATTCCTTACTTGTGGATTCCATTTTTTCCATCATCATCCTGAACATTTGTTGTGTTGTCATGTTCTCTGTTTCCTTCTCCGGCACATTGATTTCCACTGTTTGTGTAGGTATCTCCGGTTGTTCAGTTTGTTTGGACAACACCGGTGGTAATACCTCTTCCGCCTCTACTGGCGTCGCCTCCTTGTTGTCCATGTCAACTTCTATTTCTTTCTCGGCCTCCGCCGCCCGTTTCTTAGATGTTGCACGTCGTTGCATTTTCCCTTGAAATTCTCTGGCTTTGTAGCTGTTGCCTAGCTCCAACTAGTGATTGGGCAGAATGTATTGGCCTTCCAATCGCTAATTAAAGCCCCTAAAGTTGTGCGCCAATTTGTAATAAAATAAAAAAATTGATGTGTGTGTTCTTAAATTGGTGTGTTTAAATTGGTGTGGCTCTCGACGTCTTACTGGCCTGAAACACTTCCTTAAGTTTCCCAGCTGGTCGAGTCCCAATGGTAGCAAGACTGGTCGAGTAGCGTAATGTTGATGAAGAAATGTATGTTCAGCTTCACCGAAAGTTTCAAAACAAAAGTTATTGTTTTGAAGAAAATTTTAAAAAAAAGTATGTTTATAAAAAAAAATAATAAAATTTTTTTTAATTTAATTAATTAATTAATTATAATCAATTAATTAATTATAATCAATTAATTAATATAGGGCTGTGAAGTTTTAAAAAGTGTAATGCTCTTCTGAAAATTTTTATTAAAGTTTTGGTATATTTTAAATAAACTATCACCACTCATAAGATTGTCTTCAAACCAATCGATACTTGTTTACCTTTTTATTTTTTTAGGTTATCTTCACTTATAGGTGGTAAGTCCTGATAGATTATTAATTATAATTATATTAATGATAACTAGTAATATTTATGAAATGAAGAACTATTTAGTGTTGAAGAATATTAATGTTTTATTAATTAATAGCAATTTGACTCTTATCGATTATTATCGACTCTCAGGTTATCGAAAAAGTTACAAAGTATATTATATAAAAATTATACAGGGTTCTTTAAACAGCCAATTATTATCAAAGTCAGAGAAATCGGGCTAATATTTAAAAAGTATAACGTTACAATCAAATTAATAATTATTACTAAACACAAACATTGAATAATAATTTGAAAATAAAATAATTGTTTTCACCAAACAGCTGGGTTGAACTAGGAGGCGTTGCACTGGCGATGACGACCAATATTGCAAATGGCTGCCGTGAAGTTAGTAAAATGTCATTCATATATTCGACGTTCCAAATAAAAGATTTTCCTGTAGTATTCCTGTTCTGGGGTCTGCGAATCTCTTGTTAAATGTTGTGTAGTGCCTAGTGTACTGTTTCTGGGTTATATTTAGTGTATCCGTGTAATTATTAGTTCAAACACTATCCACGATTCCGTCACTAATTTGGGTTAATGTATTATACAGTTTTCTAGTGTTTTGTGGTGTTTTTCGGAGTAGATATGTATTGTTCTGTGTTATGGAGTGTTTCTTGATTGTTTCTGTTATCACATGAGAGTTCTAGAAATATTTTACAAGTCACTCGCGATTTCACAATAACGTACTATACACTCGCTTTATATGACTATTATAAGTTAGGTTAGGCACGTTACAAAACGTTTGTCATGTTAACCGTTCAAATACCAATAATTGACTGACTCTTTCCTCTAGTTTCAATTAAACTCTTAGACCATATAATATTATTCTTAACATTGTTCAAATATATTTTCATATCCTGTGCACACTTTAATATTTCACTATATAAATACCTAAACTTGGGTTATTTGTCAATTTTATTCACTAGATGTTGTTTAAATTAATCTTTCAGTTCATTCAGCTTATTTTCAGATTAAATAATGCCGTTTTATAGTGTTTTCTGTCCAAAAAATAGTAATTTTACTTTCAGTTTGGTATACTCTGAAAAGTCAAAACATCAAAATTTACTTCCTGTCATTATATAAATTCAGCCATTTTATCAGTTATATTTAATATTAATAATCCTATATTGTATTAAAAGGTTCATATTCCCTGATTTTCTGGTAATTAATTGAATTAGTTGTATTCTAAAACATTATTCTGGAATATATGACTCCCATGTCTAAATTTCTGAGTTTAGTCATTTTCATTTTTATTTATAATTCTGAATATAATTTATTAAAATCTTCCTAAATGGTATGTGCAATTATATGGCTTGATCTCAAGTTTATTTTGTCTAAACCCCTTTTGTTTATTCGCATTTAAATGAGTAATTTCTCTGTTTTGATGAAGTTTGGTTTCCATTCTTTTGGCCTATGATTTTTTTAACAATTTTTCTTACAAAATATTTTACAAACAATATATGATGTGTGATACCCTCTCTGACTTTTACATATAGTATTATAAATTAAACATGTTTTCAAATTACACAAAAAACAATTAGTATTGGTTACAATACAAATAATAGTTAAAACAAATAAAGAATATTTTTTTAAATAAATGGTTGTCTTCAAGTCAGACATTTTACAACAAAATCCTTATTTCTAACATGGAAATATGGTTTACAAAAAAGGTTTTTTACTAACTAACATCTTAATTACTCTCGACTATTTACAAGTAGTAACTATTTTTATAGTTCTGATGTTAGTTGTATCAGACCCAAACAAATGGCCTTATATCTAAAACATTTTTAAACATTCTTGTACTATATACATAAAAACCTTATATTTATATTCTTATTTCTAACTATTATTATAAGTAGGATTCTACAGTTTTTATACCGTCTTTTATACATTGTCTTTGGGGAATTGTACCCTGTCATTAATAAATAAATAGTATGAATTGTTCAAAAAGTATTATGAAAACTGTTTTTCTTTTTTCATGTAAAACAAAATGTTATTTTAAACAGATTCATGTCTTATGAACAACATATTGTCACAGTACACATTTCAAGTCATTGAAAAATGCATATTTCATTGCATTCAATGTTTGTGATTGCCAAGAATGAAACACAAGGTTCATTTTTTATAATACCCAAAACTATCACTGGTTCACTTTGCACTTATATATTATGTTAATGCTAAATGGTCGTATAGTCTTATTAACATAATAAATTGGTTAGCGTTTCTTCAATGGAGATTTGTTCCATGGGTACTATATTATTGTTTCATCTTAGTTCACAGGCAACTTTTACTTTATACACTTCTCTCTCTTAAATTTGTATACATGTGGTTTTCAATTCGTTATACTTTTATTTTTAAATATTTATTTTGGGGATATAGGGATTTGGGTGTCTTTTATAAGAGCATGACATCTTCTTCAGGATGCTGCCTTCTTCTTCTTTCATCAGTCTTCTTTTCTCCTGCCTTCTGGGATTGGTATCTTCTCCATCTTCTTGATGATGCCATCAGGTTTCTTGGGATCTTCTCCATCTTCTTCTTTATTTCAGAAATACACAACCTGTATTGGTTGATCTTGGCTTATTTTAGGGTTTCTATTCTATTTATTCTCCCTCGTTGTGGGTTTGGTCATATTGTGTACTGCTTGGTTATTTACTTTCTTACCTTCCTGGGTTATACCTTGAAAACCTTTGGTTATGAGACTGGTTTTTGGATGACTCATCGCTAGTAACTCCTTTTATTTGAACTTGTATTTTCTTTATAATAATGATTTCTTTCCACAGTTGCTATGAATTAATCTTTTTATATTAAACTTAATGCTTTCTTCCAAATTTAAATATTATAACTTTATTATTCTAATGATCAATTGCCATTCAATATTATGCTTATATCTGTCACGCTACAACGTTAAAAATTCTATATCCATACGCTTTGCACAACCGTCTTATGAAATGTTACGTTTATATTTTTACAAATCCCCCCACCCCCCAAATGTTAGCGTTGTAGAACATTTGAGGCCATATTTTTGCTCCTAAATACCTTTTAATTTTTCCATCTCTATCGTTTCCCCAACTTCCATAAAACAAAACGCTTCCAAACTTTGTCTACATAAACTTTTCATTATTCTCAGATAAGAAATACAGCTTGAAATACAACAGCGTTTGTGAAATTTTGGTTACGCTACAATAAGTATTCCAATATGTAGTCGTTTAATTTTATAGTTTTCATACGTATATTTTATTAGGATATTAATTTTTTAACATAATCAGAGCTTTGGGAAATTAATTGTCAATAATTAACATTATTTAAGCTCTAATTGCGTTAGACAATTAGTGCTATAAAAGAATAACTGTACAAAACTGACTAATAACGTAAATTCTATTATGTTTCAAAACTTAAAAAGTAATAAATAATTAAGTTAAACTTAAGTAAATAAAAATAAGCACCATAACCATTTTTCAAGAACGTTAGGCTGGTCCGTAGAGCAGCTTTGACAAAGTGTTGTAGAGCACTAAGACTGTTCTATAGCACATATTTGAAATTCATACGTGTAAATTAATAAAATATTAATCATCACGCTTTTCTAATATTGCTTTTTACTTCCATGTTCCATAAGGAAATGGAAGTATGGTGATTGCGAAAAAATCGTGTTCGAGATAAGGGCTGATTCTGATTGCACTACCCTGAAAACATGAAGAAAAGTCATTTTCTGAAAAGTGTCTGTGTGTGTGTCTGTGTGTGTGTCTGTGTGTCTATCTGTCTGTGTGTCTATGAGTAGAATTTTTTCTATGGCGAACGATAACTGCCGCAAATTCAAACAAAATTAAATAATGTTTTGCATATGTGCCTGAGTTGTAGAGAAATCAAGGTCTGGTGATTTTGGTGAAGATAGGTTAAGGGGAAGGGGAACTTTACCTGCAACGTTTTATATTTTAACAAGAGTAAAGTACTTAATTTTAATAAATAAAGTATCCTAAAAAGAAAGTCACAATAATCGACTGTAGAAAGGTAGATGAAATATCTGTAAATGAAAAGGATAGTCGAAAGGGGAGGGGGTAATTTTCTATAAATAAAAATGTTAGTTGAAGGGGGAGAGGATAATTTTTTATATGTGTACTAAGTTATCGGCAACAAAGAAGTAGTCTGTTGTTAAAATTCTTTACCGGGCTGTTTGACCGTGGTCCAATGTTTTCTGCAAAACCAGACGTTTCGGCAGTGGCATCGACTGCCATCATCAGTGAAAACAGAGTGCACTAACATGAGGTGGTATACGTTAGTAACCACAGTACTGTGTTTAAAGCTGAAGAAAGAAAGTAGAAAAAAGTAGTTTCTAAGGAAATATTTCATTTCGAATTTGATTTTAAGTATAAATTTTAGAACATGGAAGTCATGTATGGTTCTACATACCGATATTTAGCATCAGCGTGACAGAATACTGGCTTCATGATTAGTGAAAAATAAAGAGTACCGCGCCCACCACTGACGGTGTTGTGTTACAATTATAATGAAACTGAATAGTACTAGTACTATTAGTACTAGTGCCTACTAGTACAGTCACTGAAGGAAAAAAATTCAAATTAAGTGGCTTCTACGAGATTTTTTGCATAAGGCTAGATAAAGGGGTGAGAAACAATTTAAAAAAAAGTTTACATAAATTCCGTCGCGATTTTTCGAAAAAGAGGAGGGGGAAGGTACAAAAAATTAGTTTTTTCAATTATCTTGAAAAATAACATATTTACGGAAAAAAAGACAAATTAGAAAAATTATAGAGAATTAAATTCTCTACAAAAAAGGTATTTATAATTTTTTTGTCAGACCAATACTTTGTGAGAAAAATGGAATTGAAATATAAGAAAAAAATTGATTGTCGGAGTCCGCACCGATGAGCGGGAAGGCTAATTTTTTCTGACATTGCAGCATACAAATTTTAATAATATCCGTTATAATAGTCGTAGAGACAAAAATCAGAAAACATTTTAAAGCTAAATGTTTGTACTTTTACGTAAAATGAAAAGAAAGTAATTACATTATTAATAAATACTTAAAATAAAGTAATAACTTTTTTGTTTTTTATTTTTTCAACTAACGCATAAACATATTAACAATTTATTACAAATATATATACAAAAAAAAAAACTTCACAATATGAACTTTACATATATAGGTCTTCGAAAAAAATAATAAAATTCGTATTGATTTATTGGCATAAAATGAGCGAGTTTTAAAATTTATCATTTTTTTGAGTTCGCAAGTATACATAATTTTCTTAAATTAAAATTTCTACAGAAATTTTCAAAATAAATAGTTTTTAACAAAATGATAAACAAGTATTGGTAAAAGTGTCTTCTATAAGACTGCGGTGTAAAGAATTGTTAAAATTTAGTTAAATTTAAATAAATGTAACTTTTATTAATAAATGTAAAAATATGTCCATTGCGCGTATTAATATTAATAGTTAAAAACTAAAAAATAAAAATAAAAATGCAACTATTGTACGTAAAACTAAAATATTTAAGGATTCTCTTCTACATATGTAGTCAGAATTTATATCCGTGCATGGGCATAAAAGAACAGGCCCTGAAAGTTGAAGAATTTTAGGGAGAGCGAGGACAGCTGGCACATGCGCCATACAGATGCGCGGTGAGCCGACACACAAGCTTGTACGTTGTAAGTGTTAGTGTTTATTTTTTGAAATTATCGCAACTTCATAATTAATTTTTGTAAATAAAAAGGTTCTATGATACAAGTGATATATGCGAGTAAAACATAAAGTTCAAGACTTATTTTTAACAAAAAGTGCATTTTTTAATAACATTTTTATTATAATACGTAATAAATAAGTAAAAAATTATACATAATAATATATACATAAATGAATAATAATGAGTTTTTAAACTTATATTCCTGAAAAAATTGCATGTCTATTAAATAAACATGTATTTTATGTGAAAATCCACCTTGTGAAAAATTTGGCCAACTTTGAATTAATTTTTCTATTAAAAGTATTGCCCTGACAAAAAAAGTTAATAACCTTTTTATGTATAATTTTATGCCGTTTCTTTTTGGCATTTCGTATTTTTCTTATAAATTTAATATTTTGTAAGATAATAACGAAAAATGCATTTTTTGTAACTTCCCCTGCCTTTTTTCAAAAACCCGCGATTGAATTTTTGTAAACTTTTTTTAAAATTCTTTCTTACCTTTTTATCTAGCTCTATGCAAAAAATCTCGTAGAAGCTTAATTTGAAATTTCTATTTTTTTTCGGCTTCAGTGACTGTACTATACGCTCAGGCACTGTATGCGTAGTAATGAAACTAAAGACAGGCATACTTTGAAATCAGAACACGCTCGAGTGAACGCAAGACAAGCAACGCTTTAGTAGAAAACTCATGTTTCAATGTTAGCTATGTATTTGCTTTATTTAAATTGGAGTTCGGTACCAGTAATTAAAAGTTATAAATAACTTTTGTATTCTTTTCAGACATTTCTGTTACACATCAGACAGACGCGCTTCTCGTCAGATTATTCTAAGTCCTAATGATTACAAGGGAACTACATTCAATACGACTTTACTAATTAATTAATTATATAGTAATTAATAGAAGGAAAATTAATGTAGTAGGGCAGTCAAATTGTGAATACTGATGTCTGCTGTAAAATCGTTGGAAATAAGCTCTATTTTATTTTCTGTGCTTCTTCAATTGGCTTTACTACTTTAATGGAAAACTCGCACGTTAGCTTATTATATTCGACTGTGTTAACGTGATTTTAAAGTAATTATGAAGGATCATTAGGAAAGAGAATAAAGTACAGGAAAGTGTAATTACTGAATAATGCTGAAATTCCTTTATCCATATAATTTAAAAAAAAAATTGTAATATCAACGTACTAGCAATGGTTTTAAAACCTACTGGCTTAGTAAAAAATGTAATTTTGAAGTTCAAAAAATTAATTTATGTTTACTTGCACTCAGTAACCATATGGAAGCAAATATGACTACCTTTTAAAGCTAATTTAACATTTTTGGAAACAAAGGAATATTTAATCATAGAGCAAAACGTTAATACACACCTGGGCTGAGTAACGCAGGACGTAACATGGATATGGACTGTTTAGCAGACGCAAAGAAAGAACACGAAGGGTCTGACAGAGAAAACCTGGATCACCTCGGCTACGAAAACGTCCGCCATAAAAGTAGGCAGACAAGAGTTTTAAGGAACGGCAACCTGATTTATTGACTACTTCATTATTAGACTTGAAGAGAAATACTGTGAATTCTTATACAGAACTATGTCCGAATTTGCGAATGCTTCCCAAAGACCCTGTTGAAAGACATAACACCTAAGAGTCCAGCCTAACGTTTAGTTTAGCCGTTGGTACATCTTTCAACCGCTACTACAGGTAAGCCAAGTGTAATTTATTTTACAGTACTTTGTAGTTTATTCTTAAATGCCTATTTTTTAAATGTTTATTCTTATGTATTGTTGTTCGTGTTGTTTGAAAGACTGACATTGTTATGATAAAATTGTAGTCGTTATTATATATGTTTTCTCAATATTTTGTTTATAATTTTTATTGTAAGTTATTTTAAGTTTTAGCTTCTGAGGACGGTCCCAGATACTAGGTATCTAAATGTCAAACGAAAAATATTACGATGCAGGCAATCTGAGTATAGCGCTTACCCGATACACATCACCCATTGCGTAGGAGTTTTAAATTTATATTATTTCATCCTGTTCTTAATATTCTAGTCCCTTATTCTGTCTGAATGTCTTACATTTTATTCGGATTTTTATGTACATTTGTATTAAAAATTCCATTTTATTTGCCAGGTTTCATGATCTATTAACTAATACTGCATTTTAGTATTTATAATTGGGAAATGTGCCCTATAAAGATTCTGTGGGTGTTCACATGACTGCGTTATGTGATTGGTTGGCATATCTAGATACCCCATGAGAGACGACAGTTACTCTAAAGTATTCTAGAAAGTAATGATGACGTGTGAGAAGTCCTCTTTAATTATAATGTTTCAACATATTGCTTTGATTTTAAAACCAAGTCAAAACAGAGTTATGCTTTAACAGTCATTCCAAACTCGACAGATTCAATAAGATATTTATAAACAAAATAAAAATGTTTCACTCGGAACTCAAACATTACTTAAATGTACAGCCTGCACAAGGTACATATTACCTGAAAATACTCTAATTAACAATACCCAGTGATCACGAAGACTCCATAAATCGGGCAATTGCCTATGCCTTACCAACATTGCTAAGTAGATTTATTTTTTTTGACCTAATCATTACGTTTTATTATGAACCTTTAACAATTTGACGAATTTTCTGCGTTTCCAAGACAGTATGCTGTATATATCTTTCTGTAGAAATTATGTTTCTTTACATAACAAAGAAAACACGCGTCTGAAGGTCACGAAGGTAGGCTATGCGAGAATGTTTATAAAACTCTCAAGTTAATTAATGAACTCCTTATTAACAGAGATGGCAGCGGCGGCAGGGACACTGTC
The DNA here is from genome assembly GCA_034769895.1 of Magicicada septendecula. Classification (NCBI taxonomy): domain Eukaryota; kingdom Metazoa; phylum Arthropoda; class Insecta; order Hemiptera; family Cicadidae; genus Magicicada; species Magicicada septendecula. The sequence continues at coordinate 306,585,197 of CM068373.1, read as the reverse complement.
GGAAAGTGACTATGAAAAAAATCTCTATAATGAAATTCTTTAATAAAGCTTGTACCCCCTTTCCCGCTTCAAATCGTTTTAGTGTAATCATTTATGGACTTGTATGTAAAACTTATTACTTTTAAAATATTTTCCAGGTAATTTTTAAATAATTAAAGACAGAAAGTAAGCTCCGTGCCGAGGGGACGAAGGGAATGTAAGCCATTATGTCTAATTCTGCGCGCCTGCCAAGGATTCTTAAAATTCTTTATTTAATTAAATTGTCCTCTCAGTGCACTGCAGGCGGAAAATTTGTTTTCCTTGCTTGAGCAACGCCCAACAGATTTTTGTTGTTCACAAGAGCCCCAACACATAAATTTAAGTCACGTCTATTAATACAAGCAAAATCTACCATATTATATAATCATCAAATCACGTGTGTGTGTGTGTGTGTGTGTGTGTGTGTGTTTGCGTTGCTTTTTATATTATCCGGATGTAACATGTTTCTTCCTTGTTTAAAAGAGTTTCCTGTACGATCTTATTTTTGTTCTTGAAACCCACGATGTAGAACAAAATTGCATTCCGTAAATATTTGTAACAATAAAATCAAAAGACGAATTATTAGCAAAATACGAGAATTAGGGCCACGAAAAACTTCAGAAGGTTGGAAATTAAGAAGTAATGATGAAATACATCAGAGTTTAGAAAATATAACAAAAACAATGAGAAAAGGAAGACTATTATATTTTGGACATTTATATAGAACGGATGACAATAGGTCAACAAAGCAAATCTTCAAATATCTGTGGGAGACGAAGTCAATATCAAGTTGGATTAAAGAAGTCCAAAAGGATTTAGAAAAAATAATATAGGCACAGAAGAGGCAATTGAAAGTGACGTTTCTCGGGCAAAAGTGTTAAAAATGGAAGGAGTCCAGGGTAGGAGAGAGGAAAACGCGTGTTCAAAGTAGCCTGAAGACGGGAAGAAGAGACACAGTGAAAAGATGAAAGAATACTGGAAAATAAGAAAAAACAAAGAATAAAGACTTGAAATTGACATGTGGTCCTTAGATGGCCGACAGAAAAAGGAAATCATATGCGGTAAACTTTTCAGGTCCAAAAGGCTTTGGAAACGAAAACAAAGGAGTAGGAGAAAGAATTCGAAATCACTAATAGACACGTAGCGCTTCGTGAACTGAATGAAATCACTGAAAGACACGTAGCGCTTCATGATCTGAATGAAATCAATAATAGACATGTAGCGCTTCATGAACTGAATGAAAATAAAAAATAGGAAGTGTGTTGACAAAGTGAATAAACAGGAAAATCTGTACTGAATAAAAGAAAACGCAACACTATTAGACATAGTCCCGAACGAGGAAGATAACTTGGATATGCCATATTATAAGAAGAAAATTAAAATTGACGACTGTTCTTGAAGTAATATGGAAAGGAAAAACGGGGCCAAAAAGGAATAAAATAACGATGATAGGCGATGTTGAAAACTAAAGTACAGGCTTGAGGAAGTAAGAAATGGAGACTACGGTAGGACCTGCCAATCGGCTGAATAGGCCTATAATCCGACGGTGATGACATACCCGTGTGTGTGTTTGCGCGTGCGTAATTTTAATTATTTTAACTTGATACAGTAAGGTTTATACGAAAGAAATAAATACACTTGAAGAAATATGAAAGCGATACAAACTGTTTTGTGAAGGTTAGTGGTAGGCATATCAAGGCTCAAAATAACGTGGAATTAGGGACTTAAGGATATCATGGAAGTTAAGCTATGATGATAACATGCACTTAATAATATCAATTTAAACTGGTACGGCCTCGAGCACAGAGTAATTACATACCACTTCTAGGGTGTTTATACGAAACATACAGAAAAAAGTGTAGCACGAAAGTTCCATGGCCTGACGTATTGTTTTCCAAAGTGTACGCTGGATATCGCCCCCCGCCCTCCGTGGTCGCTGAAGGGATTTGGGAAGGGAGTCGCTGGCCCCATGGGCATTTAGGAACAAGTGGGTTGAAAACATTTTAGCAGCCTAACATTTTTCGCTACAGCATTGAATGGAAGATTCGGCGATAAGCTTTTGTTCAGTCGATTTTCATGTTTTACCATCTATTTTAATTTTTACATGGCCCATACGTGTCCCGTAACGTGTACCCTCCTATGCGTTGCACGAAGGGGTCATTATAGCATTTGTCAGCGAAGTTTGCATTTCCGAACAACACGTCGCCAACAACGAAATTCCGCGTTTTTTAATAATTCGTCTTAATAAGTAGCATTATAATTGCAATTCCGAGTTTGCGAATATACCTCAAACCTGCATAGCTTAAATAATTATTCAAATCGCCCATTAGATAATCGTATGCGAATTGGATTTTGCCGTTAGTTGGTAAAAATGGGTTTTGATATTTATGTTGGCAGCAATGTTATACATTTACTTGGCGGGCTTTTTGGAAGTTATGAATGTCTGTTACATTAGACGTTTGAAAATTTGTTTCATGTTTTGTTTGAACTGAATCTGTTCAGATATTATTTAGTTACCTTTTTACTTGTTATCTTACTATTTAGTTATCTTATATTTGTATACAGAAAGCATCAGTGTCCAGTTGTTAGTAATAATGCTTTTGAGTCTTTATTAGCGTAATATTAACTTTGAGAAATTTACTTGCAATGCATACATTAACATTAGATTAATCTGTACCGTATTTACAGGATTCTATATATCCGAAATAGTTTGTTACACTGGTCAACATGAAAAATCTTTCCGACTATGAAGTAGTCAATTCTTACTAGTTTTAGTGTAGACAGAACGATTCTAACATTTAAACCTTTTACTTACAGCAGGTCTCACTCTTATGAAAAGCTGGAATTTCCTTTATGATTTGCTGAAATATTGTTCTCATAGATATGTTTCCTACCTGTAAATAATTTCTCGTATCGGCTAACATTTTCTACCATGAATACTGTAACATAACCAAATATGGCAGTTACATAAAATGAGCTTAAAGGACGGCAAGTAAGAGAAAAATATGAATGTAAATCTAGATAAGTAAATCCATGTATATAAAGTGTGTATCTACAAATGTGTTAATATGAAAATCCAACTATGAATAACATAATATCAACATAGTGACATCAACTACGAAACATAAGAAAGAAAATGACATGAGCCAAAACAAAATACCAATAATAGACCCAATAGGATCCAAAAGTGAGGGGAAACAACGAAACAAGAATTAACAAGATCCAAAAGTGAGGGGAAACAACGAAATAAGAATTAACAAACTCCAAAAGTGAGGGGAAACGACGAAACAAGAATTAACAAACTCCAAAAGTGAGGGGAAACGACGAAACAAGGATTAACAAACTCCAAACAGCGAGAGGAACAATTAAGGAATAAGACTACGATGAAAATAACAAGAAAGAAGAAAGAAGAAGGACAAGAAAGCTGACTCAGAAGAGAGAAGAAGATGAATAAATCATACCAGAAATCAACCTAAACCACGTGTACCAAAGACTATATAAGTGACAAGTGAACCAATGATTATCAAATGTGAGGATGAAAACCAGTTTTTAGCATTTAAGGAAACACAAACAATAACAGTGCGTACTTAATAGATGTGAAACATGTGAATAACTAACTATTTCTACTGATAAAACCACACAAACAATTATAGTGATGAAGTTTATAAGTATATGAAAATATGTTAATTCCATGATGAAAACAACAAGATGTTAAATAAGTCAAATAGGCACGAACAATGAGTGTGACGCATTTAATAAAGTTGTGAATGACACAGATAATCATAAGGCCACCAAAATAAAACAAAATAGAACAATATAATTATGTTTGTTTTGGTAAAGAACTGACAACAAATAAAAAACCCTTGTATCAAACAAAATGGATTGAATTGAATTCAACCTATGACTAGAAAAATATGATAAATAATACAATAAGATATGTATTAGTGTTTAAGAAGGAATGTATAAACATGTGTCACAAAATAAGTAAAATATTGTTGTGAAATACCATGCTGATACCATGTAAGTAGTAGAGACATACTGCATTAAAACAGATGGTACATTGTTACATAACCCATAGAGAAGGTACCTGTTAAACAGAAAACCAAAAATATCAATGAAAATAAATGATTATCAACAATGATATCAATTAAGGAATTGTTATAAATAACAGTACATCCTAATAGACAATGCATTAAAATGCAACCATGTAAATAAAACCAATCAAATGCAATGGCAAACAGCTATAGCAAAGATGCAACAAATATGCCAATCCAATTAGGCAAAGTGCAATATCAAAACCAATGCTAAAGTGAATAACAATATTACCAGTAGTAAGATCAATATCTGGTAATGGTTTGAGAACAGATCATTAACATAATAACAACATTATTATAAACAAAATGATGTAAACTAACTAACCATGTACAAACAATCAGATGTAAGATGGACCACTGTATGGCCCATTAGTTAAGGAAAATAGTGTATTAAAGATTAAACACAGATTGTTAACAATATTACCAGTAGTTAGAGGGAAACTCAATACAACTTTGAGAACAGATTAGAACTATAAAAACAGTCAGTATATATGCAAATAATTAGAAACCAACTGACCATAGTGACAGAGATCAGATGTAAACCAACCATGTTAAGTAAGTTACTTAGGAAAATATGACATATAAATTTGTCTAAGAGTAAATGAGAACATTACCAAAAGTAGGAGTAATGTCTAATACCAATATAGAAACACAAACATAATGTAACAATAACAGTTTAATTATTGTTTTTATGAAAAATAAATGACCACTATGATGAGACACAATAGGAACAAACCCATTATTAAAGAATTGAAGGGTTCTAAACTAGCTAGAAGCTGACCAATATATGTAATGCATTAAGTACAATATATGTACACTAATGACATTTAATACATAATATAATTTACATAGAAAAGACTAAAATTATATTGACAATTGTATGAGACAAGTAGAAGAGGAATAAGACAGTATGTATATTATATTTAATACAATCATGTAAAGATATTTTAGTGTAAAATCATGTAAATAATCGTTTTAGCATTATTAGATTGTAAGATTACTTGTATTAAATAAGAGAAATTCGTTTTAAATACATTTATATAAAAACCAAGATGGACGCCTAATGACGCCATAATGAGCTATTGTTAAGGAAATAATGATTTCCAAATAATAAACTAAACCAAGTGAGAAATGGACTCCAAGTGTTTATTTAGAAAGTGTTTTTATTAAAAATAATTAAATCTGGTGTCAAAAACTTATAAAAATAAGAAACACCCAAGATAATTAATAAAAACGTTATATTAAGAGAAGCGATGTAAATAAAATAATGTTGTTTAGACTTAAATTAAAGAAGAAAATGTCTACAATTCAATGACATAACTCATGTAACGATAGGACGTTCAATAAGGAAGTTATGGTAATTATTAACTTTTCAATTATTTTTTACACTAGTGCTTACGTCACATAAACCCGAACCCAAAGTCAAAATTTGGTAAAACACCAAATATTTTAATAAAACATAGGCTTTTGGGGTGAAGATTATAGTGATTACAGCCAATCAAATCAACGCATTTTGTCAGACTCGAAAGAGACGCTCCCGCAAAATGTAACAGTCTACGAACAGCTTTCAGACGGAGTGGTCACGCACCTCTACACCATGAAAAAGTATTATTTTCAAATTTGTGCGCGTCCATTGACCATAAGTTGATAACATACATAACCTTGACACAACAAAAATACTTCCGAGTGATATGTGCGGTATTACCGAACTATATAAGTACGATAGTGTATAATCCCGGTCGTACTCGCGTGTGTTGTGATAAATAAACAGGGAGTACATTATTTCATTTAAATAACTTTGATTTAAAAAATAATATTTTTGAAATAGACATTTTGATACTACGCGAGTCATTACTAGCGCAGCATCAAACTTATAATGGAATTATTAGAGTTCAAAGAAATATCAATTTATACTTATTAAAATATTAGATAAATATTTTAATTAATTTTCATAATTATAAAAAGTATGTTTGAAATAATTGTCATTAATTACAAGAGTTAACATTTAGTCACTCTTTTGACTAAACTTGTTTTGATTATTTTGATGTTTTGAAATAAATAACATTAACTTTCGTACGAAAGTATAAAAGCAATTCTAATAGTAACATGTTAAAATGTTATTAATAATATGTTCAGAAATATAAATTAAGAAATGTTAACCGTTAAGAAATCATTTACCAGAATAACATTACCTGTGATAGCTAACCTCAAAATGGTAGCGGTAGCTTATTAATTTAACTGTTGCATCTGTTCTCAAATAATTTCCAAACCAAATAGAAATCATCCCAAGAGTTTTTTTGTATTTTATTTATTTTTTCTCTTGAATAAATATATTTATCAAACTAATTGTTGAAAATAAAACGATATATTGAAACTGTACAAGCCACGAGCTTGACGCCTGTTATAGAGTTTTATAAGGTGCGTGCGCATCCAAGCGTACGATAATAACATACTTACCATACATATGGTATTAATTTTCATTGTTTGATGTTTATTCGTTAATTTTTAACCATTGTTCAATTTTCTTAATTCTATTAATATTACATCTTGACACTGATATCATGTATCCTCAAAGAACCTAACAACCTGATAATACATTGACAAGAAAACATAACCTATTAAGTTCAAATTATTGTACCAAAGACAGGACTACCAGCATTGAGCCTGGACAGAGTTTTATGTTAAAATTAATCAATTGTAATTATTATTTAAAGGGTTATTAGCCCAAATGATTGTTAATTGTTTTTAAAATTTGCCATTTTAAAATTGTTAATAAACCTTCACTTATTTACCTATGAACAAGAGTATCATTTTAAATATAAATTAAATTATTTCTTGTAAATCAGTTCTACCAAAGGTGGCGGAAGAATTCAAACAGAGAGTAATTTAAAGTATTACCTATATGTGCTAATTCATTCATATTGTGTGTACTAACTGTTTTGAATATTCAAATTGAATATTTGAGTGCATTTTAAGTGTATGTATTTCAGCTACAACCGTCACAGAACAGGACTGAAACAGGTACTTGTGGTAAGTGAGGGAGGCATACAACCAAAAGTGCGCGAAACCTATTTAAATCAAAAGAGTGAATTATTCACAGACACTTATACAGATTATACAATCACACTAATAACTCCTAATAATTATAATTGGAGCAGTTTTTATAAAAACAACATCACAGCAGATACCGGAGCGTATCTGCAAGCACACTACACATCACTAAATCTCTACTTATATACACTGTATAACTATACTTGTTCTTTAACAAGTTGACGAACCCAACGTGGGGCCTGAGTTAGTAAGACCCCAAGAACGTATCCAGCATCAAGAACGTACCTCAAATATACTTACACTGTATACTTACATATAATTGTTCCATAACAAGTTGGCGCCCAACGTCCGAGCACGAGTTAGGGAAATAAACAATAACCAATAACCTAAATATACTAATTCGTGAGAGGACAGCAGGAACATTATCAGAAGATCAAGATGTATACAGACAGATTGAAATCAAGATCAAAATCAAGGTCAACGTCAAGGAAAAGGGCGGCGCAAGCAGAGAAGGAAACCAGAAAAGAAGAGAAGGAGGCTATGTCAACAGAAGACGTGGAGGAGATAGTAATGGAAGAAAAAGACAAACAAATTGAACCGGCGGAGGGGGTTCAACAGCCAGATGAGGAGCCAGAAATAGCACAACCAGAGATTCTGCCAGAAATAACACCACAAGAAATTATACAGGAGGATAGCCAACCCGAGAAACCTACGACAATAATGGATGCCCAATTATTAACAATACTAAGAGCTATCGAAGAAAGCAACCGATCCACCAAGGAGGACTTAAATAGAATAGAGGAAGGCCTGAAATCCACAAAGGAGGAATTGAATAATAAAATAGGAGAAGCCAACCAATCCACCAGGGAACTAAGCAAGAAAATAGAGGAAGGCCAGAGGGAGAGCCAGAAACATATGGAATTATTAAAGGAAGAGTTTAATAACCAGATACAGGAGACGAATAGGAAGATGGAAGATGGGCAGAAGAAAACCGAGGAATTGCTGGAGAAGAAAATGGCCATCATGAAAGCAGATTTATCAGCAGAGTTGGGAATTAGAATGGATCAGACAAATCAGAAGATGGATGAAATCACTGCTAAGCTCAATCGAGACGTCGAAACAATACAATCTGACCATGAAGGGATGCGGCAACAAATAAGTATCCACAGTAACAAGATGAAGGAAGCCGTCAAGGATACAGAAGAGATGATAGAAAAAAGATTGAAGGAAAATGTTGATGAAATCGAGAAGCGCATGGCCATCCTATCAACTGTCGAGATGGATGAAGTACGAAAGGAGGGAGAAGGTACCAGCCTGAGACTAATACAAACAGAGTTAGACATCAATCAACGCATTAACGAAATGGAGAGAACGCACGGTACACAAATAAATGTGATAACACAAGAACAAACCAACATGAAGGCAGCACAATCAACACTAACCGACAAGTGTGAAGAAGTATCTGGAAGAGTGGACGCAATTAAGCAGCAGGTACATGATGATACAACCCTATTAACCGAGCGTCAACGAAGAGAGTTAGATGACCTCCGCGATGAGATGCATCGTATACAAACGATACCAAATTTACTATCCGGATTGACTCATCTAGACACCAGAGATCAGATTGAATTCAGGACTTATTATAAAAATCCGCTAGAGTTTTTAGAACGGATGGAAGAAATCATACGTAAAAACAGAGAAAGTAGATGGACTACCATTAAGGGAATGTTAGATGAAGCTTTCAAAAGCACGTTCGACAATTGGTGGACGGCAACCCGTAACGAAGTGGGGAATTATGACAACTTCAAAGTGGCGTTTAAACAAAAATATTGGTCAGAGGCCACCCAGAACATCGTTAGGGATGATATCACAAACGGGAGGTTCGATACACATGGAAGGCAGTCAATGACAACATATTTCTTGGGAAAGATTTGCCTGGCCAGGAATCTCGAACCCGCCATCCCAGAAGAATGCCTAGTGACGAAATTAGCCTACCACTTCAATCAAGGCATATCACAAGGAAGGCTAAATGCACAAATAAAAACAGTCCAAGGGATGTGCGAACTGTTAGAGAACCATGAAAGAGAACGATGCTACCAACGTAGTCGACAAGGACCTACCCAGACATATGATCGAGGAGGACCTGGGAATAATAACCCCAACATATCCAACGAAAGGAATAGCCCGGGAAGAAATCACAATTACCCACCGAGATTCCAAAATCACCCTATACCATGTCAAGACGGAGGGGGCAACAATGTGAATAATAGAGGGAATAATAATAATCAGCATTCAGGTGGATATCAGCGAGAGCCAGCTTACCAAATAGGTAACAATTATTACCGACCGTACCAGAATCAAGCTCCCAATCATCACCCAAGACAAAGCAATGGCAACCAACATAATAATCACTTTCGTAGAGTGCACTATACTCAAGCCAGTCGAGGGGGAAATCGTCGAAACTACTACCAAGGAAGGAGGAGTTTCTCTAATCAGCATAATCACTCCAGCAACAGCGATAGAGAGGAGCGGGAATCTGGATACCGATCTAACGGAAGCGACAGTAATGGAAGTCAAGGAACAGTAACGCAAAATACAGCAGTCTACAATAATGGACATGGGCCTGGGAATCAGGAACCCATAGCTTCGACATCGCAAGACAGGCACGGGAATAGTGACCTGCCTTTAAACGCCAACCGGCAGTGAAAAACCAAGTAGTACCCTCACTGAACCGGACTATTGGGTCTAGAGTTTTGGCAAACCATCCAAATCTTCGCAAAACTTACACCAATAATTATTTGAAAAATATAAGACGAGACTTAATGGAAGAAAAAGAGAATACTATCAGCGATACAAGTAACAGTGAAATTGCATACATAGCGGTAAAGGTCAACAATATAAAAGCAACGGCAATGATAGATACCGGAGCAAATGTATCATTGATTGATAAAGTGGAGTTAGATAGAATCCAATCTGAAAATAAAGCAACAATACCCACTTTACCTATTAACAACATTGTACTCATTGGAGCTACCGGACGTCAAAATAAGACGATTAGACAACAAGTGCAACTCGATGTATCCAGCAACGGCAACACGATACAGATGATATTCCTCGTAGCCAGTGGGTTACCGTTTACCCTGCTCATTGGGTGTGATATACTCAGAAAGTACACTGCGATAATTAACATGGACACAAATACAGTAAGGATGAAGACAGGAGAAGTTGAGTGGACAGCCAAGCTAACAGAATATCAAAAGGCACCCGTAGAACATGTAATATATTACATTAGGGAAGGCCACCAACATCAGGAAGGCGCCATCAACAAGAAGCTTCACAATAACCCAGAGGAAGATTTATGGTTGACCAAGATTAATGAGATACGAGAATTCAAAACCAACCAAACTAGCCAAGAGCTGACATGGGAACAAAAGAACCATCTGATAAACATATATTGCCAGTATCGTCACATATTTTCCGATACGCCCGGAAAAATAAAAAATTTCCAATGCGAGTTAAGATTCAAAGACCAAACCGAATTTAAACGAAAATCTTATCCTATCGCCTTTTCGCTGAAGGAAGCAGTAAGGGAAGAAATCCAGCGTTTGATAGCAAATGACATTATCGAAGTAAGCAATTCACCATACACCAACCCTATTGTCGCCGTACCAAAGAAAAACGGTGCGGTACGAATTTGTTTAGATGCTAGGGAACTTAACAAAACCATAATTAACGACAGGACATCACCTGGAGAAATTGATGAGATCTTAAAGAAGTTTTATGGTACAAAATTTTACAGTATATGGGATACGGTATGCGGATATTGGCAAGTTGAACTGCATCCGAATAGTAGAAAGTATACTGCCTTTATTTTCGAAGGTCGAAATTACCATTTTAAAAGACTACCGTTTGGCTTAGTAAACACGGTAGCGATATTCGTCAAATGTATGGACGAGATACTGGGCCACAATACACTGCAGTTTACAACAGTCTATGTTGACGATCTCTTAATCGCCTCCAACAATTGGGAGGAACACTGTGAAAGGGTGGCACAGGTTTTACAGAAATTAGAAGATAATCACATTACATTGAAGTTAGATAAGTCTCAATTAATAGCAAAGGAAGTCCAATTCTTGGGGTTTAACCTATCTGAACATGGAATTACCCCGTCCCAGGAAAAAATGGAGGCAATACAGCGTTTCCCCGTCCCACAGAACAAGAAACAACTGCAATCGTTCCTCGGGATCTGCAACTACTATAGGAAATTTCAAGAGAATTATTCCGAATTAACAGCTCGATTTTCAACACAGCTCTCATCAAAAGAAAAATGGAAATGGGAAGCAGAACAAGAATCCACGTTTAAGTTAATTAAAGAAAAGTTCCTAGAAACCGTTATGTTACATCACCCTAATTTTGAAAAACAATTTTTCATGAACTGCGACGCCAGCGACTTGAGTCTCGGATCCGTGCTATATCAAGAAGACCAAGACGGGAACCATGAAGTAATTAGTTTTGCAAGTCGTACGTTGAACAAGTGCGAACGCAACTATCACACCACAGAAAAAGAACTATTGAGTATCGTATTCGCTTGCGAAAAGTTTAGAACCTTTATTTTGGGATATAAAGTGACAGTAAGAACGGATCACAAATCCATTTCATTCCTCAAGAACTGTAAATTGAAACACGGAAGATTGACAAGATGGACTCTCACACTCCAAGAGTACAATATACAGTGGGAGTACATACCGGGAAAAAGCAACACAGCTGCAGACGTGTTGTCCCGGATTAACATCGACGCCCAAACATTTCAAGGAGAGAGGGAAACCATCGCGAAGGTCTACCACTTGCTAAAAAATAAATCTGAGCTTACTAAAATACTGTCAGATATAGCTATACAGCAACAACAAGATCCCAAAATATTGATGATTATTAAAAAACTAGCAGATAACGATGCAAACATTAAACAATATTACTGTACCCATCAGCAGCTAGTGTTCACCAAAAGCAATAAAAATGGTGAAGACTGGAAAATCGTTATCCCAAAGGTTCTAGAGAGAGATTTGACCATCGACTATCACATACGATATGGTCATATGGGCGCAGTGAAGGTGGTAAAAGCACTGCAAGAACATGTGTATTTCACTGACATAAATAGGAAGGTAAGAAAATATATACAGAATTGCCATATTTGCCAGCTAGTCAAATGCAGTAACGAAAAGAGAGAAGGAGTGATGATACCGATAACATCTGTGACAAAATTAGAAAAAATCTTCCTAGACATTTGTGGGCCGTTTCCACGGAGTGGTGGAAGACACCAGTATAAATATATCATTATTATCTTTGACCACTATACAAAATATACTAAGCTGTATCCACTTAATCGAGCCACGACAAGCAAGATACTGGAAGTAGTTATAAACAAATACATACCCGAAGTGGGCGGACCAGCATCAATAATTACAGATCACGGAACGCAGTTTCGAGGACGGAAATGGCGGGAAACACTGCTCCATTTGGGAATCAAAACGTATAAGACATCGGTGTACCACCCCAACAGCAACCCTGCTGAGAGAGTGTTGAGAGAAGTAGGAAGGATTTTAAGAACCTACTGTCACAGCCAGCAGAGGAAGTGGGAGGAGTATTTATCCCCAGCTGAAGACTTCTTAAACATCGCATACCATCAGTCAACTGAGGAAACACCATATATGGCAATGCACGAAAAAAGACCACCCCGAGAGATCACAGAAATAATTAACTTTCCAATAAGTGCAGAGATCAAGTTTGACCAAACCAAGTTCTATAATAATGCGGTTGAAAGAGCCCAGAAACTGAGAATTAAATACAAAAAATTACAGCCCAAAATTATAAAATACGAAGTGGGAGACCAAGTGCTAATCAAAAATCGAGAACTCCCAAGTACTGTCGAGGGCATCGCAAAGAAATTACTACTACTATATACCGGACCATATACTGTAACAAAAGACAATCTAAACAACACCTATGAATTGCAAAACCCTATTACAAAAAAGATAAAGGGTACCTATAATCAGACCTCCATGAAAAAGTATATTGACAATTAAGATATGAAATTACAAGTGAAAAGTGAGCGATAAGGATTATTTTGTTATTAATATTATGTAAAGGATGAAAATGTTTATTGTGTAAAATAAAAAGATAATTATAAGTATAACTGTTGACTATATCAAGATGAAAAATGAAATGTGGCCATGAAGATTATTGTTATTTACAAAATGAAAAGTGAAAATATGATTATAAAAATAGATGTTGACTGAAGAAAAAGGGTGAATTATTATCATGAAGATTATTATATGTTTATACTAAATGAAAAGTAACTATGTAATTATGTATTAAACATTGAATGTATATTGTCATTTTATAATGTGGGAAAAATGATCCCAGAGAATTTATGTAAAGGAATCAGAACATTGTATTCATTAATGATAACGTACTACTACTATATAAAAAAGATGTCAATACGAGACTGACACACACCATCCTTGGCACAAACTATTTCCAAGAGCCACGTCAACCAGTAGAATAACAACATCTCACCCGTACTACTACTATATATAAAAAAGATGTCAATACGAGACTGACACACACCATCCTTGGCACAAACTATTTCCAAGAGCCACGTCAACCAGTAGAACAACAACATCTCACCCGTACTACTATAAGAAAAAGAAGAGTTGGAAGAATAAACCAAGTGAACATTATTACTGTAGAGAAACAACCACACACGACAAATTTGTGTTTGAATAAAGAAAAGCCAGCACTACATGAAGTACGAAAACCAACTAAAACTTGGAAGAGGAAAGAGAAAAAATAAATGTACTAATAAATAGTATCTAGAAGAATGAATTTGGAACGAAGATTATGACGAAATGACGTTCAAGGTAACACAGAATGAAGAGATTAATCTATGGTGAAGAAGAATAAAAAAGAATATACTAACGAAGAAAATCATGAGAGTATACCAGTGAGGAAATGTAAAACAAAATATCCCTATGATATGTGAAGAATTAGTTAAGTTGAATCAAGAAAAGAGAGAATCGCAATGTACAAACCGCAAATGCGAGAATTAATCCCAAGAATATTTATTATTTGTCGGAAAAACGACCACTATTATTATTATTAATGATTTGAGATGAATTGACTGAAGAGTAATGCCAGCAATCATTTATTATTATTAAAGGAGATGATTTGCCTCCATATTTATTGAAATTAGTATGGCCAGTAGAGTCGAATAGCCAAAGTGAGCCGCTCTAAACTGCCCCAGCTAAATGTATGTTAGGGAACTAAATAAACGAGGGAAGTAATTACATAGAGAAGAAATAAATATGATTCAAAGAGCAGAAAGCGAAAGGATATATGGAAAAAACATGTGAATCAACGTGGAATGTACAATAATTGATAAATTCTTCATAGAAAAATATAGTATAATCATAACTCAGAATTAATCAATTCTTAAAGGAAGGCATATGTAACATAACCAAATATGGCAGTTACATAAAATGAGCTTAAAGGACGGCAAGTAAGAGAAAAATATGAATGTAAATCTAGATAAGTAAATCCATGTATATAAAGTGTGTATCTACAAATGTGTTAATATGAAAATCCAACTATGAATAAGATAATATCAACATAGTGACATCAACTACGAAACATAAGAAAGCAAATGACATGAGCCAAAGCAAAATACCAATAATAGACCCAATAGGATCCAAAAGTGAGGGGAAACAACGAAACAAGAATTAACAAGATCCAAAAGTGAGGGGAAACAACGAAATAAGAATTAACAAACTCCAAAAGTGAGGGGAAACGACGAAACAAGAATTAACAAACTCCAAAAGTGAGGGGAAACGACGAAACAAGGATTAACGAACTCCAAACAGCGAGAGGAACAATTAAGGAATAAGACTACGATGAAAATAACAAGAAAGAAGAAAGAAGAAGGACAAGAAAGCTGACTCAGAAGAGAGAAGAAGATGAATAAATCATACCAGAAATCAACCTAAACCACGTGTACCAAAGACTATATAAGTGACAAGTGAACCAATGATTATCAAATGTGAGGATGAAAACCAGTTTTTAGCATTTAAGGAAACACAAACAATAACAGTGCGTACTTAATAGATGTGAAACATGTGAATAACTAACTATTTCTACTGATAAAACCACACAAACAATTATAGTGATGAAGTTTATAAGTATATGAAAATATGTTAATTCCATGATGAAAACAACAAGATGTTAAATAAGTCAAATAGGCACGAACAATGAGTGTGACGCATTTAATAAAGTTGTGAATGACACAGATAATCATAAGGCCACCAAAATAAAACAAAATAGAACAATATAATTATGTTTGTTTTGGTAAAGAAATGACAACAAATAAAAAACCCTTGTATCAAACAAAATGGATTGAATTGAATTCAACCTATGACTAGAAAAATATGATAAATAATACAATAAGATATGTATTAGTGTTTAAGAAGGAATGTATAAACATGTGTCACAAAATAAGTAAAATATTATTGTGAAATACCATGCTGATACCATGTAAGTAGTAGAGACATACTGCATTAAAACAGATGGTACATTGTTACATAACCCATAGAGAAGGTACCTGTTAAACAGAAAACCAAAAATATCAATGAAAATAAATGATTATCAACAATGATATCAATTAAGGAATTGTTATAAATAACAGTACATCCTAATAGACAATGCATTAAAATGCAACCATGTAAATAAAACCAATCAAATGCAATGGCAAACAGCTATAGCAAAGATGCAACAAATATGCCAATCCAATTAGGCAAAGTGCAATATCAAAACCAATGCTAAAGTGAATAACAATATTACCAGTAGTAAGATCAATATCTGGTAATGGTTTGAGAACAGATCATTAACATAATAACAACATTATTATAAACAAAATGATGTAAACTAACTAACCATGTACAAACAATCAGATGTAAGATGGACCACTGTATGGCCCATTAGTTAAGGAAAATAGTGTATTAAAGATTAAACACAGATTGTTAACAATATTACCAGTAGTTAGAGGGAAACTCAATACAACTTTGAGAACAGATTAGAACTATAAAAACAGTCAGTATATATGCAAATAATTAGAAACCAACTGACCATAGTGACAGAGATCAGATGTAAACCAACCATGTTAAGTAAGTTACTTAGGAAAATATGACATATAAATTTGTCTAAGAGTAAATGAGAACATTACCAAAAGTAGGAGTAATGTCTAATACCAATATAGAAACACAAACATAATGTAACAATAACAGTTTAATTATTGTTTTTATGAAAAATAAATGACCACTATGATGAGACACAATAGGAACAAACCCATTATTAAAGAATTCAAGGGTTCTAAACTAGCTAGAAGCTGACCAATATATGTAATGCATTAAGTACAATATATGTACACTAATGACATTTAATACATAATATAATTTACATAGAAAAGACTAAAATTGTATTGACAATTGTGTGAGACAAGTAGAAGAGGAATAAGACAGTATGTATATTATATTTAATACAATCATGTAAAGATATTTTA
The DNA here is from genome assembly GCA_034769895.1 of Magicicada septendecula. NCBI lineage: Eukaryota > Metazoa > Arthropoda > Insecta > Hemiptera > Cicadidae > Magicicada > Magicicada septendecula. Next base: position 306,568,427 of record CM068373.1, on the reverse strand, counting down.
GTGTGAAATCATGTAAATAATCGTTTTAGTATTATTAGATTGTAAGATTACTTGTATTAAATAAGGGAAATTCGTTTTAAATACATTTATATAAAAACCAAGATGGACGCCTAATGACGCCATAATGAGCTATTGTTAAGGAAATAATGATTTCCAAATAATAAACTAAACCAAGTGAGAAATGGACTCCAAGTGTTTATTTAGAAAGTGTTTTTATTAAAAATAATTAAATCTGGTGTCAAAAACTTATAAAAATAAGAAACACCCAAGATAATTAATAAAAACGTTATATTAAGAGAAGCGATGTAAATAAAATAATGTTGTTTAGACTTAAATTAAAGAAGAAAATGTCTACAATTCAATGACATAACTCATGTAACGATAGTGAAACCCACCTTTTTTTCTAAGTTTTGTAATTTTTTTTTGAATTTTATTTAATTTTATTTTTATTAAGTTTTTTTTTGTAAAAGGGGAGAGACATCATATTTAGAACTAGGTAAAAAAACCTAGAGGAAGCAAAAGTGTGCAAGGCCCAAAAACAATTACAGACATGTCCCCCCAGGTGAATGACAGGACTTGCAAATGAAAAACTCTTTTAACCAACAAGCGTGTGCTTTATTCAACCTGTAAGATTTACATACATGACAAGTTCGTGATTGTGTGAGCACACCATTAAAGGCAGAATTATATATATATATGTATATATATGTATATCCATTAATTCATAATGTCACAAAGTAAGTGAATTGATATTAAACTAATTGCAAAAATTTCTGCCTGATTATGTATGAGTCAAAGTTAGTAATAATCTCATTCATAAAGCAATACTAATCCATCAGTGTTGTATAATATCAAATAGGCTAGCCTGTTGTCTCAGTAAGCACATTTATGGTTATTCTCTTTTTTAAATCCGTTACATATTCCCCCAAAAAAAATATATATATAGTAAAATTACACATACAAACACATATACGACATGAATAACAAAACATCCCTCATTTCAACACTAACCTCCTCATAAACCCATTCCAACTACAGTAAATGAAGGAACCCTGATATGTATAGATAGATACAAATATAAATGACAACGTAAATGGAATATCTCAGCTCCTAAGCATAGATTTGCCAGCATATTCACAAGCATAGTTCACACCAGAGAATGTAAGTGACCGCCCCGAAACTCAACCAGCCAAACGACCCCTTACCTTAATCATTAAGCGTTAAGTATGTGTGTGAAAGAAAATCGTTTCTCATCTACAGCATCAGACAACCCCCGCTACGTTATTAAAACTCAGCCATGACCAGATGACATGATAGCACGAGATAATTAACTCCCTAATGGTCTTAATTAGATGAAAGTTAGATCTTACAGCAAACTGCGGATGTGTGTGTATGTGTGTAACTTCTTACACATTATACAGTTATAAGATACTTCATTAGGTGTACTGTGGTAATGTTCACACATGCAATAACATAATTGAACACGAGAGTTTGTGCTAGAGTATAATGTTCAGAACTTCACGAGTGAGCTTCTGGCGGCTTCTGTGCATTCACATGTTGTAGAGAGAGAGAAATAGATAATCAGAATTTTCCCACCTGGATTGTCCGGTGTACTTAGTTCGTATAGGCGCGGATCAGTGATGTCACAGTCGTGTCACAAGTCCCTGGTGCAGCTTAGCATTGGAAAAGTCCTCGACTGACGGCATTGTGGCTATAAGATCGTCTCTGCCATTAGGGTGGACAGATGTTCGTCCACCCCTGACACCCATCTCGCCCTTGGTCGAGCACCTGGAACAACACTTTATCTAGCCTATCATAGTGATAGGTTCGGAAGTCCTGGATAGAAGTTTGCCGCCAGCCGAGACCAGATGAACAGGTTGGAGGATCAAGCAGAAATGAGGCCGATACAACGTTTTGGTCCAGCCAAGTAACCTCCGAATGCAGGAATGTACAGACACAGCTGGCTGGCAGCGCCAGCTGTATTGCGTAGCTGCACAACCGTTTGTGTGTATAACCGACCGGCAACAAACTATCGTAACAGTGTGGCAGTGCGTGACGTCAGCGGCGCTCGTTTTTAAAATAATAATAATACGTTGCCGAAGCCAGTTCGGCACACCCTCACCCCAAAAGGGCAACATGGTTGACCCAAAACAAACAAGTCCTCAAGCACGACGGCTGCGGGAAACCTGGAAGATCTCAGATTCTAAAACGCTCTTGGTGAGTTCAGTAACACAGGAAAACGAAAAGGCAGAAGGAAGAGGTGTGAGTTAGTGAGTGTGTGTCTGAAAGAGAAGATGTAAGTGTGAGTCCTGCATGCTCGCCGGGCCCTGGTCCGCATTCAGATATAAGAGACAGAAAAGAACAGGAGAAAGAGAAGAATCGCAGGATCCCGCTTTGAGTACTGACCACCAAGGCCTCCCAATTCCAATATCTGAGATCCAGGAACCCCAAATAGTATTCCCCCCTTTTTTTATGGGCCTAACTGTCATCCCTAACTCATGCCCTATGGCAAAACTTTAGCTTCGAAATATGAGTGGTTACTCTTTCAACATCCCCTCCGGGATCACCCAATTTCACTGTGACGGGCGACACAAACCGAAGAATGCGGTATGGTCCCGACCAACGATAACATAGTTTAGCGGCCCTCCTATTTATGGCTGAGCTGATCGGATGGCTCTGACAGTAGACCAAGTCGCCAATCTTAAATGGGTTCGCAATTCGCCCCTGATTGTAGCGACTACGGACGCGTTCGTGCGCACGAAGCAAATTCCTCCGGACCTCCCGCCATCTGTCAACAGTCGTGACCTCAGGATCGTTCGGCAGAAGATCATCAATGTGCCACAAATTGTCCAACGGCAAACTCGGCGAGAACCCAAACATGACTTCAAAGGGTACGGCCTTGTGACTCTCGTGTAGGGCCGTGTTAAATGCCAATTGCAACCACTTTAAATTTTGGTCCCAACAATCCTGTTGTTCAGCATGATAGGCGATAAGCGCTGAACGGAGATTCCGGTTAAATCTCTCCGCGTGGGACGGTTGAGGGTAGTACGGGGAAGTGGTCACATGTTTGATGCCGTTAGCGAAACACATTCGCCGGAAATCTTTTGAAATGAACTGTGGTCCATTGTCAGAGACAATGGTGGACGGAAAACCGAAATGCTGAAAGACATGGGTCTGTAGCATAAGGATAGTTGAGCGAGTGTTTGCCTGTTGTAAGGGCAGTAGCCAGACAAACTTGGAAAAAGCATCCACGCAAACAAGTAGGTAAGCATTACCTGACTTGCTACGAGGGAAAGGTCCCACGTAGTCTATGAATAACTTCTCCATGGGTTTGCTCGCCACATCAGATGACAATAGACCCAATTTAGTGTTTTGAGCAGGCTTACTCAAGCCACAGAGATGACATGCTTTCACACGAGCCGCGATGTCCCTGTCCATGCCCTTCCAGATGAAATGCCTCCTAATACTGGAAATGGTCTTCGAAATTCCCTTATGGCCACCTATTGGGGAATCATGATAGTAGCTGAAGACCATTGGCACGAGCTTGCTAGGCAGCACAACCTTCGGGGCACGTCCTTTTCGTTCTCGGCAGCACAGGACGCCCTTGGACAGAAAATATGGTACCTGCACGTTACCCTCTTTTAGGTGTTGGATGATAGGACCCAACTCTTCATCATTTAACTGATGGGGTAACACATCAGTAAAAGCCAAAGGAAAATCCAGCAGAACGGAACAGGGTTGCTCAGAATTGGCCTCGCTGGGTTGGGAGAACATACGTGACAAGGCGTCTGCAACAACATTTTGTGTTCCCCTGATGTGTTGCACTTTGAATTTAAAGGATGAGATCTTGACCACCCAACGCCCTATTTTACCCAGCTGCCGGGGATGAGCGAGAAGCCAGGAGAGAGCCTGATTATCGGTCTCCAACAGGAACTCAGCGTGTTCCAAGAAACGCCTGAACTTATCTAGAGCGTACACAACAGCAAGACACTCTAGTTCATACACTGAAGACTTCCTCTCTTGTTGGGTCAAGGTCCGGGATATAAATGCCACCGGCTGCCTAGCACCATCGACTTCCTGGGACAGAACCGCCCCGAGCGCAACAGAACTCGCGTCCGTTTGCAAAATGAATTTTTTTGAAAAATCAGGCATCCTCAACACAGGGGGAGAGACGATCGCCTCCTTGAGGGTATCAAAGGCCCGCTGTTGCCTCTCTCCCCATACAAATTTGGTACCCTTTTTCCTGAGTTCGTTTAAAGGTACAGCAATCTCCGCGGCATTAGGGATAAATCTACGGTAAAAATTGACCATGCCAACAAATCTGGCAACACCTTTCGCATCCCTAGGGGGAGGAAAATCCCGGATGCCTTGTGTCCTCTCCGGGTCGACCGTCACACCCCCATATGAGACGAGATGCCCTAAAAACGAAATACTCCTTTGTGCAAACTTTACCTTGTCTGGATTGATAGTGAGGCCAGCACTCCTCAATCGGCACATCACCTCTCTCAGGTGACCCAGATGCTCCTCGAACGTTTTACTGTAGACCGAGAGGTCATCAAGATAATTAAAGATGAATTTAAATTTTACGTCATGGAATACAGTGTCAAGTAGTCGCGTGAGGGTTTGAGCCCCCACTGCCAGACCCATGGGTACCCTAGTATATTGATAAAGATTCCATGGCACACAGAATGCCGTATAAGGGCGGCTTTCCTTAGACAGAGGAATCTGATGATAAGCGGCATTGAGGTCAAAGATGGTGAAGTACCTGGCCCCACTAAACCAATCGAACGCGGAATGTAAATCGGGAAGAGGAACTGAATCCACCTCAATATTAGCATTGAGTTTGCGATAGTCAATGACCATACGCTGTTTACCTCCAGGCTTGGGCACCAGAAATGCTGGACTTGCATAACTAGAGTTGGAAGGTTCAATGACCCCTTGTTTAAGCAACTCTTGAACCTTCTCTCTTAGGACATCCATCTTTGGAGGGGCGAATTTGTATGGGTGTGAGCGGACTACGGCGGAGTCCGTTAAACGGATCTTATATTCCAAAAGATGTGTGAGCCCCAGGTTGGGAGTTAATACAGTGGGGAACTGCTCACACAAATGATCTAAAGCATGCCTCTGGGACGGGGTGAGATGGTCTCTTTCTGAATCGGGACACACAACCTCTTGGACACCTCCCTTAGCACCCTGGTACTCAAGGAAAGGAATGACAACCTCCCGATTGAATTTAAAATAACAGTGGTGCGCTTGAAGATCTAAAACGAGACCACTCTTGGAGATGAAATCGGCACCCACAATGCAGTCGACTCCCAGAGCCGGAGAAACCAAAAATCGCCACACCCATGAAAAACACTCGATTTTAATACTCAGGGAAACCACCCGGGAGATGGGCAGAATTTCCCGCGATGCAGTCCAGCATACCACGGAAGACCGATCCGACCCTAATAGTAAGCCCTGTTGTTCAAGGTCCTCACATACTCTAGATGAAATTATGGATCGGGCTGATCCAGAGTCAACCAAGGCTCTGAGCTGACCCTTTTTCAACTCGACCAACAGGAAGGGGCATACTGAACAGTAGTTGGGGACAGTTCGCAGGACCTTGGAGCCGGATGACCCGGGATTAGCTATCCGCCTGGGGTAAAGTGAAACCGGAAGAGAACAGCCTAACGGGGAAGACCACTCCCGACTTATCTTCCCCGAGAATTTACGTTTTTTGAAAGGTTACCTTTTCGGGAAGTCCCTTGACGCTGTCTAGCATCGTTACAATAGCGCGCGACGTGACCGGATCTATGACACCTAGAACAGAATAATTCTCGTACTTCACAGCTCTGAACCGGCGCAGGCCTAGGACCCCAAGACCCGGGCTGCCCGACTCGTCGCTCGAAATTAGGGCGTTCTGAACGCCTCCTAGCCTCGCGGGCTCTAATATCGTCATTACCCTGTATAGTGGTCGACTCGGCGCACAGCCGGTCTAAATCAATAAAACTTTGGGGACGGGCAGCGAATGTCAAACGTGACCGTTCCTCCGGCGTCACGCCCTGCAAAATAGTATGAATGACATCAGACTCTGACAACCCCAGCCTCAGGATCCGGGCCGCGTCTTTAACACTGGAAATGAAATGAGCAAGGGACTCTCCGCTTGCTTGAACTCTATAGAAATGTTTGTGTCGTAACCGGTCGTGTAACCTTCCCGGTACGAAAGCGTCCAGGACTTCCCGATGGAAATGGTCTATGCCACCACCATCCCTAAGGGTACTTGTCACGCGCTCAGCCATAGATCCCCGACAGTACGGGTAAATGAGCTCAAGCAAAGTCCGCTCCGACAGCCCAGGGAAATCGGCCAACTGAAAAAATACGCGCAAGAATCTCAAAAGCGCCTCAGGATCCAGACCATCGACAACTGGGAGACGCTGAATGTCATCCGACAGTGGGTTAGGAAGCTTGTGATAGCTTTCGGTGGCCATATCGGAAAAGGCAGGAACATGCACAGGGGGTTCCACCCTGGCTGCCGTCTCAACAGAAGAAGAAGCTGAACCGGAATTCGGATCTACGTGGCGACGCTGGCCGAGAGAAAACTCCCGCAATGCCATCGCCACTTGCTCCCTAAGAGTGACAACATTTTTCTCTAATTCCGAGGTGGTAGCCTGTAATTCAGCATTCTGTAAACGGCATAGAACGTGTTGTAAACGTTGGCGCACCCTCTGTCTAGCCGTAGAGGTGGGTGCCGCCGACTGCAGGCTTTCGGCCAAATCGAGCAGTTCTACAAATTTTTCCGAGCACAGCTCCACCTCGGCGGTGACATCCGTAAGTAATACTCTCCCACTCGGTGCCTCACCGGAGGCAAGAGCCTCACGGAGTTGCTTCCTTAATGAAACAACAGTCTCCTGCGGCTTCCGTCCCCGGAACCGGACCTCCCACTCGAGCTCATCTTTTACAAACAAATCCACATTTACCGAAATGGACATGACCGCGCAATCCACACACACACCACGTAAAAGCAAGAATTAAAGAGAACGACAGGAAGAACTTGATCATACAAGTGGCTCCAGAATGCTCTAGCGATACGACGAGATGGGTGTCATAAAAGCAGAGAAACAGCCATGCAAAATGCCCAGAAGAGAACACAACACAAAACAACCAAACTAACTCACTAAATACAACACACAAAGTACACATAAAATTCGATATAATCGAAAATATAAACTATCACATCCATGCCCTTGGTCCAACCATAACCGCGTTCAAAATACACGATACCGCAACGCAACGCCCTCAATAAACAATTACCATATAACTGGGATGCTACCAAACACGTTGTCTAATCCAAGAGACAAGTCATAATCAAACTCAACAAGTACCGACGGCCCTCATCATGTCCAGACTCCGTATGAGCTCCAGGGTATGTGCAAGTGCAACCAATCAGCACACATTCATTAAAAAAAATTAATCACATTCTTATAACCCCTTTTCAAAATTCATCTCACACTCAACATCACAAAATAATCACTTAAACACTAACACATATTAAATTATTTTAAACTTCATTAACCCCTTATTCATTTTATAAAATGTGCTCATTTTTCTGGTTGTTCATTATGTTAATTTATTACACTACCATTAAGTTTTCTTACAACACTTGGATTCTAATCAAAAATAATTTGAAATAATTTGCAAGTCCTAACACCAGCTGACATGTCTGTAGCCACACTAAGTTTCATTTAAGAAAATAAATATAAGTCCCCAGATTCTAAAATTTCTCAAGTTCAACAGAGAAAAATAAGGCAGAAATAATACCTACTATCCACCCAGAATCATGACAACCACGCTCTGAACTACCATTTGAAACCCCCCCTTTTTTTTCTAAGTTTTGTAATTTTTTTTTTTGAATTTTATTTAATTTTATTTTTATTAAGTTTTTTTTTGTAAAAGGGGAGAGACATCATATTTAGAACTAGGTAAAAAAACCTAGAGGAAGCAAAAGTGTGCAAGGCCCAAATACAATTACAGACATGTCCCCCCAGGTGAATGACAGGACTTGCAAATGAAAAACTCTTTTAACCAACAAGCGTGTGCTTTATTCAACCTGTAAGATTTACATACATGACAAGTTCGTGATTGTGTGAGCACACCATTAAAGGCAGAATTATATATATATATATGTATATATATGTATATCCATTAATTCATAATGTCACAAAGTAAGTGAATTGATATTAAACTAATTGCAAAAATTTCTGCCTGATTATGTATGAGTCAAAGTTAGTAATAATCTCATTCATAAAGCAATACTAATCCATCAGTGTTGTATAATATCAAATAGGCTAGCCTGTTGTCTCAGTAAGCACATTTATGGTTATTCTCTTTTTTAAATCCGTTACATATTCCCCCCCAAAAAATATATATATAGTAAAATTACACACACAAACACATATACGACATGAATAAAAAAACATCCCTCATTTCAACACTAACCTCCTCATAAACCCATTCCAACTACAGTAAATGAAGGAACCCTGATATGTATAGATAGATACAAATATAAATGACAACGTAAATGGAATATCTCAGCTCCTAAGCATAGATTTGCCAGCATATTCACAAGCATAGTTCACACCAGAGAATGTAAGTGACCGCCCCGAAACTCAACCAGCCAAACGACCCCTTACCTTAATCATTAAGCGTTAAGTATGTGTGTGAAAGAAAATCGTTTCTCATCTACAGCATCAGACAACCCCCGCTACGTTATTAAAACTCAGCCATGACCAGATGACATGATAGCACGAGATAATTAACTCCCTAATGGTCTTAATTAGATAAAAGTTAGATCTTACAGCAAACTGTGGATGTGTGTGTATGTGTGTAACTTCTTACACATTATACAGTTATAAGATACTTCATTAGGTGTACTGTGGTAATGTTCACACATGCAATAACATAATTGAACACGAGAGTTTGTGCTAGAGTATAATGTTCAGAACTTCACGAGTGAGCTTCTGGCGGCTTCTGTCATTCACATGTTGTAGAGAGAGAGAAATAGATAATCAGAATTTTCCCACCTGGATTGTCCGGTGTACTTAGTTCGTATAGGCGCGGATCAGTGATGTCACAGTCGTGTCACAAGTCCCTGGTGCAGCTTAGCATTGGAAAAGTCCTCGACTGACGGCATTGTGGCTATAAGATCGTCTCTGCCATTAGGGTGGACAGATGTTCGTCCACCCCTGACACCCATCTCGCCCTTGGTCGAGCACCTGGAACAACACTTTATCTAGCCTATCATAGTGATAGGTTCGGAAGTCCTGGATAGAAGTTTGCCGCCAGCCGAAACCAGATGAACAGGTTGGAGGATCAAGCAGAAATGAGGCCGATACAACGTTTTGGTCCAGCCAAGTAACCTCCGAATGCAGGAATGTACAGACACAGCTGGCTGGCAACGCCAGCTGTATTGCGTAGCTGCACAACCGTTTGTGTGTATAACCGACCGGCAACAAACTATCGTAACAGTGTGGCAGTGCGTGACGTCAGCGGCGCTCGTTTTTAAAATAATAATAATACGTTGCCGAAGCCAGTTCGGCACAATAGGACGTTCAATAAATAAGTTATGGTAATTATTAACTTTTCAATTATTTTTTACACTAGTGCTTACGTCACATAAACCCGAACCCAAAGTCAAAATTTGGTAAAACACCAAATATTTTAATAAAACATAGGCTTTTGGGGTGAAGATTATAGTGATTACAGCCAATCAAATCAACGCATTTTGTCAGACTCGAAAGAGACGCTCCCGCAAAATGTAACAGTCTACGAACAGCTTTCAGACGGAGTGGTCACGCACCTCTACACCATGAAAAAGTATTATTTTCAAATTTGTGCGCGTCCATTGACCATAAGTTGATAACATACATAACCTTGACACAACAAAAATACTTCCGAGTGATATGTGCGGTATTACCGAACTATATAAGTACGATAGTGTATAATCCCGGTCGTACTCGCGTGTGTTGTGATAAATAAACAGGGAGTACATTATTTCATTTAAATAACTTTGATTTAAAAAATAATATTTTTGAAATAGACATTTTGATACTACGCGAGTCATTACTAGCGCAGCATCAAACTTATTCAAACTTATAATGGAATTATTAGAATTCAAAGAAATATCAATTTATACTTATTAAAATATTAGATAAATATTTTAATTAATTTTCATAATTATAAAAAGTATGTTTGAAATAATTGTCATTAATTACAAGAGTTAACATTTAGTCACTCTTTTGACTAAACTTGTTTTGATTATTTTGATGTTTTGAAATAAATAACATTAACTTTCGTACGAAAGTATAAAAGCAATTCTAATAGTAACATGTTAAAATGTTATTAATAATATGTTCAGAAATATAAATTAAGAAATGTTAACCGTTAAGAAATCATTTACCAGAATAACATTACCTGTGATAGCTAACCTCAAAATGGTAGCGGTAGCTTATTAATTTAACTGTTGCATCTGTTCTCAAATAATTTCCAAACCAAATAGAAATCATCCCAAGAGTTTTTTTTTGTATTTTATTTATTTTTTCTCTTGAATAAATATATTTATCAAACCAATTGTTGAAAATAAAACGATATATTGAAACTGTACAAGCCACGAGCTTGACGCCTGTTATAGAGTTTTATAAGGTGCGTGCGCATCCAAGCGTACGATAATAACATACTTACCATACATATGGTATTAATTTTCATTGTTTGATGTTTATTCGTTAATTTTTAACCATTGTTCAATTTTCTTAATTCTATTAATATTACATCTTGACACTGATATCATGTATCCTCAAAGAACCTAACAACCTGATAATACATTGACAAGAAAACATAACCTATTAAGTTCAAATTATTGTACCAAAGACAGGACTACCAGCATTGAGCCTGGACAGAGTTTTATGTTAAAATTAACCAATTGTAATTATTATTTAAAGGGTTATTAGCCCAAATGATTGTTAATTGTTTTTAAAATTTGCCATTTTAAAATTGTTAATAAACCTTCACTTATTTACCTATGAACAAGAGTATCATTTTAAATATAAATTAAATTATTTCTTGTAAATCAGTTCTACCAAAGGTGGCGGAAGAATTCAAACAGAGAGTAATTTAAAGTATTACCTATATGTGCTAATTCATTCATATTGTGTGTACTAACTGTTTTGAATATTCAAATTGAATATTTGAGTGCATTTTAAGTGTATGTATTTCAGCTACAACCGTCACAGAACAGGACTGAAACAGGTACTTGTGGTAAGTGAGGGAGGCATACAACCAAAAGTGCGCGAAACCTATTTAAATCAAAAGAGTGAATTATTCACAGACACTTATACAGATTATACAATCACACTAATAACTCCTAATAATTATAATTGGAGCAGTTTTTATAAAAACAACATCACAGCAGATACCGGAGCGTATCTGCAAGCACACTACACATCACTAAATCTCTACTTATATACACTGTATAACTATACTTGTTCTTTAACAAGTTGACGAACCCAACGTGGGGCCTGAGTTAGTAAGACCCCAAGAACGTATCCAGCATCAAGAACGTACCTCAAATATACTTACACTGTATACTTACATATAATTGTTCCATAACAATACTCAGAATAAACACAAACGCGCGCAAGGGCGCGCGCGAATTTCTCTGTACAGTGTTCTATAGTCAGTTTACTTACTTAGCATTTAATTAAAGTAGGTCTACATGTTAATAATAGTAACTCCTTATTAATAACGTAACGTTAACAATTTAAATTATTAAGAACAAACGTTTAGGTTACACGCCAGTTTTCTGGATAAGAATTAAACATTATATCTACAGTATATGGTATTAACCTCTTTTAAGAGATGTACTTTGCAAAATTACCCTGTGTAAGGTAAAAACCTTATACAAATTTATAACATACTTTCCCTCCCCCATTAAGAAACCAAGTTCGAAGACAAGTATCGAATATAGTAAAACAGATGATGGAACAACTTACCGCCACTGCCTCAACACAGTGCGAACAATTATCAGATCGTTGTGGCGTGTGTGTTTGTGTGTGTGTGTGTGTGTGTGTGTGTGTAAGCGCGTCTTATCAGTGTTACATTAGCAACTACTTTACTTCCAGCTTCACCTCCAGCATCTAGTGAGTGCGCTTCACTATCTACATTTCACACTTATTTGCTCAACAAATTCACTTTGTCAGGCGAACTTAATATTCAACGATATTATTTTACGCTTTCTTCAAGATTAATTTAAAATTTTCCGACTTTTGTTAGTTAACCATCATCAAAAGATTTTCGAGAGGCTTGTTCAAATCTATCTTGAAGTACACGTTTTAGGTATACGTACATTTGTGATATGTTCAAACGTATTGGGACTTATAGTAGGCTTACATGACGTATGGAAACGGAAAATCGCATGCGTATTTCGATGCAAGTGTACCAACTCACCGGTTGCTATCAGCTGTGATAGAAATTGTCTACACTTTAGATTCGTCTTGGCAGGAAAGCCGTGTAGTGAACATGGTCTACACACTATCCATTACACCAAGGCTACCGCCTAAATTTAATATCTAGTCACTATGTATTGTTACGACGGTTTAAAAGATCGTCGTATGGTACAGTGGAAACAAAATACAAGAGACCAATCAAGTTACTAATCACCAGATTTAATTATTTTCAAATACAGTTTATAATCAATTCGTACAATAATCCGATCAAAATTTGTCCACACACAAATAATGTCAACTAATAGAATCCCACATAATTATAACACAATAACACCTTCGCCAAAATACTTCTCACCTCACTCGAATAAATCGTCACTTATACTAACCTCTAAACGGCAGCTTTCGTTGTTTAAATAGATAGCACAAGTGTTCCAGAGTAATCCATAATACGCGTTAACACTACTCGAAAACACTAGAGCGTAAGTTATTGGGGCCTTGAACACAGTGCGTGACCGATGAAGTCTGGAACAGCCTCGATTTTTGACGCATGTTAAGTGTCACATAATTGTTTTTCTTCTCAAAACAGCAATACGTACACACACAGACATTACAGCTGGGCTCTGCTGGGTAGCCGAGAAACATGTAGAACGATCTGTAATGGCGTAACAATTTGTTCGGTATGCAATTTAAACAGGACGCGATTGCTTTCCAACTTTGTCAAGGTAGGACTACAAAAAAAATATTTTACTTGATAATTGTAGAAACTGACGCAAGCCCAGCTAACGTGGATCTGTTTTTCATTTGTAGCCAGTTAACTAAGTAGCAGAATACAAAATATCGATCATCCATACGCCCAGTTTGGTATTTTAATTTGTTTTCGAACATACCCCATACTGTTTAGTTTGTATATGCGTTATAGAAGGTGTTGCGTTTTTCTACACTGTTAGTGATGAAGTTTAAATGATTTAGAGCACGAGAATTCATTACTGATTGAAAAAGCGAAGCAAGTTCTCAATCTTAAAATTGACCTTTTCATATTGTTATATACTACTTGTGTGTGAGTGTTTAACTTGTGTCGTTTATAATTTTATAAGTTTAAAATTTGTAGTTTTATGCGAACGTTATTAATGGTCTCGTTCGGTGTTATAAAAGCGTCTAGTAGTTTGTGTGCCTTACCTGTCCCTTCTCACTCTTTTGTACTTCCCGGTAGGCGCCAAATTGTTTTGCGAGAAAACAATTAAAAGTTTTTACCTGGATGGTTTTACTGTGTATTAGTGTAAATTCGAATAGTCCGCCGACTAGCATGAACTCGAATCTCGTTTGAGTGGGGGAAACCAACTTGAAATAATGTTGGTTAGGTTGACTCACTGCTACACAACAAAACATACATAATATCTTTCTATAAATAATTGCTGGACAGTTGTTAATGGTACACACTTTTTTATTTGACTCAGAACTGTTAATTCTAGTTAACGCTTGTACAAAAAATAGTAATAAATATAATAATTTTAGCCTCGGCAGTAAATAGTCGTTCACTCAGCGGATGGCTGGGTTGGCAATACAATGTTTCATTTCGCCACAAGACAGCGTTGATTATTATTTACAAAATAAATTTGCCAAAATAGAGTCCTTTTAAGTACGACAAAGAAGTATTAAAAACAAGATAATAAATTACAATATATTCACTTAATGTTCGTGATCATTAAAATCAAACAAGGTTTACTTTAAATTCAATGTTGTGGTGTTAAAGTGTGTGACAGTGTCGTTGGTGTAATACATAGGTTATCATCAGTTATTTAGTGTTTACAAATTATGTTTGTTCATTAATCCTTGAAAATAATACCTTCAGTGATAGTGATAGTTCACGATTTAGTTAGAAATTGGAAAGAGAATTTATTTTAAGAGTTCAATGAATTCAGCAATACTTATCGTTAGTAGATGGGAAGTGTATTGTCAATGTAGGTTAGTTCGTCGATGTCAATTCTTCTTTCTTCAAATCTTGGGCTTCAGGTACGTCTGGCGTCTTCTTCTTTTTAATTTCCTTATTTTCACTGCATCTGGATTAATTTGAACTAGTCCTTGGTCTGGTTGATTGTAACATCCTCTCCTCAGTTGGTCTGGTCCTTTTCTTCATAAAATTATGGGCACTTTTAATGTTTTATGTGAAAATTTTGGGCCCTTCACAGCGTGGGGTCTCTTCAGTTAAGCGTCACTACAGATTCTAACGTTCCTAACTGAAAATAGTCAATATTCTGCTGTTGTCATGGTAACTCAAAATTTCTGATTGGCTAAAATTGGCTTAAGACCATTGTTAGGAGACTTGAATTTTTATTTAAAATGGTTACAGATCTTCTGAATGCAAATAATCTTCAGTATTCCCTTTTAAGTATTAAATATCATTACCACTGTTCGTATTTTGGTTCAAGGATTAATTTGACATCCAATACTATTGTGTTTACTTAGGTATTAACATTTTGACAGTTATGTTGATTTTGCTTAATTACACTGTTTTCTTAATTTATATGATTACTTTAATATTTCCTTCTTAACATGGTTGTCTAATCGTCTTTCATTGTTTATATGTCTTAGTTTTGCTAATGTCATTGTTTAATTCTCAAAATTGAAGTTTTTTGTAGTTTTACAGTTAGGCATTTGCCTAGGCCTAAACAGCAATTGGCTATTTTTATTAAATTACAGAGATTACATTTTATTATCCCCTTGTATGGGTTCTGATTGGTTTAATACATGATTTTATTCATTTATTCTATGGTTTTATGTCTGTTCTGTTAATTATATGTGATTTTACTGGTTTCATATTCTGGCTTGTCTATTGTCATAACTGCCTTTTAGTATCATTGTATTTGTCTGTATTTATTTTGTTTCTTGTTTACTGTTTTTGTTTGTTTTTAATTATTATTCCTTATTATTTATTACTTAACATATAACATTGAATCTTATGGTCTAACAATTCCCACAGACATAATTCTATTCATTAAAACATAATTATTTACTTTTCATTACCCACAATGTTCATTTTCATCATGTACTCATACTCTTTTTGGTGAGTAACAATTATTACACAGTATAAACAACAAACATATAAACATTAATTAAATACTTTGACTATAATGATAAATCCTTATTACTAATCCTATATGACATTGGGTCATTAAAATCACACTGTAATAACAATTTACTATATTTTTTATTAAAATCTTTTAATGATTATTTTATTATCAATTGTTTTTCCCTTATCATTTTGGGTTAATAATATTTAGTTTTATACCTCTGTATATTAGAAATTCTCTATGCTGTATATTAACACACTAATAGTCCATTTTTCTTAAACTCATGGGTAATAATACAAATTGTCACTTAGAATATTAATTGTTCAAAATTTAAAACATGATATGTAGTTACTACTACTGCTAACTTAATTCTACTACACTTTAGTTTATTTTGTTACATACTGGTGTTCACTTATAATTGCTTTTAATCGCCACAGTCCTTCCTGTGTTTTGCAATTATTAGCTCTCACTCACTTTTTATGCACTTATAAACTTTTTTCACTGACTTATCACTGTTTGTCACTATTAAGGGGGTTATATTTACTTTGGGGTATTTTAATGCTAACACCTTGCACTCTATATGGTTTAAGTGTTACTGGTGGGTATTGCTCACTAAAATTCTCTTTCTCATTTTATTTTAAAATTGTTCATTATCATTTTACCTCACTATCTCTCACTCTACTAAGTTTGATTATACAATTAATAAGTTTGTGTCGTGTTAGTTTGATTTGTCATAGTTTCCTCTATTTATTTGGGTTAGTGTACCCTTATACAATTTAAGTCATTAACATTTAACACTTCTATTTATAGATTGTTTGTCTGTGTTTACAATCAACTTTATTATATACAGTTACCATTGATTGGTCTCTTCTCATTTGGTCTATCACTGGTGTTGTGCACTTTCACTGTCTTTACTTCATTTTGTTATATTTTATATATCCCTTCCTTGGTGTTTGGGGCTGGTTCTATCTTCTCACTTCTCATGCTAATTATTTATACCTCCTTAGGTTAGTGTGGTGACTAGTTCTAGTTATTCACTTACAAATGTCATAATTTATCTTATATTCTTGTTTTTTGGGGCTGTTCTACTCTCTCACTTACCATCTATTGGGCTATTGTGGTTAAATCGCCATGTATTATCGTTTTTCAACGTTTCGGTTCGTTGCTTGTTACTTTTTTATTATTAGAGGTTACTTTCGTGATTACCTCGATATGTTTGATCGTTTTATTATTTTGAATCACCCATTCTTTAATCTCTGACTCACCCCTTTTTATTATAGTGTTAATTATTTAAATAATTTATTTTGTCATGTTTCTTCATTATTGTTAGTTGAAGATATGTACCATTACAATATGTGTGTGTCTGTTTGGGGAATGATTCACGATACATTTTTAGTTCATCAAGCGATTTTCATAGAATTAGCACTCATGTCCATTCTTGTACACTACAGACTCGTTGTTTTAAGAGACTATTCCTCCTAACATGGAATGGAAGAGCCAAAAAATACAAGGAGTCATAATTTTGAAAAAATCCCAATAATCTACGTAGATATAAAATTAAAGATTATTTCACCAAAATATGAAAACCGTATTTATGTTTTCAAACGTCAAAATTTTGGCACACAATGACTCAAAGAGTAGTACAAATGTTTGTTAAAATTTCACAAATCTATTTCAGAATTCAAACTAAGTACAATTTTAGCCAATTTTTGAATATAATGTTCAGTTTTTGAAATTTCAAATTTTCAGGACACTAGAATCCAAAAAGTATTACAAATTTTTGAAAATTGTAAAAATCCGTCTCGGGTATGAGAATAAAATGGTTTTTAAGCCAAATCCGACTACAGTGTTTATATTGCAATTTGTCTTTTTTGAGGCATTACGGGCTAAAAATATAAGTAAATTCTGAAATAAAAGCTTCTGCGAGGGGTAAATTGTGAGCAATTGTATTCAGAATACGTACTCGGTATCTTTAGTCATCTGACAAAAGTAATACCCCTTGCACATTATGGATTGGCTTCAAGATTTAAGCTACGTTATCAAGACTATGTTAGCTAAGTATGTCATTTAACTCAGTAGGTTTTTATCTTTGTGCAATCTGCAGTGAAAGGCGCAATGCTCTTTGTGTAAGCACCTCTACCCAGATTATGATAGGAGTTTGGCTCTTAGTCCGATTTTTCTTACTTTAACCGTACACATTCTATCAATTTATTTTAGACAGACTATAGTTGCAGAATTTTTGGTTTGGTATAGGCCTGTTTATAATTAAAAACTAAATAATCGACACTTATTTAGAACTTATAACTATATAACAGATATATAGTTAACATTTCTACTGCTATAACATAATTACATTCCTGTATCCATAATTACTCAATAAAATTTTTATTATCGATTGTAATTACTCAATATAAATTAAACAATATCAACAAAAACTTATACGAACGTCAGTTAACATGTTATAACACTCAGTAAACCAGATTACAGCAATTTAACATTTCCATAACCAAACAAACATTCGCCAAACAAAACACGTAATAATCGCTATAAAATCGCTCGCTAATTAACGAGAAATTTAGCAACCAAGATCACGTGCAACGTTAATAAACATGTTTCTACATTATGGCTGTATATAGCACATACCCTTTCCTGGCTCGACGATAAACTTGTAGCAAATTAACTTAGGTGAACTTCTGCGTAGCGTTCTGTGTTCAGTGTCATATGATTTGTAATAGCCGAGCTAGCGAAACAAGAACCACTGTAACAACGACTTATGCTGACAACAGGACAATATTAGCGTTTCACAAGTACACTAAAACCGACTTGCTATGCCAAAAATATCGTAATGCAATAGAGATGTGCATAAGCTACTATAGCTAAGTCTCTAAGTAGCGTGGTGGCTACTTAGTAACTACGCGCTCACAAAATTATACACCGCTTAAGGACTTTCCATACAAACAGTAAACAAAAACAATACAACACAGACTTCAATAATAGAGTGGCTACACTAAGTGGTGGAGTAGCATAGCAGGCCTACAAAATTCTCAATGCCAGTCGGCAGTATAAAAAACACCACTGTTGTATGTAAATATAATTTAATTTTATAGTATTTTATATAGATTGTTGTATTCGAAACAATAAATTGCGTTGTAACTATTTATGCATTTTAAAACATTTTGAAAAAGTATCGGACAAATGCTATCCCCGTCACATCTCCTGTCATTGGTCTGTTCGTGGAAAAAACTTGAACGTATTGTTACGGCGGTCTGCTGATCGTCGTATGGTACAGTGGAAAACAAAATTCAAGACACCAATTAAGTCACTAATCACCACCTTTAATTATCACAATTAAACAGCTTGTAATCAACAAGCTAGCCTCTTACAAAAAATCAAATAAAAATTGTTCAGATGTTAATAAAAATGACAACTAATAGAGTCTCGCACAATTATAAAACAAATAACACTTTGCCACAATACTTCGAACCGCACTGGAATAAATCGCCACTAAAAGTGACTTGAGTAATCGCCGACGTAAGACTGACTCTAAGCGGCAGCTGTTGTTGTTTAAATAGATAGTACAAGTGTTACAGAATAATCCATAACTACGCGTCAACAACGCTACTATAAAACACTAGAACGTAACTGCTTGCCGCCTTGAACACAGTGTGCGCGGACTGGTGAAATCTGGAACAGCCTCGATTGTTGACGCATGTTAAGTGTCACATAATTATCTTTCTTCTCAAAGTAGCAGCAGTATGTATGCACACACACATTATAGCCAGGCTCCGCTGGAATAACCGAGAAACACGTAGTATGTTCGGTAATGTCATAACAGTATGACATTCTACCGTTTCGACATTATTTTGTTTTTTTCTACTGCTGGTTTAATTTAAAATTTTGCAACTTCTTTTGACGGAGAACACTATCAACACAAACAAAATTACTTCAACAGTGAAACGTTCATAAATCACTTTAATTGGTTTTAATTGCTCGTTCATTAACGTGTTACTTATTGTGTTACATCATTATTACACAGCAGTCGCTGGGACGGGAAATCTCTCTCATCTCGTAATTGACTAAGGACATTAGAGAAGACGGCGACTTTGACGCGCCGCGCCCTCTAACTGACGGTAAGGAAACTCCATTGCTTCTCTTCGTTACTCACTCACGCAGTTCTCGTCAGCCACTGTAAGTGGAACCAAGTGACGTCACACCGTAGTACAACAAGCGTCCGGATGCACGACACAACAAAACAAATTTTTATGAGACTGTCGAATTTTTACCTTAACAATTCAATGAATCAACATATGCGTTGATAGCATTACTTGTGCCATGAATTTGATCGTGGGTAAAGGGTACGATAATCACACATATTACTTGCGTCGTGTCCTAGTAAAATTGAAAAGATGGACGGAAATAATCCAAGACAAAATAACGCAAAAACCTCTCTTGCCGCTGCAGTATGGTTACACTATGTACTGAGTTAAGCTTAACTCAGAATACATTTTGTAATTCTTTGGGTATATATTATTGCCATTAGGTTCATTTTATTTGAAAAATATTTATTATTACATTTTTAAATTGTCAGTTAAATAGTTAAATCGTTAATTCTTACCTTAGTCTCTGTCGGTCACCCAAGATAATGTACGTTTTATTTATACGATATATCAATACGAAGCTTGTAATTACAAAAATAGGAGTTCTTAACATGTTTATGTACATGCACTATTGTGAGAAGGGGCATATGCTTAAGCATTTTTAGTTTTGTTTGAAATAAAACTCGATTTTAAACTTTATTCAATATATCTTATTTATTAAGTTCACGGTAGACTCTCCTCACTACAGAATTAATTTTTATGTGTGACGTGGTAGTTAGACATAGCTCAAATAAGCTCCAATCTCACGGCCTCTTTGGGGACGTAAGTATATTGAGTTATAAATAATAAATATAAGTATATATTTCAATATGTATATTGAAAGCCGAAAACGTATCCACGCCGTCTGCTATTTTATCGGTACCTAACCAATCGATAGAAAGCTAATGTACTTCACAGACGCCTGGAGAAAGTGTTAATCGGTGAAGAGCAGTAAGGTGCCTGCAGACCTAGATGATCAGGCGAACTAGGTGGACGTCCTTGCGAAAGATAATTCTCCGGTTCTTCGAATTCAGTCTCGTGTGATCCGAACATCAAGTCCCTAGGAAGACGAATTTCACGCCCAATCAACAATTTTGCTGGAATCACTCCCGTTGCGTCATGTACTGATGACCTAAACACCACTTCCTGATCCACGTCTGTTTGGTTCTCGTCAACAACCTCTTGCGTAACCTCATCTTCAGCAACTTTTCTCTCTGGCGCTTCTATCAGTTCAGGAACAACCAAGAGTTTTGTCTCGACACCCATAGTTGGCTTTCCAATCACTTCTCTTGTCGTTACACTTATTTATATTTCCTCTGCTAGTTCTTTTCTGTCTTAATCATTGGTACAGTCTGTTCAGAAATTTGTTTTGTTTGTATCTTTATGAAGTGCTTATTTTCACTTTTAATTTGTTCTCTTATGTTTCTTCCCTTTCTTGTCTTCGTTCTTCTTTTTGACGTCTTTCTGCTTCTTCCTGTGTCTGCCGCAGAAGCGTTTGAAAAGCTTCCATCATCTGACTGGCATCCACTGTTTGCCGATTAATTACGAATTACACTCATTTTGTACAAAGTGTCCACTGCTTTCACTATTAACGGTTCTATCCCACTTCTGACACCACTGTTACGATGGTCTACTTGATCGTCGTAGGTACAGTGGAAAACAAAATACAAGACCCCAAATAAGTCCCTTTTTATTACCAGCTTTAATTTTCACAGTTAAACGTAATTAACAACAAGGCCTCTTACAACAAATCAAATAAAAATTGTTCACACGCAATAAAATGTCAACTAATATAAAACACAATTGTATTACAAGTATACCGTCCGATTATAAAACACAACACTTCAATAATAACCACTTGAACGCACACAATATCGCCCGACAAATAACTCGAACCACACTGTACACTAATATATCGCAACTATAACTGAAACTGAACGTCGTTGAGTAATGTCATTTATACCCCCCCCCCGAAATACTAGATTATTTCATACTGCACGTTAACTCTACACTACGACGTAATTAATTGCGGCCTTAACACAGTCTGCGCGGCTGGCGGGTTCCAGAAAAGTCTCGCGAGCGCATGTTGAAATCACGTATGCCACAACATTTGAAGATCTGCTTTCTTAACTTATTGTCGTCCATTCTATATAAATGTCCGAAAAATAATAGTCTTCTTTTTCTCATTGTTTCTGTTATATTTTCTATACTTTGATATATTTGATCATTACTTCTGAATTTCCAACCTTCTGAAGTTTTTCGTGGGCCTAATATTTTTCTAATAATTCGTCTTTTGTGCAAATTACAATTCAATGCTAGACATTTACTTGCATATAGGCATTCTGTCTTCACTACTGTACTTTTGTTTCTTTCGTATCGGCCACCTAAGGACCAGATGCCAATTTCAATTCTTTACTCTTTGTTCTTTTCTTTTTTCCAATATTCTTTCGTCTTCTCACTGTGTCTCTTCTTATAGAAAATATAACAGAAACAATGAGAAAAAGAAGACTATCATTTTTTGGACATTTATAAGTTGGACGGCAATAGGTTGACAAAGCAAATCTTGAAATATCTGTGGGGGAAGAAGTCAACATCAAGTTGGATTACAGAAGTCCAAAAGGGTTTAAAAAAAAAAATATGCACACAGAAGAAGCAATTGAAAGAGACGTTTTTCGAGCAAAAGTGTTAAAAATTGAGGGAGTCCAGAGTAGGAGAGAGAAAAACGCAGGTTCAAAGTGGACTGAAGGCAGGAAGAAAAGACACTACTGTACTTTATTTTATATCTTATTTTATATATTTTTTAAAATTATTATGTAAATTGCAGGCTACTATTTACAAGTTATACACACTGTTTGTTGATTGCTGACCCATATTTTTTTACAAATTCTTTATTTTGCCATTATTGTTTGTTTTAAAATATACGGTCTTGTGATTTTAAAATATTCAGTTGATCGTCATCTGATGTCGTCGGTACTCTACCTTGGTGTGGTGGCTCCACGGTGTCCTCATAAAGATTGAGTTGCATATATGTGTATGGGGTCCAGCGTCGTCAGACCTGATACAAACCTTCGAAACGCCTCGTATTTACAAAATATTTGTTATGTTTATGTTTAAGTGTATTAATTTTAAATCAGAAGCTTTAATGGTATCAAAATCAGGATGCTCCCGGTTTTAATACAAGGTTATTTTTATATTTAACTCCAATCATTTCGCCTACTCTATACGCGTATGTGCCATTATATATAGTCACTGGGATGTATCATCGTTGAAACGTTTTCCATTATTGAAAACAAAATTTAACAAAAATCGTGTTACATGTTCTAACCTTCTTCATCCCTCCAAGACCCTACCCACAATTATTCGTTCAAACATTTCTAGTTCGCATTCTTACTGCCTTCCTTCCACGTAACATTTCTTGCCTGTTTATCTTCCACCGCTCTTGGTTTACGAACGGCCAATCGCAGTCTTGCTGTCTTAACATTAACTGATATTTCGAGACCACCAACCACCGGTTGCAATTTGGTATTTGGTATTTTTCTTCGCCATTCACAAATTCTGATTCACAGAACCACATGCGTCGGCCCCAATACTTTATTATTCATTGGTGTCGCCAAGACCAACGTTTGTGTCTTTAGAGAGCTATCACGTAACTCCTCATTTGTAGTCACGTCACTACCTCATCGCTGTCTCCCTAACTCACAGTTTTTTGTCCCGCATACGCTGAAGTGAATAATACTGTACAATTCTTGTATCGAGAACTGAACCTCCTGATATCATAGTTTGTGTTTGTCTTCACCATTGTCTGCGTTTCAGGAGTTTCATAACATACTCATCCACAGTTATCTGTCAGATGCCAATTTTAAATAAAAATTACCTTGCACCAAAGACTTAAAATGTAAAAATACAAATGACACCATCTCTACACGTGATGACTACTTATTCCAACATATCTACAAAATGTTATATTTCCAACATACATAGAAATGTTTTAGATTTTATTCATCAAAATTCTTCAAGTCCATAAAGTAAAGAAAAATACAAATGAGAAGAATAATTCTTTTTTTAGTTACAAAAATTGAAGTACATAATATGCCTAATTGCTTCAAGGAATCAAATGACTAGTAAGTTGATAAAAGCACGAAACCGTATAATTTATTACTTAGTTTTATATATATATATATATATATATATACATATAACTAAATATATTTTTTGAATTCAACAAAACAAACGAATATATGCCCGTCTCTTTAAATTATCTTACAATGTGTTTTCAGAACCAAGAAAACCTGTGTCATTTCGTTTGCGTGTTTCTTAAATTTTTTGCATCACTCACCTTTCTTATTTTATAATCAACAAGAACTTTTTGACAAACTACTTAATTAACAACCGTACAGAATAGTAAGCACAAAGATGCATTAAAAAATGCTCTGCAAAAATGACATCATGTAGCCACTTCTGCAATATATAATATGGAGGGTGAAAATAAATAATTTTAGATCAGCATTTGGTGGGCATGTTTTTTCTCAGAACGCAGTGGACATACCCACACCAGCATTGAATAGTGGTAAAAAAGTATCAACTGTATGGAATAAAAATTTTCTTTTCAAGAGTCATAGTTTGTTTTTCTTCTAGTGAACTCGAATCCGTGAAAGTCGAGTAATGCCAGGTTTCAAAAGATTTAATATGTAATTCACAGATACTATGATGTTCATTGTCGAGTATAAAAAAGTTTAGACTTTATATAACTGGCTAAGCAATATCAAAAATTTTCTTTTTATTGCTCTTTCACCGTGAAGTGGATAAAGCACAATAATCTTCGTTTCTTTTCTTTTATAAAATTGCTAAACTGCTATAATTGTCAGTTTGCTAAACTGCTAAAATTGCTAAACTGCTATAAAATTACAATTATAGCAGTTTAGCAATTTTATAAAAGAAAAGTAAGGATGGCTGCTAATTTAAACAATACGAAGAATCTTCGTTTCGTTTCCTTTTCGTGAAGCGAATGGAATGAGTGGACGAGCAAGTATTTAGCTTCAGTGAGCGTAGGCACAGGAACAGGACGGTGTTTTTGCTAAATGGTTTTTGAGAAGGGAGTCAGAGATTCTGTCCCAGCGAGCGGTAACCCTTAAGGAAAGCATACAAGAAAGTTAAAATCTTACATATATACCGTATAACATAACACATTTTTCCTATCACAGCAGCTAATGGAAATAAACAAGCAGAAATAATAACATAAAGCGACAGCTAGTTCTCGAAAGTACAACACACATGACGGACGGGGAAAGTACACCATGTTTTCCTGTTTACTCAAAGCGCTGTTCAGTTATGCGTTAAATTAAAAACTACGGGTTTAACTTCATCAGACAGACAAGAAGAATCCTCAGTATCATGAGCGCAATAACTTCCGCCTACATCTCTTTCACTGCGAGAACTTCAAACTGTATACCCAACCGTCATTCAGCAGTTTTATTGGTTATTTCGTTGTAACGTATACATTAACGTCATAGACAACATCGTCCGTCGCCCGCTTTTCTACTTTATCATTGTCTTCACTCCATCCATACAGGAGATTCCGACCTTATTTTTCTTTTCACTGTTGTCAGTTGATCAAACTTTTTTTTTAATCTGCAGTTTCATGGCATCATTTTGATGATGTGTTCTTCTAGGTTAGCAGCCCGTAGGCTGGTTGGCAGCAGCTTGGTATTCTTCATGCTTCTCTGCTTTTTTTTCAGCTCACAATATAGTGTGCAGTTCATATCGATAATAACCTATTTCATGTAGTCTAAACGGGGTCGACCTCTGTGATTCTTCCCTTCAATTGTTCCTTCTATTATTCTCTTAACCAACCCATTATGTCGTAGTATATGCCCTATAAATTTAGCTAATCTGCATTTTAAAATTTGCAGAAAACTCTTCTCCTCCTGAGCTCTCCTAAAGACTTCCTCATTCGTTATCTTATCTCTCTCCAGCTTATCTTGAATATTCTTCTGTAGCACCAAGTCTCAAATGCTTCGAGTCTTTTCTTGTCACTTTCTCCAAGATTCACTCCCGTATATGGCAACATACATTGTTTTATGATGTAAAACAATTTTATTTACTTGTACTTTTCAATTATATATATATATATATATATATATATATATATATCGACTTCAATCGTTGCTCTCAATTTGTCATTTTACATTTTTAAATTTATCCCTTACAAACTCGAATCCCTTAATCCGCAAGTACAAGAAAAAAAGTGTGTTGTACTCGTACATCACTGGATTAATTTAAAAAGTACTCTGGCTAAATTACGACATGCGCAAAACGAACAATACCTACAGTTACAAGCCTGTGACACGCATTCGCATCACGTGATCACTTTTCACTTTATCGGTCGTTGGTATAGAAATGTGTTAATATGTACATTAGCCTTTGTTGTATTCAGGACATTTTCAATGTCTACGACACAAAAATGACTATAAACAACGTAACGTCTAAGTTACTTATGTTAATGAGCTTTAATATTATTATTTATTTTACTACATGACAATTAAAAAAAAATCGTTTCTCGGTTTCCCTTTTAAAATGTATTTAGAATTCTTTCGCCACTACATAAAATATAGGCCTAAATGTAATTATACAAATTTCGACATTATTATATCAACAAACGGATTACCAGATTGTTGTTAAATCCGTCATATTAAGTTATTTTTTCGGCTTGTTTTATAAGATAAAATTCTGAGAAGTTATTTAAACACATATTATGTACAGATATATGGGCCTCAAATTATTTTGAACATATTAATCTAATGTATAAAGTACTACTGCTTTGACCAAAGGGTTGCTTTATGTAATAATGCGTACTTAATTTAGCGGTACTTCCTGAAACCGCCTCTCTTCACCAGTCAGATTGCACCGTTGGTAAGATGAGATTGTCATTTAGAGTCCACGTTGCTTCTGCGTTGCCTTCAACAACCGCAGCGTATCATCTTCAATAAAGCCGACCTGTCGTGTTGTCGTCAATTTTCTGTCGCTATAACCGTTGTTTAACGATGTGCAGAAACATGTCAATAACGTAAGTACACTAATGTGTCGTAAAAAAATCCGTTACCACTGGTAACAGTTGCTTTTACGCCGACTGTCGTCCTTCTGGCCAACGGAGTGCGTAACGTTAACATAAGGATATATCTGTACAGTGTAAACGATTTAGACATACTAAACAATACCTTGCAATAATACACAGACAAATAGGCGAATGTTGCTAGTATACAGCTCTAGTGTATAGGCCTACAGCCTAACGCCAACGCAGTTATATAGGCTATGTTTACGCCATAATGTTCTACAATTTTACGACATTACAGAAGGTTCTACGTGTTTCTCGGCTATCCCAGCAGAACCAGCTGTAATATTATGTGCGTACGTGACTCTTAACATTCGTCAACGGTCGGGCCAGTGTTACGTAATACGGAACATTCTCGAACAATCGACAGTGTTGTTCGACAAGCTTCTCAACTAGCCCAACGGTGTGTGTTTCTGCCAAGGGCGCGCTGAAGTATCCTCTGTTATTTTCGATTGCTCGTTAAGAATGGATATTATGAAACCCTGCAGACTATAAATAGCCCACACCTTCCGCTTAGTTATTGTTGGGCGATTTACACAGTGCGTCTTAGGTGGTCAGTTAATAACTATTAATTATTACTATAACTACTTAACTTTTAGTATAGTTATTACTATAACTATTACTAGTTAAATTATTAACTATTAACTATACACTAATAACTATTAGTGCAAAGTGATTATAGTGCGGAATTCTTTATAGCTGACATTATTATTTGTGTGGACAGATTTGCTCGAATTATTGTACGTGTTTAATCTTGTAGAATAACTTGGTGATTTCAAACTTTTAATTGAGATTAATTAAAGCTGGTGATTAGTTTCTTTCCAGCTGGTGTGTTGTATTTTGCTTTCCAGTGTACCATACGACGATCGGTGAGACCCTCGTAACAATATCTGCTGTCAACTAATACAAGAAAATGTACAGTTTTAGCATTCTGGCTAATCAAATGTTGTATAGTTTTAATCGTACTCAACACTGCATTCATACCAAATTCTCTCGAAGTCCTACACAGGTGTAACTAATTTATTTCTACTTTTATTTGATTGTGAAACGATGTGTGACGAGATCGACTTGTGTAGATATCTATTAAATAAATTTTAAACTTATCTATTTACTGAATGCATAGTAAGTATACTGGTTTTAGCCAACAGTGAAAGGCCAGAACACACACATACCGCTAATCATATTTTATTATTTACAGTTTGTTAAACGTTCAAAATCGTGTTTGCTTATAGTGACTGCTCCGTTACCCGTATTAATACGGTGTGCGATATTTGAACTGAAGTGTTAGTGCAGAGCGGACCTAATTTTAATAATGCGGCAATCGGTGAATACAAATAATAATGAATTCATATATTCTATTAATCTCAGAAGATAACCAAAACGACCGTGCATTTTGTCTAATTGGTCTGTATTTTATTTTCTTCTTTTCAAATGGCAAACGAGTGTTGCCGGTCAACTGCTTTTTATCCCAAACAACAAATTATTTATGATGAACAATATATTGAATATCGTTATCAGATTGACATAAACCAGTACGACATCTGTAAAACCAGAGAGATGTGTTTTTTTACTACTTAGAAGTATTGCTGAATGACCATATAACTGAGTAATATTTTGACATAGGCCTACATATTGTTATTGGTATCCAAGTCACTACGTTATTTAAAAATTTATAAATTACAAATATAAAGTACAAAGTACTAATTAGTAATAAACTAAATTACTAATAAAGTACAAAGTAATGCGATTTTAACTTTTAATGACCTAAACTGAGTGAATTAATCAGATGATGGAACTTATCGCCATTCGTTTCGAAATGCGCAATTTTAAATAAAAATGAAGTCACACGACGCATCTAAGGTAATTTATTAATTTATAAGGAGTAAATATTATTAGAAAAAATTTGAAGCCAGAAGATCTCTTAATTCATCATCTTCCCTCAAGCTCATGATTGTATAACTCACAATAGACGACCGTGCAGTGAAGAGCAGGGTACTGTATACGTTAACGTTAGATGTCGCTAGTTTTTTGTTATTTACTAAAGCCCGCCCACTTAGACAGACTGCCGTACTGTCCTGACAGTAGGCAGAGAGTATCCGATTGACTCGATTTTGAGCCAAACTCACAGAAAAATGCGACTAATTAACTCTGTGTAAAACGAGCTTAACACAAGAGAGATAATACAAGAGAAAGAGCTTACAAGGGTTTAATACACAGTGTAGTGTACTTACAAAAATTGACTTCTGACAGGATTCACAAAATTATGTAGAGCTGTGAAGCTGTTGATGGAAGAAGAACAGGACCACCGAAGAGGAGACAGAGTGCCTGACTATTGTAACATGTACTTGAATTGTAGCTATCAAACACGCTACGCTGTCTCACCCAATTTTTTGATGGTGATGATAAGCACCTCACGTATCTCATGAGGTATAAATTCTACCGTTCAGATCTGTCAGCATTTCGCATCGTTTTTCAGTCTCTTTAGCCTTTCTTGTCCCCTCAAATTACTAATTTCTCCGTTCTCCATTCTCAGTTAATACCGTTAATTTTGTTTTCCTGTCAGGTGGTAAAAGACTTCTTCCTTGTGTTTCTCTTTACAGTACCTCCTTATTTGTCACAACGCGTACCGCGTTAGGATTTTAATACTTAAAATGAAAAATCTCAGATAGCATCGAGGTGCGTCTTTAGTGTCAGATCGACTCAGTCAGTGGAGATCGACTATCTAAGATATAACATTCTGGTGTAACAATTTGCTGGGCACACTACCCTTGTGTTTATCAAAATAAAACATCTGGAAATGACTCTCTGAGAATTGTAAATAAGTTTACATATATAAAAGATGCAATGAAAAATCTCAAATTTGATCCGGTTAAATAAATTGTAATTTGTTTTTCTATTTATCTTTAGATCTATATTTTCACTTAATTCAGGATCTACAAAAGTGTACAGATGCCTAGTCCTCGTAACCTACTTTGATGGTATATAAAGCAGCCATTGTTATTAACTACTTTCTTATTCAAGTACAAAAATAATAGCGTCTGACTTACAGAAAACTTTCTTTTGAACTTTCAAGAATAATATTTGTTACGTTGTTCTTGAAAGATCAGTTATATAACTATTAATACCAATTTCAATTCAAATTATAGATTGGTAGCTTCTAGTAATCGTGTAAAATGAGCCTACTAATCAGTTGTCAGATACGCAATTGAATGTTAAGATAATAACTTGTAGCTTATTTTAATCGCGTTAGCTCCTATCTCCATTACACTTACGTAAAAAATGTTGTTTTTAGCAATTAAATTATTTATTTACATGAAAAATCCTTACCTTGACGACATCCGTTTAACAGGTCAACAGTTTAGGGTAATCAATAATTTATTGGCTCACGATTATTATCTACACCATTTGCAGCATGCGGGAACAGACGAGAATTGACAGTTCGTAACCTGTTTTTAAACACCTGTTTTGAAGAATTGTTAACCTACGTTACTGAGGGATGGTGAACTGTGTGTGTATGTACGTGTGTGGTTTGCCGGCTGTAACATGACTTATTGAAGCCAGGAAATCTATGTTTCTGTGTACAGTGTATTTGACTTGTGGTAGTGAGCTCCAGTTCAGACAGGCATAACATACGAATAAATGAATATGTTTATTTAATAAAAATTTGCGCACTAACAATACTTACAGAGAATTGAATGATATCACTTTAAGTCGTGTAAAATTATACAGGTGTGGTTATAATTAGAAGTAGAATTGTAAAATTATAACCGAACTATAAATAGATTAATTAATTGCTCAGAAAATTAGTTTGTAAACAAAAACAAAAGTATCTCATGATTCTAATCGTTCGCACATGAACACTAATTAGGAGTGTGAAAATATACAAAAATTAATGTGTTGAAAATTGACTCGTGGAACAAAAAAACATGTTTGAGAAGACTTGTTAAACAATATTCGATCTGCCAGCGTACCTTGTGTATAAAACCAATTCTGGACGAGCAAACAGACGCTAATATTTTGTTCACGGAGACACTATGTCAATTTGCTCAGCAACATAGACCCATCATCAGGCCGTAAACAGAACATACTACAATAATTGACAAATGAGCACCATGACCATCATCATCACCGTGCAACAGAACACTGACAACTAACGATCTACGTGGGAATCAGCACGTCAACAACGATCATCAGCATCCAGGAGCCGCAGACACGCACCCACTCACAATAGGTTTTCAGCGGTAACACACCGATATGCAGGTGAAACAAGAACAATTATTTTTTTTAAAGATAGAATTAATGAAGAAGAAATTAAAACAAATACATAAATGTAACCAGTTCAAGTATTCAAAGTAAAATAAGTAATGTTAATTTTAGAGTTGCTATTAAAAAATAATTTTTATATTTAATTAAAATGGGTGAACTAGTATTAGAATTAACTAGTATTTCTTGAAGTAAAGTAAATGTTTTTTTTTAATACTGTAAGTAAATTTTTATTTTTATGTAATACATTTTTAAATAGTATTTTTAATAGTAACTTGCAATATTTAAATTAATTGTTTGAATTAGATATTTACTTCAGACACCAAAGTAACTCAAACAGTGTCTTACATCGATGTTCATATCTGTGTTTTCTTTTTGATGTTTCAACATTATTTATGTGTCATTTATAATGTGTACAGTACGACTAACGCTTGTAAACAGCTTCTTTTAAAAGGTAAAATTTAATAAATATTTCTTTAAAATTTTAAAGAATTTGATGTTTTATAAATCAGTGTTTCATTAGTATTATTCCAAGACTCAAAATCTGTCTTCCCTCTCCTTATACAAAAAAGTATTCTGCAATAAAAGGGACTTAACGAACATAGAACTCTCACGACCTAGCTCGTAGTTATTTCATAGTTACTTTGAGTACTCTTCAAATACGCAGTATACAAGTTGTAATGTTGCAACACACACACACACACATGAATACGAAAAAGCAAATAATACAAAATGCTAAAATTACTGTCAAGATTTATTTTCTTACTAGAGACATGTTTCGAGCTTTATCTCAAATTTAACGTATATAAGAAAATACATCTTACCCAAAAATATTTCGACACGCAAACTAAAACACAGAAATGCTGCAGAGATTCCAGACAAATTTCTAGGGGCAATGGTCAATACCACAAGGTACGTGCCAAATTATCTCACAGAGAAGAACCTCGGAATGTCTTTTCTACGACAAGAAATTAAACACCACTACATTAGGTAGGCCACATAAGTAGATTGACAACGCACCTCAACGAGCTAGCAAGTAAGTTGCTGGATAACGCAGGACACACCAAACGTCTCAAACAAACGGCCATACTAAATACACTCTTTGACTTAATACTACGTCAGAGTAAGGGAGGATTGGTTAGTGGCACCCCTTCCATTTGACATGTATTTACTTTGCTACTTTCACTCATCAATTTTGATTAATGTTATTAAAGGGTCTTTGTAGTGACTGAACAAATAGAATAAATATAGAATATGTACTTGTCAAAAGAAGTATTTGTCAAAAATCTCAGTATACTCTTCTCTCAATTATCGTATTATCTACCAGCGTCAGTGCAAAAGATTACCAGAGGTTAAGAAGAAACATACTAACGCGGGAACAGAAAATTGCGTAAAGTTATCTGAAGGCGAAGCAAATGTCGGTTTTTAAATCAAATCGTAAACGGTGTCGAGATTGTAAACTGAGACTTCAAAAACACAACATATAAATTTATTAAAAAAACATGAGCAACCCAACAATACAGACTGACGTCAAAAAATATACAAATTTAATTTCGGTTTAAGGAAAGAAATAGTTTTTTCCATACTCTCTATGTTTGGGGCAGAGAAAGAAGGCTTATGTTAATTAATTTAAACGCGTTATTGATATTAAATATTTTTCAGTTATTGTCACGATGTAATGAATTAATTTATCTATCTACAAAAGGGTAAGTTTTGTATTGTGTAATTTCTTATAATAGAGGTGAAGACGTTATCTTATTTCCATCCAAAAAATATGTGTATGTATGTGTACGCGCGCTGATATATCGGCCTACTGTCACAGCAAGGAAGAAAAGTAGAAAGTTATCAGTGGAGAACACAGAAGTAGACAAACATTTCACCATGCAGTAATGATGGCAGCCAGGGGGTGTAGATGAGAAAGATGGTCAAATGTTACGTCGAGTTATTTAATGGGCGTCGGTAAGTTAATCGGCGATAGCAATTGACAGTGTATGGTTAATTGCCTTACACTGCTCTAACAGAAAATAACAAACATAAACCACTTTCAATAATTAAATTGTCTGTGTTTCCTGTTCGTAACTGTGTGAGCTTGGCTTATAGTTTTCCTTATTGTGATTTTTAAAGTTGCTCGTAGTTACATTGTGTATTTAGGCCCTACATTAGGCCTATATAAATACAATAATAATACATTTCTTTTACAATATATTCACTTTGCTTCCTTACGGTTTTTAAACACATTTTACATATATTATCTGTTTTACCAAATAATTATCATAGAATATCATATAATAATATAATACAACATAATCATCTGACTTTAATCCTCCCGCATGCTTTACTTCCATAATTGTTAAATGAAGAGAAGATACGATTGTCATCTTTCCGGAGGTTTCCCGTACATGTCCTTTTTCTCACGTGAGAAGCAACATTCGCGGGAAGGGGGACTTTTGTTCGAGTCGGGAAATTTATTCCTACTAAAAAAAGGAGGTGACGCCGACATTAAGAAACAGTTTAATTACGTCAGGCATTGATTGAGCGATGTCAGTAACTTGTCAAGTGTTTTTGTAAATATTAGGTTGCGATTTTGTCTAGAAAGTTTAATAGTGTCATTTTCTTTTACGTTTATCGTTTTATTATTTACTATAGAAACACAACATTCCAAAGCGCATGTGCTTGTTTATTGATGCATTAAAAAAAATTGTTCTCATTCAAAAAACGAAAATTTGGTTTGAAACAACACCTTCACAACAATGTGTTCTTAATTATTCGGCATTTACCGACACTGCGCGCGCGCGCGCGCGCGCGCGCGTGTGTGTGTGTGTGTGTGTGTGTGTGTGTGTGTGTGTGTGCATCAATCAGACTGCACTGTTAGTAAGGTCAGAGTTACGTCGCAACAATTAGCATTCTTTAATTGCAGCTTATTACGTTCAATGGAATGGACCGATTCAAGTGCAAAAACGTATCGACAACGTTTACACTTTTAAGAATTTAAACTTGTCGACAACGGTCTACTGATCGTCGTATGGTACAGTGGAAAACAAAGTACAAGACACCAATTAAGTCACTAATCACCAGCTTTAATTATAACAATTAAACAGTTTGTAATCAACAAGATAGTCTCTTACAACAAATGAAATAAAAATTGTTCACACGCAATAATAATGTCAATAAATAGAGTCTCACGCAATTATAAAACACAACACTTCGCCACAATACTTCAAACCGCACTGGAATAACTGGCCACTTAAAACTGGAACTAAACGCCCCTAAATACCTATATTTATACCTCGCTGAAATTTAAGAATTATCCACACTACGCGTCAGCGCTACTAGAAAAACTAGAGCGTGATTGATTGCGGACTTTAACACAGGGCGCGCGGACCGGTTGTTCTGTAACAATCTCGTTAACGCCTGTTAAGAATCACGTATGCACACACCATTACAGCTGGTTCTACTAGAACAGCCGAGGAACACGGAGAAAGTTTTGTGATGTTGTAACAATACACTAATGTAAGATAAAACACTACTGTTAACAATTGCTTTGATGCGACTGCAAACCTTTTGGCCGAGGAAGCTATATGTAATATACAATTCTAGAATTTTTGTAGCAAACAAAAGGAAGTGGTATTAAGGTACACGTTTCAAAAAAAAGACATCAAAAGAACATTACGCCGAATTCCGGAATATAGAAATGTTCGGACATCGTGTAACAACAAGTGCTAATTGTTATAATTGTTTTGTATGTAATTGAAATTTCCTTATTGTTAAGAAATTGTACCACTTTATTATAAAAACAGAAACGTATTGTTGTTTATACATTTTGTGTTAGGAATAATTAATTGTTAAGTTTACATAAATTAGTTGTATAAACTATTTTTTTTTAGCTTAAGTCATGAAACTTAGTTTAAAAAATCAATCTTATTGTTTCAACAACACAGCAATCTTTTTACAAATGACATGCTACCGAGACACATCGAATGTTTTTTTTTTCAGGATTGCCCTACCCGAATGATCTCTTGAACCCAATTGCTCTACGAGTTCGTTTTAAAGGATATCAACTCTAACCACTTAGATCAAGAAACCGGTGGCATTTATGAAGGGCGAAATAGACAACTTCCCTGAAGCATGGTGTGCTGAAGAAGTGAAGAATGTCGATGTATTAAATTGCAGGATGACTGAATATGCAGCTATTAATGAACAAACCTAATATGCTTCTTATATCGGCGTTACCAACAATTTTTTAAGGATTGATAAACTTGGACAAAAATTCCCACCGAATTTATCTCGCTTGAATGAAAAAAGACGACATGACTAAGAAAAGCCGGACTGATGGCAACGATTTTGGTGTATATTTTATCTGAGAATAAAACACAGATGGGTGATGCTAGTAGGATTATTAAATTCTACCTTTAATTCTGACTTTACGGTTTGCGTTTTATGTTTATGCTTTAAGACAAAATAAAACTATACAATGTGTATCTTAATTTGAGTGAAAAGAATAATTCAAAGAACACACAAACAAGTGAATGGACAAATTACGGGGAAATTGATAGAAATTGATACAAGTCTTCAACAGTAGGAATACCTTATCTATTAAAACGTAGCTCTCTATAGATCAAAAATACTTTACTTAAAACTATTTCACTTTTGCTTCTAACGTATTTTACTTTCCTGAGAACATTTGTACCATTGTACTATTTTCTTTGCCAGTCTTTGAGGCTGGAACGTACATTGCTCTTTGTCCGTTGTTAAGACGATTCTTGGTCTTTGACCGTTCTTATTAAAAAGGCAGCCTCCTACTATCGCAGTCACACATTCAAATCGTATTTCAATTTACTTGGAAAGCTCACTCGTTTGTCGCATTGGTTTTTTCTTAATCACTGCTCAATCTGTGTTTATTAATAATACTCAAAGAGTTTTCCTCTCCCGTCTATTTCTCGTTCCAATAGTCTCGAACCATTGTTGTAATTTATTCTTAACTCAACATAAGTTATGAAGGCAGTGACTGAACAGGGGAGTCTATTAAAAAAACATTCGCACATATTTGTTTAGTTAACTTTTACCATGTGATTTAATTAACAACAAATTTATAAAGTAGACAGATGGATATGTGAATATTCTGTATCTATCGACGTATTCCTCGTCCTGTTTTCATAGGTTCCTTTCCTATAATTTGACTTCCTATAATGCTCATTACAATTTCTATACATGTTTTACGTAAGTTTATACTTGCCTCTCTTCCCACATTTTAGGCTCACGCGCATCTCCATATCTTCTCAGGCTGTCCTTATCAACTGAGAAGCACAAAGAAAAGTTACATGTGCAAAAATTACAAGTTGTCGATATGCAAAGCTCAAGGCAATAACTAGAAGAAGTGTGTTGTTTTGCAGGAATCAACAAGACTCTTCTAAAGCACTGTCGGAAGTTCTGAAAAAATCAACTTTTTGGTGATTATCTATTGTTTACCCAGCGTTTCAACGCTGGTGTTGAAAACAAATGTGAGCGACAAATACAGTCCATCAGGTTTCTCCTGTATGACAAATACAGTCCATCAGGTTGCGAATTGTTTATATAAGCGATTTTGTTGCGACATGACTTTCTCGGAGCGTTATCAGATACAAATAACAAACGAAAACGCCGACGGTCCGAGTTGTCAAGGTTGTGCGTCATGTTTGTCGTTTGTTAGGCCGTGAAACGTAATCAGGTAATCATTAACAACACTTCTTGAAACGTAATCAGGTATATTTATTTACAACTGCGCTTGAGTATCGCTTATTAACTTGACTATTTTTATTTCATCTCATCATCTTCACTACAGGAATTAGGCCCTAGTTGGCCTGTGCCGGAACCCATCTCCTCCTCGGTCTACCAAGATCCCTCTTTCCACTCGGGTTGTACTTGAGAGCTGCCACCGGCAATCTGGTATCTGGCATTCGGGCCACATGTCCACACCATCTCCTCTTATACTCCTTAATCGTCTCATTTAAAGACTGGATCTTTAAGTCTTGTCTATTTTTATTTTATACAATATATTTCATTGTTTTATATTTTATAAATTATATTTATTAAACAAATTATATTTAATTATGTTTTATAATATTCTAATTTAAAAACCAAAATATAAAAATTACCAATAAAGTAGTAGGCTAAAACAGATTTTGATAGAATCAAACCAAAACAGATAAATTAATTCATAATTTAAATAGAGTATATAAAATTGAATGCCCTGACTGTAACAAATTTTATGTTGGCCAAACTAAAGAACGTTTAAAACAAAGATATATGCAACACCGTAATTCATACTTAAAACTAGATATAAATAAATCAAATTTAGCTACACACTCATTAAAAAAAACACACATTTCTAAATTTAAATTATATCAGTTTATTAAGACGCATTTCCAAAGGTCCAAAAATGACATTATGAGAAAATTTAATATATTTAAACACAAAACAAGTAATAAATTAATACCAGAACAAATTCAGATTAATACAAACAAATTATATATTTTTAAAATAACTAATTTAATAAAAAAAATGAGTATTTATATTATATTTTACACTTAATTATGTAAGATATTTTATATACGCATACAAAAACATTAAATTTACTCTACATATAAAACAGCTGTTTTAAACAATTTATTAAAAAAATTGAATTTATAAATTAAATCTGATGATGATAGTTATATTACTATCAAAACATTTGTAATTTACAGAATAAAAAATATATTCTTGTTAAAAGTTTCTTTATTATTAATAATAATTATGTTTAATTTACATTTGTATTTTCCAGTACTTCAATTACTTCGCTGTAATGCCTAGAGTTAACTACGCGTTGTTACATGCACGAATTAAAACCCGATCATCAGAAGTGTTCTGTTATTGACCACAAAAACACAATTCGTACATCGTGGTTAAGTTTGAAAAGAGTTATGAATATTAATAATTAATATCCCATTAATTTCCCACTTTCCATCTACTTTTCTACCTATCTACCTATCTGTCCACATATCTCACTATTACACAACCATGCGCATGAGCGGCGCAGACAGACACACACACACACACTTATAATTTTATGCTTTCTGACAACTAGACAAAACAAACCAAGAATACGTCTTTCTTTATTACACATACATATTGTTATTGGTATCCAAGTCAATTTGTTATTTAACGAGTTTCGGAACATATGTTCTATCTTCAGACAAGTCACTCAGTTGAAATCGTTAAAACTTGTCGTTGAAGGGCAACCGGATACAAAGGGTGAGCACCCATACGAACGATTTCAACTCAGTTAATTAATCTTAAACGCCTCATTTTAAATAAAAAATGAAGTCACACGACGGATCTAAGGTAATTTATTAATAATAATAATGGCTCCCATGTGTACCACTGAAGTAGCTTAGGAGAAGGCATGGTAGGCTGACTTATGTGAACCGTACGGCATACAAGGAAGGCAGTGTGGTCAGCGCTACGCTTCAGCCGCTCATTATTATCCCCAGGATGTTATCCCAGGTACTCATTTTTAACAGGCTGAGTCGATCTGGGGGCTGATAAACGCACCTCGATTTTATGACACAGTTCTGATGCCGCTAAATATCATTTGTTCATTTACTTGTTACTATGATAATTAATTCAGGTCTCCATGGTGTTGATTATATCTTCATACGCGTCAACGGAAAGGCATAATTAAAAGGGCCTAAATCGTGCAAACGGGACAACATAGCAAATTTCAAGTTAGACAGTATTTTCGCCTTGTGTCAAAGTTACCTGTGCAAAACTTTGTGGCAGTCGGTGTAACGGTGTGGCTTTGTATTCAGTACCCATAAATCCTCAGACTTTGAGTTTCATATATATATATATATATATATATATATATATATATATATATATACTGTTAATGATTTCGAGGTTCGGTCATTAATTATGAAAACTCAGTTTTGCGACGTTTCGAGATTTATTCTTCTCATAATCATGCCTACAACATTAAAATATAGTCTTACTACAATTATATTATTTGTAAGTGTGTATAGGTGTGTGTAAAGTCATACATTACTATAACTATTTACTTACATTAACTGTGAGATGAGCTACAGCAACCACATTACACTAAACACTTATTTGTTCCATACTTATGGATAAGTGTTTAGTGTAATGTGGTTGCTGTAGCTCATCTCACAGTTAATGTAAGTAAATAGTTTAACTTTATGAATAAATACAAAATTTAAACGTCTGGCCGTAGTGGAGCGACCGTGGTAGCCACGATAACATTGTCATAACAACATTCAACGTCCTCCGGAACTATAAGCTATGTTCTCACTATAGTATTGCTAGGAAATTACGTAACGCTATCGAAAATTTGGCAGGAGCACTTACGTAAACATTCTACACGTGTCTCGGCTGGCCGAGCAGGCGCAGTAGACTAGTATCCTGGAGACCAGTGGTTCCCAAACTTTTCAGTCCGCGACCCCTCCCCCTTAATAATTTAAAATTCAAGAACCCCGTCTGAGTTCTGAAATAAAACAAACAGTAAATATGATACAAAATATTTTAGTTTAAATTGTATGAAAATCAAAATTCTCTTAACCTGCAAAATTATAATATTAATTATTTTAAACATAACTTAATCTAAACAATTAAGCTGCTTTTGAACAATTAGCTTTGAAATATTGGGTTTAATGTCTTATAATTTCAATATTAAGTCACTCTCGATGTCAAGTTAATTTCTTAACTCTGACTTCAATTACATGAGCACGGAGAATGCGGTTTCACACAAATAAGTAAAGGGAAACACAGTTAAACGCTTCAAAGCTTTTTGCGAGTTCAGGATAGTCAGTCATTACATATAACCAGAAGTCAGTTAGCTGTAATTGCGAAAACTGTAATTGTAATGAACTGTCAGTTCTACCAATGAATCTTCTTCTTGTAGTGTAAGAGAGAGCTATAGTTATTTCGGCTGACAAACAGATATGCTACACGACATGATTTAAAGACATTAAAACCATTAGATTGAAATTACTTTTAGAATTACAATTAGTTTGACCCCCCCCCCAAATACTGGAATCTTCTACTAACTGTTTTCAGATTCTGAAATTTAGATTTATATTTTAAAGCATAAAAAATAGGAGAATATTACGGTATATCATAGTTTAACTTAAAAGTGTCTGCGGACCTCCTGAAACATTGTCGCGGACCCCACTTTGGAAATCACTGCTCTAGACTGTTCAAGTATTGTTAACTAAGCAAATTATGCTGCCACACCGCCAAACGAATGTAACACCTGCAGTATATTATATATAAGCAACAGCGGCCGCTTAGTTAGTAAGTTACACATGGAGATATCAAGTGGCTGTTGTGGAAAGTGATTACTGTGTTATAATTAGTGCGGAGCTCTCAATAGTTCACATTATTATTGCGTGTAGACAAATTTAACTTGAATTACTGTATGACAGTATCTTGTTGATTTCAAATTGTTTATATTTGTGACTCGTTAAAGCTGGTAATTAGTGAGTTCATTGTCTCTGTATTTTGCTTACACTGTACCACACGACGTCGTAACAGTATTTAAAATTTCCTTTTGATTTATCTCTCGTTTGTCACACTGATGACATCCGAAAGCTTAGCTTTACAAACAAAAATTGAAGGAGATAAAGATCCTTAATAAGGAACAGACTTCCGTCACAAGTAAAACAATTACATACTTTTAACAACGCTATTACTACTTCATTAACCAATTGCAAACCGATCTTCACAAGTGTAAATCTGGAATTGAATAAAACATTACTTGCCACAATTATGTATTTAGCGTCATAACAGCTCAGCAACGATTGTTCTGACGATGACAATAAATATTGCCGAAACGTCGACACAAATAATATAAATTTGTGTTATATTTATTGACCGATCCTCACAAACCCTTCACTGGAAAAAATTACTTATCACAGTTGATAAACATATAACCAGAATGATCACTGTTGCACACACACTATATAAAAATTATTCCGATTAGCGCTTTCAAGCTTCACAGCTCATCGTCAGATCGGGAATAGCCATCCACTTTATGTAGTTAATTTACACCACTTTATATAGTGGTGTGCAACAGTGATCATTCTGATTGTGATTTCAACCACTAACACAAATTTCTTCATTAAACGTCTGATAAACATTGTAGCGTGACAGATGTATGCATAATATTGAATGGCAATTGATCATTAGAATAATGAAGTTATAATATTTAAATTTGGAAGAAAGCATTAAGTTTAATATAAATAGATTAATTCATAGCAACTGTGGAAAGAAATCATTATTATAAAGAAAATACAAGTTCAAATAAAAGGAGTTACTAGTGATGAGTCATCCAAGACCAGTCTCATAACCAAAGGTTCTCAAGGTATAACCCAGGAAGGTAAAAAAGTAAATAACAAAGCAGTACTGAATATGACCAAACCCACAACGAGGAAGAATAAATAGAATAGAAACCCTAAAATAAGCCAAGATCAAACAATACAGGTGGTGTATTTCTGAAATAAAGAAGAAGATGGACAAGATCCCAAGAAACCTGATGGCATCAAGAAGAAGATGGAGAAGATACCAGTCCCAGAAGGCAGGAGAAAAGAAGACTGATGAAAGAAGAAGAAGGCAGCATCCTGAAGAAGATGTCATGCTCTTATAAAAGACACCCAAATCCCTATATCCCCAAAATAAATATCTAAAAACAAAAGTATAACGAAATAAAAACCACATGTATATAAATTTAAGAGAGAGAAGTGTATAAAGTAAAAGTTGCCTGTGAACTAGGATGAAACAATAATATAGTACCCATGGAACAAATCTCCATTGAAAAAACGCTAACCAATTTATTATGTTAATAAGACTATACGACCATTTAGCATTAACATAATATATAAGTGCAAAGTGAACCAGTGATAGTTTTGGGTATTATAAAAAATGAACCTTGTGTTTCATTCTTGGCAATCACAAACATTGAATGCAATGAAATATGCATTTTTCAATGACTTGAAATGTGTACTGTGACAATATGTTGTTCATAAGACATGAATCTGTTTAAAATAACATTTTTGTTTTACATGAAAAAAGAAAAAACAGATTTCTTAATACTTTTTGAACAATTCATACTATTTGTTTATTAGTGACAGGGTGCAATTCCCCAAAGACGGTGTATGGAAGACGGTGTAAGGACTGTAGAATCCTACTTGTAATAATGGTTGGAAGTGGGAATGTAGATATAAGGTTTTTATGTATATAGTATAAGAATGTTTAAAAATGTTTTAGATATAAGGCCATTTGTTTGGGTCTGATACAACTAACATCAGAACTATAAAAATAGTTACTACTTGTAAATAGTCGAGAGTAATTAAGATGTTAGT
Source organism: Magicicada septendecula (assembly GCA_034769895.1). NCBI lineage: Eukaryota > Metazoa > Arthropoda > Insecta > Hemiptera > Cicadidae > Magicicada > Magicicada septendecula. Next base: position 306,525,983 of record CM068373.1, on the reverse strand, counting down.
TAGTAAAAAACCTTTTTTGTAAACCATATTTCCATGTTAGAAATAAGAATTTTGTTGTAAAATATCTGACTTGAAGACAACCATTTATTTAAAAAAATATTCTTTATTTGTTGAACTATTATTTGTATTGTAACCAATACTAATTGTTTTTGTGTAATTTGAAAACATGTTTAATTTATAATACTATATGTAAAAGTCAGAGAGGGTATCACATATCATATATTGTTTGTAAAATATTTTGTAAGAAAAATTGTTAAAAAAATCATAGGCCAAAAGAATGGAAACCAAACTTCATCAAAACAGAGAAATTACTTATTTAAAAGCAAATAAACAAAAGGGGTTTAGACAAAATAAACTTGAGGTCAAGCCATATAATTGCACATACCATTTAGAAAGATTTTAATAAATTATATTCAGAATTATAAATAAAAATGAAAATGACTAAACTCAGAAATTTGGACATGGGAGTCATATATTCCTGAATAATGTTTCAGAATACAACTAATTCAATTAATTACCAGAAAATAAGGGAATATAAACCTTTTAATACAGTATAAGATTATTAATATTAAATATAATTGATAAAATGGCTGAATTTATATAATTACAGGAAGTAAATTTTGATGTTTTGACTTTTCAGAGAATACCAAAAATGAAAGTAAAATTACTAATTTTGGACAGAAAACACTATAAAACGGCATTATTTAATCTGAAAATAAGCTGAATGAACTGAAAGATTAATTTAAATAACATCTAGTGAATAAAATTGATAAATAACCCAAGTTTAGGTATTTATATAGTGAAATATTAAAGTGTGCACAGGATATGAAAATATATTTGAACAATGTTAAGAATAATATTATATTGGCTAAGAGTTTAATTGAAACTGGAGGAAACAGTTAGTTAATTATTGGTATTTGAACGGTTAACATGACAAACGTTTTGTAACGTGCCTAACCTAACTTATAATATTCATATAAAGCGAGTGTATAGTACGTTATTGTGAAATCGCGAGTGACTTGTAAAATACTTCTAAAACTCTCATATTATAACAGAAACAATCAAGAAACACTCCATAACACAGAACAATACATATCTACTCCGAAAAACACCACAAAACACTAGAAAACTGTATAATACATTAACCCAAATTAGTGACGGAATCGGGGAAAGTGTTTGAACTAATAATTACACGGATACACTAAATACAACCCAGAAACAGTACACTAGGCACTACACAACATTTAACAAGAGATTCGCAGACACCAGAACAGGAATACTACAGGAAAATCTTTTATTTGGAACGTCGAATATACGAATGACATCTTACTAACTTCACGGCAGCCATTTGCAATATTGGTCGTCATCGCCACGGCAACGCCTCCTAGTTCAACCCAGCTGTCGGTGAAAACAATTATTTTATTTTCAAATTATTATTCAATGTTTGTGTTTAGTAATAATTATTAATTTGTTGTAACGTTATACTTTTTAAATATTAGCCCGATTTCTCTGACTTTGATAATAATTGGCTGTTTAAAGAACCCTGTATAATTTTTATATAATACTTTGTAACTTTTTCGATATCCTGAGAGTCGATAATAATCGATAAGAGTCAAATTGCTATTAATTAATAAAACATTAATATTCTTCAACACTAAATAGTTCTTCATTTCATAAATATTACTAGTTATCATTAATATAATTATAATTAATAATCTGTCAGGACTTTACCACCTATAAGTGAAGATAACCTAAAAAATAAAAAGGTAAACAAGTATCGATTGGTTTGAAGACAATCTTATGAGTGGTGATAGTTTATTTAAAATATACCAAAATTTTAATAAAAATTTTCAGAAGAGCATTACACTTTTTAAAACTTCACAGCCCTATATTAATTAATTGATTATAATTAATTAATTAATAAAATTAAATTTTTCTTTTAATTATTTTTTTTATAAACATAATTTTTTTTTTAATTTTCTTCAAAACAATAATTTTTGTTTTGAAACTTTCGGTGAAGCTGAACATACATTTCTTCATCAACATTACGCTACTCGACCAGTCTTGCTACCATTGGGACTCGACCAGCTGGGAAACTTAAGAAAGTGTTTCAGGCCAGTAAGACGTCGAGAGCCACACCAATTACACACCAATTTAAGAACACACACATCAATCCTTTATTTATAATTTATTACAAATTGGCGCACAACTTTAGGGGCTTTAATTAGCGATTGGAAGGACAATAAATTCTGCAAAATTACTAGTTGGAGCTAGGCAACAGCTACAAAGCCAGAGAATTTCAAGGGAAAATGCAACGACGTGCGACATCTAAGAAACGGGCGGCGGAGGCCGAAAAAGAAATAGAAATCGATATGGACAACAAAGAGGCGACACCAGTAGAGGCGGAAGAGTCGTTGCCACCGGTGTTGTCCAAACAACCTGAACCACCAGAAGAACAATCTGAGATGCCCACACAGACAGGGGAGGCAATATACAGGAGAAGCAGATGGAAAAATCCAAGACAACGGAGGATATTAAAATGGACAAATACCTGGAAATGTTCCTGCAAAGGATGGAAGAGAAAATTAACAAAAATAGTAGGGAATTGACGGAAGATTTGAGTAAGAAAATGGACAAGAAAATGGACGAAAATAGTAGGGAATTGAAGGAAGACTTGAGTAAGAAAATGGGAAGCGATAGCCATTCTTTAAAAGAAGATTTGGGAAATAAAATCGATACAACCAATAAGAAGATAGAAGAAAATAGTAAGAAGATGGAAGAAAACAGCAAGAAGATGGAAGAGAAGATGGAAGAATTGATGAAGGATAATCAATCCACAAAAGAAGAGTTGACGGGGATGAACCAGAACATAGAAGATTTGAAGGAAGATAACAAGAAGATGGAAGAAGAGATGGGGAAGAAGTTAGAAGAATTGAAGGGAGACAACCAGTCGTTCAAAGAAGAATTCAAAGCGACTAAAGAAGAATTGATTAATAAAATTGAGAATACTAATCAGAAAATCGATGAAACCAGGAAGAAGATAGAGAAGAACAACCGACAATTGAAGGAAGAGTTGAAGGAAGACAACAGGAAGTTGGAAGAGAAGATGGGGGAGAAATTGGAAGAATTGAGAGAGGACAATCAAATTCTAAGAGAAGAGTTAAGGGAGGTAAATCAGGAGAATTTGGACAAACTGGACGAAAGGATGGAATTGTTGCGAGAAGAACTGAATAAAGAAATCACTGTTAACAAAAAAGCGATGAATAAGAAGATGGAAGAAGAAAATATAATGGTCAATCGACAGATTCGAGAGATTGATGGAAAGTGCAACCAGACCGAAAAGGAGGTCCATGAGTTTAAAGAAGTGGTGAACATCAAGTTCACAAATATTGAAGAACATAGTCGTAGGAAGGTAGAAGAACAGAGGAAGGAAAATCAAGAAGAATTCGGAAAAGTACGCAACCAAGTCACAGAGCGATGTAATGATATACAAGAGACCATGGCCAATATCACCGGTCAGGTGCGACAAAGCCGAGAGGAGATGGAAGCGATAAGAAACAGACCAACTCATTTCACCGGATTGCCTGTCAACGAAAGCCGAGAGTGGCTCAACTTCCGGCAATACAAACGCAAGCCGATGGAGTTCCTGGCAAGGGTAGAAGAATATTTGACCAAGCATAAGATTACTCAATGGAGCCATAGCAGGGAGATATTCGACGAGTCTTTCCGAGACATAACAGATAATTGGTGGATGGCCAACCGGAGTGAAATTTCCGACTACCAACAGTTCCGGAAAATGTTTAAGACAAAATACTGGTCTGAGACCACCCAGAACTTGATCCGTGACAATATTTGTAATGGAAGATACAGGTCACAATTAGGTAGCAGTATGACGGCATATTTCTTGGGGAAGGTGTGTATGGCAAAACACCTTGAGCCAGCAATCCCAGAAGAATGTTTAGTGAACAAGATATCGTATCACTATGATGAGGACATTATCAGGGCCCGGAGAGGTAGTCAGATCAAGACGATCCAGGGAATGACCGAGTTACTAGAGGGATACGAGAACGAAGAGTATTATCGGCAGAGCAGAAAGAGAAATGAGAGACCAGAAGTAAGGCCGACTACCTACCCCAATAACGGCAATAATCATACAAGTAACCGGAACCAGCCCAATAATTACGACGGCCCTAACAACCAGCCGCGTAATAACCAGTTTAACGGTAATTTTAACGGCGTAAGGAATAACAACCCCTACTCAAATAATAGAAACAATTTTTATCAACAAAATAATAATGTCCCATACAGTCAGAGAAATCCATATCCCAACAATAATGGTGACAGACCTTACCCACCTAACCGAAATTACTATAATAACAATTTTAGTAATAACAATAATAGCAATAGTAATAACCGAGTGTCGCGTCCTAGGGTAAATTTTATAAGAGCAGAAGATCGCGGATCCAGGAGATATTATCAACCGAGGAGGAGCAGCTTCCACGGCGCCGACCGAAGATGGAGGAGTGCGGAACGAGACGGCCCAAGACACGAACAGGGAAGACGAAGTACCAGCCTGGAAGATCTTGGCAGACAACAGAACAGGGCGTTAAATATCAACCAGAGTACAGAACGTCAGGAAACAAACCAGAGTTTCCCGAACGATGCCTCGGTCAATAATAACATAAACACTGACCAAAATACTTTAAACGAGAGGAGGCAGTAATCAACAACGATGACCCGTTACTGCTTAGACTTCCTGGGTTAGAAAAGGATGATTTGCAACAAGCAAACAATAATAAGATAATCACTATCATAAGTAACCATTATCTGAAAGACATACGAACAGAACTTTTGGAAGAGAACGAGAAGAGTCTCAGCAACAGTAATAATGAGATAATTTATATAACAGCGGAGGTGGAAGGAGTTCCCGCTAAAATAATGATAGACACAGGAGCTAATATTTCAATAATAAACTCCAATGAGTTGGAGAGAATACAATGTACATGTGGAAAAACTTTGCCAATGTTACCAGTCAACAACATTGTGTTGGTAGTTGCAACTGGCCGCCAGACTAAAACCATTAGGAAGCAAGTTTCCTTAAGTGTCGTTAGCCGTGATATAGCTTTAGACATGGAATTTTTAATCGCCACCGGATTACCATTTGACATCTTAGTCGGTTGCGATATTCTTCGTAGATATTCGGCAGTAATCGATCTTAATTTACATAAAGTATCACTTTTCCCAGACGGAGTAACATGGACCGCAGATCTGGTAGGAGGCACAACTATACTTCCCAGCCCTATACATCAACAACTTCGTAAAATAAATGTTATTAGAAACAGCCCTCTTTATAAACCCATAATATACAATCATGGAGGAGAGGATTTATGGTCAGTTAAGATCCAAGAAATACGGAATTTCCAGTGCGGAAGCGATAACAAGAAAATACCAACACATCTGGCTGATCGTCTAATCGCTATATATGAGAAATACAAGGCGGTGTTTTCTGATGAACCAGGGAAGGTAAAAAACTACCAGTGCCAACTTCGTTTTAAAGAAAACGTAGAGTTTAACCGGAGGTCATATCCAATAGCGCAGTCGCTCAAAGAAGCCGTGGGAACAGAGATAAACAAGATGATTGAAAACGACATAATTGAGATTAGTCAATCACCTTACACTAGTCCAATTATTGCTGTTCCAAAGAAAGACGGACAAGTCCGGCTCTGTTTAGATGCGCGTGAGTTGAACAAGACAATTGTGAATGACAGAACATCTCCCGGTGAAATAGAAGAGATTTTAAAACGTTTTCATGGTACTAGATTTATTAGCACCTGGGATACGGTATGTGGTTATTGGCAGGTAGAGCTGCATCCACAAAGCCGCCAGTATGTAGCGTTCATTTTCGAAGGGCGCAATTACCAGTTCAAGAGACTGCCCTTCGGACTTGTCAATTCTGTCGCCATATTTGTGGCATGCATGGACCAGATTCTTGGACAAGAAGCGCTCCAATTTACCACCGTCTATGTTGACGATTTACTAATTACATCCGGAACCTGGGAGGAGCACTGTTACAGAGTGGAATTTGTACTAAACAAACTAGCGCAGAACAACATAACACTGAAGTTGGAGAAATCCAAGTTTATAGCGCGCGAGGTACAATTCTTAGGCTTCAACCTAGACGATCGAGGTATTACCCCATCAGCAGAAAAAGTGGAGGCAATTCAGAGGTTTCCGCAACCAAGAAACAGGAAACAATTGCAATCTTTCCTCGGACTCTGTAACTATTACAGGAAGTTTCAGAGCCGATATTCCGAGTTGACCGCCAAGTTTCAACCACAGTTATCTGCAAAGAACAAATGGACTTGGGGTGAAGATCAAGATATTACTTTCCACTTGATAAAAGAGAAGTTTCTGGAGAGTGTGATACTTCGTCACCCAGATTTTAAGAAACCGTTCTTTCTAAACTGTGACGCTAGCGACCTAAGCTTAGGAACGACATTATACCAGGAAGATGAGGAGGGACAACATCTGGTAATAAGCTTCGCTAGGCGCACACTGAACCAGTGCGAAAAGAACTACAGTGTGACAGAAAAGGAATTGTTGAGCGTGGTGTTCGCATGCAGCAAGTTCCGAACGTACATTCTCGGATATCAAGTCACGGTACGAACTGATCATAAATCCATCTCGTTCCTTCGTAGGTGCAAATTGAGTCACGGCCGATTGGATAGGTGGGTACGCGCCCTACAAGAATATGACCTGAAATGGGAATACATTCCAGGAAAGAAGAACGTGGTAGCGGATGTGTTGTCACGTATAAATCTGGAAGATCAGACTTTCGAGGGAGAGAAGGAGAGCTTAGTAAAAATTTATAACATATTCACGACCAGAGCCGATTTACAAGCTTTGTTAATAAATATCCGAATCCATCAGCAGTCTGATCCTAAGCTGAAAAACATTGTGAGTCGTCTGGAAGCCAATGATGAAACCATTTCTAAATATTACCACCTTAACAAAGGAATTTTATTCATAAAAACCGCCTTGGACGATGAGACATGGAAGGTGATAATCCCACACCAAATCGAAAAGGAGGTCATCATCGATTACCATGTCAGGTATGGTCACATGGGAGCGTTAAAAGTGATACAGGCTATAGAGGAAAATTGTAAGATCAAGAATATCAACCGCAAGGTGAGAACATACATCAAGTCCTGTAAGATCTGCCAATGTGCAAAAGTAAACAATGAAAAGACAGAGGGTATCATGATACCGATAACTTCCAACGCAAAACTGGAAAAAGTGTTTTTGGATATCTGCGAGCCATTTCCCCGTAGCGGTGGTCGGCACAGATATAAATACTTGGTAATTATAATGGATCATTACACCAAGTATATAAAGCTATATCCGGTTAATCGGGCAACAACAGCAAAGGTTTTGGCGGTGATTATTGATTTGTATATCCCAGAGATCGGTAGACCATCTTCTATTATTACCGACCATGGTACACAGTTTAAGGGGAGGAGATGGCGAGACACTTTATTAGCACTTGGGGTCAAAACGTATAAGACATCAGTCTACCACCCAAGTAGCAATCCGGCTGAGAGAGTACTAAGAGAAGTGGGTAGGATATTGCGCACGTACTGTCACAACCAACAGAAAAAGTGGCAAGAGTACCTAGCAGCGACAGAAACATTCCTAAATTGCGCCCACCATCCAGCTATAGGAATTCCACCGTACTCAGCCATGTATGAGAAGCCGACTCCCCGAGACATTGAACAAATCATTGAATTTCCAACGAACAACAATAGGAAATTCAACCACTTGAAGTTTTACAATAAGGTAGCAGAAGATCAGGAAAAACGGCAAGCCAAATACCAGAAGGCAATAGGGCGAATTGTAACATATAAAGAGGGTGAAAAAGTCCTCCTAAAAAATAGAAAGCTGCCTAGCACCTTAGAAGGCATAACCAAAAAACTATTATTACTTTACACTGGCCCATATGTTGTGGTAAATGATAAGCATAACAATACATATGAGTTGAAGGAAATCGTTTCAGGAAAAATCAAAGGAGTGTACAATCAAGCTTCTATGAAGAAATATTATGAAGAATGAGTTGTGAGTTTTAGAATTTTGAATTTATTAATTAAAAAAAAATTCTAAAATAATGTAAGTACATCTTACAACCTAATATTTTGAAAAGAAAATTTTGGAGAATTATAAGAAGAAGGAATTTAGGATTTTTATTTGAAAAAATTCTAAAATATGTAAGAACAACTTACAACCTAATAATTTGAAGAAAAAACTTTATGGAAGAAAAAGAAAAAGAGAGAATTTTGAACTTATTATTTATAAAAATTTAAAATTGAGTAAGTACTTCTTACTACAACCTGATAATTTTGGAACAAACTTTATAGAAGAAAGAGAAAGAAAAAGAATTTTTAATTTAAATATTTAAAAAATTCTAAAATATGTAAGAACAACTTACAACCTAATAATTTGAACAAACTTTTTGGAAGAAAGAGAAAGAAAAAGAATTTTTTAATTTAATTATTTAAAAAATTCTAAAATATGTAAGAACAACTTACAACCTAATAATTTGAAGAAAAAACTTTATGGAAGAAAAAGAAAAAGAGAGAATTTTGAACTTATTATTTATAAAAATTTAAAATTGAGTAAGTACTTCTTACTACAACCTGATAATTTTGGAACAAACTTTATAGAAGAAAGAGAAAGAAAAAGAATTTTTAATTTAAATATTTAAAAAATTCTAAAATATGTAAGAACAACTTACAACCTAATAATTTGAACAAACTTTTTGGAAGAAAGAGAAAGAAAAAGAATTTTTTAATTTAATTATTTAAAAAATTCTAAAATATGTAAGAACAACTTACAACCTAATAATTTTGGAACGAACTTTATGGAAGAAAGAAAAAGAAAGACTTTTGAATTGAAATATATTTATAAAAATTTTAAATTGAGTAAGTACATCTTACTACAACCTGATAATTTAGAACAAAAATTTATGAAAGAATGAGAAAAAGAGAGAATTTTGAACTTATTATTTATAAAAATTTAAAATTTAGTAAGAACATCTTACTACCACTGATAATTTTGAACAAACTTTATGAAAGTATTAAGAAGAAAGGAATTTTGAATTTATTTATAAAAATTTAAAATTGAGTAAGTACATCTTACTACAACCTGATAATTTAGAACAAAACTTTATGGAAGAAAGAGAAAGAGAGAGAATTTTGAACTTAATTTAAAAAAAAAAATTTAAATTAAGCAAGCACAGCTTACTACCACTGAATTATGAGAAAAACATTTTGGAAGAATTAAGAAGAAAAGAATTTTGAATTTAATATACGAAAAATTTAAAAATGAAGTAAGACCAACTTACTATAACTAAGTTTATGAGAAAACTTTATGGTAAATAATTAAGAAGAATTTGAATTTAGAGAAATACCAAAACATTCAGAAATAATAGTAAAATCACATTACTATAAACAATTCTGAATGAAACAATTCTGGGAATAAATGAATTAAACAGAATTTGAATGTTGATAGAACGTCAGAACTTTGAAACAAGATAAGATCAACATATTACAAAGATTTATGAGAAATATTTTTCAATTAAATAAAAAGAATAGTTTGAATTTTACATTAAAACTAACCAAGTTCCAAAAAATAATTAAGTGTCAATTATAATTGAATTGAGAAGAAAAAATTTGGAAGCAAAGAGGCTAATTACCTATGAAACGATAATAAAAACAGTTAATTAAGAGCAAAGAAGAACAACTCATACCAAACAGATGGAGAAGATGATTTTGAACCAATGATTATAATAAAACCTATACGAAATGCAAAGAGAAGAAATACCACATGAAATATAATATAAATGAATTAATGTTAATAAATGCGAAGGCGGATTAATAACTTTCTAAGAGAAAGGAAAGAACCAAAATGTTTAAACAAAATGATCAATATAACAACCTGTATATCTAATGTAAAGATACAATGTTAAAAAATTAAATATAATATATTAAGACCATTCAAATAATGAATAAGAAAGACTACATATAAAGACCATGCTAGTACTATGAGTAACCAGAAGAAAATATAAAGAGAATTCAGATGGAGAAGAAAGAGAGTTACACTGTAAACAGTAACCAGAATTATTAAAAGAAAGGTTTTCAACCATAATTAAAATAAAATATCAGCCAAGTTAAGAGTTTTGAAAAAATATTTATGTAATGAGTATAATAATGATTATGAAGATTTATTAAGATAGAAAATGTGAGATAATCTGAGAGACTACGAAGTGGAGAATCCAAAGATATTTTTATAGGTCGAAAATGAGACTACTTTTTATTTATTTATTCGATGACTTACTGAAGATAATTCCAGCAGCATTATGTTTTTGAGCAGGGATGGATATGCCTCTGTACTCAATTTATAGAAGTGGTGTATGGCCAGCAAAGAAGTAGCGTACAGTGCCCCTCTGATCTGCCCCAGCCCACGTGATAGGGAATGTTAGGGAATTAATATCCCAAGGATGCAACACGAAGTTGATAAAGGAAGAAAATGTATTACAATAATAATATATCTCAGAAGACACTAACTATCCGAAAAGGATCAGTAGTAAAACAAATAATTAAATATATAAAATTAATTAAACTCTAATTATAAAAAAGTCGATATAAAAATGGAGAAGAAAATGAATTATAAGAAATGATGAAATTATCTTAAGAAATTATTTCATCCATAAACATGTCTGAAATAATTACTTCTGGAGGAGAGCAATCTGTAGCGTGACAGATGTATGCATAATATTGAATGGCAATTGATCATTAGAATAATGAAGTTATAATATTTAAATTTGGAAGAAAGCATTAAGTTTAATATAAATAGATTAATTCATAGCAACTGTGGAAAGAAATCATTATTATAAAGAAAATACAAGTTCAAATAAAAGGAGTTACTAGTGATGAGTCATCCAAGACCAGTCTCATAACCAAAGGTTCTCAAGGTATAACCCAGGAAGGTAAAAAAGTAAATAACAAAGCAGTACTGAATATGACCAAACCCACAACGAGGAAGAATAAATAGAATAGAAACCCTAAAATAAGCCAAGATCAAACAATACAGGTGGTGTATTTCTGAAATAAAGAAGAAGATGGACAAGATCCCAAGAAACCTGATGGCATCAAGAAGAAGATGGAGAAGATACCAGTCCCAGAAGGCAGGAGAAAAGAAGACTGATGAAAGAAGAAGAAGGCAGCATCCTGAAGAAGATGTCATGCTCTTATAAAAGACACCCAAATCCCTATATCCCCAAAATAAATATCTAAAAACAAAAGTATAACGAAATAAAAACCACATGTATATAAATTTAAGAGAGAGAAGTGTATAAAGTAAAAGTTGCCTGTGAACTAGGATGAAACAATAATATAGTACCCATGGAACAAATCTCCATTGAAAAAACGCTAACCAATTTATTATGTTAATAAGACTATACGACCATTTAGCATTAACATAATATATAAGTGCAAAGTGAACCAGTGATAGTTTTGGGTATTATAAAAAATGAACCTTGTGTTTCATTCTTGGCAATCACAAACATTGAATGCAATGAAATATGCATTTTTCAATGACTTGAAATGTGTACTGTGACAATATGTTGTTCATAAGACATGAATCTGTTTAAAATAACATTTTTGTTTTACATGAAAAAAGAAAAAACAGATTTCTTAATACTTTTTGAACAATTCATACTATTTGTTTATTAGTGACAGGGTGCAATTCCCCAAAGACGGTGTATGGAAGACGGTGTAAGGACTGTAGAATCCTACTTGTAATAATGGTTGGAAGTGGGAATGTAGATATAAGGTTTTTATGTATATAGTATAAGAATGTTTAAAAATGTTTTAGATATAAGGCCATTTGTTTGGGTCTGATACAACTAACATCAGAACTATAAAAATAGTTACTACTTGTAAATAGTCGAGAGTAATTAAGATGTTAGTTAGTAAAAAACCTTTTTTGTAAACCATATTTCCATGTTAGAAATAAGGATTTTGTTGTAAAATGTCTGACTTGAAGACAACCATTTATTTAAAAAAATATTCTTTATTTGTTGAACTATTATTTGTATTGTAACCAATACTAATTGTTTTTGTGTAATTTGAAAACATGTTTAATTTATAATACTATATGTAAAAGTCAGAGAGGGTATCACATATCATATATTGTTTGTAAAATATTTTGTAAGAAAAATTGTTAAAAAAATCATAGGCCAAAAGAATGGAAACCAAACTTCATCAAAACAGAGAAATTACTTATTTAAAAGCAAATAAACAAAAGGGGTTTAGACAAAATAAACTTGAGGTCAAGCCATATAATTGCACATACCATTTAGAAAGATTTTAATAAATTATATTCAGAATTATAAATAAAAATGAAAATGACTAAACTCAGAAATTTGGACATGGGAGTCATATATTCCTGAATAATGTTTCAGAATACAACTAATTCAATTAATTACCAGAAAATAAGGGAATATAAACCTTTTAATACAGTATAAGATTATTAATATTAAATATAATTGATAAAATGGCTGAATTTATATAATTACAGGAAGTAAATTTTGATGTTTTGACTTTTCAGAGAATACCAAAAATGAAAGTAAAATTACTAATTTTGGACAGAAAACACTATAAAACGGCATTATTTAATCTGAAAATAAGCTGAATGAACTGAAAGATTAATTTAAATAACATCTAGTGAATAAAATTGATAAATAACCCAAGTTTAGGTATTTATATAGTGAAATATTAAAGTGTGCACAGGATATGAAAATATATTTGAACAATGTTAAGAACAATATTATATTGGCTAAGAGTTTAATTGAAACTGGAGGAAACAGTTAGTTAATTATTGGTATTTGAACGGTTAACATGACAAACGTTTTGTAACGTGCCTAACCTAACTTATAATAGTCATATAAAGCGAGTGTATAGTACGTTATTGTGAAATCGCGAGTGACTTGTAAAATACTTCTAAAACTCTCATATTATAACAGAAAGAATCAAGAAACACTCCATAACACAGAACAATACATATCTACTCCGAAAAACACCACAAAACACTAGAAAACTGTATAATACATTAACCCAAATTAGTGACGGAATCGGGGAAAGTGTTTGAACTAATAATTACACGGATACACTAAATACAACCCAGAAACAGTACACTAGGCACTACACAACATTTAACAAGATATTCGCAGACACCAGAACAGGAATACTACAGGAAAATCTTTTATTTGGAACGTCGAATATACGAATGACATCTTACTAACTTCACGGCAGCCATTTGCAATATTGGTCGTCATCGCCACGGCAACGCCTCCTAGTTCAACCCAGCTGTCGGTGAAAACAATTATTTTATTTTCAAATTATTATTCAATGTTTGTGTTTAGTAATAATTATTAATTTGTTGTAACGTTATACTTTTTAAATATTAGCCCGATTTCTCTGACTTTGATAATAATTGGCTGTTTAAAGAACCCTGTATAATTTTTATATAATACTTTGTAACTTTTTCGATATCCTGAGAGTCGATAATAATCGATAAGAGTCAAATTGCTATTAATTAATAAAACATTAATATTCTTCAACACTAAATAGTTCTTCATTTCATAAATATTACTAGTTATCATTAATATAATTATAATTAATAATCTGTCAGGACTTTACCACCTATAAGTGAAGATAACCTAAAAAATAAAAAGGTAAACAAGTATCGATTGGTTTGAAGACAATCTTATGAGTGGTGATAGTTTATTTAAAATATACCAAAACTTTAATAAAAATTTTCAGAAGAGCATTACACTTTTTAAAATTTCACAGCCCTATATTAATTAATTGATTATAATTAATTAATTAATAAAATTAAATTTTTTTTTAATTATTTTTTTTTATAAACATAATTTTTTTTTTAATTTTCTTCAAAACAATAATTTTTGTTTTGAAACTTTCGGTGAAGCTGAACATACATTTCTTCATCAACATTACGCTACTCGACCAGTCTTGCTACCATTGGGACTCGACCAGCTGGGAAACTTAAGGAAGTGTTTCAGGCCAGTAAGACGTCGAGAGCCACACCAATTACACACCAATTCAAGAACACACACATCAATCCTTTATTTATAATTTATTACAACATATATACTAACAAACTAGATCACTAAATCGCAGTTAGACACATGGACTATTAACGTCAGACATTTTCTTTAACGTCAGGCACCATTAACGTCCTAACTTTTCTTTCCTTCTTAACTCAGAAAATGTAAAGTGTAATCATTGCTCTAAACTATAACCATTGTTCTAAACTATAACCATTAACCATTTCATGAATGTTTATTCAATTCTCACCTCGCTTGCTTCTTCCCTTTAATGATTCGTTCCGTAATACTTTTAAATAATTTGCTATCATTATCATCATTATAATCATCATCAATTTCAGAAATTAAACTAAAGTTGACTTGGTTCAGACAGACAAAAGTTAAACCAAGTAGACCAAATCTAGAGCTGGCCACCACTACACCGTTGTTTGGACGTGCCACACTTCTTCGACTTCCAGTTTCTAGTTCGGTAGTTCAGGTTGTACGGTATATAAAGGGATTGAACCTTATTAAGTGCCATTCGATATCATTAGAACCATTTGATATAACAAGGAATTTAAACTAGTTGATTTTTTTGGCGTCTGTATTATTCAAAGTGATCCTGAATTATGTTAAGAGGAAAGTAAAATATCGGTATGGAGAACCATATACGACTTCCATGTTCTACAATTTATATTTAAAATCATTTCCGAAATGATATATTTCCATGGAAACTACTTCTTCCTACTTCTTGCTTCAGTCTCAACCACATTACTGTGGTCACTAACGTATACCACCTCACATTAGCACACTTGATTTTTGCTGATGATGGCAGTCGATAGCACTGCCGAAACGTCTGGTTTTGTAGAAAACATTGGAACACGGCGAAACAGCTACGGGGGGAATTTTAACAACAAACTACTCCTTTGTTGCCGATAACGTAGTACACATGACATATAAATAAAAATTATCCTCTCCCCCTTAAACTATCGTTTTCATTTATAGAAAATTAACTCCCACCCCCTTCAACTAGCCTTTTTATTTATAGATATTTCACCTACGTTTCTACAGTGGATTATTATGACATTCTTTTCAGGGTACTTTATTTATCAAAATTAAGTACTTTACTCTTGTTAAAACATAAAAGGTTGCAGGTAAATTACCCTTTCCCCTTAACCGATTTTCACCAAAATCAATAAGCCTTGAGTCCTCTACAACTTACACATATGCACATATGCAAACAATTGTTTGATTCTGTTTGAATTTACGGCAGTTATCGTTTGTCATAGAAAAAATTCTACACACAGATAGACAGACAGAAAAACAGACACTTTTCGAAAAATGACTTTTCTTCATGTATTGAGGGTAGTACAATCAGAATCAATCCTTATCTGGAACGCGATTGTTTTAGACATCATGATACTTCCATTTCCTTATGGAACATGGTAGTAAAATTAGTTCTGCGAACATTTTGAGTAATAAAATTATCACATGTAGCAGCTCGTACAAGTGACATTAAAACAGTGTGAAGGTCAACGGTAACAATATTGAAATCTCTATTGAGGAGCACTGGCATGAGGTTGGACCTACAATTAATACAGACACTTTCAACTAGAAATTCTAAAATAGAACAATAAGAAGCGGCAGTCTGCAAAGGTTGTGATTACGAGCGTCGTGGATGTGAATGTACCTAACCATGGAGAAACAAAAATTGGAAGGAGAGTAATTCAGGCAAATAAAGCCTGCTTTGCTGTACATTCAAGCTTATGTCTCGGGTTACCCATCCGAAGAAAATAAAATAAAATCAAGATCATTTTTGGACATTTTTGGACATTTTATAAGCTATAGAATCAAAGCAGATCTTCAAATATCTGTGGGGAAAGAAGTCAACATCAAGTTGGGTTAAAGGAGTGAGGCCAGAATACCTATATGCAAGTAAATTTCTAGCATTGAATTACAATTTAAACAGACTAGAAATATTGGAAAGACGAATTATTAGGAAAATATTAGGCCCACGGAAAATTTCAGAAGGTTGGAAATTAAGAAGACTAATGTCGAAATATATCAAAGTATAGAAAATGTAACAGAAACAGTGAAAAAAAGAAGACTAGTATTTTTTGGAAATTTGTGTAGAATGGACGACAATAGATTAACAAAACATATCTTCAAATATCTTCAAATATCTGTGGGGAAAGAAGTCAACATCAATTTGGGTTAAAGAAGTCAAAAAGGATTTAGAAAAAAAAAATATAAACGCAGAAGAAGCAATTGAGAGAACATTTTTTTCCGGCAAAAGCGTTGAAAATGGAAGGAGTCCAGGGTAGGAGAGAGAAAAACGCAAGTTCAAAGAGGACTGAAGACAGGAAGAAGAGACACAGTGAAAAGATGAAAGAATATTGGAGAAAAAGAAAAGAACAAAAAATAAAGAATTGAAATTAGCATGTAATCCTTAGATGGGCGATACAAAAAAAAAACAAGCTCTATAATAGTTACTAAGACCACAAATAACATATTGTTACGCCGCGCCGGTATCAATGATCGTCGTATGTTACAGTGGAAACAAAATACAGACACCAATGAAGTCGCTAATCATTAGCTTTAATTAACCACGAATAACAGTTTGTAATTAACAAGTTATTCAACAAGATTATACTTGTACAATAATTCAAATTAAATATGTCCACATGCATTAATAATGTCAACTAATAGAGTCCCACACAATAATCACTATCCACTAATAGCCACTTGAAACGCACTGAGTAATCGCCCTAATTAAACTGACTGTCCGTCGCTGGATGCTCATATTTATACTCCGCTGAAATGCTAGAATAATCGGTCACTTTCTGGATGACGTGTCGAGGAACCTGCATATTACAGGCGCTCTAGAATCCACTAGAAACCGTGCAAACTGTCTGGCCTTGAACACAGTGCGTCGACCGGTACGGTCTGGAATAGCCTCGATTGTTGACGCATGATAAGTGTCACCCAATTGTCTTTCATCTCAAAGTAGCAGCAATATTTCGCACACACACACATTAGAGCTAGGCTCTGCCGGGATAGCCGAGATACTTGTAGAACGTTCCGAATTACGTAACAATATGGACTGTGATAGTTGTGTCTTAACTCAAAAGATGGCAAATTATATCAACGCTTTGTGGGTCCGTGGGTCTACATACAGTTGTTTATCTGAATGATAGATACTCACCCAGTGTCTAAACCTGTCTACTATAAGAGGCTCTTCTGGGAAGGTTGTTATTAGAATGAAGCAGCAAAGACTACCGAAGAAGGTGTTTTAAAAATAAAAGTAAGGGCGTACACCGGATGCAGGCCTCGGAAGAAATGATAAGAAGACGTTGCTGAGGATAAGAAAAATCTACTAAAACTTGCTACTGGAAGAGAGCTGCGGTGTATACAGACAGATGGGGGGACGTCGTCTGAAGAAGGCCACACCCCGCAGCGGACTGTAGCGCCACAAGAAGAACAAAATAATAATGATATTGGCATGTACGCCTGACAAAACTTTCCAATAATCTGTTTTATGAATCCTGTAATTTTATCAAAAACCTTTATTAATACTTAATTTAAGAAAATCTCTTTCCTGTAACTACAATTCTCCTGTGTTTGTATAAATATTCATTACGCAATGAACTGAAGGTATCAACGATTAATATAGCACACTCACGGAGCAATAAATAGACTATTCTTTAGTTGTATGATTAATGTTATCCGGTCTGTTTGGCCGTGGTCCATGGTTTATTTCCAAACCAAACGTTTCGGCAGCTCCAATGGCTGCCATCATCAGTGGAATAATAAAAATCCTGAACGTAGTGTAACATATGTGCCAAGCAGGGTAACCCTACGTTCAGAATTTTTATAATTCCACTGATGATGGCAGCCATTGTAGCTGCCGAAACGTTTGGTTTGGAAATAAACCATGGATCACGGCCAAACAGCCCGGATAACATTAATCATACAACTGACACCGGCCGTGAAAGCCTGAGGACAATGTTAAGACTATTCTTTAGTTACAAACACTTGACATTAATTTGCACTATTTACACATTCCAATGGCTTGGTAAACGATTCGGAACTAACTGGCCGAACTAAATAATGAAGTTGCAATCAAGAATGCGCTAGTTCTACAAGGTTGTTCTATAATACTGTACCTTAAAACATGTACGTCGATATCGCTGGAAGTTTCTTTTCGTTTACACTTCACTATCTGGTAAGTCAGAATAATCCGTAGCAGGCTACACGTTTACTCTTTCTACTGTGTACTACTGTTACAGTAGTACAAATCCAATAGTACAGTAGTTACAGTATAAACTGCTGTTACAGTAGTTTTTGTATTCTACTGCGTACAAATACAGTAGCTTTGTGATTTGTCTGATGCCTGGTGTTCGAGACCTAAACAACGTACTCTTAGAAAGAGGAACGTTTGCTCTCATAAGCCGGTACAGTAGGGCCTACTCAATAATACTTACATAGTTTTATATTTATTTTCGGAACTGTGACTTTATGCGTTCCTGCAGTACATTTTCGATGTTTTTAGTATGCGATTGTATCGATATATTGCGATGTGGAAAAAAAGAAATGTACTAATTTTAAATTATCCTATTTCTTAATGCAACACAAAAATGCGTGTTGTTTTCATTTGTAAAGTTAGGTGACAATGGTTTTTGCCTTTTTGTTTATTGCTGAAATAAATAAAACCCATAGTTAAGGAAACATAACGTTTAATGTGTATATACAATGCTTATAACACAGTAATACTTAAAATAAAGTACCTAACGTTTTTGAGTTGATAAATTAACAAAACTATAACAGCAAATGTAAACTGAAAAATACAAATATTTGTGGTTAATGATTACTACCGAAAAACGATTACTACCACAAAAATGTGACATGTATAGTAATAGGCAAGGGGTGACTTTGGGTATTAAAAAAATGACTAAGGACAACAATTGCAATCCAGCCAACTATCTTGCAACATACGAAATTAAAATTTGTATAATTCTTCCACCTACATAAAATTATGTGGGACATTCACTAAACATCGAAGACAAACAATCGCATAATCGAAATATTGAAAATGACTGCTAGAATGGATAAGAGTACAGTACCCATAGTTTTGTATTTATTTTCTTCCAGGTGTTCGACGTCAGTATAAAATAGTTTTACAATAGAAAGCGTCGGCTGATAATCTCATGAAACAAAACAATATATGCGCAATACTTATTTAAGTTTGAATTTTGTTTTCTGTCAATTCCTCAATACTTGTACAAGTATTTTACAAAGAGAAGTCTCTTGTAAAATCCAAGTATTTTGAATAGTCTCTTGAGTTAATACAGAATTTACACAATACTAATATAAGTTTTTATTGTCGCCAGGTGTTCGAGACCTGTACGAAGTACTCTTACAAAGGGAAGCGTTGGCCGACAGTCTTATGAACCAGCACAGAATTGTGCGCAAGAACAACAACCGCTCTCCATCGTTACGACTTCGCTTCGGGCGTAGGAGCGATCCCCTCATGTACCAGGTAGGAGTTTTCTTTTTTGATTTTTTTGTCCGGTGTTTGTGGAAGTCCTTACTGACCTACTTATATGTAAAGATATTTTCAAAGATGAAATATGTAAAACGTCAACAGAGATTATAATTAACAGATGGAATTTACAATTTATTTTGGTGAGAGAGAACAAACACTCAGCCTGAAGTAAGCAAAATATTATCCCCCTTCCCCCCAAAAAAAAGAATTCTCTCATTACGTTAGTAAGCTAGTATTTGCTAGTGAAATATTTAGTACTCCTAATTATTAATATTGTTATTTAAATTTGCAGTCTCCTTAACTCTAACTTCGTCGTTCTTCTAACCTGCTAGGTGTCATGTTCTGGACGAGACCTTTCAGTGTTTCCAGCATTTTTTAGTTCCAAATCACAACTAATTATATTCAATATGTACCGTAATGATGTAGTAAGATTTATCTTTTACTTGTAATTGCAATTGTATAATATAACTTAACCGTATTTTGAATGCCGTTGTTAAAACATTGTTGTAAAACCAAATCTTGGCTGACTGAAGTGAAAACTGTGTAATATAAAAATATAGCCTCTTTATTAAAATATTTGTGCTTTAACAACCTGCAACCGAAACAAAGTGAACCTTAACTGACACCGTAAAATCTAAGAACACTTTTGCTCTTCGCTAACAGGCAGATGACACAAAAATATACAATCTCGTGACAATTTTAACATCAGAATACTACATATTAAGCAGGTTAATACTAAGAATTCTATAACCAAACATATGCGAATTTGCTAAATTTAATTTTTAGGCAAATAATTTTTTATTTAATTTCTATCTTAGCATAGATTACGTTAGAAGATCTAAAATCTTAAAAAGGTGTTTGCCATTAAATCCGTTTGCACTAGACACAAGCTGACAGAGAATTAATAATTTGTTATTACTCCAAAAATATGTCTTTAAATGGCTGCAGTGATAGAAAATTTTAACAGGTGCATTAAAATTCATTTAACGACGTACAATAATTGTGAATGGATTCATTTAAAAATTTGACTTTTGTGGCTTTAGAAAACAGTCTATAGCTATCTCGAGGCTTAAGTAATGCTGAATCATGAGGAACAAAAAATAATCTAAACAGTGCTCTGTCAGTAAAATAATACATAATAGTGTAGTGAAGTAAATCAAGAGGATATAGAGATTACAAATCCTTTATTGACTAGGGCAGCAATGGGATCTTATGGGTGAAGGTCTAATAAACTAGGCGTCTAAGGAACTGTCAGCAGTAAGCTCAGTCTGAACTGTGAACGGTTCTGTTACCTAACTGAGAGATGAGTTTACATGATAGGAGCGCCTTAGATCTTGGTTGTAATTTTACACTCTATAAGATCATTATCATTATCATCATCAAGGATTAAACCATGGATGGTTTGTTCCGGTCTCAAAGAGGCAAAGATTACAGCTAGTGACTCCAGCGCTTCCCCGGACGTCCCACACCTCTCCGCCCCCTCGGCTTGTAGTTCCATATTTGTTTGGGGATGCGGCAGTCATCCATTCGGCAAAGATGTTCCCACCATTTCAGCCGATACTGGGCAATCCTGTCAAATAAACTCATAATATTCAGTTCCTGCCGTATATCTGTGTTTATTCTATGATCATGGAGAGTATACCCTGCCACGTGCCTGAGAAATCTCATTTCAGCCGCTTGGATGCGACTGGCCTGGGCTTTCCTTAAAGTCCAATTCTCAGACCCATAAAGAAGTGTGGAAAGAGCCATCACCTTGTAGAATTTTAGGCGTGTTCCTTTACTTGCTTACTTAAGGGTTCGCCTAATGGTCCCGCACATAAGGTTGAACTTATGCAACTTATTCACAACGTCGTTGCTTGTATTATAAGACACACTGTAGCTCAGGTATTCAAAATTTGTAACTTGTTCCAGGACAGTATCATCTATAACAATTTTTTGCCGTACGGGATCAGTTCCACGAAACTCACCTTCGTTTTAAGTGTGCATATTTTCAATCCAGAGTATTTGCAGATTCGATTTACCAAATGTATACTCCTTTATTAGGTACGTTGATTTAGAGACTAAAGAAGGCCAGAGAAGATTTTATTCAGACTATTCCCACTACTGATGCTACTAAAACAGGTATGGTACAAACTTGTAGTATCTAAGGATTCAAAAGTGTTGTAACATTCAGACGAACCTGTCGGTGTCTCAATTCCCAAATTAAAAGCCCGGATACGGCCAGGTTGAGCAGTTTGCAAGCTCCCATATACAACAGACACGCAGCAAACTCTCTATTCTGGTTACTTTCCCGCAGGCCGGTTGGCATCAACTCTCCAGTCCTCCCTGTTGTTTGTCTTCCTTTTCCTTTTTAATTCCTGGTGTGAATCACAGTTCATGTCCTGCATAACTTGAGTCATAAATTCCAAACGTAGTCTTCCTTTACAGTTTTCTCCCTCTACTTTCCTTCTATGACTCTTTCAGTCAGGCTGCCGTGCCTTAAATATATGTCCAATCAATTGAGCTCTTCTTCCTTTTAATAGTTTTAGAAAATTTTTATCTTCTACAGATCTGCAAAACACCTCTTCATTCTGCAGCTTCTTTACTCAATTTATCCATTCAACCATCTTTCGGTAACACCATGTCTTAAACGCTAGAAGTTTCTTCTTTTTTTCTTGCGCCAATTGTCGAAGATTCACTTCCATACAGCGCGACACTCCACATATAGGTTTGCTGAACATTCTTCCTTACCTTCAAGCTGATCTTCTTTGGTGTGAGTAGGTTTTTCGTTTTATTGAAAGTACTTTTCGCCTGATATACCCTACTCACAATCCCTGTATACAGTTTTATAAACATGTTTTTTGGTATCCAAGTCGCGTAAATGTTAATAATTAAAAATTACCTTATTAAACGTCTTGCGATTTCTCCTTATTTTTTCCTGACGTGTTTCAAAACCTAAGGTTTCATCTTCAGAGGATAATCACTTTTCCGTCGTCAAACGTTAAAAATTAATGACACAGTGACACACATACACATAATTTACACTACAAACTTAGGCGTTTTCATATTGCACAGTGCACGCTGTGTGGAGGTCCAGTTCATATTGTCAAACTTATCAGAACTCAGGTCCAAGGTGTATATTTATTAATGTTATCTAGTATTATCTTGTGTCTCGAACGTGTATACAGCTTTTTCCATCACATGCGATCTTGCTCCCCAGGTAATTCAATTCTGTTACTTCGGGGATGATCACATTTTTCAATGTTAGTCCTATTCTACTAACTCTGCCTCTAGTGCAACTTATGATTTATGTCTTGCTTCTGCCTAATATCATAATAAAATCTTCTCCCATTATCCTCTCTATTGCAGTAAGAATTTCGTGTAGATCTTGTGGCCTCTCGGTCATTGTTATTATACTGTCTGCAAACCTAACTATCTACAGCAGTAAACTACGAGTCTTCTCTACTACGTATAACTTCCCTACCACATCAACAGACTAATTTATCCCTCATAACTGACACCCTGCTTTGTGAGAAATCCTGGCAACCACTGGAGTCACGCAAACATAAATTGCACAAATAGTAATTATTACTGGGCACAACTAAAGCGTCTTATTTGGAGACATATCTGTTGCGCAGTAAATGCACAAAATAAAAACAAGTAAACACTAAGACTACTATATTATCACTTCACTGCATGCAGGAAAGATACCTG
Organism: Magicicada septendecula; assembly: GCA_034769895.1. Classification (NCBI taxonomy): domain Eukaryota; kingdom Metazoa; phylum Arthropoda; class Insecta; order Hemiptera; family Cicadidae; genus Magicicada; species Magicicada septendecula. The sequence continues at coordinate 306,502,584 of CM068373.1, read as the reverse complement.
TGAGCGTCTTACTTATGCAGATCAATTAATATTTTATTCGTCTAGTTTTTATTACTACTTTTTACATAATTATGTAACATAACATAATAATCTTTTATTTTTTATACCTCAATGCAAAAATGTATGCCAAGATATACAGTGACTGAAGAGTTCTTCATTCACACATGTCAGGACAAATAAACATTTTTCAGCAATTGGGTATTGGATCCTTCTACTCAATGCGTTGAAAACGTAGGGAAGTTGTACCACCGCTTAGCAGTAACAATTAACTAGAGGTGGACCTTGCTTACTAGCTGGTCTCGCTTTTAAAGCCAAAGATAAAAAAAATGCAGATTATAATGATTAATCGAATTATTGTTAACGTTATGAAAGAAAAACTTAACTATGACTACCGTTAATTTTGTAGGCAAACTAATTTGGCCATCTGAGATTCGTCACGGTCATTTAAATAATTTATTACGTTGTCTTAAATTTAATTTGTAAAATAATAATAAAACTGTACGTAGATACCCAGTGATATAAAACGATAGGACATAAATAAATGTTATGCTATGTAATGATGAGAAAATAAAAATTGTTAACTAATTGTTTTCAGTTTTTTTGTTTCACTTTTTTCCACTATTTTGTTTACTAACGTATCTTTTGTCATTGAGTTATCATAGAGAGCGCTTTTTAACTTTTGTTTACAGATCCGTAAAACGTAACATTATTCAATACGTTTAACAATTTCAGAAGTTTCAAACAATTTTCTCGCAACTTAACGATAAGTTGCCTACCATAATAATAATCGTATGTAATTGTAATTGTTAAATTACGGCTTAAAAAAATAAAGTGACCCTTAAAAATATTTGTTACTTTTCAACTTAAAAGATTTTCTTTTATGAAGGAGAAAAGGAAATAAAAAAAATCAATTTACAGTGCAGTAAGACTGCAGTATAAAAATATATAAATAAATATTATGTGTTTGATAAAGCAGTAAATAAAACGGAGTTATAATTACATATTACATTGGTAGGTTGCAAAAACACAATCGGTAAACATTTTGCATCACGGGAAAAGGCAAGGGTGTCTATGGTTATTTCATAAGCTACTGTAAATGTCTTCTTGAATATAGGAAGAACTAATGACTCGACGTACCGACACGGCTTCCTATGTGTTCCTGTGTTCCGAGTCTACGATTTCATGGCTAACACTTAATAACAAATTCAGTCAACCATGAATCAAGGTCTATGCTGAGTCACCAAGGCTCACTACCTACCCACTCGTGACGCTATTGGTGTCTGGTTATTAAATATAGCCGTAAATTTTATTGACGATATGCTTCCAGGACAATCCTCTAATCAGCGTGTTTGGTAAAAGCACATTAGCCCAGGTTAATTTTTGACTAACCTTAGCAAACACTAGAGTAATGCAGATATAACATAATTTTCTTCAATGGTAGAATTCTCACATAGGCTTCCGCGGCCGGTGTCCATTATGTTTTTGAAGTCTTCTTCCGGTATGGATCGCGTCAAAAAATGTCTCGTATGACAACGTTTTACTCATATTACAATGAGTATTCTCATAAGCATCATCACCATGCACAAAAGCAAGCCGGTGTCAACACAATTTTTCATAGAGCAAGAGGGTATCTGATGAAAAACATTTTCTCGAGGAGAGAAAGCACCTAACGGACGCTCTTAAAAGGAAGGATATAACAGGAATGCCATATGCATTTAAGAAAAACGGAAAACCTTCAGGAACATCTACAGCAGACCATAATAACCACAGAACATCCTTACCGTACGTAAAAGGTACCACAGGCAAAATTATCAGTATGTTGAGGAAATTAAAATAGTGTTTCAACCACATCAGAAACTGGCACAATTTTTAAAACCAATCAAAGTCTGAATCCCGTTCAACACTGAAGGTATCTACAAATTTCCATGCAGTTGCGGAAAGGTTTACATTGGCCAGACGGGCCGCCTGATTTCTACAAGAGTGCAAGAACATGTCAGACATACGAAGAACTCTGCAGTTGAAAAGTCTCCAATTGCTGAGCATTTAGCCTTAACTAATCACATGGTAAATTTTGAAGACGCATCTGTAATAAGATCATGTAGGTATTATGACAGATTGATCCTAGAAGCAATAGAAATTAATAAACACAAGGATAACATCAACAGAGAAACCGCCACGCTTAGTACGACTTTGTACCCTTTACATTCTGGTTTCACTGCACGCAGGCTGACTGATCGCACAAATAATGCACACAGCGTAACGCCTACAGGACAGAATCAACTTACCGGACCACCCACCGCCACTTCGACACTATATAACGCTTGCCGCCGTTTTTGTCACTTACATCTAAGGATACTCATTGTAATATCAGTGGGACGTTGTCATACATGGCATTTTTGACGCGGTCCATACCATTTTAAAAACATAATTCAATGGCAGAGGATCGGACGAACCGTAGTCCCGTAGTGCTAGCTAAAGAATGAAGGTCTGGACACGGGCATAACAATTTCATTACGCAGCCCCCTCCTGTACATGGACACGTTTCTAACACAGTCAGTTATGTCGGTGAAAACATCAGTCGCATATATATTTTACTGGTTTCCCTTACAGTACACTATACATTCCCTTACTGATACATTCATACAGTTTATATTCTACAATAATAAGTGGCGTATGTTGTTGTTTTACTTATTTTATTTAAGGTGATTTATATAGTGTCTACCGGTTCTCAATATCGTCACTTATATATCTTCAGGGTATCGTTCACTTCCAATCCGCGTTCCACCATATTTTCTCCCCTACCAACGTTCCAAGATTCGCTGCCTTCCTCTATTCCTGTTCTCGGCTGGTGTTTACTTAAATATCTACTTCGGGCATCGTTCGCTCATTATACGACCAGCTTAATGACCAACTCATTTCACTCTTATTTTCTCAATTCTTGCTACTCTGAGCTCTTCCGCTTGAAATCTTCTTTTAGACAGATTCCGTTGTAATTAGAGATCCTATACCGTCTCGATATCTCTGCACTGCGTCTCAAATATTTGCATCTCGGCAGCAGTTGTTCTTCCTTTAGTTGCAGCGTTCAAGCATCATACTTCCTGACTATAGCTTACCAATGACTCCACCATTGATTTCCAAATGTGATCAGTGGTGGAGTCATTGAATCACATTCTCTCTCTCTCTCCCTCTCTCTCAATTGGCGCTACAGCTCTTGGAGAGCCTTGGCCTCCTGGATAATCCGCCTCCAGACGTTTCGATCCTCTGCTCTCAGTCTCTATTTTCTTACACCGAGCTTGCGTAGGTCGGTCTCAAGATTATCCAACCATCGTTTCTGGGCCGACCCCTCCTTCTTCTTCCACCAGGTCTTCCCGTAAAAAGAATCTTTAATGTGAATGTCTCTGACATTTTCTGGACATGCCCTGCCCATCGGATTCTACTTTTCTTAATGTCAGTGATGATATCTGGTTCTCCATGGATTTACTGGATTTCTGGATGATTCGCTCTTATTTTTCATGTTCTTTGGACGTTCACTGCATCAAATATCCTCCTGAGCACTTTTCTTTCCCACCTGCGCAACCACTCTTCGTCTGTAACTGTCATTGTCTAAGTATCTGACCCGTACCTGAGCACTGGGTTAAGAACTGTTTTGTAAAGCCGAATCTTGGTTTGCTCTGCTTATGTTTTTACATTTAAATATTACTTGTAGGGAGAAGTATTATCTGCTACCAGCAGACATCCTTTCTTTTATTTCTTTGGCCATAATATTGTCCTCAGTAATCAGTGAGCCCAGATACTTAATTTTTTTCACCTTAAGAAATGTTTTCCCTCCAATTACCAGGAGTACTCTTCTATCTTGCATTTTACTTCCTGGTAATATGTATTTCGTCTTTTCTGTGTTTACTTTTAGGTTTAAATTCATTGCGGCCTCCTCTAGACTCAAGAAACCCTTTGTAGGTCTTGTTGGCTTCTTGAGATAAGTACAATGTCATCAGCATAAGCTAGACACCGCAGCATTCTGTTAAATACCGTGCTCCCTGGGTTTTTAGGCATTTGCCTTACCACTTTTTTGAGAGCCAAGTTAAACAGAATTGTAGAGAGTACATCTCCTATTTTTAAGCCCCGTTGAACATCAAATTCCTCTCTAGCTCTCCTTCTACTCTCACCTTGCTAGTGTTCTTTCCAGTGTCATTTTAATCAGAGTCACCAGTTTTCCTGGCACACCAAAGTCTTCCATTATTTCTATTATACTTTATCTTTTCAAGCTACCTTATGCTTGTTTGTAGTCTGCCAACAAATTATGCAGGTCAATTTGGTATTCATAGGACTTTTCCAATATTTAACAACGGTAGCTCTCTTCTTCTTGAAACCACACTAGTATTCCCCTACAACGTTATCCGCAAGTGGCTCTAATCTCCAGGCTACTATTTTTGCTAGCACTTTGTATACGGCTTTGCCAAATAGATGACTGCCGCATCCACAAACAACTATGGAACTATATGTCGAGGGACGGAGAGGTGTGGGATGTCCAAGGAAGCGCTGGAGTGACCAGTTCAACTACTTGCCTATTTGAGACTGGAACAAACCATCCTTTTGTTTAATCCTTGAAGATGATGATGATGATGATGACTTTGGGCGGCTAGTGATAATATTTAAAAGTTTAATGCCACTTTTAATCTTTATGGAAGAGTGTTTTATTGTAGACGGATAAACACGCATTAGTTAAATATACACAAAGTGCATGACGTTTTTCATCAGACCACGTACGGTACGTGTGCGTGTTGGAGATAAGAGGTTATAAGATTTGTCTGCAGTTTGTAGTGGCGTAGGCGGTAACAGAACAACTTATAACCACGCTACAGACGTGTTGGCGCGTCCTTATCACTATCAGCAACCACTCGATATCGGTTAACCTCACGCCAGCAGTTGTACCTTCGCACCATTAATCTTCATTTTACTTGCGCTCTGGAAATTTAGATTTACAATGTATCTTACTCCAGATTAGCGTTTACGTTAATAGAGACGTCTAACTAAGAATGTCGAAAAAATTTTTCTATTTAACAATAATTGTTTATTTATTGATTTTAGTAATTATTAAATATCTTTTATAAGATTTTTTTTTTATTATTGAATTTAACATGTTAAAACTGGTCTGTAAAACCAACCATCAACTTGTCTCTAATACCTCTTAATAATACTAAATACATATCAGCCAAATTAAGTCCAATGACATCCTTTAGTTAGTTCTGGTGGTCTTAACTAAACCTCTCACCTGCGCACAATGCTCTGCTTTTATAATACAAAACACTACACAAGTTCAAATGGCTTTGTTCTCTTCAGTCTTCGGAACACGTGTTGATTGTCCAGCAGCTGAAGAACCTCTGCATTTTTGTGGAGGTGAAGCCTTTCTTCATGCTTCTTCGCAAACCTTTTAATCTCTTCTTTAATTATTGGAATACCTAGATCTCCGTGGATTTTGGCGTTTCTAACATACCATGGTGCATTCGCCGTGGTCCGCAAAACTTTGTTTTGGAATGCTTGTATTATCCTGATGTTACTATCTTTCGCGCACCCCCAGAGTTGAATTCCATATAGCCAGGTGGGTTTAATTATTTGCTTATAGTTTTATAACATATTCAACAGATTAGCCGTTTCGGTTTGTTTACACCTTCTGCATGTTTCTTTGAAAATTCATTTTAATTGCACTGTATACAGGAAAAGATTACAGTTTTGAATAAAACTGTCCACGTTTTAAATATGTAATTGAACGAACGAAGAACATTCTCTGTTTTTAAATTGACCGTTTGGTATTATTTGTTTGTCTGGTTGTTCTCAACAATTATGAATGGCTCAACCATAGCCGGCTCTAGTAGAAGGCCGGAATATTAAACGTGGCAAAACTGGAACCAGCTAATATTTTTGAGACCAACAAAAGATCTCTTAATTTATGTATTTCAATCATCAAACACGTCATTTTTTAATTGCCGGTTAACAGGAGTTTTATAATTCTTCATTTTTTGCAAATTAAAAATTTGTTATGTAAAATACAGTTATATTATTTAAAATTTATACTGATTAACTCATTCATATGACACAAATTTAATAATTCGAAAAAAATTAACTCGTTAGGCATAACATTAATTCACTAATTTCTTTAACTTAAACATATAGTATTAAGTGCGCACAGATCTATGATTTAAATTTAGCTATAAACAGTTCTACTCATGATTTTAGTAATGGTATGAAATTAAATCAAAATATAACATGTTCACTTTTGCTATTTTATTACACTTATAGCCTTTAGGCTTATATGCTTATAGCCCTCAGACGCAACGTTGGCACGTTTAATATTCCGGCCTTCTGCTGGAGCCGGCCATGGCTCAACCTATTTTCGTAAAACTTGGTACGCGTGTTCATACTTCGTAGTCGGGAAAAAGAAGTTCGATCTGTGAAATAAGAGAAGTTTTATTATGTAGCTAAATTAACATTACGTATTTGTAATAAACTATCTGTGTGTTATTTAATGGATTAGTTTTCATAATTTATTTCATTAAAAACAAAATTATATCTGGGGCTGCATGATAGAGATATAATTCCTTCTATAAGGAAAATATCTTCTATAAACGATTGCAGTGATAATAGGACACTTCGAAAACTTAATTTCTTGAAAACCGGGTTTCAAATAATATACAAACCTTTATAACATGATTAAAAATTCACATCCATGTTACATTCTTCTGCTACCGTTTTTATTAATTCAAAACTAATTTGAATCTGATACAGTAAATGGTTATACAGAGGTACGATGTTTTATCGAAAAATATCGGAATGTCCTGCCCAGCTCTACTTTGCTTTAAAAACATCACTTCTAGTTTGGTCTAATGTACATGTAATTGTTTCATGTTACTATTCATAACCGAATCCTTTCCGTGCAGATATGTGGAGTCTTTAGCTTCAGCCGTCATCCTCGTGTCTGTTTCCTTCATTTCTGCTTCATGAATCAATGCAGAAAGCACGAACTGGATGAAAATTATCTTTTGAACGCAAAGGCAATGTATATTCTACATAATATCGCTTACTTTTCAACCAAAAATCGACGCTGATTGTATTCAGTAGACAATAGCACACATTGCATCTCCATTGTGTACTATTACGTTTATCCAAATATTTCAGTTCACCTACAGCTGTCATATACAACCGTTTCCACTTTCTTAGCTCTCTCCTATAGCGCCGAATAATTTCAAAACCTTTTGTCTTTCAATTTTCTCTGTTTCCATGTTTCTCATCCTTATGGTGGTCTAAAATAGGTTTAGAAATTGTTTAATAAAAGACTAATCCAATATGTGACAGTAACAAATTCTTCATGTCAGGAAAGATCTTATACCTTATATTAGACTGTTCTTTTGTCTTGTTTTTTTTACCCATCAACAGTGACACTAGCTGCTCTCGTAGACGATTTACATCGTCTATGCCATTCTTCCTAAGTTCAATATTGAAAGAATCCATACTTTCGTTCCTACAGCATTTATAACTTTGATTCTCTTCTTGATTCTCATGCCAAATTTCCCCTTAATAATTTATCCAAACTATTCTATATATTTCCTAAATATTCTTTACTTCTGGAGGGAGAACAACATTATTAGCAAGTCTTAACATTTCCATTATTTCTCTCTCACTAAACTTTAATTCTAGTACTAACATTATTATTGGGTCCTTCAGTCTTTCGACTGGTGTGTACCCTCCCCGCATATACCTGTGGTGCGGGTGTTACGGAGTCTCTAACAGTTATATGGGACCTACAGTTTAACGCCAGATCCGAACGGCATAGTTGGGGAGGGTTTAGTATTAATAAAATATTACTTTATTTCATTTATTGCCTCTCACATATTATATGAAATAAAAATTGTGTACCTCCTTTCCTTTTTATTGCTTCTCTTTCTTGTTCTTCTATTCTTATTATAGCTCCTTTGGTTTTATATATATTATGCTTTAGTTGCTTGTAATCCTGCTTTATCAGGTGGTTGCAGACGGTCAGAGTTTTTATTAGATGTGTTTGAGAAAACCATAATGAAGTCTCTGTATAGAGAGAAAATTAGTCTTTCAAATCAAGCTAATTCTCGTTAAAGTCAGGACACAGCTTCACCATTTACATGTATCAGTTTCATTCAGCAGGTAGTATTTGGACATATTTAAATTATCATTTCTTAGGATATTCCGATGTTATTCTTTTTTCGAGTATTTTTCAATATTTTGTTAATTTATTTTTTCATAATATCTGTAATGCTGCTATTCTTCATTACTTAATTTGGACACTGCGTGTAGTCTATTTAATGGTTTATTACTCTTCCTTCACTTTTATATAATTTATCGCATGACATTTCAATAACTTTTTCACTTTCTCTCTTATTACGTGTCTATTATTTATCTGTAACGACCATAATGTATTCCAATTTATGTATTTACACGTATGAAGCGCGTGCGCCTATATGTTATGACACTTACACTAACGCAATGGGACCACGATCAGTATTCAAAGCTATCGTGTTTTATTAACATCTACTCGTGAACAAGTATTGGCGTGTTTAGAATTCCCAAGACGTACGGTGAGCACACACTTTGTTTACTGTAAACATAAACAGACTGGAAACAAGTTTACATACTAGACAAACCAAGTTGCAAGGGCTGAATAAACAAATTTGCTTAACTCGAAGGCAACTTTTCACAACGGAATTTGAACAAGCTATTTACAGAACAACAAACTTAGTATGGAACATTATTAAATTTAACACACAAGTTTGTGGAAGGAGCTAAATTTAACTTTCATACTTTCATTTATTTGATTAAATTTTCTTTAGAAGAAATGTTTTAAATATTTTTACGTTTCATATTTTTTAATGCTAAAAGATCCATAATCATATCTGAGGCGTCTGTTAAAACTGCGAATATGTGAAGGTGACTCCGTCTATGTTCGTTTTCGGAACTGACGTGTAGCAAATACTATGTACCTATTTGTGTTTTGTTCATTTAGTCATGTGTTTCTCTGTTTGTCTTTATTATTTTTAATTCGATTATTTGTGTTTTGATTTATTCTGTGTAAGTATAATGAGTCAGATCTCGTTGCACTGGAACCCTCTTCTTCTCCCAGAGGAGAGACAATGGTATTTTGTCTCGTTCGTAGTAAACGAAAAAATGAATCAGTATAGATTTCATAGAAAAGAGCGTGTCAAAGTCGGGACTGTCCAGATTAGCCATTGAAAATCATTTATAGGAAACAGGGGACATAGGGCGCCCGAAGAAACGATAGTCCGTTTACACGACACAGCCGAGTCCACGAGGGAGGTAATAATGATGACGATTTTTATCAACCTTGGTCTTTCTGCTGCAGTTGTTGTCTGTGTACCTTATTATGTAGATAGCTTTGGTTCGACGTTTATTTGCAAAAAGTCGTATTAATTACTTCTGATAGGACGTTTCATATAAGTATGATAGGGATGTAATTAATGAACTAACGTATTTATGCAGTAGGCCTACATGAGAAATCATAGGCATCCATATAACGTGAAGTTCAATAAACTCTATTATTGTGTGGCAGTAAATCTAGATAGCTTAATACACAACACAAATATAGTCGAGCTTCCTTTACTTGATGCAGGGTGGTAGACATAAAAACTAATAACATTCCGCAGCAAATGACCGTCTGTTCAATTTGGATGTTAAAAAAACGGAACGTAACAACGTTGGTTTTCTGTTTAAAACTCTTTTTTGTTTTTTACCATTGAAGTTTAATGTCAGTAAGTGTTGGATGTCACCAAAAATTAAACGTTTTCTAATCCTATTGTGACGCCATTTCAGAACGTTCTACATGTTTCTCGGCGATCCCAGCTCTAATGTTTGTCTGCGTTTCTCCATCTGCAACAGCAACACCTGGAAATTTTCCATCATCTGACTGGCATCCATTGGTTATCGATTAATTACGAATTACACTAGTCTTGTATAAAGTGTCCACTGTTAACGGTTCTGTCGCACTTCTGACCCACTGTTACGACTGTCTAGTCATCGTCGTATGGTACAGTGGAAACACAAAATTCAAGACGCCAATTAAGTCACTAATCACCAGCTTTAATTATCACAATTAAACAGTTTGTAACCAACAAGATAATCTCTTACAACAAGTCAAATAAAAATTGTTCACACGCAACAAAAGTGTCAACGAATAGAGTCGCGCACAATAATCACTTTCGACTAATAACCACTTGAACGCACAGATTAATCACCCGACAATAACTGAATACCAAACGGCAGATGTGGGCTATTTATAGTCTGCAGGGTTCTATAATATGTGTCCTTAACAAGCATTCGAAAATTCTAGAGCGCGGCTTTGGCAGAAACATGCACTGTTGGGCTACTGTCGAACAACACTATCGAATGTACGAGATTGTTCCGTATTACGTAATACTGTCTCGCGTGTACGGAGACAAACATTACAGCTTGGCTCGCCGAGAAACATGTAGAACGTTCTGTAATGGCGTAACACTATGACAGCGGCCTGTAAACGTTTGCGTTACCGTTACTAAAAGAAACCACGAAAGTTAATGGGCGAGAGCAAAGTACATTAAATACACAGTCTTTAGAAAGGAAATTTATTCGCGCGGTGAAAGTCATTCATTTACAGACATGACGATATATCGAAGAGAAGTGACATGCTTTTAGCAGATTAGGGTTGAAATATATACATAAACGTTTATAATTCTGTGGTACATAATTCCAGGAATATAAAAAACATTAAAGTAAAATATAAAAAATAAAATATTATAAAGTAAAAAAATGAAAGGACACTTCAGGCTGATCAAGATAGAACCTTGTCAGAAGATAAAATACCTGTGCCGCACATCGATAAGGTTCTCGTTGAGAAGCCATTTCTTCCACGGCACGAGCAAATAACTTTTATGACTACGGCTTGGATAAAACGTTAGTTAACTTCTGTTATATACTTTTATTTTTTCTGCCTATATATTTTATGTAGTAAAAGAAATGGTATTTAATAATAGGACGCATTTGTTACACGTATCTACGTTTTCTGCACGTTTTAGATTGTACAGAAAGGAATATAGGTTCTTTTCTTAGCTACTTTACCCACGAATTTTGAGCATTAGGTACAAAGAGTAGTGACAAAGGGACAAACAGACAGCCAAATATACCACCTCTAGTGACACTCTGACGTTTATTTGACGTTTGAAGTGTATGAAGTTTCCATTTCTATAACTGAAATAATGCGAGACGTAACTTTGTCAACATTGTGTCAATTTAATTTTCTTTATGCTTCTCGATGTGACTTCCTTACGTGCGTGGGTCTAAAATTGTTTAAGTGAAAGCCCCTAGTGGCATACATGTCTATCATCGAGTATTGACACATAATAAACAAACATAAAGCAATTTACTGTTGTACTTGCGCATGCGCACTTGGGAAAAACAAACGAATATAGTATTACGACGGTCTCACTGATCGTCGTATGGTACAGTGGAAAACAAAATACTAGACACTACATCTCTACATTGAATGGGTGTGGGTTTCTACAACATGCTTACCTGTACTTCTTTGTACTAATTCATGAATGAATACTGTGTCTGTTGTTACCTATAGGCACGCTGATTACTGTAAAATGTCGTCTCTTTCAACCAACAATATATTGCTTTTTTGACCAAATGCGTATTTTATTCATCCACCGTGAGAACATTTTTGTTGTTTTGACTTTTTCAATAACAGCTGAATTATTTACGACTAATGTTTAACCAATAGTGGTCAACTTTTTATTCTAATACTGGGTAATTTTCCTTCTAACCAACTGGAAGGATTTAGTAATTTGTAAATGGCGATTAACAAAAGTTAGATGTATGACTTACGGCTCAGAAGTTTGAACTACTAATAAACACACAATAACAAAATTAACGACAGCAGAGACGGACTTTTGGAGACGTTCGATAAGAGTATCCAGACGGCAGAAAATTAGAAATGAAGTAATTAAGGACAGAACGAATGTGAAAAATTCAGTTGTTGATTTTATCGAAACAAAACAATTACAATGGCATGGACACACGAAAATAATGGCACAGGAAAGATTGCTAAGGGGACTTATGTAATAGACCCCACCAGGAAGAAGGAAAAGAGGAAGATCAACTATCACCTGGATAGAAGAAATTCAAACTATATTGAGGGAAATTGAATAAGACCTTTGGATGGACAAGAAGCAGTGGAAGATGAGACTTTATCACTTCTGTAATCTTTGGTTCTGGAAAATGTGTAAACATTGTACAACAGGAATAATAATAATGGGAAAGGCGATTACCTGATTGTAGAATGATGTACACAATACGATTTGTGGATGACCAAGGCGTGTGTTGCCACAAAATAGAAACAACTTAGAGTATTCGTCACGAAAAATTAAAGAAGAATGCTCGAAGGTCGGTTTACATACGAATTATGAGTAGACAAAAATATTCACGTGTGGAAAACGAGTCATCAGACCTATATAGAGCAAAACGATAAAATAAATATTTGTGACAACCCTTAATACCCAGGAGATACAATTGGTAAAAACGTACGCGACAGAATAAAAGCAGAAAAAAATTGATCAAGGACAAAAAGTAACAATCAAAGTTTAATTACAGATTTCCGATCTGACGATGAGCTGGGAAGCTTGAAAGGGCTAATCGGATAATTTTTCTATAGTGGTGTGGAACAATGATCTGTTTGTAATTAGAAATCAGTGAATGGAGTATGGAAATTTCAAAATAGAGATTAAACATTTCCAATATACGTAATTGTACAAAGTAAAGTAATATAAGGTGCAGAAACTTTCATATACCGTATGCAGAAAAATTTAGCAGACAAAGACTTTTAAACGGTCCGAAAATTGATATCGGCTTCCTAAAATGACTGTGGATTGGACACCATAAAAAATAAGGATACAAAACTTTGATTCAGAGAGTTACAACAGTTATAAGGACAACGGATTTACTATAAAATTATAAGAAATATTATGGGACATAAAAGACTGGTTATGAGGTCTGAAAAAAGGATAACGTCGTCGGAACATATCACTAAGTCAATATAGTGATTATGTTATGTTATGTTAAAAGACGTAAGTACTTTTTTTTTACAATTTCCTTTGACAATAGCAACCTGGATGACGGTCACTTGGTCGCTCACGTCTAAGAGGGATGCAACGGAGTGAACACGTTTAGTAGCCTATTTTCGTTTTTCTTCAGTGTTTAGGAAACAGCTGGTTCACAGACGATGCCCTTCAGCACCATTATAACGATAATGTGGTTAGTTACGCGCGACATAGTTATAGTCTCCTTATGAATATTAAAGGACCGTTTATAAGGAAAGCTTGTAACGTCAGGTGTAATTTATATGTTAACTAACTAATTATATATTAATATATTCTCTGCACACAATATGCCAAACATAAAGTGTAATGATAGTCCTTTTTTCCAAGATTGAGTTAGCATAAAATCGTTATTATGATGTAGGTTATGTACGTTACCGGACTAAACCTTACGTTTTTGTTTACAGGCGTAAACGGTGTTAAGTTAGAGTCTTTAGAGTCCTCAGGAACACGTAATTATAGCACAGAGAAAATTATACGTTTGTTTAATTTTTATTTTGTAACAAAGTATAATTTACATCATCATCATCGTCATCATCATCATCATCAGCAGCAGCAGCAACTTCTACGAGTGGATTCATCGATCTTTTCAGGCTCAAAACGCCATCTCTTCACTAGGCTTCTAGGATTTCACTTTTCCCAGGACCTACAAATATATTCGTAAACCTGTTCTAAGACTTTACGGCCGGTGTCAGTTGTATTTGAAATATCTACCTTGCTGTTTGGCCGTGGTCCAAGGTTTACATTAAAACCAAACGTTTCAGTAGCACCACTGGCTACCATCTTCTGTGGATATTCGAGTCAACCTAACGTACGTCAGGCCCATAACACTGTGGTGAAGGCTAAAGATGTCCCGCGATGCTACCTGTACTTATAAATTCATTAGGTCCCACGTACAGGAAAAACTGCACCATCAGCAGTACTGAATATCGAATATCGAATATCCACTGAAGATAGCAGCCAGTGGTGCTGCTGAAACGTTTGGTTTGAATGTAAACCTTGGACCACGGCCAAACAGCCCGGTAGATAATTTCAAATATAAATATTCGTAAACCCTTTGTTGTCGATTATTTGCAACCACTGGCTCCACTTAATTCCGTTCTTGTGAATCCTAAGACTCTTTGACCACATGTTACAATCTTTCCTTATCTCATACTCTTGTTACACACTCACTAGGGTCACCATGGTTTTATAAAATTTATCTGCCTACGTTTCCTAGTTTTCCTGCATATTCTGCATTGTAGCCTACCTGTTCACCAAATATTTTTCAACCAGAATTACTTTTCTTTCTAGACGATAATATTAAATTTGGACACGTTCGTTAGATAAAAATATAGATTTTCCGCCGTACAACATGTTGTCAGCAACAGAAATTGCTTTGTAATACAACTCTTCGAATAATCTAGTTTCAGTTTAATTAAGTGTTCCTCTCTTTGGTAGAACGTTGTATTGTGTTTAAAACGAGATAAGTAATTTAACAGACAAACTAACAAACTAGCAACAACACCACTTTGCTACCAGCTGTTATGAGTGGAAGTGTTAACGCAGTTATACAATACAATTATCAAACTGTCTGTCTGTTAATTTGCAACAGACCCGAGACCCGCGGTAAACGTTAAATGACAGAGCCGTTGTGGTAACTCTAGCACTACTGTTGTTTTATCTCTATGACAACAGCGTCAGCTGACTAACGTTGCAGTTTCGTCAAGTAGTGTAAATAATATGAATTCTCTCGCAACTGAAATAATGATTTACTAAACATATTATTTAATTAACGTCTCCGAAAAGGATTACGATAAATATAGGCTAGATTTTCCTTAAAGCTATAAAATAATTTATTGTATTGAAGCGGTTGTTACGTAACTTTCCTGTCGTAAATCTAGCTACATATTCTTTAATCTTTACTACCATACACTGTCAACTCTAATTTTACTTCCATGTTCCATATGGAAATGGAAGTATGGTGATGGCGAAAAAATCGTTTTCGAGATACGGGCTGATTCTGATTGTACTACCCTCAGAGCATGAAGAAAAGTTATTTTCTGAAAAGTGTCTGTGTGTCTGTGTGTAGAATTTTTTCTATGGTGATGGATAACTGCCGCAAATTCAAACAGAATTAAATAATTTTTTTGCATATGTGCCTGAGTTGTAGAGGCATTAAGTCAAGGCCTGTTGATTTTGGTGAAGATATGTTAAGGGGAAGGGGTAGTTTACCTGTAACGTTTTATATTTTAAAAAGAGTAAAGTACTGTACTTAATTTTGATAAATAAAGTATCCTAAAAATAAGGTCATAACAATCGACTGTAGAAAGATAGATGAAATATCTATAAATAAAAAGGATAGTCGAAAGGAGAGGAGGTAATTTTCTATAAATGAAAATGCTAGTTGAAGGGAGAGGGGATAATTTTTTATATGTGTACTAAATTATCGGCAACAAAGAAGTAGGTTGTTGTTAAAATTCCTTCCCGGGCTGTTTGGCCGTGGTCCCATGTTTTCTGCAAAACCAGATGTTTCGGCAGTGGCATCGACTGCCATCATCAGTGAAAATCGAGTGCGTTAACGTGAGGGTATTCGTTAGTGACCACAGTACTGTGGTTAAGGCTGAAGAAAGAAGTAGTTTCTATGGAAATATTTCATTTCGAAAATGATTTTAAATGAAAGTCATGTATGGAAGTCATGTATGGTTCTCCATACCGATATTTTATTACTTTCTCACAAGACCTACAGCCCGGTAAAACTGTTGCTGTCTAGTTTTTTGTTCTTCCTTTAATTTTGTAAAAGACATAATTTAATTTGTCGTTTAATACACGTCTGTTTCTACCCCAGTAATTAGCTCTTTCAAAATTTGTTAAGACACAGATTAGTTTTCTTGATCCATTCTTAATCAGCCATGAGAGATTTTATCTGTTATTTTAATAGGAAAACGCGTATCTCCTGCTAAGTTTTGCTGAGAGTAGTCGAACTTACAGGAAGTAAAAAAGAAGTTACTGTCATTAAACCGGAACATATTTTCTGCTTTCTACGTATGTTGTATTTCAGTGGCTCCAAAACTTTTCAGCCAGCGGACCCCCTAAAAAATTAAAAATTTCACGGATCCCGTCTGATTTCTAAAATAAAACAAACAGTATATATGATACATACTCTTATATTTTAATTAAAATGAATTAAAATCAAAATTCTCTTAACTTGCAAAATTATAATATTAATGATATTAGTCATAATTGAATATGACCAATGAAGCTGCTTTCGGACAATTATCTCTGCAATATTAGGTTTAATATCTGATATATTCAATGTTAAGTCACTCTCGACACCAAGTTTATTTCTTAACTTTGACTTCAAGTACGTGAGCTGAAAAAATTCTGTTTCACACAAACAAGTTAAGGGAAACACAGTTAAACACTTGCAAGCTTTTTTTGCGAGTTCAGGATAGTCAGTTATTAGATATAACCAGAAAAGTCAGCTAGCTGTAATTGCAAAAACTGTAATTTTAATTAACTGTCAGTTAAAAGTTCTGCCAGTGAATCTTGTTCTTGTAGTGTAACAGAGAGGTTAGTTGACAGTCGATCAGCAAATGGAGTCCTTATCCACATTTCACTATCATCCGTCTCTGGAAAATATTCCCTTAGCTGCAAAGTGCAGTTTGCTCCAAATTAGACTTAAAACGTTGAGTCCTATGGAACATTTTCTCCTGACAGCTGGACAAAATCTGCCATAAAATGGAAGATTTCAAAGTCTAATCTGAATCCACAGCTTTAATTTTTTTATCATCTCCTCGGTTTTATATCGAACCTGGAAGTAGTAATCCCTGCAGGCTTAAAGTGACTCCATTCAGATGGCTGAAGATATCAGGAAGATATGATAGCTTCAAAATCCAGTTAAAGCCATGAATACTGTCTTCAAGATTGAAGTTGGAATCAAATAAAAAGACCTTTACTTCATCCCTCAGTCCAAAAAAAAAAAAAAAAAATACTGGAATCTTCTACTAATTGTTTTTAGATTTTAAAGCACAAACGTGTGAAAATTACGGGACATTCCATTTTTGTCCGCAGACTCCCTGAAACATTGTCACGGACCCCCCCCCCCTTTGAGAACCACTGTTGTATTTGATAGAAGTGCTATAAATGCAAAATTATAGGTCTCAGAGTAGCAAGAAATGTTGAACGCGCTTATGGGTTGTCCGGATCTTGTATTAGAACGCAAAATATTATTTATAGTATCCCGTGTGAGTCTGAATACTAGGGCAAATCTTGTCGACCTTTGCATATACGTGTGAATGAGCTTAAGAGTGAACGTTCATAGAGGTAAAATTCTTTATCAAAGTTGGATGAGCATGTGTGGGATGTGCGTAACATAAAGTTTTATAGCAGAAAGCAGAAATTATTAGTGAAGAAAAGAAATGGTTCGAACGAAGGATTCAGGAAACTGCTTTTATTGTTAGAAATAATAATCGTATTAGCCAGGTTACCAGGTTATGGGTTGAATAACATAGCCGTGCCCTATGTTGTATGTATGCATGGCTAGTCTTTATTGACGGACATTTAGTGTTCTTACTCTATCGTGAGTTTTGTTATTAAACCTGCTTTAACACCGTTTAATTATTGTTAAAAACAAAATTTTTTTCCGTTTCTGACAATTCCTAAATATTGTAAAGAATATAAATGGATTAGATTTATTTTTTGCATAAAATTTTTAATTCTACACAAAGAGTAATTGTGGCTAATTTCTTTAATTTTCCATTACAAAACCGGTTAAAAACAAATAAGTTTATTCCCCTAGTGTAACTTTCTTAAGCCACAAGTAGATTGTGACCATACGGTTTTGTAAGTTTCAGCCATACAAACTCTTTTACTAAGAATTGGACTGGATATGAAGCAAAACCTACTTGAATACGCCATTGTTCTCCGCAGACTACACAGAATATATTTTCAATTTAGTGTTTACATAATGTAAGTTTTACTCGACCACAAAAAAGGCAGCAGTTTGTTTTCTCTGCACGTGATTCTGTTGTTTCCAACACATTACGCTCGAGTAAATTTACAACAAAGTTACATTCTATCCACCAGTCGCGGCTGGTGGTCCAAAATTTTGGTGGTTGCAGTAGTTAGTTGAATGGATGGGAGAGGGGTTAAAAGACAATAAGCTATCATAACCACAGTTACACAAAATTATTATGATAATTTTATAACCTCAAACAACGGATAACACTTAACTTGGACCAACGTAAAAACTAAACATGACATAACTTATAAATCAAGAAGGCTGTGCTGACTTCATGACACAAAGATGCACTACAACGCTACTAGTGGAGCGTTGCAGAAACTTTGCAACCACCAAGCTTACATTGGGAACATAGGGCAATTGTGAAGAGTAACGCACGTTCTCCCATATGTTTGTGTAGTAAGCTGTGCCACTACTGTTGAATTTGGAAGCGGCCTACAACTACCAGCCTGCGTGCCACATTTGAATTGTACGCGAACATTACCGCGTAGGATCTAATACGCTCTCCGTTGAAACTTATGACACTTGTAGCTGGTTAATGTTTTCGTATATTATTTTGTAGTTTAATTATTCTATATTGGTGGTTGTGCAACCATAACACCAGCCGCCACTACTGTCCACCATTATTCTATTTATACTATAGTAATTTATTCATAACAATAATAATAATATTAGTGAAGTCCAACAATTTAACAAAACCTAACCCTTATTTACCACTTACAGTATAATTATTAGAATAATAGTAATAACGATAATGATGATGATAACAGCGGTGGTGGTAGGAAGTACGACGACACGACGACAATAATAATACCAATAATAGACTACTTATTAGTTTATCAAAGTAACTTAGAAGAAAATGAATAAAGGATGCAGTTATAATAATAATCTACGAAAAATAATAATGTAGTGCGGCCAGTAGGAATACTGTATATTTCACTAATCAATGATTACCCCAAGCATGTAATGTCAGTTACGTTCTATAATTGTTGAAAATAGTTTAAGTAGCACTTTCGTTACTCATTCGATCGATGCATAGAGGGAAGATAAACAATAGGCAGCTATAGGATGCATGTATCACAAACGATAACAACGAAGAAAAATCCGAATCAAGAAGTCAGTAGTGTCAAATTTAATAGTCTAAAGCGGAACACAAAACATTTTAGTCTTTACGTTTCTTCTCATCACAAATGTCCGTGTTACAAAAGTCATGCTTATACAATAAACGGATATTGTGGCATCTTTATATATAGATGTGTGTGTGTGTGTGTGTATGCGTGTGTGTGTGTGTGTGTGTGTGTGTGTCTGTCTGTCTATGTTTACGTTTTATATGCATAACTAACAGTTTATTACGAAAAAAATATTGTTATACTATAGGCTAAGTAGAGTAGGCTGTATTACATAGATGGCATGAATCATAACTTAAAATCTTAAAATACCTTGTGGAATAAATAATTAAACGCCAGTGAACTCGAGAAATTTAATTAAAATTTCCCTAAACAGTCACACTCTAGGTATAGTATTTCTCCTAGTTATAGGCTACAGATACCTATAGTGCTGCCCTATCTATATTTCTTGTGTCAAGATCACTGTTAGCCCTCATAGCCAAGCCTACTTATTCCACCTCTACTGATGTGCGTTTAATTCATCTACGTTTTAGTAGTCTTTAATTACATTTTTATTAGTTTCTATAAATCATAGAAACACAAGCGTTTATTAAATGCTGGAACTAATTACTGTGTGTCCACCAAATCTCAAAAATATTAGAAGAGAGTAACAAACAAGTTTTCTGATAAAAATAAGAAATTAAAATAAATAAAAATTAAAACAAGAAAACGTTGTAGCCTATGGGGATTTTAAATATGTGCTTTTAAAGTCGAAATTAAAAGATGAAATTTATAAAACTAAATTTTTGTATGTTCAGACGGTTAAAATTCTTTTCAAGACTATATTAACCAAATCCCAACTGTTAGGTGAAGTTTAACCTTAAGTGAAGATTTTAAAGACTCTCTGAAAAAAAAACAATAAAGATGATTGATTTAACATCACCCCTCTTAAAGTGTTTCTACTAACACCCTAGTGTCAAATGAACTCTTGGGGTAAAATAATTAAATCTTGAAAAGCATTCACATTTATAGGTTACTATTCATATTTTTCTGAGAAGTTCAAATTGCAAGAAGCGTTAGAAGAGTTATAAATAAACGCACACGCAACACAAATTCGGGGTATTGTAACTTTCTTTTCTCTTTGTTCTCTTCTCTGCTTTTAAAATCCTGTGTGATCACTTCTTCAAGATTGGCAGGTATCTATAAGCATGTTCTGTCGCAGCAGTGTCTAGTGATTGGTTAGCATACAAATACACGCTTAACTTATAACGTAGTCTTGTTAAAACTTTTAAAACCGTTTAACGTAGGAGTGATACGTGACCCTGAATGTGCAAACAAAATTAAAAATTCTCTCGTCTGGCGTCGCTGCTGCGACACTCAGATTTGTTGGAATTTAGATTGGAACGGTGACGTCACGGAAAGTCAACTGTCAACGAGCGATAACAATAGTCACCGTCAGCTAGCGTTATCAAAATCTCTGATGTGATCTGACGTCGACATTCGAAATGTCAACCATAACGTACGTAGCCTGAAGTGATTGAGAAAAATTCAGCTGTCTGGTTGTTATAAAGCTAAATGTGTCTGACAAATATTAAATAATTTTACTTACTGCGCATTTGATACAATTTGCATTTTTGTTTGCTAAACGTTTGTGTTGATTGTTTTATCTATAAGTAAATATTTCTGAAAACTGTAGTACAAATTCAGTATTTTCTTTGGATAAGAATTTTATTACAGATTAAAACAACTCATAAGAAACGAAAAAGAATTATTGTTTCTGGGTAAGAATGAAGTTTATAATATTGTTTCAAGCTCTGTTGAAAGGTGTAACATCAAAGATGGAACATTAATCAATGACAAGTCAAGTGTTACATTGTTTCTTTTCTCAGTCTGTAATATCGCCATTGAATTGTACAATGTTACTGTAGTCTACACATATGTACCAAATGACAACAATATTTATTAGGCAATTTCAAAAGTCGAAAGAAAACTTCAAGCGTTCTAGGATTAGTGACACAAAAAAGATATCGTAAAATAGTCCAAAAAACACGTACCAATTACGAAGAAAGCAACGTCTTCGCAGTAAGGTTGAGAATCATAAGCCGACAAAAATAAATTGTAGCGTGCTTTTTGGTGTCTGTGAGTAAACACTTATTATCCAACGCCTGCTGATCTCTGGTTGGTCTTGTGTCTCGTTTAGGACAGTAACTGTTGTCGTATACCAACTGTTGTGGTAACGAGCTACCATACTCAAGCAGTAGGTATTATCTGTCACTAACAAGATACGCTGAATCTCATAATATGGGTTGTAAACAGTCACTTAATCTCATAGTAAATCTGGGTGCCACGCGTTTCAGAATATTAGCGTTTCTGGCGTGTTACCAAATTCGTTAACATTAGCGTCTCAAACTTGTATACGGAAAGGCAAAAAATTATTTTTCTGATAATAAAGCAATAACTGTACCGATTGTTTAATCAATTCTGCGGACGTATGAGAAATACCACAAGTTTTAACTATATAATATGAGAGCTTACGTTAAGATTAAAGATACTTTCTCACCAAAAATAAACAAACATTTAATAACGAAAATCCCATGTAGGCTACCAATAGAAAACAAACTATATGGATATATTTCAGTAGCCACAGCGGACTTGACGTGAGGATTCTTCCTTAGTAAAATTGTTTTTGACAGCTGTCAACTGGACGCTCTCTTTATTTCTCGGTCTTGACTGTAGACGTATTTATAGGTCAGATAACTTATTTCTCCTTAGTTGTCTCCATCTGACTATAGCTCCTTACGTTTTTGATGTCATCAACATTTCAACCTTTCTTCAACCTTTTTCTCTCTTTCTTTCTATCTTTCCCTTTATGATCCTTACCTACAGGCAGTTTATACACAGCGTGCTGACAATAAGGAGGAAACATTTTTAATCACCTCATGTCTGTCGATATACTGCTTATTGCTTGAAATGTCGTGACACAAATTGTATATTCACACTAGTGAATATAGTCGCTGAAGCAGAAACAACAACAAAATCTTAAATTAACTGGGGCCTTTGAGATTTTTGGGATACAGGATGAGAATGAGAATTTAAAAAAAATGTTTGCCAGAATTCCGTCGCGGATTTCGAAAAAAGTAAGGGACGGTACAAAAAATGAAATTTTCGTAATTATGTCGGGAAATAACAAAGTTACTAAAAACACGAGACACCGAAAAGAAAGAGCAAATGCTTGACATTCTTTTTTATAAACGTTTTTCCTTAGCTCAACAGTTTTGAGGTATTAACAGTGAAATGTTGTGTAAATACGGCCCGCGCATACATGCTAGAAGAAGGCTCTGTTATCAAACGCTGCAATATGTAAATTATCATAAGAACCATAAAAATTGTCGTAGATAAAAAATAAAAAGGCATTTTAAAGGTGAATTTATCGATTTTCATATCATAAAAACATATATTGTTAAAATTCATTTTCAATACTCAAAATAAAGTAATTGGCGTTTTAATGCAACTGATATACGTGCATAGTAATATTTTGTTACAAAAGCATGTAAATTAAACAAAATTTACACTATAAATTATACAGGTATAGTTTATCGAGAATAATAATGAAAATTTCTACTGTTTTATTGGCATAAAATGAGCTAACTTTAAAATTTATGTTTTTTTTGAGTTGTCCAGTTATCCTCAGTTTTTATATTTTACACTTCTGTAGAATTTTTAAAAGTAAATATTTTCAAACTAAATTTTACAAAAATATTCTTCAATGTATAAAGAATACATTACACAGCATATAGACTTTGGAGGTAAACAGTTATTTGTTTGATAATTTTTTGTTTTGTCACATTAAACTCAAGACATGCCTAACTACATGGTCAAATATACGTTTCTTAAGGCAGACGTTTAAGTATAAAATGTATTTACAAATTCTTTATTAGAGGAATTACATAATTATGTAGTATCTAGATTACACAATTAATAGATAACGACAGGTATGCTGTGTTGATATCATTACAATGCATTTCTTTAAAAAAAAATAAGTTTAAGGTTCTAAAAAGTTAAATTAAGGTTACAATTATTTATTGTAGAAGGGGATGTTGAAATATTGCTAAGTTGAGTTCAGTATTATATATATCAAGCATAATGCTAAAAGTGGGACTGAACGTACTAACGATTTTATTAACATTGAAAATGTTTATAAGGACGTGTCGCACATTTGCGGTCGATCGCTGGTGCGTGATCGAAAATGGGAACCGGTGAGTTTCCATAGAAACTACAACTTTGTTGTCAATAACGTAGTACACATATAAAACTCCGCTTATGAATGAGACTACATTTAACTTATAATCTGTACATTGGTAAATGAAGAATGAATTCATTGATTGGTGAACGAAGAATGAATTCATTGATTGGTGAATGAATATAAATATATATAAAGGTTTTGTAAAATATATAAAAACACTTGGTAAGTTTCACAATTTCTTTTTTTTTACTTACCAAGTGTTTTTATATATTTTACAAAACCATTGTATTAATATGTTCACCAAGTTCCCAACGAGTCATCAATTAATATCGTGAAAAAAAAATATATATATATATATATATATTTTAGATTTATTGAAGCATTTTCAATGCCCTTCTCTGTGCATTGCATTTGTGCAATGCCTGTAAATTTTTTTGTATTACTACGGTACTCAGTTTAATAATTCGTTTAATTTCTGTCACTGCCTCCAACGATATTCCCTATGTCTGTCTTTCGTTTTAGTCTGGTAGCCTTTTACAGAGATTGTACAGACTCTGAGGTACCTAGTTTACTTCATTGTTATGATTTAGTTTTTTTTATTGCTGACTTATTAGTAGTGTGTTGGGGGGGCTCCTAGGCCAGTGACGTCACGATCAGCTGTTTGTGACGTCATCAGCTGATCGTGACGTCAGTGGCCTAGGAGCCCCCCCAAAATATCTCGGTCTCGGTCTCGGTCAGTTCGGTCTCGGTCTCGGACATATCGGTCTCGGACGTGGTTCGGGCTCGGGCTCGGGACGAAGCGTTGCTTGCGACTGTTGACACAAGACAGAACGGTATAGCGAACGAGCCCCGTTTGTATAGGCGGACAATCCCCCCTGTTCTACTATTGTGTGTAACTATTGCACAACATACTGTCAACACGTTTGCATCATACTGTTTCACAGTGATATGATACAACAGTTGTAACAATAGTTTTCCTGTAGCCGGCCGAGTATTGTGAAATACACTGACATAAATTATTGTAGTGAATTTTATAATTAGGTCCATACATGTCGTTGTGTTAATTACGTATAATTAAAACAACGGTATGTACTCTCGTCATTTCCAAGCTACCCAGGAGGTGAGACAAGATACGCTTCGCTTTTTTTACGTGGTTTCCCCGTTTCACGAGCGAATGAAACAGGCCTACGCCAGCGTTACCTAACACCTAACACGCTAAGCGCTCAGAGCTGTTAACGTGTACAGTGTTAGGTAAAAAATCAAACATACACTACATAATGCTGACTAAGGCTATTTTTTGTTATACAATTTTTTGTTTTTTGGTTTTTTAATTTCTTTTCACTTAAACTAATAGTTCGATATACGGTTGGAATATCGAGACGCGACTTTTTCACGTATCACACACACACACACACACACACACACACACACACACACACACACACACACACACACACACACACACACACACACACACACACACACACACACACACACACAAAGATCCTGTGAAATCGAGGCGAGTTTACAGGTGTTTCCACCGTGCCAGTGACTCGTCTCAGACAACTCGACTACGTTTATGAGTATCTGTACCGCGACAGTGACGTAGCCGGTTACAATCGGTCATCTCTCTCTCACATAACGTGGACAAACTCAGACAACGCACCTCGATATCCTGCCCGATACACAAACGTGTATACTTAACTACTGTACACATACTTATAATAAGCGACATCGCATTGTGTAGTGTAAAGTCACACACGCACGCACGCACGCACACACACACACACACACACACACACACACACACACACACACATTAAAATATATTGCTATACTTACCATTCATGCATAGAGTACACCGTTGTAAAGCACGTTGTTTTCTCGCGTTTACCAACCACTCGCTGTAGGAGAACGCTCTACGCAGCGCGCACCTGGTAAACGTTCCACCGCTGTCGTCGTCGTTCCGATGTTGCACGATAGGACACTGTAACGAGCTCGTTAACAAAGCACAAGACTAAATAGCAAAAACATGTAAACAAATGAACAAAAGTCACTGCCACTTACTGCTGGCATGATACAATAAGTTCAAAATGTTTAAGACTGCGCCTATAAGGCACATATATTGGTTGACATTAACACTTAATGGGGACACGAATACAAATGATACAGATATTACAGAATAGATATACAGACATTAAAATACAGATAATATATTAATAGTTGAACCAGAATGGTAAGTCTAATAATTTGTGCCTTTTTAGTCTATAAATGTCTTCACTGTTATCTAACAAATTAATTGCTAGGGGGTTTGGATACTTTTCTAATTTAGAGATGTGTGTCCTGCAGAGGCGCATGATTTCTTCTCTAACAGTTGGGACTTTGAGGTCTCGGTGTATTGTTGTTGGAGAATTGTTGGAGACAAACCATACAGCGTCGACTAATGATCTTAAAATTTTGGACTGAAAGCGCTGTATAATCTCGATGTTACTCGTACTAGCAGTACCCCAAATTTGAATACCATAAGTCCATACCAGTTTAAGAACGGCTTTATATTGTTACGACATTACAGAACAATCTACGTGTTTGTCGAATGTTCCAGAAGAATCTCACTCTAATGTGTGTGGCATACGTGGGTCAGAAGCCGCGCGAACTGTGTCAAGGCCGCAATGAATTATGCTTTAATGTTTACGCAGTATTTCTGCGGCGTACAAACACAGGTACGCAGGGTCGCTCAGTTCAGTTATTATCGGGCTATATTACTGGGTGCGTTCAAGTGGTTATTAGTGAAGTATTGTGTTTCAAATCGGGCGGTATAATTGTAATACAGTTGTGTTTTATATTAGTTGACATTTTATTGCGTGTGAACAAATTTTATTTGATTGACTGTAAGAGACTGTGTTGTTAATTAAGAACTGTTTAACTGTGAAAATTAAAGATGGTGATTAGTGACTTAATTGGAGTCTTGTATTTTGTTTTCCACTGTACCTACGACGATCAAGTAGACCGTCGTAACAATATATTAAAAGTGTGTTGACGAGACTTAACCGTGATTTCCTGCCTATCAGCCAGTAGATATTTCTGACCTTGAGATTAAGTTCAATCTTCTTAGAGGTTATATGTTTTTTCCACGTTAGATTCCTATCCAGATGCAACCCAAGGTACTTAGCACTTCCAGATTGAGGTATTGGTTAATTGTTACTGGAGGGCAGTTAGCCTTAAGTATGGTGAAGGTAACGTGTACTGACTGAAATAATTTTTATGCGCCATTTATCAGTCCATAATTGAACGCTGTTTAATGATTCTTGTAGCATAAGAGATGCTATTGAGGTGTCGGAGTGTGTCGCTAGGATTGCTGTATCATCGACGTAAGTAGCAACAGTGGTTTCACTTCCTGACGGTAAGTCCGAGATGAACAGGAGGTACAGCAGAGGACCCAGGACACTAGTAGATATGTATTGTTATGGTCAATATTTTAAAGAAGGGTAGTAAATAAATTATTAACTATTCATATAATTTATTTCATTTAGCATTCGGTAGTCTGAAAAAAAATTTTCTAGTTTCTTTACGTGTTTAGCATTGCAAAATATACACGATTTTTATAAGGAGAATAGGCTCAATGTTGTGAAGAAGAAACAAAATGATTCCGTTATTTTTTATCCAAATCGCACAAACAAGGAGTCGTTGAATGAAAAATAAACCGAGTATTTTTTAATGTAATAAAACATTTATGTTATAATATTTTCTGCCATGTTTTGGCCTATTTTGTTCTAAATAACATTCACGTTTCCTCAATTTTTATTTGTTTTCAGTTAAATTTACTTACGTAAATTTTCTCAAATTAAACATTTTACCAATTTTTGTTCCAAATTTTTATTTTTTTATTGGAAATTTAATTAACTAAATTTTCACTAAACTTAAAAATTGTGGTATTAGACTTTAATTTTTTAGGCTAACATTTTTTTCTGAAACTACTAAAGACACCGTTCTTGAAACAATTTTTTAAAACTGAACAAGCCAAGAAACATTAAAAACACCAATATTACCACAAAATTTTACCGCCAAAGAGGGTGAAAATGTTTTGCTAGCCGTAACTCGAAAAGAAAGCGTTTCCGGATGCTTATATGCAACAGATTGCTTCTAGGCAAGGATTTATGTTCTATTTAATCACTAAATGCATTTGCGTCAGTTAAATTTAATTATCATAATTTACATTTACACTGACGAAATTGAATATTTCAACGGAATGTATATCATTGAATAAAATAATTACTTGCACAGAAACGATAAAATAAAATTAATTCATTATATACAGTTTCCAGATTGCACTAAGATTTAATTTAAAATTTATAATATATCTTTATTGTAATCCGTCCTTCGATCTTGTAGTTATTTTGTACAACTACATGTTTTGGGAATTAATTCCCATCTTCAGGTGAATAATTTTTTTATCCTCCTATGATATATGAATTTCCTACATGGTATATATTATATCCTCCTATTTTCGCCGACGATTCCTATGTAATAGGAGGATAAACAATTATTCACCTGAAGATGGGAATTTATTCTCGAAACATGTAGTGTACAAAATAACTACAAGATCGCAAGACGGATTACAATAAAGATATATTATAAATTTTAAATTAAATAAAATGAAATATTTACACACATGCAAGAAAAGTTCGATAAGTATTACACAACACTCACACACAAAAACACAAAAGTACCCTACATGAGCAAAACTCTACAAGCCTTTGCTGGATCGAACCAAATATATATTGATCAATATCTCTACTACCTGACTTCATCTCCTCGGGGACGCACTTGAACCTCTAACGTCCTCTGAAACCCTAACCAAATAAAGGCTTCGTTGTAGATAAAATGGAACAACTTCGACAAGAGTGTGTGTGTTTTGCTGTTGTCATACACTCTGATACTTGCAAATTGTACGTATAACTGCATAAATTAACGCTCAATTAACTGTTGACGTTGCCAAGTAACGATGAATAGTACGTATGTCTGCCTATAACTCTGTCATGCAATATCCGTGTGTACCTAATCGAATTATGCACCACGTAATAGTCACAATGTGTATCACGTTTCATTAGTGCAGTGTAATGTACAGTAGGCTACCTAATACTGCTTAACTGAAACTTTCACACTAAAATTCTTTGTGTGTGTACACTCACGTGCGCTCACACACACACACACACACACACAATATATATATAGGGGTACAGGTGTCGCATAGAATAAGTAGTCAGTAAAATCGTATATTTGGAATGCTTTTCGGATTTAATATTAATTATTTCAAATTTCACTAATAATTTAGTACTGTTTATGACAACAAAATAAAACTAATTATACTGTCTGTGTTGACCTTTCATACAATTTTTAAATAATCATCATCTTCTTATCGGTTTTAAGCTTTAGTGGTCTGTTCCTATTCCACAGTCCACCTTTTGTTAGGTCTACCAACT
Source organism: Magicicada septendecula (assembly GCA_034769895.1). Classification (NCBI taxonomy): domain Eukaryota; kingdom Metazoa; phylum Arthropoda; class Insecta; order Hemiptera; family Cicadidae; genus Magicicada; species Magicicada septendecula. The sequence goes on along the minus strand of CM068373.1, from coordinate 306,473,587 downwards.
TTTCTTGTGCCTCTATGGTTGTAATTTTTCGCCATCTTTGGTAATCTTCTTTCTTCCATTCTATTGATGTGTGAATCCATTTTCTTCAGTACTCTGTAGGCCTAATCTTTTATTGACTGCAAAAGTATCTAAACCACTTCTTATCTCTTCATTTCTTATCTGATCTCGTCTATTACAGTTTTTAAATGATCTCAAAAATTTCATTTCTGCTGTTTGTATCTTCTGTTCATTTTTTCTTTATGACCCAAGTTTCACAACCATACAGTAGTGTAGATATTTGCAACTGGTTTATAAAATTTTATTTGGGTTTCTTTTCTACATTTATTTTTCAACGATCTCCAAATCGTTCCACACATTCTTGTGAAACTCGTCACTTTATTTCTTATATCTCTATCTTAATCATAAATAATGTCACGTCTAAGATAGTTGAAATGTCTTACTTGTTCTATGCATGTGTTGTCTACGCATATTTTGGTCCGAAACGGTTCATCTCCTATAAAAGCCACTCGTTTTCCGTTAATTCAGATATGTTACAGTTATATTAAATAATATAACACAGTTATAGTTACAGTTACTTTAAATAAGTGCCTCTTAAATTCTATTACATAAATTTTGTATTTATTTATATCGGTTCTTTTGTCTTTCAGTTTATAAGTCTTTTTCAATAAAGCTTCTAACAAATAATTTCATTTACCAAACGATGAACGATGAGATGTCGATGATCCAATCCGGAATGTCAGGTGTGGTTGTTCCTTCTGGATACCGCTCAGAAGTGAACTCCTGTTCTGTTGTACTGTTGCGATATCCTTCTGTTGTCCTGCATTCAGGGTTGTTCTCGGGTTAGATACTTCTACAAATCGTAGTTAATTAATTTTTTTACTGTAACTTATTTTGTGTACAAAATATACACACTGATTTAGCAAACTTCAAGTGTTCTTTTTTTGTGCCTAAGCGAACAATCTTATACTTTACCGGATCAGCACTCGGAATGTAATCGATTCGCGAACTTTCTGACTTGTGTTCTTACACTTTCGTAGACCAATCGTCTAAACTAGCAGCAGTACGACCCACACGTTATCAAGCTCAGAGAGAGACTGAATGACCGATACGGAGTACAAAATCAACTGAGATTTCAGCCAAATTCTCAGGCGTTCATTGGCTGCAATATTCCCTTTCTCTGCGTCTTCAGTAAAGATATTTTAATTCTTGTTAAATTCTGTGTACGAACAAAGGAGAGCGTACAAAAAACTAGTTTAATTTTATTAATTTTCTTCAGGATCATAAAACTTTCTTTACAAAAACCTCGTGCATTTAGTTCTTTAATTTATGAACAAATATTAACACTCTATAGGTCTTTCATTTATGCGTATTCTGGTGTAAGTCTTATGTCAGAATTTTTATTTTTTACGAGAGAAATTAAATGTAATGTGTGTTTTATAATTATCCCGTAACATAGTTACACTTCCTCGCACACGCGCACTCTCCATATGCCTAGGCATATTTTCGCACCACTTCACAACACTAACTGCTTTTTTACTGTAAAAATTTTACAACATATTTGGCATGTATCTTACTGTTTATTATACAATATCCAAACCTGCAGTCTTTACTTAGACAACTTCTCATTGCAACAGGCCATCATACGCTCAGAGTTAAATTATTAATTCATATGCAAATTCTACCTATTGCAATTGCATGTATTGCAATATATTAGTAGTAATTGTCTTTACAGTCGGTAATATTGGGTTCTGTCACTGAACAACGTAGCAATTGAAACTCTATTGAGACCAGAGCAAAGAAAAATAGATCCATAAATGTCGCATCGAATCATCTAAAAAAAAGATAATAATGAAGTTATGAATAAAATGATGTTACATACTGTAATTGAAATCAAAGTGACAATACAAGCTGCATTAACTTCTCAGGAAGGAAAGAAGGAATAGAATCCCACATCTTTCACGTTAAATTATTTGGAGGTTTAAGACTAAGGTAGTGTAGGCTTGAATACGTGTGAATAACAACAACAAAAACGACTGGCCTTATGCAGGCAAATGTCAGAGAAGTCGAAAAAGAATGAACAAACAAGAAACAAAGAAACGATCGGAAAGACAGCGTAAAGCTAAGAAAGGAAACTATTAATCATCACCAGTGCCAAGTATTAGGTGTTTGTCCTTTTGTGTCTCCTAGCAATTATAAAACTCGCGTCACGCCATAACTAGACAGAAACTGGATAACTATATGAAATTATAAGCTAAGGGCACGGTTTTGTGCACATATTTTTACGTGCATGTGCAGCAATTGTTACTGTCCGAGATCTGGCCGCTGAATCAGACCGTAGACGAGGTAGGATTTACTTCACCTTGAGCTGAACGCATAGCAGAGCATAACCAACCAACATCATGCAAGTTGGACGCTTTTCGACTACGCTATTGCGCCATCAAAAACCATCGGTGTATACTATATGGATTGCGTGCTGCATTCACTGAATTCGGATCGACCGCTGCACTAGTGGGGCGCAAGAACACTGCGTGTGCTATATACTGTACCTGTACAAAGTCTGACTTTTCTGCTTTGTTATAGCTTTTGTTGCTTTATCGGAGCATATTTTGCGTTAAATGGTATAGCTATGTCATTTTAACAATTAATGACTCCAAAGTGGGAGGTTTTTAATAAGTTCCTTTCCAAAATAAATACATTTGTTTCACTGTAAGATTTCAGTATTCTGACACATTATTTCAGTTTATCGCTAAGTTCTGTTGCGTTCATAAACAGTTCTGTTGCGTTCTTATGAATGTGTAATGTTGAAGCCAGACGAATAAAGATAAGAATAAGGGAAGCAAAGAAAAAGACATGAGCCGAAAACTTTAATATGTTTATTGCGTAAAAGAAGCTGGCGTATACGCTCGCCATGGTCGTTAAAGTGTTCAATAAGCAATGCTAATTTACATTAATTTTTTTAATTATATTTAATTAGCTACGTATTAACTGTATAAAAATTGTTTGCATTAAACATTATTAAATAATAGTTATTTATTTAACTGTTGACGGACACCAAGCATAGAGAAGGTAGCTGCAACGGTTCTTTCCTTACCAATATCATAGCACAGTTTATAAAATTATGTCCCTATTAATTTGATAAGTTTCACATCATGGCTGTCTTCAGAAAAATCTTTGTTTGAAATATGTTTTCTAAACACTGTGCCGGCAAAGTTTTTGAAAACTGATATAATCAATTCTTCGGTATTAACTTTACTGTCAGATATAATCAATAAATTATAAATACATTTTACAATCTTTAAAACATCTGATGACGCTCTAATTAATTTTCCGCTTGACACAGAGTTAGTAAAATGGGTGTAAACGCTCAAGTTATTGTCATCTGTTATCAGTAAATGAATGCACTCTTCACAACTTAACTTCGAAATAATTTTTTTACAATAAAGCCACACAGATAATACAGAATGTTATCCTTGTAGTATGACCTAACGTTTTTAACCATACTCATAATTCCCTTAAAGTTTTTAATTTCTACAATAACCGTTTCATTGAATCTTTCTCTACTTCTGAAAAACTCATTATTGAAGTTTGGTTAATGAAATCAAAATCTAAGCAATTACTTTTGTTATATCTTCATAAGCACAAATTTTCAGTAAACTGTCCCAAATCTAATAATTGTAAAGTGAATCAAAACAAGTGCATTAGTCACTGAACGACTCGTTTAGTACACGTGTTAACTTAGCGCCAAACGCTTTATTCCCCCGATGATGGGGGAAGCATTTCCCCGTGCTTCGGAACATTTTCTGTCGTTCACTTTGGCTGCCAGCACACGACCCATATAGTATACATCGATATCAAAAACAGAGTCTTCTAAATAAATACAAAGATATAGACCTACTAGTCGCTCTCGACTGGTACAATCTATCTATATAAAGTAATTTTGGAATAAGTGGACAACAGTTTAACCCCTCATAATGATTATGGTGATGGTTTACATGCCTAATATGTAAGCTACAAACCACTGCACATTGTTAGCCATATCACACCGGTTTCAAACCTGTGAAAACATGATATTTATTTATTTCCAGTCTACGGATACTTCAACGTGTTGCCCTGGATAACGATAAGAAAGCATCAACAACGATGTAACTCTAGCTGGAAATCGTCCGACTCTCTGTTGTTGCAAGTAATTGCTGACGTCGAAACAATTAGCAGTCAGCATCAGTTACCCTAGCTGACTCAATTAAACAACACGCCATTCTAGTAAAACTGGTCTCCGTTACATTTCACTCAGTACACTACAATACTGCTCTACTTTATAGTAAACATTCAGGTCTTAATAGATGACGTAAATAATGCGCTTTACACTTATTGTGGTCAAAGGTTTACTTAGAAAACTGGCTTCCCATGGTCATGTCTCCCGCCTAACTTTGTGTTTGAATAATATATTGATAGTCCAGGCCCGGCTCCGGGCAGGGGGGAACCGTGCCACCACACAGGGCGACAAATTTTAAAGGGCGGCAGATTCCGGGATGTTAAGTTTTGAAATTGAGGGAAAAATAAAATTATTCACTGAATTTCATCACAATATATAAGATCAGTAAGAATTACTTTATGTATAGAGTCAGCTCAGCGGAGTTTAACGAAGAGACGACAACTTGCGAACGAGAGAACGTAAACCTGACAATGAGTGCTGCCTTGCATGAGTCATCAGCAGATAATACTGTCCCACTACGTAACGGCTGTGCTACGCCACCAGCATGCGCAAATGATAACTTTTCTGTCGGTCATAGATATTACCATTTGTGCATTAAGTGACAGTTTCCAACGGATTAAGAGTCATAGTAAACTTTTTGACTTCCTGTATGACGTGAGTAAAGTCAAAGACATGTCACCTGAAGTCTTGTCGGATAAGTGTACTAAACTGTGCAATGGCTTAACTCATGGTGAATCAAAAGACATCTGTGCTATTGATTTACAGGATGAACGTAAACTGCTTTCAACAATTGTAAAACCTAAAAGTACGCCTGTCGAGACTTCAAAAATTATTCTATTTGCGCTAAATGTTGGTGTCGCTCTAAGAATTTTGCTAACATACTCCTGAGTGGTCTGGCGACTATGTCTATAGAACATTAGCTGAATCACTGTATTACAACGAAGTCATAAAGGAGTTTGCCAGTGAAAAAGCTAGACGAGTGTTTTTTAACTAAGCTATATGATACATTGCTTTTTTATATTTCAATCCTAATGTTAGTATTTTAATTTTAAGTCATCACATAGGCAAACATTTTTATTGTCTCACGATTCCTTGTATTGTCTTACAATTTTTATTTTAGCCGTTCGTCGCGTCGTAAACTCGAAAAAGTTCTAGTTATTTCATAAATACAACAATGCAAACGTTCTTAGTCGTCATTTGAACGCAATCGCCGTATCTTTAGAGTAGGTCTAGTGTGCGTGAATGTGTTAAGAGTTAAAATGGGGAGGGGGCGGCACTCATAAATACTGCACAGGGGTCCCACATCATCAGACTGTGGTGTACTGACGATTGACTTCACCTCGACTACAAGGAATTGTGTTCTGAAAATAAGCACCACAAACCGCTCTCGTCTTAAATTATTCCGTCACCTGCTTGTTCTCTCATGATTGCCTATCACCGTTAACCTGTTTCTTCCTGTCTATTGTCACTGGCACAACAAGAACAGTCGTCATATTTCTACCTACTATAGAACTGCCCAGTCAGTTTCAATTCCTCTTTGTATACAAAAGTGTTCTGTTTCCTTTTATTCTATTCAGAACTTCCTTGTTATTCACTCCGTCAACCCATTTTATTCTATCCACTTTTCTTTACACCCACACTAGAGGAGCTTCTGTATTATCCCCCTCTCTCTTCCGCACATATTACATTAGTATTACTGAATACTCCACACATATAGTCTAAAATTTACCTATTTGGACGTCAACATATTTTTTTAGGGCTATAACCAATATCATCGACATAACCGTGCTTTAGTGTTTCGTTGCAAGGCCTTGTTTAACTTTGAATTGGTTTTGGTCCTTGAAACGTCATAGCATTCGTTCCACTTGACGATACTGTCACTTAGATATATCGTAAACAAATCTTCTCAAACAAACTAGCGTCACAGCTGACCTTCTCTTTTTAATGTTTCAGACTGTGTTTGCAAACGTGTTACGTCACTTTTATGTCAGACTAATGCAAACACATTTCCTAAATGCGTATTCTCGCACAATACCTGATGACTGACGTAAAATATTAAACGGCCTCTGCACTTCACGTCGAGTGAAAATCCGATAAAACGTGTGCGCGCGCGCGGAATGAATCCACAATAGAGTTTGTCAGGTATCGGTCATTCAAAGGCGTTGCGCTGTCGAATCTCTACTGTCAGTTACGAACACTGTAAAAAAACAAAACATATTACTTAAAAATATCGGTATGGAAAAGCATACATGACTTCCATGTTGTAAGATTTATGTTTAAAATAATTTACTTGAATTCGGTTTGGTAATTTCTAAAAAAATATCGCCCACCCTCAAACTAATTTCACTATTTATAGACATTTTTGTGATTATGGGGTAGTCGTTTAATATAATGTTATTTTCAGTCACTTTATCCATAAAAATTAGGTAGGCTTACTTTATTATTATAAAGAAACCGAACTACGCAGATAATCATCCCTCCTCCGAAGCGCCCCGAAGTCACTCATGGGCCCTGAGCATCTTGCAGAGGGTTCATTCCCTAAAGACGAAAAGTCTGTCTATGAACCGTTCCTCTGTAAACACGTGCAGTTACACTGCCCAGCGATCCACAGGAAGCAAATCGCTATCCACGCTGGACACTTTTTCGGCTTGCACGCGTTGTGTTGGTGTGGGTTTCGGCACTTTCCATTTAAAAAGCGTGCAAATGTAAGAAAATAAACATGAGTGAGGCCAGAAATACCGCGAATTGTGTGTGTGTGTGTGTGTGTGTGTGTGTGTGTCGCCTGCCTTTTTATAGCAGTAATTATAATAATAAAATGGAAACGTAAACATTACATAATTGAGATGTGCTTGCCTGCCGCGAACGATATATTTTCTCTCATACATGATTTAAATTAAAATGAAAAAAATATAAAATTTTGTTAAAGTTAAATGAAATGTTTTGATAGAAACTATTTCTTTGTTGTCAATAACGCAGTACACATATAAAACTTATAAAAATTTACTTACTCCATCATCAACAACCATTTTAATTTATAAAAAAAATTACCTCCTCCCCCCTTCAACTACCCTTTTCATTTATAGATATTTCATCTACCTTTCTACAGTGGATGATTATGACCTTCATTTCAGGATACTTTATTTATCAAAATTAAGCACTTTACTCTTGTTAAAACATAAAACATTGCAAGGCAAACTACCCTTTTCCCTAAACCGATCTTCACCAAAATCAATAGGCCTTGAGTCCTCTACAATTCAGAACGGTATGCAAAAAATTATTTGATTCTGTTTGAATTTGCGGCTGTTATCGTTTGCCATAGAAAAAATTCCACAGACAGACAGATAGACACACAGACACTTTTTGAAAAATGACTTTTTTTCATGTTTTGATGGTAGTACAATCAGAATCTGCCATTATCTCGAACACGATTTTTTTCGGCATGACCATACTTCCATTTCCGTATGGAACATGGAAGTAAAACATCGGTGTGGAGAACCATACATGACTTCCATATTCTAAGATTTATATTTAAAATCATTTTCGAAATGAAATATTACCATAGAAACTACTTCTTTCTACTTACTGCTTCAGCCTTAACCACAGTACTGTGGTCACTAACATATACCACCTCACGTTATCGCACTCGATTTTCACTGATGATGGAAGTCGATGGCATTGCCGAAACGTCTGGTTTTGTAGATAACATTGGACTACGGCGAAATATCACGGGAAGGAATTTTAACAAAAACTACTTCTATGTTGCCGATAACGTTGTACACATATATATAAAAAATATGCATAAAATTAATGGCTTGTATAAGTTAATGATTGATCTCCATTAAGTAGTGCTCAAGTTTCCAAAGTTTTAATATTATGATGTCCGTAATTAAAACATCAGAGCAGGTTTAGTGTGTATGAGGGTACACCGTGGACAAAAATTTTCAACATTTCCTATTGAGCGTTGCTTAGAATAAAGCTGCGAATCTACAGTGTACGTTTCACAGAACAAACACGCGGAAAAGAAGGAGCGCTCCGAAGTCACTCATGGACCCTCAGCATCTTGCAGAGGGTTCATTCCCTAAAGACGAAAAGTCTGTCTATGAATCGTTCCTCTGTAAACACGTGCAGTTACACTGCCCAGCGATCCACAGGAAGCAAATCGCTATCCACGCTGGACACTTTTTCGGCTTGCATTTGTTATGTTCGTATGGGTTCGGCACTTTCCATTTAAAAACCGTGCAAATGTAAGAAAATAAACATGAATGAGGCCAGAAATAACGCGAATTGTGTGTGTGTGTGTGTGTGTGTGTGTGTGTGTGTATTCCCTGCCTTTTCATTGCGGTAGTCATAATAATAAAATGGAAACGTAAACAGTACATAACTGAGAAAAAAATACATAAATGAAAAAATTATAATTTTATTGCCTGGCAACAAAATTATTTTAATTTTAACAATTACCATTGTTTGAAAAAGTTTAAATGAATTTTCAAGTACTTTACTGTTGTTAAAACGTAAAAGGTTGCAGGTAAACTACCCCTTCCGCTTAACCGATCTTCACCAAAATTAAAAGTCCTAGAGTCCTCTACAATTCAGTGACGTATGCAAAAAATTATTTGATTCTGTTTGAATATGCGGCAGTTATCGTTCGTCATATAAAATTACCATTGATAAAAAACGTTGCTGGTAAACTACCCCTTTCCCTTAACCGATCTTCACCAAAAACAATAGGTCTTGAATACTCTACAAATCACGGCTGTATGCAAAAAATTATTTGATTCTGTTTGAATTTGCGGCTGTTATCGTTTGCCATTGAAAATACCCTTGATAAAAAAACCGTTGCAGGTAAACTACCCCTTTCCCTTAACCGATCTTCACCAAAAACAATAGGTCTTGAGAACTCCATAATCTAGGGCTGTATGCGAAACATTATTTGATTCTGTTTGAATTTGCGGCTGTTATCGTTTGCCAAATAAAAGAAATTACCCTTGATAAAAAAAAAATCGTTGCCGGTAAACTACCCCTTTCCCTCAACCGATCTTCACCAAAAACAACAGGTCGTGAGTACTCTACAAATCAGGACTGTATGCAAAAAATTATTTGATTCTGTTTGAATTTGCGGCTGTTATCGTTTGCCATAGAAAAAAAATCTACACACAGACACACAGAGAGACAGACACACACACAGACACTTTTCGAAAAACGACTTTTTTTCATGTTTTGAGTGTAGTACAATTAGAATCTGCAATAATCTCGAACACGATTTTTTTTGCCATCACTATACTTCCATTTCCTTAAGGAATATGGAAGTAAAATCACTGAAATAGCCATCAAGTTTTGACAATAATTGAATTACAGAACTTCCTACATTTGTCTTCTGATGTGGACCTAAATAAATTATGTTATTGTCGTAAAGTTCATGGGTAGCACCGTATAGAATATACTAGATTATACGGTGTGCGCCAAAACAAACAATTCCTGAAAGTCACAGAAACCACGAATCACATGAACGCCACGAGTCACTTCAACAGTCGTTGTTATGGAAACGTAACAATGCGTTCACTGTAATTTAAGCTAGTAGAGATTAAAACGGCTCCAACAAGGAAGGAGAAAGTTTTAACGTTAAACATTATTTTCGCTCATACAGACAAACACAGACAATTATGTTTTTAAGTCTTCTTCCGGTATGGACTGCTTTAAAAATGTCTTGTATGACAACGTTTCACTCATATAACAATGAGTATCCTCAGTATTGTAACATGAGTAAAACGTTGTCATACAAGACATTTTTGACGCGGTCCATACCGGAAGAGAACTTTAAAAACATAATGGACACCGGCCGCGGAAGCCTACTTGAGAATATAAACACAGACAAGTTTTAAGTAGACCAGTTTGGATTATATCACAAGCGAATTTCATAAAAGATAAAATAATCGCAGAAGCCAAGACTCATGGTAGACTGTAGTGCAACTGGAAGAGTGATTACAGTAATCTCTCATCAAGCAACGGATCTTAAAGAGCGGGAATTTATTTGAATACCAACACAATTACCTTCAAAAGGAGTTTTTTTAATGTAGATTTCTCACGGATTCTTTAACCGCTGGTGTAGAGTTAAGTGACAAGTCCCTTATCTTTCTAACAGTGCCAATTTCATCAATGCATCAACTTAAAATTGTTTCCGTTAACAACTTGAGATAAATTCTTTAAACAATAAAAGTTATTTTTACTTTAAAATTTTAAGTTGTTTTCAAATAATTTTGTGAAATATTATTTAACTTTTAAATATAAACTTATTTAACATTCAATATTTTAGTTAAAAATCATTTTGTAAATTCTTGTAATTTAAACAAATATTTGCCGTGTAATTTGCTTAATAAATTAGTAATTACTAATTGTTATAAAAAAAACTGAGTAATGCATTTCCAGGGACTTTGTAAGAGGTAAGTGGTTCCTCTCTGTCAAATTTTAATTGTAACCTTTGTTCCAAACCGACAAGCACACAAATCAAATTTTCTCCATTAAATTAATTGGTAAAGGCAGATGAGTCGATCTGATATGTCGCATGTTTCAAAGCCGACATTGCGTTTAATACATCTGAATTATCCGACTTATCCATGTGTGATCTAGTCTGGCATTACGGAAGTTGCCACCACATCAAACGCACAGTATTTAACCAAACAGTTAGTTCGACCAAACGCATTCTACACTTGACACGATGTTACCGGACATCAGTAACACTTTAATAAGGTGAATAAGTGCCAGTCCGTCGAAAATATTTTCATATTGTTAGATTCTAGCTATTCAATTACTATATTGATAATAATAAATATTAAATGAATATAAATAAATAATAAACTTAATCATAAATAATAATAAATTTAATTTGAAAATGAAGTCATTAAGGACAGAATGAATGTGAAAAATTCAATTTTTGATTTTATTTAAACAAAAAAATTACAATGGTATGGACATACGAAAAGAATAGCACAGGAAAGATTGCCAAGGAGAGTTACGGAATGGACCCCACCAAGAAGAAGGAAAAGAGGAAGACTACCTGTCACCTCGATAGAAGAAATTCAGACTATATTGAGGGAGCGAGAAATTGAAGAAAACTTTGGATGGACAAGCAGCAGTGGAAGATGAGAATTCAATCACTTTTGTAATCTTTGGTTCCGAAAAATGTGTAAACATTGTAGAGCCGGGATAATAAAATAAAATGTTATTGTTACTTGTATACTGTTACGACGGTCTACTGGTCGTCGTATGGTACAGTGGAAAACTAAATACAAGACACCAATTAAGTCACTAATCACCAGCATTAATTACCACAATTAAACAGATTGTAATTAACAAGACAGTCTCTTATAACAAATTAAATAAAAATTGTTCACACGCAATTACCTTATGACGGGCCGGATCGGCAAGCTACTGGAAAGACACAGCGTTAACACTATCTTCAAGCCGACGAAGAAGATTCAGCACACCAGAAAGAAACGCCAGCCAACCACTCTTCTCTTTTGAACTGTACAAAGTTCTTTACTCGTGAGAGCCATGAAACATGGTACCATGAAGCTTAGTATTCACACTTGTCTCGGAGAACACAGGTGACACCTCCGTCTAGGCCAGCCGGAGAAGTCCACCGTTGCGGACCTTGCCTGAACGCGCTACCTCCCGTATTGTTCTACGTAGTTGAAGTTCTGGCCAACATTCGGAGTTACTTCCTTCATTCCATTGAGGGAGTCCATAGTAATCCTGAACGCTGCATCACCAAACAGCAGAGAGATTTTCCAGGTATTGCCTGTCGTGGATGGTGTGAGAGCGATACAATAAAGGATTTTTTTGGTGGTGTTTGAGGCTCGGGTTGTTTTAGGCTTTTTGGGGGGGAAGTAAGTTTCGGGGTGAAGGAGGCCAGTTCAGGCCGGATGGTGAGAAGGTAGAGGTACCAGGAAAGAAGAAGAAAGACGTGTGTGTGTGTGTGTGTGTGTGTGTGTGTGTGTGTGTGTGTGTGTGTGTGTGTGTGTGTGTGTGTGTGTGTGTGGTTGGATTGTCTATGAGGTTAGGAATCAGAATTGGCTTCGTATGCAAAAAACTTACGCAGCAGCGGCAGAGTCGAGTAGCTAGAGACGCCAACAATAGAAAATTCATAGCGTCAAGAGTTCAGTGAAGGTTAGTCAGTAGAGGTTTCTAAGCGGAGTATTGAAAAAGGACCTACAAGAGTATGTGAAACGGATTTAACAGTAGTAGTTGGCTACTCATTGTGCCAAGGTGGAGCGTTAAAGACTGCAAGTAAGCGGTTGAAATAGTTAGGGGTTCCTTGTTGGTCTATTAATTGATTCTGCTACTGTCTGGAGGAAGGGACGGAATCTTCCTTTACGGACGTATCGACGGAAAAATTTTTAGAGGAAAGAATCAAGGTCAGGGAAGAGTTTGTTAAGGGAATAAAGGTCTGTGTTGCTTGTTTTGGTTTGGGGAAACTGGCGATAAATCAGACGAAATGCCTGTCATTCTGTAATTATATACCGCCGTTCCAAGCGGTCGGTGGTGGCAGTCAGCAGGATTGACTGGACATAGACACACCGTATAGATCCTGCACAGGTTCAGGTCGGAGCAGTGGTTAGGACTACTACTGGAGTATTTGGAAAGTCCCATAGGAGGGCAGAGGACACCTACTCACGTAAAACACAATGCTGAAAGCGGGTCAATGAGTTCATGACGTGTTGGGCTCGTTTGGTGTTTTGAAGGAGCCAATCAGATGCGAGCTCGTTTTAAATACGTTATGTAGGGAAGTTTTGGAGTAGATCAAGACTCAGCACTGAGCTGTAGCACTAGAGATGACAATGATAATATAGGGAAGTTTGCTTTTAGTGTAAGAATAATCTTTGTTACCAGTCTTTGGACAAGTCTTAACATGTCCCCACTCTGAAGATGGTACCACCTAAGTCTCGAAGCGTCGGCTATATCGATTTTAATAAATGACCACGGATGATAAGCTTGGAAATGTTATATAATGACATAAAAAGCAAATCAATTGGTGAAGTAGAAAGTAAAAATCTGCAGGTAGATTTCTAATCATAAACGGATTGGTCAAAGCAAACAACAACATTTATAATATGCAGCAAAGTAAGTGGTCCATGATAGACGGTTTTGGAAAACTCAAATAAATATCAAAAGTTAATAGTTTCACTAAAAGCAACACAGCGGTAAACAACACGAGAAAGAGTTGCTTAAAGAGACACATGGTTAAAAGAAGAGGATGGCTAAATAAAGTGACACATGTTTCCGTAACACAAAATTATCTAACAAAAAGCTTACAAAATTAATAAGAATTGTAAAAAATTGTTGTTGGAAAGCGTATTTTCTAATTTTGTCTGTTATACGAATAATTTTGGTATGCTAATATTTAGTCAGTATTAAAGTTTGCAAATTAGATATTGATAGGTGAATATCTATTTAGTATTAAAGTCCTCAGTAGTTCGGTGTTGACAAATTAATTTTTTTCTTTTAACGGGAGTTTTCAAAAATATTAATTTTTACAAGTTTTTTTAACACATCGTTATTTTTTTTAATTTACTAGTATTTCAACATTTTATAATGATGCTACATTTGCATATGGTTTTATAATATTGGAATATTTCCAGTAATATTTTCAGTAGTTTCTACATATACTTTTGTTTATATTTTTTCGATAACTTAAAACAACTGAACCTTTAGGTGAGAGAATACAACACTAAACATTGTGTTACTGAAAGAAAAGCTTAAGTTTTTAAACGTTTCCATTCGTTTTGAGTTCGATGAGATTAAACAATTACAATAGCTAGTTGTGTCTCCATTGGGCCAACTAATGACTGAACACATTAGCCAGCTCTCCCACGGGTCGTAGCTCTGATAGAACCTGCTTCATGTATTTACGATTTCTCTTTATAATGTTGACTTTTTTAATATTGGAACTGCATTCCGCATATTCATGTTCGTGTGCAGACAAAACGAAAACCATTTATGTTATAATAAAACAATAATCTCAGCACTGTTATTTATATTGAATACAAATTAAAATTCTGTTTTGCAATTAAATTCTTGTCATTAAGTACTCTCATGTTTCTTGTAAGGACAAACAAGTAAACAACCGCGACAGAATCCAGACACACTCCAGAGGAAGACATCAGAGTAGTTATAAGAACGGAGAGACAGAGAGAGAGAGAGAGAGAGAGAGAGAGAGAGAGAGAGAGAGAGAGAGAGAGAGAGAGAGAGAGAGAGAGAGAGAAGAATGAAGAGGGAGGGCACAGTCAAACCCGAAATAAGCAACAATCAACACGCGCACGCGCGATCGCACCCGTATACAATGAATAAATATTTATTTATACGCGATTCTTACAAAGCATTCATTTTTGTCAAAATCGCAACCTGTACATGAACAAATAAATCTAGCAGCAACTGTCTCTGCTAATAAAAAAACTCATTAATAAATAATTACAGTAAACAAACTGTCACTATACAAAAAGTATGGACCGTTCTGTCATGCAAGCAAAAACAACGCAGATTTACACTTGAGAACCAATCAAATTTGTACATTTGCTTAAAAGTGTTAGTATGACAGAGTTGTATATCCTCCCCTAACCAAAGTGATGTTTGGTTCCCATGTGTTTAATGACAGTAAAACCCAAAGTTGTATTAAGTGCTCTCGCGTTGAACATATAATATACTGCAACGTTAGTTACGGAAATATGAAAATTGCACCCTTTCCAAAAGACCTGAATTTACACTGCCCTATGTGTAGGTAGTAGGTCTGTTTTATGTGCATTTATTTACGTTAACCGGTAAGCTAAATTGCGTGACATAATAATAAGGTTACTTGGACACGGGAAACAAGAAAACTGAGGTCAATAATTGAGTATGTAATAATAAGGAACAGAACAACAATTATAATAAAAGACGTCAGAGTTCAGAGAGGAGCGGAGTGTGGAACAGATCATAAACTATTGATTGCAAAAATGAAATTCTCATGGAATGGTGTCAAAATACCAACAAAGACAGAAGAGACAATTACGACAACACAAATAAGTAAGGAAAAAAAATCAAAATTCAATTATTACAGGACGAATCGATAAGGAACCTATACCCGCAACGTCTAGATCAAAAGTTAATAGAATTTAGGTATGATGAAGAAGTAAACATCACATATGAACACATAAAAGAAGCTATGCTGCAAGCAGCACTAGAAGCCCTAGGAGAGATTGAACAAGGAAATAAGACATAAAAATGGGACATTAAGGAAGAGACGATAGAAGAGATAGAAGCAAAGAAAAAACTATATAACAAATGGATGTCCACGAAAAAAGAAGAAGATTACAGAAACTACAGAGAGAAGAACAAGGAAGTGAAGGAAATGGTCAGCAAAGAGAAAAATGAAGCATGGGAAATCAGGTATAGAAATGTAGACCAGTACATAGGAGGAGCTAGGAGTTCAGAAGCATGGAGTGTAATTAAATCATTACGAACGAATAGAAAGGATAAAACCTATATTCAATACATACAAGACAATGAATGGGAGACACACTATAAAAACCTACTTACGGAACGTAGAAAAGAATTCCTGAATAACGATGAAGAAGAAATAGAGACAGAAACAGAAAATAGAATTATTATAAGGGCAGCAGAAATAAGGAAAGCAGTAAACTCAATAAAAAACAACAAAGCATCAGGCCCAGGAGGGTTAGTAGCGGAACTAATAAAGTACGGAACTGAAAAACTTATGAGACTGATAGGAAGAATGTTCGAGGAGGTTATAAATGGGGAAGATTTACCGGCGGAATGGAAAGAGGCACGAATTACATCTATTTAAAAAGGGCGATAGAAAAGACTGCGAAAACTATAGAGGCATAAGTGTCAGAGCAACAATGGGAAGGCTATATGGTAGGGTGCTAAGAAATAAAATCGAGGAAAATATAGAGGGAAAGATTGGAGAAGAACAAGCAGGTTTTACAGCCGGGAGATCGTGCGTAGACCAGATATATACACTTCAACAGATCATAGAAAAGAAAAAAGCGAAGAACAGGGAAGTACATCTAGCGTTTATCGACCTTAGAAAAGCATATGATACAGTACCCAGACAAGAAATGTTTAAAGCTCTATCACAATTGGAAATGCCGAAAGCCCTGACGCAAGCAGTAAAGAATCTATATAAAAACAACAACGTACAAATTAAAGTAGGTAACAAAATTGTGTGTTGGTTTAAAACATCCAAAGGGCTATTGCAAGGCTGCCCAACATCACCCACGCTGTTTAAGATATTTTTAGAATGTGTATTAACCATGTGGAAACAAAAATGCCATGGAATGGGAATACCGATACGAAACGAACATCTGTACACACTATGCTTCGCCGATGACCAGGTAGTTATAGTCCAGGATGAAGAAGATCTAAGCTACATGGATAAAAAAACTGAATGAAGAATACACAAAGGTGGGATTGGAAATAAACATAAAAAAGACTGAATACTTGGCAATTAGAGATGAAGAAACAACAGATTTAGAAGTGGACGAAAATATTAAATTAGAGGAACAGACAAATTCAATTACCTAAGATTCACACTGAGTAAACAAGGCACAACGGAAGAAGAAATAAAAAGTAGATTAGGGCAGACTAGAACAGGGATTAGGCAATTACACAGTGTTACATGGGACAAAAGTATTAGAAAAGCACAAAAAAAATGATATATCAGACCATAGTCCAAAGCATTATGACGTATGCAGCAGAAGTATGGGTTATTAACAAAATAATGAAAGGAAGATTCTTGCAACAGAGATGGAATTTGGGGGAGGTGCTGTGGAATAACGAGAGCAGACCGAATAACAAATGAGGAGATCAGAAGAAGAATGGAAACGGAAAGAAGTGTAATTGACTACATCGAAGAAAAAAGATTGGTGTGGTACGGTCATGTCTGGAGAGCCCAAAGTAGGTGGATCAACAAAGTGACGGAATGGAGTCCATTAGGAAGTAGAAAAAGGGGAAAACCGAGAAGAACATAGAAGAATCTTGGAAGGACAAAGTGGACGAATCTATGGAACGTATAGGACTTAAGGAAGGACAATGGGAACATCGGGAGAATTGGAAAGCCAGGTTGAAGGAAGGGAGACGGCACTAGCTGTAGCAACCCATATATATATTGTAACGTCTCGCGGTTTCCTCCGAGTCAATTTTGATCTTATCGTCACTGTAATTATTTAATAAAATAATTATGTTTTATTTGCCCCACGTTGTTAGCGGCATCTTGTAACGTCTCGCGGTTTCTTCCGAGTCTATCTAACGTCTTACCTATATACTTTCCTACTTAAACACCACGTTTGTACGTCATCTTGTAACGTCTCGCGGTTTATTTCTCTGAGTAGTAGTAATTTTACGTCTATTTATACTCTTCGAAAATCTCGCTTTTTTAAGAGTCACAGAATTTGTTATATTTTATGTTCAATGTTTCCAAAAATCGAGTGTGTGTGATTATGCAAATATTTTCTTAGATTTTATTTGTTTGAAATCAGTACCGTTGTCTGACAGTAGCGAGGAGAGAGAGTGCAAAGAGAATTACTCTCTTAGTATATGATTAATTATTTCAAATTTCTCCGCTCATGAGACCAGCTGACTGTGACGTTTACAAACACATTTGAGGTTATATTAACTCCAAATGGTACGTAATATTTTCTGGTTGTCCGTTCTCTTCTCAGTCTTCTGATAATCTGTAACCAACTACCATCTACTGAAAATAATACACATTTTTATTCAAACAACAAAGTATTCATTGAATTTATTGAGCATTTTTTTATCTTCTCCCAAAACAGAAAGGGATAATCGATTCTTACTGACAACACAGGATTAGTTCGATCTTATTTTTAAACATATAGTATATAACAAATATTTTTATTTTTTATTTCAGTAACAATAAAGAAACAATTTATTAATTTCCCAGGGTTATTCTAGAGTTCTTTGTACTATGAGAAAGTCAGAAATGAATATGGATTAATACCAAGCTTTACATAAATAATTTTTGTAATATAATTTGTACTATTTAGATTATGTAGTTTATTGGTTAACCGCTAGAGCGCAGATTACGTTTCTTCACTGAAAACACGAAAATGATTTAATGGCGGCCGGAATGTTCACAAGAACCCGTTCTGCTGGTTTTTTGGTTAACTAAAAAAATAATAAAGTTTATTTTCACCTCTTTTCCTGAAGTATTTAGAGAGATGGTGCTGTTTCTAGTGTTATAAAGTTATAGTTGAGGTGTAATTTAGTTAAATTTTACTCGGTAACGATCTCACCAAAATGCCGAAGTTCTGTGGGCTAGGCCTGGATATCGAAGGTTGATTTTTCAAGGTTTCATCAAATTACGGGCGTGAATGGTTCTATTCGAAGGAGTTCTAAAATGTAGTGGACATCACTCGTTAATTTTATTAATTTTGCACTGCTTATTCCAAATGGTTTGTTAATTTCTTTAATTTTTATAGGCATTACACTTTTTCAAAACGTTCACTTCCAATATCGTTTAACAATTAATTCAAATCTTTTTAGTTGGTTACGCTTAGTAACCAAGAATTTTTTATGGTTTTTTATTGGTGAATCTATATAGTTTTTAGTATATAGGCTATTATTAATTCTTATAAATTTATTTCTTCTTTTCATAAAATAATCCTTTTTAGATTTTATTTATAATCGAATTTAATTAATTTAAGGTTTTTCTTTATATTTTTCCTTAAGCTTGTACATTGGTATTTTATATTTTAATCCCCTTTAATTTGATTTATTTATGATTTATCATTTACTTAATGTATCCTTACTCTAAACTATTTTTCCTATGCCATCTTGCTAACATAGTATTATTTTATATTATTATTATTTTATATTTAACCTTGGGTTATCTTATATTTAAACAAAATCATTATATTAAACACAAAGATTATTCCTAGGTACGAGACCTTTGTGGCCTACACAATACAAAATTACACAAAATACAAAAAATACAAAACTTGTCAGCAGCAATATAGTCCACTGCTACAATATTGATTGTTTTTCATCTCCAGTACCAATCTGTGAGATGCTCTTTTTAAAAGTTTACACTTTCACTAAGTACACTATATTTCACTTTGTACACTATATTTCACTTTGTTATTGTTTACAGTGTTTTGTAGTACAAAGTTTTTTATAGCTTGGTACATAATACCCATTTCTGACGTTTAGAATGGGGTGATTAATGGTTTTAACGATGGTGATTGTGTTATCATATTTGGGCAGGGGTTATGTAACGTTACAATATATATATATATATATATATATATATATATATATATATATATAAATAACGATTGTACAGACTAATACAAAATTGCACGACAAAGTCTAGGAGTGTGTTCTAAAGGTCAAAGTACTAACATTTACGGTCTATCTATATTAAAGTATTATTAAAGGTCAATCTATATTAACATTTGTTTTAAAAGGGTTTGTTACCGGTATATTTATTGTTAAAGATACATTATCAGATACAATGTATTCACAGCGGATGTTCGATGTGGCCTCTATTTTGTTGAATCCACCACTGAGTACGATGAAGCCAAGCTTCTTGAGCACGTCTTATAGTGTTTAGACTGTTATTGATATTTGCTGCAGCTCCCATGATGCGATTTTGGATTGCGTCATGGTATGTCAGTATACCTATAATAAGCCAGCAATGTAAACAGTCTAATCGCTTACTAAATAGGATAGTCTACATTCCTAAGAAAAGAGTCTAAGTGTATGAGATCGGGTGATCGTAGGGGACACTGTACTGGTCCGTTCCGACCAATCCAAAATATATATACGTATTATTTAAATTTAGAGCTCATATTTGAAGTTATTGTAGTCCCTAATAGTTCTGTGAAGTTTATTTATTGCTGTCCATCATTTCTACACGTCGGCGTTCCAACGTCCGTTCTGCTGTTCTAGCTATCCGAGACCCGGCCGACAAGGCAGCGTTACATGGGCGACCAGCAGGCTACTCGTTACATGTTGACGACGGATGCTGTTGGAAACTCGCCGTGGCTCAAACGGAGGATGCGTTACAACTTAAAGTCACAAATTTCGTCTGCGGTAACGGAGGGAAGGCGTCGACCTCGCATCCCCTAGCGTTCTAGGGTTTCTTTTGTTCTCCGTCGACGACCTTCCGAACAACCCCTAGATCACCCGAAGGAGAAGGCCGAGTTCCTGGGCTTGTGTTTTGAGCGACAGTTTGCTCCAAACCCGCCCCCGTACTTGGTCTTTGATGAGTAATTCGAAAACGAAGTGGAAGGCTTATTGTCACTTCCTGTCACTGCAGTGCCCGAATTGTCTCTAGGGACAACGTCTTAGACCGGCTAGTTGAAATCCGGCTTCTGGCCCGGACAGTGTTTCAAACATTATTTTCAGTTGTCTTCCTAAGTAAAGAGTCTTTGGTGGAACTCATTAACGCGTGTCACAGCACAGACTGACCTACTCTTGCGAGAAATGGCAAAAGGCAACAGTCTTAATGATAACGAACATGGAAAAGAGGGTTCCATTATCGACAACCTCTGGCCTATTAGTTTCCTGTAAGCCACGTCATAGGTACTCAAACAGCTACGTGTATAAGTCTGTCTCGGAAACTTTGACGTTCTGCTCCCGGGCAGTTTGGTTTCCGCTCAGGCCATTCCACCACTCATCAGCTAATGAGACTGATGAAAGGCGAGCGCCGGGGGTCGGAAAGAGCAGATCGTAGGCTGATTCCTAAACATCGACTGTGGCTGTCTCGACAAGATCTTGTTCAAACTCAAGAAACCTAGCTCCCAGACTGTTACCTTCATCTGATTGCTAGCTTTCTGACGAAGAGTACCTTTCGCATAAGAATAATGTCTCTTTCGAGAGATGCATAAGTCAGCGTGCCTCAATGTCCGTTCTGCTGTTTCAGCTATCCGATATCCGGCCGACAAGGGAACGTTTAAATGGAACCAATAGGCTCCTCGTGACATGCTGAACTTCTGACGATGCTTTGGAAACTCGCCGTGGCTCAAACGGAGGACGCGTCACAATTTAAAGTCACAGATTCCATCTGCGGTAACGGAGGGAAGGCGTCGACCTGCATTCCCTAGCGTTCTATGGTTTCTTTTGTCCTCTGTCGACGTCAACGACGTGAACTGTGGACTGGACTAACAACTGGAAGGTTTCCGCCAAAAATAATAAGTTTCCACGGAGTTATTCTTCAGTCCCCGGAAGGAACCGCAAGGCCGAGTGTCGGTCTGGGCATCTGAAGCCAAGTACCTTGATGTCCACCTCGATCGTCCGCTCGTCTGATGTCAATGTTGCCAATATTTCGCAACAGCGCTATGCCCCGACAGCTGGGTAAGTCAATCGTTATGGCGTATTTGTTGCCTGTTATCACCTACGCTGTCCTTGCCGTTAGTATGAGAGGAGATTCAAATCGTTTTCGACAAGAGGCTTCCGCCAGCGGTCAATGTCTCCCGTCGGTTCCCTTCTCGCTTGTTGATAAGCGGACACTGTACACTGCTTGGATGATACCGTGCGGCGACTTGCATGTAATGTTACGTACGAGCCTGGCAAGGGCTTATGATGACGTCCTCATACCCTATCTTGGTAAGTACCGTCCAAGTGATTGTAAAAAACTGCCTCGGCACATACTGTGCTAGTGTAACTTAGCACTACAAGTCGTTATACATACATACATCCTTGGCTCTACAGCCCAGATCGAGTTTTGGCCTCTAAAACAAATTGCCTCCACTTATTCTTGTCCTGAGCCATCCGCTACCAATTCATTGCACCCAGCTTCCTCGCATCACTGCCGCCCTGGTCCAACCATCTCTTCTTCAGTCTTCCAATCTTCCTTTTTCTTATTGGCTTGTGTGTCATAATTATTTTTGTCGTACGCTCGCCATCCATTGTTTGAGCGTGTCCTGCTCATTTTAATCTATTAATTTTGGCAAATCGGACAACTGTAATGGTTTTGTACTTAGCATATAATTCATTATTATTTCTCTTTCTCCAGACTCCGTCCTGTCGAATTGGCCCATAAATCTTTCTCTGTATCTTCATTTCAAACACAGCCAGTCTCTGTTCATCAATTTCTTCAATAGCCAGGACTCAGAGCCATATGTCACTAAAGACCTTACAAGTGGCTTACAAAGCGTGGTTTTAGTTTCTGTGGTTAATAATCTTGATTTAAAATGTTTATTCAGCTCGTAATAGCTTCTATCAGCAGCCAGAATTCTTCTTTTAATTTCTTTTGTGCAGTTGTTCTCAGCATCGACACATGTCCCCAGATATACGAAGCCAGATATACTCTTTCAAAATTATAGCCATGTATTGATGTATATATATATATATATATTGATTGTGCCATGTACATGATTATATGTATACTATATAATCACAATCACAATACCCTACTATATAATACCCTTCACAACGCCGTGCTTCATGATTTATATGCGCTCTCTGAACAGACGTGCCCAGGTTGGAAATATGAGTGTTTACTAAGTGCAATAGGATTTCTATTTTGAGAATATAAATGTTTTGATCGTCTGTAGTTGTAAACCTCTGCTTTTCGGTTGTCAATTTGTTTTTAGCTCATTTATGTTAATATAGGCCCTGTGTGTAGGTTTACTGAATATTCGTTGGCTGAGCTTGCGTTTCGTTGAGTGTACGTTTCTGCTGTATGTTTTATTAGAGCATTAACGTGCGGTAACCCGTGTACATTATATCCTAACGAGACTATCTTACCATTTCGTGTTGCAATACAAATATTACGATTAGGGCTTTAAAGTAAGTATTATAAAATTTAAAACTACAAACGAAAAAACGTTTTTATTTTTACGTTGGACTTTTTTATCTGACATGAATCACACAGTACTTTAAGCGTTGTTTCATGTCTGAAAGCTTTCTGTATGCAAACTACAAGCGCAATATGTTAAACTCGGTGGATTACAGCTTAATGGGTCTCACGAATACTAATTGCATCGATTTTCTATTGCCTGAAATATAAAGCTATAAATATTTGCCTCGAACGTTCCAACATAAATGTATAAATAATTCAAACTAAAACATCCTATAATTAAGTGAATTATAGCTTAAAAGGTAAATTTATATCTCTTTTAGTCTTCCCAATATTCGTTGCGAATTTTCATTGGGTAGGACAGTGGCGTATAATAAGTTACTTCCAGTAACGTTTATTACGGATTACATTTCGTTTCAGTTGATTCGAGGTTTGTCTGGGTCCTTGCCTCTCGGACGTAAAATTTACGTGCATGTCGCCTCACGGTCTCATCCAAGGAGCGGACACCTAATCGACTTCTCAGAAGACGAGAAGGGAACCGATAAGGGGATTTGGCCGCTAGCCGAAGACCCTAATAGAGAACGCTTTGCAACTTTCTTTTATGAATAGGGGTAAGGTATTCCCAGACGGGGATGGCATAGGTAATGACCGTCAACAGGTACGCACTGACATTCAAACTTACCTAGCTTGCGGTTCATAGGTTTATTGACAGATAGCCGGCCTTGGCAAATACCGATCACGTCCAGGTGATTCTTGGAAAGGGCCTCGGCAAATACTGTACTAGAACGTATACAGTACGAGCATGCCGTTGTAACGGCCCTTAAAACTAATTAAAATATTCCGACTGAACCGGGCCACTAGGCAGGAGCTCCTTTTGGAAGCTCGGAACTAGGAAACCATAGGGACGTCTCGAGACGCGCATCCCTACAGCTCTGTCATGCGTCTAGTTGATTCGATTCGATGTACGTGGTGATTTAAAAAGAAATAGAGAGAGAGAGAGAGAAAGAGAGAGAGAGAGAGAGAGAGAGAGAAAGAGAGAGAGAGAGAGAGAGAGAGAGAGAGGAGATAGGGAGAGAGAGAGAGAGAGTATACGTACGTAATGTTTCTCTTTCTATGTCTCTCACCGACCACTCTGTCACCGTTTGTGTGTGTCTCTTCTTGAGTGTCGTGTTAATATTCAGGTTTGCAATAAGTGCAATAAACATCCATTTTTTGTTTATACTGTCTAGGGATGAAATGTGTGAATTTTAATCATTGGCTATAAACAATTTTAAATATTTTGTGGTGTCAAATTGAATTATCATCATCAACACCCGTATACGGGCAATCCATGCGCATACGCCTATTCTGAGTACTACAATTGACAGCCAATAAGTTAATTGCACTTGCCCATATTCTTTTTCTAAAAAGAAAAAGTACATTAATGAAAGCTCTTGGTAACAGTAATTAACCAAACTTCCGCTTCCATAAGCTTTTTTAACGTTTCCCACTTGGTATTAACGGTTAATCTGCAGTTAGCCACGAAACATATCAGGAAGTTTGCTTGTAACGTCCAAATTAGAAATTTGTGAAATGACTCGTTTTATAAATGCAAGTAGGTGTAGGTAATTCATTGCCAGTCGATGAGAGTGCAAGATGGCGTAGCATTTTTATGCTAGGCTATCGCAAAAATGGTTCGAAATATTGTTCTAAAGCTTTCACGGTACTGTGAAAGGCTCTTCACCACAGTACTGTGGTCCTGGCGTTTGACACCCCGCGTTCAGGTGGACTAAAATTCCTCGAATTCCACTGAATATGGCAGCCATTGCTGCTGCTGAAACGTTTGGTTTGTTTGTAAACCTTGGACCACGGCCAAACAGCCCAGTAGATACTTCTGATACAATGGTTCGAAATATTCGGAAATGGTCCTAAGGTTTTGAGAATTATTGCTGGAAGGCTATCAACTTCGACGACGATGGGTGCACTACCCAACAGTTGCTTGCAAATAGGCGAATCACAGTCGACAAAACTGAGGCTGAATTAGTTATGAAACTAAATTATCTCTGAGCGTATACAATGTTGAAGAGTTTACCTATATAATTTGGCAAACGTCACGAAGGAATTCTTTAAAAACTTTAAGTGGGAGGAGTGGAAACATCCTTCTTACAGCCCTGGCTTTGAGCCATGTGATTTCCACTCACACTGATAAAGAAGTCTAAAACGGGATTGTTATCGGATTTTGGACGGAAATGTTTTTAACAATGAGAATGAAAAACTTGTATCACTCTACGATATATGTTTATATGGGATAGGCCTATATATGTTTATATTACGACATTTATACGGGGTACTGTAATTATACCTTACTGATGTAAATACTATTGTAATATTAATGTGTTATGTAAATCTAATGTAAATATATTACACTTGCGTGTAATGTAATGAGTGTAAAAATGTGCTATGTGTAATATAAATAATAGTTATATAATACTAACACAAAAAATAATATGTATAAATAGCTATTATTATTTTTATATAAAACACGCGCGCGCGCACATTCATACGATAACTTAATTTGTTTATTTAATGATCTCTGTATTGCCTGCAGGCCAATAGAATTACTGATAATGGTCAAAAGGTCGACACAGAGGTTTTAAAATTGTGTCTAGTGAATTATATTGAACTCTACAAAACCTTAAAGCTAAAAGAGTTTTTATTCTACGATGTTTGGATTAAAACAAATGATGTCAATAATTAAACAAACAGGTGCACTCACATATTGAATATAGAATAGACTTTAGGCTCATTTTAAATATAAAGGAGATACAACAAACGCATGTTTCATAGCCCGTATGTTAACAAAATAATTTTTTAAACTCTAGAAAGTTCGGTTTAATTAGTATTATTAAGAAAACTCTTACAAAATTAATGCATTAATAACAATTATATTTCTCCTAAACAAAAAAAAAAACATATAAAGCTGTTCTTCAGTGTACCAAAAATGCTATCCTTGTGTTTCATATGAAAATATAACTCTGAAAAGAAAAACTTATGTTGACAAAAGTTTCAAATAAATGACTCTATACTTAAATACGTAATGAAAACGTAATACTACTTACATATGTACAGAATTATGTTACCTTTGCATTTCCCGACCAGCCTGCCGCTGACTCAATACGATTGCTTACTATCACGAACAAGATACTGCATGAGACTGAACTCTGTGTCTTTGATGGAGGGGATAAAGTATGCGTGAGTGTGTATGTGTTAGTACTGTTTGTCACTAAAGGCCAATGATTCATGTCAGCGCATGGCCCTGTTCACAGTGCAAACTGGCGTTCCTCACAAAGGCAGTCACTTTGTAATATTATTGCAGTCTCATTTTCAACGTTGAGCTATTAAGTGCGTTCAAAGACTAACGCACGTATTATTGGTTTTGTGTTTTCAACTTAGTACTTTTTAAGTGGTTGTGTTATAGTAACATTAAGAATGCGAATTTGTCAACTATCTTTGAGGATTAGCGTACTTTTAGTTACTTTCAGTTAGTGAATTATCCTGTTATTTCTTTATTTTACCTGTCTATTTACAATGTCTCTTCAATGATCATCGAAAGAAAGAAAAAGTTTCGTTGCTTACAGTGACGTTCGCGAAATAATTAGTAATATAATTGAAAAATGTGATGAAGAAAAACAACGACACTCACCGATATACCCACTGAATCAAGCAGCAAAACAAGCTACGTATCATGGTAATAAATCGGAAGGCTTCGATGAATACTTGAGAAAGCAAAGGAAATGCACACCAGCAGGAAAACTCTCCTTACAGGGGAAAAAACGTAAAACGTGTGAGAAAAAAAATTTTGTCTCGATGATTTTGATAAGTGTGTAGTAAAAAATATTGTTCAGGATTTTTATAAAAATCAAAACGTTGTGCGCACTGTTAAAAAATCCCTACCTATCGTGAAAGAAAGAATTCATTTACCATTGAGCGCTAAATCATTAACGCAAGTGTTTAAAAGTGTGGATTCAAATTGAAGGGTCACAGCGACATCCGATACGGGTACGAACATGAAATTTTACTCAATACAAATTATCAGTTCAACCTGTGATAACTTAAACACTAATAAATATACGGCAATTCTGAAAACAGCAATGTATTCAGCAAGTGAAGCTTTATAAGTAGCCGCAATCTCAGTTAATATAATTAACAATTGAAGAAGTTATACGGAAGACGTACGCCAAACGGAATAACGAGAGAATTATGCTACGTAGGAATTAGGTGTTTTCACACATACACAGATAAAGACCTAAGCAACAATATTCTGTGGTCAGATCTTTGAAAACACGCTTGCAAATACCTGTAATCAATCGATTTGCAAACACAGGAAGTACGATTTTAACTAGAAATTCTCTACAGTTTCAAACCTGTCAAGGGGTGTTTCGTCGACCTGTTCGAGATTGTCAAAACTGGAATAACGCATGATTTATTTGAACAACCAATCAGCATCCAGTATTTAAAACTGACGCCAACTCAAAGCGAGGGGTAGCATGACTCTTCGTTCGGATCTTCAATGCGCTAGTCGTGTATAAATAATGTACAGAAATTTTTCAATCACGCAAAAGTGTAATTAAGTTTCATATTCGAGAAGTAGTCGGCAGTGAAGATGAACTAATATCGTTCAACAACTCTCGCTGCGTAAAACAACGTTAATTAATTAAATTATTAATTAATTAATCATCATCCGTGAAGGACCTGTGCGACAGAAGGCTACAGCATCTGTAATTGCCAGGACATCTTCTACAGCATTGATCAACATCAATTCTTCTGTGCACAACCATCAAAGGAGGACCTCTACGGATTCCTATCTTCGGTCAACGCATCAAACAGTAAGAAATAGATTCATTGATCAATGAAATAAGCACTAAACAAATAATAAAAGCAATAAACAATTTTTAAAAGACACTAAGAATTTAACACTTTGTAATTTTAATTATAAGATTAGCTCTAACATAGTATAGGAGTGTTGAATGGAAAGTGGGGTGTAGTTTTGGACGTGCAAATTATTGCAGACCTGTTCTTTAGCACTGGTTTGGGAGATAGCAATCTCTTAATTAAACCAGATAAGAGCCATAGGTCGTTTGAACGTCTTAATCGTTACTTTTCACACTCACTCAGTAATTATAAGTGTTAGGGTAGAAATAGGCTAAGTCCTACCATTAGCCTAATCAAGTTTAAAAATAATTAATTAAAATTAATCAAGCAAATAGTAAAGTGTTATTTGTAACAATTCCCCTTGAAAACCACAATCACTGAACGAATCCTGAGAAAGAGTGTATCCATGCGCTGAGCTAAGCTGAAACCGTGTCATTTGTATCTGGGATTTGTTCTGGCGCCCAGGTAAAGTAATATCACGGTAAGTAACATTTTATCTAACATACAAATATTAGATAATTGTGTTAGATAAAAGGGAGCGTCGTAATATATATATATTTATGTTCATTCACCAATCAATGAATTCATTCTTCATTACCAATGTACAGATTATAAGTTAAATGTAGTCGCATTCATAAGCGAAGTTTTATATGTGTACTACGTTATTGACAACAAAGAAGTAGTTTCTATGGAAACTCACCGGCTCCCATTTTCTATCACGCACCA
This sequence comes from Magicicada septendecula, assembly GCA_034769895.1. Lineage (NCBI taxonomy): Eukaryota > Metazoa > Arthropoda > Insecta > Hemiptera > Cicadidae > Magicicada > Magicicada septendecula. Next base: position 306,444,920 of record CM068373.1, on the reverse strand, counting down.
GCGATCGACCGCAAATGTGCGACACGTCCTTATAACCATTTTCAATGTTAAAATATTATTGTAATTATTATTATTATCAGAGCTGGATACTCTTACCAAACGCTAAAAGAGTTAAACCAGCTAGCGTTGGTAATATTTTTTCTAATTGCAATACTAAAGCAATACTAAATCCCATCCGCAACATCCTTTACAGTTGTAAAGGATGGGAGAGACGGACAAACGTGAAAAAAAATACTGATAATAGATTTCACAATGTGCTTCCAACGTAGGCTTACGTACTGCATTAATACTGGAAAAATACTGGTTTCGTGATCGTAATTAGGGTTGTGAAACGTAGTCGACCATTGGATATAATGAGACTTGACTGCCAATCTAGTGGTTCTGGCTTCGATTTCTGGAGCTTAGTAGATCAATGAAAGCTAATTGACCCTTTGTCGCACTCAAGATCACAGGAAAGGTCAAAGCAAATCGAGAGTGATTTTATCGACGTGACTTAGAAAGGCCTACTAATAGTTCATAAAATCAACCACCACACGTTTCAATATTGTGTTTCGTATTGACTAGTATTTCAGGAATGCTTTACAGTGTTAACGTTTGAATGTTCAAAGTAGCATCTTCCAAGTACATACCGAAGTTGTGAGAAAGACAGCAACAGAAAAGAAGAGACAGAGTGGCAGATACTCAAACATTGTTTAAGTAAGAGTTTAGGAGAAGATGATAGTTAAAGTGTGTGTGTATGTGTGTGAGGCAAACGAACGTGAATGTTTTGCTCAACGATGAAGTTGTGGAGGAGACGCTTTTTGAAGTTTCAGATAACGCGTTGTAGAGAAGTTGTTTGTTGTCGCTGGAGACGTAAACTGTCTGTACTGTGTTGTTGTTAAGCTGATAAACAATGAAAGAGACACTTCTGTCAAGTGACAACATTGTAGGACGTCCCAATGTAGTGTATATTTAAAAAACGTTTGGTATTTTATCTACGCCATATTGTTTAGTGTTTACTTGTCCGTAGTGTTTAGGATAATATTGCCTTCGCGACTTGCAGCATTTACCGTTTTCCCCACTTCATTCGCCATTTCACTGTGTCCTGGGTATGTCCTGTGTTAATACAGCCAGTTCATCGTGGTTCCACTCCGGGTTCCAAAGAATGGACTTTGGAGGTGGTGGTCGACTCTAGTATTTTCAATGGCCGCCTTGAATAGTCCATTCATTTTAACATGCTCGTAACAAAGCAGCCTCTTTTTTTCTATCCTGTCTTTTGCACAGGGATCACATACAGTACTGCCAAAGGAGTGGTAGAAGAGGCCACTGGCCTGACCATGACCTCTTGCGGAAAAGTAAAAATTTCGAAAATATTTGTAGTTGGCAGTAGAGATATTTCTGTGTCTTCCACCTTTGCTTAGGAAAACATTCCATACCACGTATGGTTTGTCTTCCAGACGACACCTTGAGATATTTGCTCTAAATGTGCGTGTGTGCGCGCACGCTTGTATGTAGGGGGAGATGGTTAAAGGCGTAAGGCATCTGGTAGAACAGAATGGAATTATAGGAGAACACAGTCAGGCTAGATAGGATACATAGAGGGGTGTGGGAATTGAGCAAGAAGAAGAAGTTACGAGTTCCTTAGCCTTCACTTAATTTGTCATATTCCGATACTTTTAAATCTAATGTAACCTTTAACCGATTTCGTATATATTCGTGGCGTTTTTATTGCAATTTAGAACATTCCTGTGTTGTCGTGTCTCAGCAAAAACTGTTTTTACACGGTGAACAATTACTTTGTGAAGTTGAAGGGAGCGTAACGTTTTTGTACTATGTTAACACGGTACACACGTTCAAAGTAAACATGTGTTGTTTCGACAAAAAATTGTATTTATTCACGGAAGTACACTTTACAACATGTTAGTAACACTGCGCAAACGATACACTGCAGCTTACTGCAAAAGAGGGTAACGCTTTTTGTATGTAAACTTCTCTTTATGACATATTTTAATTAGACAACGAAAAAGAAAAAAAAAAAATACTTCAGTCCTTACAGGCAGCCGTAAATATTTTCCTTTCCTTTAAATAAACACAAACTGACTGTTATGACTCGTCTGTACTGCCTTGAAAAAATGAAAATAATTAACGTTGGATGCTATATATCTACAAAAAATTTTAAATTTCTAAGTCACGTCGAGAAAATCACTCTCGATTTGTTTTGACCTTTCCTGTTATTTTGAGTGAGACGATGGATCAATTAGCTTTTGGTACGTTTAACATAAAATAATAACTAAATATAATCAAATCACTACCGACTCGGAACCTAAAGTTTTTATCGGTAATAATGTTTTACCTTATAGCGTGGACCAGTTTTCGCTTATTATAAGCTTCGTCAGAGGCTGCCACTGGGAGCGTTGCCCGTTTGTTCTTGGCGACGGCGTCGACTTTTCAAAGATCGATGTTGTGTGTGTGGGGTGTGATATGTTCGAATAATACGTGTGATTTGAATTGTGTCTGTTTAGTTAATCAAAGGACACGTCATGGACAACGAAATCCAAGAATGAAATAATAATTTGGTTTCGCTCAAATGAGAAATGTGGACGGTTATGAGAATGTCAGGTAATTATGATTGTTTCTGTCCTTGTAACTCGAAAACAGGTAAACGGATTTAGATTTGACATTCAAACTATTTGACAATCAATTAAAACTAATTGTGTAATTAAGAAATTAAAAACGGGGGGAAACTAATCAACGTTCTTTTGAATTTGAAATAAAATAACTTTTGTACTACTGCGTTTTTGTGTTTGTTCAAGTTACTGTAATGTCTGTTTGAAAGGAAAATATTGAGAAGTAGTTAGAACAATTTATGAAAATAATAATTGCAAAACCTGGTATAATCTATAATTAAATCAGTTAATTAAGGGAAAGCGTGTAGTAAGATTTGTCAAGCTTAAACGCCAGATTGGCTGGGTCATGTGGAAAGGACAATACATTTATGACTGAAAGTTTTTAAAAATTGAAGTATTTTCATTCAAGAAGAGAAATTGATAGCATTTGCGATTGATAAAATGAGTAATGCAGGAATTGAAGACGATAACAGTAAGGGGTTGGAGAGGAGGATTTTAAAGGAAGCCAATGCTTACAAAGGGCTTTAGTGCCGAATAGTAGGTAGGTAGGTACTATAATGTCTAACAATTATTCCATTCTTGTTGTTGAATGTTTTGCTGCCTGATTTACAATTTTAAATAATTGAATCGTTTTCTTAGCGGGGGTTGTTTTTGAGTTCCTATTTCAACCTCAATCAGGAGGCTGGTTGGGTGGCCATGTTCTGAAGTCGCTTGGTCGTTATACCGTATTCGTTTAGTTGTGTGAACACTCTGCCGTACCAACGTATCTAGTTTGGCTGCGTGTTATTTGCTGAACATACCGTTATTAAAAACTAGAAATGTACGAGAAATAGAAAAGTTGTGATTATAAATGTATTAAAATAACGATGAATATTAGAAGAATCACATACACTGTGTAAAGAACAGTGGAAAAATGAAATAGGCGACATCAGTTACTGGGAGTGCACATTATCCTTACAATAATTAATCTGCTCTACTTGTTAATAGTTACGTGTTGTAATTAATTTCTTTCCGCATTTAATATAAACTCCTGCAGGTGGCTAAATAAATAAAATACTAGGACTACAAATAAATAGGTGACATAAGAGAAGCAATTCCTTCTGGAGGAAGACTTGGCACTGCTCTGAGCGCCTTCTTTAAAGGGGATTCACTAGCATCCAAGCGTTGTTTCACTGAGCCTAGCTGTTACTAGCACGGTAATTCCGTTTATTATATTCAAAATAAATATTTAAAAAATTTTATATTAAAACTTGTTGTAATTAAGGAGAGTACCTTCAGTTTGCAGACCAGTAAACTTCATTAACATTTACTGCGTGAATTAATTAATTCAAATTATGAGACGGAAAACTCGTGTAAATACTCTTCAAATATCTACCATAAGTTTTTAATTTCTTAAAAAGAATGTTTTCTCGAAACTCTTGTTTTTCCTTTAAAAGTTGTTTAGTATAAAATATAGAAAGTTTTTCCAAATTCGTCAGGCATTCAAGAGAAAATTTCATTACATCCTTCGAAAATGTAATACTTATTACGTTTTAATTTATAATCAGTTTTATGTTATTATAAAATATAATACAGATAAAGATGTTTTACATATGACTATATACTTTTTTTAATTTGCAAAGTTATAAACTCAGTTTCATTATAATCAATTCAGGACACTTCCGTTAACGTAAAAATATAATATCTCTTATTAACAGTAAATACAATTTAGGAACGAATATACTGATATTTATAATTAAGTTTCAGTATTATATAACTCTTGATGGTAAGTTTCTAAACATGAAAGTAGACATACTTTAATTTAAAAATAAAACCTCCTTAGTGGTGTTAAACCTATCCCTTGATGCGTATTAAGTAAAATTTATAAACACAAAACTTACTTTTCGTATTCGGCATTTCGTACATCTGACTCAAAAATATGTTGTTCAATGCACAATCTTAATCCTCGTCTGTATAAACTTTCAGCTTCTCAAAGATTCGTGGAAATCATTGGCTTACGAACCTCTATGTCTTTCCATCTACGTTCGTATACGTCTCTCTCTCTCTCTCTCTCTCTCTCTCTCTCTCTCTCTCTCTCTCTCTCTCTCTCTCTCTCTCTCCACTCTTTCTCCCATCAGCAAATGCACTATTTCCCGAATCATTAAAATTGTCGTCGTTCTTCAGTTTTGTTTTGTTTATTACTTTATCGAATCAAGATATCCTTTAAATTCGCGAAAATATTTTTCCTCATCGCTTCTGTAGGACCCAGATGTCCGAACAATATGTTAATAAACTTTTAAATTAGATTAATAAATTCTTAGTATCGTGGGCTCTCTAATTTTCTTAAAACTAAGGAGCATGCTGCTTAAACTTCGTACTGCCTATGTCTTTGGCCTGCATTACTTTGTCTCCTATTCAACCGTTACCTGTTGAGTGAGTATCACTTACAGTCACGGTACACGGCATTTAATGTATTCTTTGATTTTCATCCTTACTGCAATTTTGTATTACTATTTTCCAAAACTAAGAGAATGTAATACGAACAAATTGGCCATTATAAACAATGTAACTGATCCCTTGATATTTTATGCAGTATGAAATGCAAATTGTTAAGCTCGCTCATTTACTTTATTTACTTACCCGTTCTCCCTCTCAGTTTCTTCCTTCGTGTCAAACAATTTTTTGGGATATTTTGGCTTATGCATAATGATCCACTGTTCAAATCGTTTCAGCTGTCGTGTTTTCGATGTTGTTACTTGTAGCGAATGTCAAGGTTTTTCTCCGATCGGTCTTAGTCAAATCCTCTCTTTCCCTTCTGCTGGCCATTCGCTTTGTATTCGTTTCTCAAATACTATTTCATTTCAGATGCCATAACATCCAGTTTTCTTCCTCCGATATTTTTCAGGTCTTCAGAGCAAATATAACTTCTTCCTCTCATTACTTTACAACAGCAGCTTCATTTTCAAAAACCAACCAGAAAGTTATACATAATTCTCTTCTTCTTCTATGCAAATGGGACTACACTGTAAGAGGTTCCTCGCATTTTAGTTTCCATTTTAGTCTGTTCCTCCAGTTTCCCTCTTACAGACTGTGTAACATTACATTAGGAACAACTTAATATCGTACCTGATTTAATGAAGACTTTGGATAAGAAGCTAAACAACAAGAACAATATCTTCCAAGATGATAGTGAAGAGGAACGACTAACCATTTCAGACTGACTAGTAGTACAACTGACCGTACCCAAATTAATGATTTAGGCAAAGTGATGCAAAATACATTCAACCCCGATTATGACATGAACTTTCAATAATGACAAAATAAATAATTATAAAGACAGACGGCTTATGAACCAGTACTATAAAGAAACAAATGGTTTCATTCAACGTATCATAATATCAAGATAATCAAAATACAAATTGAGGGATAATAGGCCCAAACATGTAATACTATGTAAAAAGAAATATTAGTAAGTGATTAATTTAAATGATGTAATGAAAATATAACAAACCTTATTATAGATACATGAACCATACAACTAATTGTAACAAATAGTGATCATAAGATTGTCCAGAAAACAACAAATAATAACTTGTTCACAGTAATATTTTATAACAAGAGTGAAGTTCTTTTAATGACAATAAAATGTAAAAACCCATAAAACCAATAAGAATAAATATAAAAACAAAACCATTCTAAAATGATACTGAAGTACAATACAGTTAATAAATAAACTAATGTACATTAATTTTAAGAAAATACTATATGTAAGATTACATGATAAAAGTGGAAATAATACTTACATGAGAAGGTAACAAATAATTAATCAAACAGTCAAAACTAGATAGATTAATTATTTATAAGTGTGACAAATAGAATCCAAACAGTGCAATACTGACCAGTGATGAAATAATAAACCAAGTGTTTTTTGAACAAGTATCACCAGTCAAGTGCTAATATTAAGTATATACCAAGATAAGAATTGGGAGAATATTTGTTTATATTCCCAATTCCTTAAACCTATAGGAATATGACTATGTTAAAGGGGAAAGGGATACCAGTAATTATGGTATTAAACAGTAATCAATTAATTAACAAAGCAAAGTAGACTAAAAAAAGATGTTATTGATAAGTGTTAAACAATCGTATAGATTAAGTAAAAAGCAGTTTATTTGTTCAAATGTTCAGTAGAATCATAGCCATGTGGGCATGAAATTAAACTAATAGGATAGTATATCCTTTTGTTTTGTTAAGATAGTGTTATATGTTAAACAGTTTTTATGGTTGTTAAAAGTTAATTTAACTGTTAAAGGTTTACTAAGATATCAGTCATGGAAAATGACATTAAGGTAAAATGTTTATAAACATGGTGATGAAGATAACACCAGTACATAGGCCAGGTAAAACCAACTTTTGTAAATTTTAGATAATAATGTTAGGGATTTTGTAAAACAAATGTGGAAGAATAAATAGATTTATAGTTAATAGTGTACACAACGAATCTAGAAACAAAATAATCCATCTTAAGTTATTTAAGAATAATTCAAATAACAAAATTGTAACATCTGTATTTCTTAAGTAAAAGTAGGCATGTTTAGTGTCTATATGTCACAAATGTAAAGATCAAAATAATGCTGCTAATAGTTTTAAATTCCCAATCAGTACAGAAAAGTTATACTAATTCAAAGGGTTTGAACGAATTTAGATTTTAAAATAATGAAAGTATATGACAATGTATATCCGAATCAACCAACCAGATTCCAAGTTTACCCTTAGCAACCAGAAATTTCGGATAAATAAAATGAGACTTCTTTAACAACGATCATAGCGTATAGACGCGTTTTTAAACGTCTAATATAATTAAAAATAAACTGTGAAAACACGTTCCAGACATATTAATACAGATAGAGATACATAACACGAACTATTACAAACAAGTGAGGAACATCCAGTATTTGAAATAGAAGAATCAAGAACCAGGGAGAAGGACCGAAGCAGACGTGGGCCCTATCTTCGACTAAGAACCATACAAAGAAGAGGATTTCGTGACTTTGACATTTTATTATATTATGTATCAACACCAACTTTTGTATACACGACTTTTTAAGAATTAATCAACTAAAACTACAGACACCATATCACACCAACACTAAGAACACTCACTAATAACACGATTTGAGATTGACACCTTTTCAAACACCACAAGAACCTTTGATTTTGATAATAATTATTAAACACCTAAACTGGACATAACCTATAATAACTAGTAATCACGATCCGACTGCGTGTGTGCACATTACACTCTAAACTTTGTAATATCGTTGAACTGTAAAACTTGAATTTTGATTTATAGAATAATATTTTGTTTAAATATAATCCCCGACCAGATACGCCCTGAGATATTTTATTTTTATTAGAACAATAACCGACGCATTCTTTTGGTCTGTCTAAATACGGAATAATATCTGCTACTACTGTACCAACTGGTAAAAAGAAGACGTATAATTTGCGCCACAATTGTGATTATTATAATCAGATTTAAGAAACAATTAACCAATGCTTTACTGAATAAATGATTTCTATAAGTATATATGTTTGATGTTATATTTGCGTCGTTATTATTGCTGTTCCATTTAAAAAATAAGTTCACAGAGCACAGCGGACACCACAACGGTTGGCAACGGTGGGTGACGTCACGGAAACGGTACGTATAGTGGGAGCGAGCGGCAGATTACAAAATCATTCGTCGTTCAACATAACGTATTAATAATTACAAATTGACGACTCCAGTGCGAGGCGAAATAAGTCGCTACATTTATATATTTGTTACGGATCGACGAACCCTTCAGTGGGGCAGAAAGTAAAGAGAGACACATTATTTATTTGTTACAAATTGACGCTTACAACGGGCGGTGTATGTAATTTAAGTGCACACAACATAACATTTAAATAAGAAGTAACCTATCCATATATTCGTTACAAATTGGCGCATAACAACGTGGAGCTTGGTCAAACCACGAAACGTACCATAAATGTTATTGAGTAACGTATATATACATTTTCGTTACAAATTGGCGAACCAACGTGTGAGGCGTTTAATTTAATATAAATTAAATTATAATTCATAGACAAACAAACAAAAACAAACAAAATGAGGAAGCGAGAAACATCGCGAAAACGAACGGCCGAAACCAAGAAAGTATACGAATTAAACATGGAAGACAAAGTAGCAACACCGGTCGAGGAAGTAGAAGTAATAATAAGAGAGGACCAAGGAGACAGACAAGAACCGGACAAAGTCACAGAGAGCGTTGACATGAAGAGCATTATGGAATACTTAAAACGGAGTCATGAAGATTTCAGTAAGAAAATGGAAGAACTAAAAAGTGATAACAGACAGTCTACGGAGGAGAGTAATAAGAACTTAGAAAAATTGAAGGAAGAATTAAGTGAGAACAGTAATAAGAACTTAGAAAAGAGTAATAAGAACTTAGAAAAATTGAAGGAAGAATTAAGTGAGGACAGTAATAAGAACTTAGAAAAAATGAAGGAAGACTTGAGTAAGACGATGGAGGAAATAAAGAGTGATAATAAACAAACAAAGGAGGAATTGAGCCGAGAACTGAAAGAGAATAGCAGTAAAATGGAGGAGAAAATAGACGAAAATAATAGAGCATTGAGGGAAGAATTGAAGGGAAATTACCAAGAGACCATGAAAAAATTGGATGAACACAAAGAAGCACTGAAAGAAGAGTGGAATAACAAGATGGAAATTAATAACCGGCAATTGCAGGAAGAATGGGGCAAGAAGCTAGAAGAACCGGTAACCGAAATTAAAAGGGTAGAATCCGAGACCAAGGAAAAGTGTGAGCGGATGAACCATGAGATATTGAGCGTCCGGGAAGAAACGAATGGACGAGTTGAAAATATAAGAACCAACCAAGCAGTGATGGGAGAAAGATTAGAAGGTATGAGTACTAGTCTCAATCGAGTACAAGACCAAACAACTGCCCATAGAGATAAAATTAATTCCCTAAAAACAGACAATGTACCGGTGCCCATACAACATGCGAGGAAAATCGAGAAATTATCGATTTCCAAAATTATAGAAGAAACCCCATGCTATTCTTAGAACGGGTAGAAGAGAAAATAGCCAAAACCGGAGAAGACAGATGGTTTGTGATCAGGAGTATGCTGGACGAAATGTTCCGAAAAGTCTATGACAATTGGTGGACGGCGATGCGGCCGAGTATACAAAACTTCCAACAATTTAATAAACAATTCAAATCTAAGTATTGGTCTGACGCCACGCAACATATGATAAGAAGTGACATAGGATTGGGCCGATATGACCTGCACGGCAAGCAAACTCCAACCGCATATTTTCTTGGGAAAATAAACATAGCCAGACATTTAGAGCCTGCAATTCCTGCCGAATGTTTAGTGAGGCTATTAGCTTACCACTATGGTGGAGAAATTACAAGAGGCCGAATAAACGGACGCATACAAACCATCGAGGAGATGTCGACATTATTAGCGGAGATGGAACAGGAGAAGAACTTCCTCCAGTACAGACGAAGGAACGATGAAATAAATAGAAATAATGGTCGCCGCGACGCCCAATATGAAAACAACGGGCAAAGACCGAACAATAGTTACACTATCAACGCGGTTACCAAAACCACAATAACACTAACAACTATCCACGAAATAATGCGGCAAATAATAACAACAATAACAACAACCACTATTACCGTAGCTCTCCTACAAATAATAACAATAATGGATACCAGCGTGCCAATGACAGAGACCACCATTACCAGAACAACCGAGGTTATAACAACAACTACGATAACCGATACAGGCATAATAATAACGGCAATAATAAGAATCAAAACCAAACATATCGAAGACATGTGAATTATGTAAGCATTGACGATAGAGATGTGGGAAGACGTTCGTACCAGGGACGAACAAATTATAATGGGAACCGTGGGAGGAGTTTTCAGGAGGAGAGTAACCAGCACTACCGTGATGAACATCGGCGAAGTAGGAGCTGCGACGACAACAGAAATAACAGAAACTCAGTGACGTTCGATAATAACGCCATTGCGGTACAAGAGTTGCAAAATAGAGACAGACCCAGTCAATCAGACAACAGGACTGAGGAGATCAGCCCTGATTTAAACGGACCGCGGCAGTGAAAATCCATCAGGTCCCATCACTGAACCGACAATTTGGGTACTTACTAGGACGAGACAAAATGACTGACGATACAATGACGATAGTGCACAATCACTTCTTAAAAAATGTGAGAGAAGAACTACTGAACGAAGACACGATAGCGCACAATAGTTCGAATAATGAGATCGCATATATCATCGCCCAAGTGAATGAACTAGAGACAAGATTCATGATAGATACGGGCGCAAACGTGTCGTTAATCGACAACAATGAATACATCAAAATTCAAAAATATAGTAAGGCCATCTTACCAACTTTACCAATTCAAAATATAATTTTAATCGGAGCCACCGGAAGGCAAAACAAGTCAATAAGGAAACAGGTATCATTAACATTATCATTAACCTATGATTTTTCTAATAGCTAGTAATCTACCATTTAATCTACTAATAGGCTGTGATATTTTGAGAAAATATTCAGCAATAATTGACATGAGACTGAGGGAGGTCGGCCGTATACTCAGGACATATTGTTTTGATAAACACCAGAAGTGGAGGGACTACATTACACAAACAGAGAGCTTTATCAACTTAGCTTACCACAAGATACTCCATATACCATAATGCATGAAAGACTACCACCCCGAGAAATTAGTGAAATAATCAACTTCCCAAACAACCCAGATTACCAGTTCGACAACGTGAGGTTCCACAGCAAACTGAATGAACAAGTGGAGAAAAGAAGGAAAAAATACAAAATAATTCAGCAGAAAATGATCCAGTACAAGATTGGAGACAAAGTATTGTTAAAAAACCGCGAATTGCCAAGTTCTAAGGAAGGAATAGCAAAAAAAGCTATTATTACTGTATAATGGACCATATGTTGTTATAAAAAACAGTAACAATAATACTTATGTCATTAGTGATGTGGAAACAAAAAAAATTAAGGGGCATACAACCAAGTTTCCTTATTAATGTATTATGAACTTAATAAACAAAGTTGAAAAAAAAATACCACAAAATTCTAAAAAAATAGTAAGATCAACTTAAAACTAATTATTTATGAGAATTAATATGGAATTGAAGAATTTATGATTATAATACCACAAAATTCTAAAAAAAAAAATAGTAAGATCAACTTACAACTAATTATTTATGAGAATTAATATGGAACTGAAGAATTTATTATTATAATACCTCAAAATTCAAAGAATATAGTAAGCTCATCTTACCAACTTTGATAATCCAGAATATAATTTTAAATGAAGCCAAATAAACAAATTTGAATATCTCAGAATTCAAATAAATAGTAAGGACAACTTACAGTACAGTTTGATAATGTTATTATGAATCAAGCGGATAAACAACTGGGAATAAATTTCCAAATTCTAAACAAAATAAGCACCTCTTATTAAATATAATTATGAACTTATTATTGGAATATAAAAGAAAGATGCAACATCCATAAATCAGAAGAAACCATAGTGCTATAAAACGAATAAGAAAGGACAAATGTAGACAATCGACGATGAAAATAAGACGAGACTAGAAACGAATTTACTACAAATAACCTATCATGATTGTGAGAGATTTAACAACAACTAAAGATGCAAATACTTGTTATGTTTTAAGTGAATGAAGAATGAAGATTAAGGAGTACTGATGAAGAAGGAAAGAAGATAGTACCAATTGAAAATAAAAAATGTTATTAATACCGCCACAAGAAAATAAACATCTGAAAGAATCAATGGAAAGAAATACTTAGATCTGAGAAGTTAATCTGAGTGAACCATCCCAAGAATATATTATTATATTATTTTTATTTGATTTAGTCGTGAATAGAGTAGTGATTATTAAATGTGATTGACTGACGACATAGCTCCAGCAATCGATATTATTGATGTATTATGTATTATAAGGACAGCGGGGTATTAGGTCAAGAGAGCGCCCCGACTGATTCCAAAATATATGGTGATTAAATTGTTAGGGAAGTAACATGTTCCAGGGATAGAACACTTATAAAGACAAGTATACCAGATCATATAAAGAATAACAAATGATAATGTGAAAGAGAAGATAATTGATAATTTCAACAAAAACAATATTTTATTAAAATGATCAAATTTGGTGGCAGGGTAGTATGTAACATTACATTAGGAACAACTTAATATCGTACCTGATTTAATGAAGACTTTGGATAAGAAGCTAAACAACAAGAACAATATCTTCCAAGATGATAGTGAAGAGGAACGACTAACCATTTCAGACTGACTAGTAGTACAACTGACCGTACCCAAATTAATGATTTAGGCAAAGTGATGCAAAATACATTCAACCCCGATTATGACATGAACTTTCAATAATGACAAAATAAATAATTATAAAGACAGACGGCTTATGAACCAGTACTATAAAGAAACAAATGGTTTCATTCAACGTATCATAATATCAAGATAATCAAAATACAAATTGAGGGATAATAGGCCCAAACATGTAATACTATGTAAAAAGAAATATTAGTAAGTGATTAATTTAAATGATGTAATGAAAATATAACAAACCTTATTATAGATACATGAACCATACAACTAATTGTAACAAATAGTGATCATAAGATTGTCCAGAAAACAACAAATAATAACTTGTTCACAGTAATATTTTATAACAAGAGTGAAGTTCTTTTAATGACAATAAAATGTAAAAACCCATAAAACCAATAAGAATAAATATAAAAACAAAACCATTCTAAAATGATACTGAAGTACAATACAGTTAATAAATAAACTAATGTACATTAATTTTAAGAAAATACTATATGTAAGATTACATGATAAAAGTGGAAATAATACTTACATGAGAAGGTAACAAATAATTAATCAAACAGTCAAAACTAGATAGATTAATTATTTATAAGTGTGACAAATAGAATCCAAACAGTGCAATACTGACCAGTGATGAAATAATAAACCAAGTGTTTTTTGAACAAGTATCACCAGTCAAGTGCTAATATTAAGTATATACCAAGATAAGAATTGGGAGAATATTTGTTTATATTCCCAATTCCTTAAACCTATAGGAATATGACTATGTTAAAGGGGAAAGGGATACCAGTAATTATGGTATTAAACAGTAATCAATTAATTAACAAAGCAAAGTAGACTAAAAAAAGATGTTATTGATAAGTGTTAAACAATCGTATAGATTAAGTAAAAAGCAGTTTATTTGTTCAAATGTTCAGTAGAATCATAGCCATGTGGGCATGAAATTAAACTAATAGGATAGTATATCCTTTTGTTTTGTTAAGATAGTGTTATATGTTAAACAGTTTTTATGGTTGTTAAAAGTTAATTTAACTGTTAAAGGTTTACTAAGATATCAGTCATGGAAAATGACATTAAGGTAAAATGTTTATAAACATGGTGATGAAGATAACACCAGTACATAGGCCAGGTAAAACCAACTTTTGTAAATTTTAGATAATAATGTTAGGGATTTTGTAAAACAAATGTGGAAGAATAAATAGATTTATAGTTAATAGTGTACACAACGAATCTAGAAACAAAATAATCCATCTTAAGTTATTTAAGAATAATTCAAATAACAAAATTGTAACATCTGTATTTCTTAAGTAAAAGTAGGCATGTTTAGTGTCTATATGTCACAAATGTAAAGATCAAAATAATGCTGCTAATAGTTTTAAATTCCCAATCAGTACAGAAAAGTTATACTAATTTAAAGGGTTTGAACGAATTTAGATTTTGAAATAATGAAAGTATATGACAATGTATATCCGAATCAACCAACCAGATTTCAAGTTTACCCTTAGCAACCAGAAATTTCGGATAAATAAAATGAGACTTCTTTAACAACGATCATAGCGTATAGACGCGTTTGTAAAACGTCTAACATAATTAAAAATAAACTGTGAAAACACGTTCCAGACATATTAATACAGATAGAGATACATAACACGAACTATTACAAACAAGTGAGGAACATCCAGTATTTGAAATAGAAGAATCAAGAACCAGGGAGAAGGACCGAAGCAGACGTGGGCCCTATCTTCGACCAAGAACCATACAAAGAAGAGGATTTCGTGACTTTGACATTTTATTATATTATGTATCAACACCAACTTTTGTATACACGACTTTTTAAGAATTAATCAACTAAAACTACAGACACCATATCACACCAACACTAAGAACACTCACTAATAACACGATTTGAGATTGACACCTTTTCAAACACCACAAGAACCTTTGATTTTGATAATAATTATTAAACACCTAAACTGGACATAACCTATAATAACTAGTAATCACGATCCGACTGCGTGTGTGCACATTACACTCTAAACTTTGTAATATCGTTGAACTGTAAAACTTGTATTTTGATTTATAGAATAATATTTTGTTTAAATGTAATCCCCGAACCAGATACGCCCTGAGATATTTTATTTTAATTAGAACAGTAACCAACGCATTCTTTTGGTCTGTCTAAATACGGAATAATATCTGCTACTACTGTACCAACTGGTAAAAAGAAGACGTATAATTTGCGCCACAATTGTGATTATCATAATCAGATTTAAGAAACAATTAACCAATGCTTTACTGAATAAATGATTTCTATAAGTATATATGTTTGATGTTATATTTGCGTCGTTATTATTGCTGTTCCATTTAAAAAATAAGTTCACAGATCACAGCGGACACCACAACGGTTGGCAACGGTGGGTGACGTCACGGAAACGGTACGTATAGTGGGAGCGAGCGGCAGATTACAAAATCATTCGCCCTTCAACATAACGTATTAATAATTACAAATTGACGACTCCAGTGCGAGGCGAAATAAGTCGCTACATTTATATATTTGTTACGGATCGACGAATCCTTTAGTGGGGCAGAAAGTAAAGAGAGACATATTATTTATTTGTTACAAATTGACGCTTCCAACGGGCGGTGTATGTAATTTAAGTGCACACAACATAACATTTAAATAAGAAGTAACCTATCCATATATTCGTTACAAATTGGCGCATAACAACGTGGAGCTTGGTCAAACCACGAAACCTACCATAAATCTTATTGAGTAACGTATCTATATATTTTCGTTACAACTGTCATGCACTTTTGCCGTAGTCACTGTTTAATTTCAAGATAATCTTTTCCTTTCTTTTTCTGTTTTGCTGTCAGCTACCATCCCAATACATTTTTAGACCATCTTTCTTCCAATATTCGTCCCAAGTGTCCGTACAATGTAATTCAATTAGAATCGATTGTGTCTATTATGTCCACCCACCCACACACACACACACACTAATACTTCTGCTTTCTTTTTAATATCGTTATTTCTAATTTTGTTATTTCACAACTGTGTCGCCTATAAACCAAAACATAGGTGACCAAAAAAGCAGGGGGAGCATTAATGAAGTAACACAGGAAATACACAATTGTGTATGAAAAGCAGACAAAATGTACAAAACAACTAAAACAGGTATAGTGAATGCACTGCCCAAACAATATATCACAGATTTAAAATTGATAGTTTTTTATACATGATTAAAAGTTAATGATTAAAGATACGTGATATACAAAACCTGAATAAAGAAGGCTTAAAGAAAATCGCACGACGTACAATATTGGACAGAGAATCCAGGGAGAAAATTGGGGATCAAGAGAAGCCAAGTCTAGTAAAGACAATCGGAGACAGATGTACAACGAATTTTCAAAACAAATAATAAATAAAATCGACTCTTGATAAGTGCGAGACACAAATTACCAAAGTGCGGAAGACGTATAGGCTCTCTCAGTAGAAGGTGAAAGGTAACGTAGATACAGAATGTAAGTTAAAGGGAACCAGGGTATCTATACTTATGTTGGCAGAAAGACGAAGATTGTCGTATTAGAAACATCTGAATTGAAATGATTCTGTTATTACCAACTGGAAGCTGCTTAACTCCGAATGTTAAAAATATTTAAGGAATCAATATATCAAATTGATAAACAACAGTTTTGAAATACCGATTAACACACCTAAATCGACAACGAAAACACTTTTCCTTATAAACAAAAGCACAATGACACTTCTTCAGTATTCGTTGAAGCCAGTTTTACTTTCATCTGTTACCGTCTGGACAATTCGATAACGCTAATAAATCATTTTTACGACGGAAACCTTTCAACTTAAGGAAACCTTTTCATGCTTGAACAAAGATTATCAACGTAACCTTTTTAACAAGCGAATCATTTGTTTTATCCAAAATAAATATATTTCTTCAAATGTGTGTGTGTGTGTGTGTGTGTGTGTGACAAGGGGTAGACACACACACACACACACACACACACAGACACACATTTCATTGTGTGAAATGAAGAGACAGACAAAGATAGAGACATAGAAATACATAGAGATAGAGACATAGAAATACATAGAGAAAGAGAGATATATAGACAGAGGAAAAGTGTATATCGTTTTCACCGGAGCTAGAAAGCTTTTTAAACGGGCGATACACCCAGTATTAAACGAGTACTTCCAACGAGCATTCGCCCATGCATTCTTTCACTCTTGTGTACACAATACGGTCTACGTTCTTGCCACCAGTGTTTGACATTAACGTTCTTCTTCTTTTTTTTTTATTTTCCTTCTTCTCCAATTCAAGGTATAGGCTTGCGGTCACCTCCAACTTTTACAAAATCCATTTTGTCTTTTTTTTTCGGGAACAAACCTGTTTTCCCTACTGACACCTAGGCGACAATCTAAATATGTTCCGTCCCATCCTTCTTTATACGTGTCCTGTAAGACTTTTCTGTTCCCTGTTCTATGTTGTAGTTTATCGTATAAATGTTTACTTCAAACTTTACGTCTCCTTCACAGCGTGACGACAAAATGACGACTCCTTAGCAAGAGCTTTTATTGTTGTTGGTAGAAAGGGCAGCCTCTCTTCTATGGCTTAGGAAAAACTCGGTCCTAACCTCAGCAATGGTAGTTTTCAGGACACTGACTGGGATTCCACCTGTACCTGGTGCCAAGCTTACTCGCATTTTGTTGTGGTTTTTCATTAGTTCCTCAGCAGAAATCGTCGCGATAAATTTACAAAACACAGCTTCCTCGGAGGGAATTATCGTTTGTCAGGTTTGAAAACAACGAATTCTAAAAAGCGATTTAGCATGGGCAGTTCAGCGGACAGAAAGAAAAGGACTATGTCTGTGTGTGTATAAGACTGTTGACTGGAGACTAATTTTATATGTGTCCGTACCAAATTAGTTGTGCCTTTCAGACTCCATATAGAATGAATTTGTTTCCCGCTTTTTAAGCTCTTTATTAGTATTTCACTTTTCTGTTAAACTCCATAATGACGCCAATATGACAGAATGAAAATGTGACAATATGACACTTTTCCTGTAGTTTTTACACAAAACTCTACTATACTACTACTATCACTTCCTTTCTTTTAAACAAAACAAATTATACAAATATTCTTGATATGTAAGTAGACTTAGGCAGCCGAAATGAAATTTCTAAGACAAGGTTGTTCTCTCTTGAATCAGAGAAGGAACGAGGATATTAGATGCGATTTATACATTGTATCATTGCACCAGAAGATTGAAGATCACAGAAGGTATGGTGTGAACACTTGAATCGCATGCCTGATATCCGTCTACCCGTGGCTACCTTGGGCTATCACCCTACTGGAAAGAGAGGTGTCGGTAGGCGGAGGATGAGATGGGTTCCGGAACAGGTCTAGGGTCTAGTCCTTGAAGTGGTGTTGATGATAATGATGATGATGATGATGATGATGATGATGATATAAATAGAGAGATGTTTTTAGAAGTTTATTTATCTTGAGATATTTCTACCACCAAAACACAAGAAACATAATCACATACGGTATACACATTACGAGATTTAAACTCGTACATGCTCAATTGTTAAAGATTTTCTAAAACATAATCTATATCCGTCTACGCTACTTACCCGTGTTTCGCAATCCTTTACATCTTCAAGACCCTCTGATTAAAGACCAATCTCTTTATCGCATCAATAATAGAAACACTATACCTAGAGTTTCCTGTTCACTTGTTCCATCGCTTTATCATTCTAACATTGCTTTGGGTAATTCTCCGAACTGACTATTTCAAATTAATATTTTCTGCTTTATTTCGACAAGCGTGTTCTCTGTTTCCAATGTGCTCTTTGATTTATTGTTTCTCGCGCTTCAGCTCCTCATTTTCTCGTCGCTCTTCTACAATATGGATAAGAGCCTCGCTTTTTATTCGTTTCTTAAATACTATTTCATTTCAGATGCCATAACATCCAGTTTTCTTCCTCCGATATTTTTCAGGACTTCAGAGGAAATATAACCTCTTCCTCTCGTTACTTTACAACAGCAGCTTCATTTTCAAAAACCAACCAGAAAGTTATACATAATTCTCTTCTTCTTCTATGCAAATGGGACTAAACTGTAAGAGGTTCCTCGCATCCCAGTTTCCATTTTAGTCTGTTCTCCCAGTTTCCCTCTTACAGACTGTCATGCTCTTTTGCCGTAGTCACTGTTTAATTTCAAGATAATCTTTTCCTTTCTTTTTCTGTGTTGCTGTCAGCTACCATCCCAATACATTTTTAGACCATCTTTCTTCCAATATTCCTCCCAAGTGTCCGTACAATGTAATTCAATTAGAATCGATTGTGTCTATTATGTCCACACACACACACACACACACACACACACACACACACACACACACACACACACACACACACACACACACACACACACACAATACTTCTGCTTTCTTTTTAATATCGTTATTTCTAATTTTGTTATTTCACAACTGTGTCGCCTATAAACCATTTCCAATTTCCTAAGGTATCCGCTTCCGTTTTGTGTAGCAAAACTTTCATTTACAATCGTATAACCCTACTGTTACATGTTTGGTAGTGTTTCTATTCCAAATTACCGAGTGCAGTTGTCTAAACGCCTGTTTACTTTTGCCAATCCTTTGCTTCATTTTGTGCACACTTTCTCCATCGGTAGGTATAAGAAGGCACTCGCAATATAGGTATAGCTCTGGCAATGCACGACCAACGTTCTGTCTTCGATTACGAGTTTTTTCCTGTGCCGCCTGTAACCAAAATTTGAGTTTTTTTTTACAATCGATGTCAAAGTAATGAGGTAGTACTTGAATTTAAACAGATAAACTTATTCTCTCAAAATAAATAAATAAATACATAAATAAATAAATAAATACAGTTTCTATTCTTCTCAGCTGGAATACAGAAAATAAGAGATAAAATATGACATTAAAAAATTACTATTTGTATTGTAAATTGTCTATTTTTTTTGTCAACAGTAGCTTTTTTTGGACTACCCGTGAACTCTCCCAGACTTTTCCGTTCTAACCAGACCCAGAAGGTACACCTATTCAATGCAAACCATGTGATTAAAAAGTCACACTCCAACTGATAGCGTTTATCGCAATTCGCACACTGCAAATCGGCATCGCATGTAAGATGATAAGAGATTCAAAATATATAAGAGCTAACTGCCACAAAAACCCGCGAACGATTTGTCTTTTCTTCATTAGACATAATATTTACACATTCAAGTACCAATTAAAAATTTTTCCTAAACGAACTGTTTCTTTCCCAAGTATGACTGAGCACTCTTCCTTCGTCATCGGCATAAACTTACTTGTTTCTTTTCTCAAGTTTGTAGAAACAACCTTCTGCTCTCTATTGTTTAACAAAACAACATGAAAGTAAGCTTTTTCTGTACAATTAAATACGTTAGCAAAATCTAGAAGTATACACAAAGTTATAATTAGACGAATTTTGAAGAAACAAGATGAAACATCCAAAACACTTGAACTGTCGACACACGTAACAATTGTTCTAGAAGTATATGTAAGGTTATTTTTGTAAAGTACTTGTATTTATAAAATAATAATAATAATAATAATTAAGCAAGTCACTATACTAATCAGTGAAATCAGTTAACTAAAGTTAAGCCATTTATTATTCAATTCAAATATTTACACTGTAACATCTGCCTCCAATTCAATGAAGACCCAACACTTCATGTTACCGGTATGGCAAATATGCCAAATTCCATATCTGCCAGATAGTTGAAAAGCCTACAGTATGCTTACGTTATTACACAACACTCTACGTGTTTCTCGACTATTCCAGCGGAGGCCGGCTATAATGTGTGTGTGCGTGCATATTGCTGCTACTTTGAGATGACGGACATTTACGTGACACTTGTCACGCGTCCGTAGCCGAGACTGATCCAGATTTCGCCGGTCCGCGCACACTGTGTTCAAGGCGGCAAGCAATTACGCTCTATTGTTTATTAGTAGTGCTGTTGCTGCGTAGTATGGACTATTCTGGAATTTTAGTGGGGTATAAGTACAAGCACTCAGTGACGCTTAGTTCAATTTTAGTGGCGATTTATTCCAGTGCGGTTCGAAGTATTGTGGCGAAGTGTTATGTGTTTTATTATAATTGTGCGAGACTCTACTAGTTGCCATTATTATTGCTTATGAACAATTTTTACTTGATTTGTTGTAAGAGACTATCTTGTTGATTACGAACTGTTTAATTGTGGTAATGAAGACTGGTTATTAATGACTTTGGTGTTTTGTATTTATCTTGAGATCTTTCTGCCACCAAAACACAAGAAACATAATCACATATGGTATACGCATTACGAGATTGAAACTCGTACATGCTCAATTGTTAAAGATTTTCTAAAACATAATCTATATCCGTCTACGCTACTTACCCGTGTTTCGCAATTCGTTACATCTTCAAGAATCTCTGATTAAAGACCAATCTCTTTATCGCATCAATAATAGAAACACTATACCTAGAGTTTCCTGTTCACTTGTTCCATCGCTTTACCATTCTAACATTGCTTTGGGTAATTCTCGGAACTGACTATTTCATATTAATATTTTCTGCTGTATTTCGACAAGCGTGTTCTCTGTTTCCAATGTGCTCTTTGATTTATTGTTTGTCGCGCTTCAGCTCTTCATTTTCTCGTCGCTTTTCTACAATATGGATAAGAGCCTCGCTTTTTATTCGTTCATAATGGCATTTCTGCTGCGTACTCCACAAATAGTATGTTAGACTGAACATGGTTTATTTTACTTTTCAAGTTAAAAAATAATGATTGTCTACGGAGTAAATCTTATGAACATGTTGCTTTAAAGGAACACGACTAAATGGGGGCACAATGGAATATACCACGGTTTGTCCCTGGTCTTCTTTCGTATATTTTCCTGTTGTTCCGGTTTTAATATATAAGTCTTTTTTTTTACTTCCTTATTTTAAATGACACCTACAAAACAACTCCTTAATGCAGTTACATGTTTTCTACAAACAGTGTGTTCAACGAAGAAAGACTTCTTACTGTATCGCACAGTTGGCTTATGAGAGGCAGTGAAGAGAGTCGTACGCGTAAACCCATACAGTGTTGCCAGTTCTGTTCTCCAGCCACCTCATAATACAGTAGAGCAGGGATTCTCAACCTTTTTGTGATTGAGAGCACCTTTCATAATCCGGTGCAAGTGGTAGAGCACCATGAAAATTTAATAATAATAATTATAATAAATACACTCACCAGGCTAATGAGATCCTTGGGCCTGAATGTTACTCAGAATTTCACTAATATCTAAGGAGAAGTCGCTTGCAGCCACACGTAAACAGTCCTCCAAATGTGAGTCATTTAATCTTGATCGTGCTTTGTTCTTGATGTATTTCATTACTGAAAAACATTTTTCGCACAGGTAGGTTGTCCCAAACATCGCCAAGCATTTGAGAGAAGCATTTCGCAATGTCGGAAATTTCATTGTATCATTTGCACCCCAGAAATCTGTGATCCTTTCCTTTTCGAAAAGATATTTTAAGGCTTGAGAGGACTGGAGCTCTAATAATTCAAGTTCCGCGCGAGCAAGATTGTGCTGTTGAATAATCTAAATTTTTCTGAGAGAGTCCACGTTGAATTGAAACGGATTGAGTACCATATTAAACAACGGCTCACTTTCTTCGAGTACATGAAAACGTGTAGCACACTCTTTCAACAGATCTTGAATTGCCAGAACGACAATTTTAGGACACTCCGAGTGGGGACGACCAAGACTCGAGACTGTATGTGCCACTTCAGGAAAATGAACCAAGTCATTTTTACTTGCCGTCCCGAGGAATCTTTGTAACTTTGATCGAAAGGAAAATATAATTTTTTTTCAGTTTACAAATTGTGTTTTTCTGACCCTGAAGACGTTTGTTCAGCTCGGTGAGATATTGAAATAAGTCTAACATGAAAGCAAGATTGATCTTGAAAACATCCCCGAATATTTCTGGAAAATTAGTGACATAATCGTTGGCAGAAATAAATGCTTTGATTTCTTCGAAAATTTTCCAGACCCTTGTAATTGCTTCCCCGCGACTTAGCCAACGAACATCCGCATGTAGGATTAGCTCTGAATGTGGCGCTGATAAATCATGCAAGAAGACTTTTACTAAGGGTTTATTCAGGGGTTTAGAAACCAAAAAGTTGATCAACTTAACTATCAGTTTTAACTGTTCTGAAATTTCAGGAACAGATATAAGATGACTGGCTAAGTTTTCAACGTGAACTAAACAATGATAGTGAACAAAGGGAGGTAAATGTTCATCATTTTTCAGAAGAGCGACAAATCCTTTATTTTTACCTACCATGGAAGGTGCGCCATCAGTAACCACACACACGAGCTTTGATAAGTCAATGCCATTAGGTTTTAGGAAATTCGCGACAGCGTTGTAAATGTCTTGCCCCGTAGTTGTACCCGGGAGCGGTAAAAGTGTTAAAAAGAAATCTTCTACAATTCCTACATTATCTATACAACGCACAAAGCACGCCAATTGTGCTACAGAAGCAATATCTGTTGATTCGTCAACAGCAAGAGAAAAATAACTACATTCAGACAGTTTCTGGAGTGATTTTTGTTTAATTTGAGCCGCGATGAGGTCAACGCGCCTGGCAATAGTGTCATTACCAAGTGGCACATTTTTTTGCCGCATTAATCAAAGAATTCTGTATTTCTCAGGTATACTTTCAGCGAGAGTTGTCACTGCGGAAACTATGCACTCCTTCACAATTTCTCCACTTGTAAATGGCATCCCATGCTGAACAATTTTATGAGACACAGACACAGACACTTCGGTTGAAAGTTTGTTAACTATTGACATTAAATGAAAAAGACTTCTGTTGACGTTGGAGTTGCGATTTTAACTCTTTGATTTTATGTATCCCTGGATCTGATCCCGTGGGATATTGATCAGAAAACGCACTATGATGAGTTTTATAATGTCTTTGACAATTTGCTTTTCTGAAACCCGATAAAGCTGCATGACACAAAACACAAATAACTCCGGTATTCTCGTCATTAGTGACCACCAAAAAATCTGTCTCCCAGTTACCTTGAAAAGAATACAGTTTCTTTCTTTTTGCTTCGCTACTTTTGTTGGAATCTTGGGTTGATGAAGAAGGAAACTTAGGTATCGATTCTTCACTACGTTTTCGTATTACAAATTTATCCATGTCTCTTTTTTAAAAACGTTCACAACACACTTCGAGGCGAAAGGAAAATTGCAAACTGACAATAATTACGCGTATCTCACAAATAACAGAACAGCAATACTACAACCAAAATACGTCACAAAACTGGTGTACACCGCTACACTATGTCACTTCAGTCACAAACTAAATAAAACTGATAAATCAACAACACATCTAATTTCTGCTTTCCGTGCCCTCAAACGGGATGGGAAGAGAGTAGTGGCCATAGAGGTATATAGATAGAGGGGGCAAAGTATAGGCCCTCGTGTAAGTGGAAATGTCCACGCAGAAACATTCATAGAGGTCATTTCTATCCTTATCTACTGACGCATGCGCGAGAGTGGAACTCGCGCGGATCAGCTGATTCAGCGTCAGTTCAGCGTTAGAGGCAGACAAGGACAGAAATGACCCCTACGTTATTCCATCTCCCTTTTCCATCCGGACGGTTTCTCAGCCAGTTCACCACCTCTATCTATATACCTCTATGGTAGTGGCTGCTCTTAAAGTCTCATTGGCAAATTTCGAAATTTCTATTTAAAATCTGAAAATTGATTGGTTGAGCTAAGTGTAAAATGCTACGTGACTATTTCTATGAGAAGGTACTTAAAGCTGCCAAGTTTAGGGATTTCGGAGGCAATAAAATTAAAATATTTTGAATAACCGCTTCTTTTGAGGGTACTAGTACGTGTTTAACAGCCCATTTACAAGATGAGACAACCTGGCGCCTGCAGTAATAAACCCCTCGTAGGCTGTCTCTGCCTTTTAAAGCTGCAAACAATAGAGTCGGTATCGGCTTGTAAACTACGGACAATTCCGGAAACCATTGCAAGTAGTGCTCTTAGAAGTAACAAAGGTTTCCAAACAGTATTCTGCTATACTCAGTTGTTGGTGGACAACAGCTGTACGGCCGTGCTATATAGTTCATAATTGAAAATTAGGGGTCACTGTTGCTCGCGAGCACTTTTTTATACATCCATGATGAGCACCATTTTTAGTTACGCGAGCACTACAGTGCTCGCGAGCACCAGGTTGAGAACGGCTGCAGTAGAGCATCGATTTTCCGAACATCCATTAACCGAACGATCTATTATCCGAACTCAATAAAAAGTACAATTATGTACTGTACTGTAGAGTAATGTATTGGACACGTGTAGGCGTATTGGGTATTTATCGAACATAAAAATTGTATACTATAAACTATTACAATACTGTACAGTAATAAATAAACGCTGTATCTATACAGCCTTACAATCGATAAACACACTACATTAACAAACTTCGATAAGCACATTTACAGTTGATAAACAAATTGTGTCAACGGAAATCTCTGTCACTGAATGCCCGAGTCACCGATGACAACATTCAACATCAGTCTAATACACTGCTCTTTTTCAGTTTACAAGCGTTAGTAAGCTGAGTTACGTTAGTGCATTCGTTTGTTGCTGTTATTTTTAAGTTAACTACTTTACGATGTGTGCAAAAAGAAAGAGAGTAGTGCTGTCAATAAACGATAAACTTAAAATTATGGATCGTCTGAAGATAGGAAAAACAGCTAGCGCATTGGCTTCCGTATTTAACGTTGGTGAATCAACAATTAATGACATTAAAAACGTGAACTTACGCTAATGTCTTACAATGGTAAATTAACTTTTGACTTCCGTGGTAAAATAACTACCTTTAAATTAACTTTTGGTTTTTATTAATTACACACAGTTTTAATTAAATGATTTTTAGCCTTAGTAATACATTACAGTACATTACACAGGTTGCTGAAATTATATAACAGTATGTTATGAATGCTTTGTAATAAAACCTTTGTTTTTGTAAGAGAAATAATTTTTTCAATTACGATCTATTACCCGAAATATCGATTATTCGAACGGGACTTCGTCCCGAGAGGCTCGGATAATCGATGTTCTACTGATTTTTGGTATTAAAATTGTACTTGACTTTTAATTTCATCAGGCCGATTTGACCTGAGGGCTGAAAAAGCCCTTAGATTTCATTGAAAATGAAATACAAATAGTGACAGCCAAGCACCATACTCACTGCTAAGTTCCGAAACATTGAGTTAAATTATCAGCATTAATGTGAAGAATAAATTTTAATTATTAAGAATATTATCAATAATATACGTAGCTATTGATTGTCTCCTTGACAACAGCGCACTGACACGTACAAAAAATCTGCAAACCACTTATTGCCGTTAAATAGGCCTATTGCTTAAATCGATAGCCGCATAATATTTTAGAAATTCAAAACAGATTTATTAGCTGTGGGTGGGCGCGTAACAAATGCTCGCGGAAACCACCAAAATGTTGGAGGTTTCTTGCCCCCCCCCCATCACGTCAGCGTTTTTAAATGACTTCGTAGGAAAAACCTCAAACGCTTGTGTAATAAATAGAAGTAAATCGATATCATAAACACATTCCAAACGACATGCGTAATCAAAATTTTCTTACTGGACACTTCTACACACAACTTGATGGAGATGATTTTTAGAATAAGCAATACTTGAAATAATAAAATATTAAAAATACTATAATGTAAAGTAAGTAAAAATTTAAAAGATATGAAAAATGGTAAAGGAATAAGTATATTTAAGATTCCTATTGAGTTTTTAAATGTTTGGAACATGTTAAACTATAAATCAAGTGAATGAGTACAATTAAATATATAACACTGGAATATGGACTCAAGATATGACAATGCATTCAATATGTGGCTTGACTACTTTACAAAAACTGTCAGGACATCTATCCCTAAAGTCACCAGAACTACGTGCTGATAACGCACGATTCCTAAAGTCTGATAACACGTGCTGTAAAATTCTGTTAAGAAACATGAACCGACAGTTCGTGACCAAAATAAAGGAAAATTCGAGCAGGAACAGCTTAGTTTTAGAAGACTGATGTATTAGCGTTATAATTGACATGGATAACATTATGAAAGAACCAGAGATGG
Source organism: Magicicada septendecula (assembly GCA_034769895.1). Classification (NCBI taxonomy): domain Eukaryota; kingdom Metazoa; phylum Arthropoda; class Insecta; order Hemiptera; family Cicadidae; genus Magicicada; species Magicicada septendecula. The sequence goes on along the minus strand of CM068373.1, from coordinate 306,417,582 downwards.
GATGACGAAAATTTTCAGTCTAATAAACTCAGTGTGTACTGCCTTTGCAAAGATGAGATATGTTGTGAAGAATAACAAAGCAACCTTGTGTTTGAATGGGAAAATTTTAATGTTTTCTTTTTGCATGTTACAATGAGCTTTGGACCAATAGATTACTCAACGAACACGGTAGAAAAACAGGAAAGAAAGAAAACGATTATAATAGAATGTGAAAGAAGAGACAGGAGCCTATTAAATGCATATACTAGAGAACTAAGGTAAATAAAATCATTTACAGTGTTGAGAAACGAGACCAAGAGATTTTGCTAAGCGAAATGAAACCAATATATTCAAGAAGGTCAACAGACATAACGGGCCTTTTAATAAATACAAGGAAAGCTGGATGAGTACTTTAGCACAGTCCAAAACTGTACCAAAATACCCGTAATTATTGTTCACGAGAGACAATGAGATCGTGATCTACAATGAGAGTAACAGATTACTACGCGCCAGTGAAACCGATAACCACCGCTAACACAATACATAAAACTACAGCGTTTAAAATGGGCTGGTCATGTAGCCAGGATGGGGAAAGACAGAATAACACGAAGACTATTGAATACCGGAATCCACGGAAAAAGACAACTGGGAAGACCGAGAAGAAGATGGGAGGACGCGGTGGATGAGGATGCGAAAGAAATACTGAAAGTGCCTTCCTGGAGGAGCATGGTTGCCGACAGAAGAGAATGGGGGGAATAATTGAAAGAGGCCAGGGCCAACAAGGGATGTAGTACCATAGGAGAGAGAGAGAGAGAGAAAGTGAAACCGATACCCATTATTTTTACTAACGGCTCTCGAATATAATGACACTCATATATGGTAATTCTTTTAGTTACGTCATCTCAATTATAGGGAAATTTGACAAAACGGGGAGTGTTCATGTTCTGAGAAAACTAGCCTCGAATTCTACCGGAGGAAAAGCAAACTAATTGCTACTGTATCCAAACAGCATTTATATTTAGTTTGATCGTGTTCAGCGTCTCAAGTGCGTCAGTAAACTCAAGTTTGTTTTGCAGAATTGTTAAGTTTGTCGAACATCATCGATTTTTGGACTCTTTTAGACGCTTAATTATGGTTTTGTGCTACTTTAAACAAAAATGTAAATATAGTAGTAGAAACTTCGTTTACTTATGAGTAAAATGATTAGATTTTAACAACATTTAAGTAATTTGTGACTGAATACAATTTAGAATCTTTCAATATGGCGGGGTTTGACAAAACGGGGATCCCCATTTTGTCCAACCTCCCTGTTTTATTTACCTCAATATAAAAATGTTGTTAGTATTTCAATTATTTACCACATCTATTTATTATTATTATATTAAAAAAATTTTTTTTGTTTGGAAATACGCTTAAAGTTAAAATTAAATGTTATTTTTATATGGTACAATACCTGGACATATGAACTTTGCAGTAAAGCTGAGGAAAATGACATTTGTTGTATATCTGAATATTGTGCATTAAGTTTTTTATTTTTAAAATTTGTTATATTTAATTGATTTTAAATGTTACATTTTAAATTAAAATAATTAAAACTGTAGTCATCTTTATTTTTGTCTTACAGTAAAATAATAAAATTTATAACTGTTTGCTAAATTCTAAATACAACAAAATACAACAGTTTATTAGTTGTAAGTTTATTCTGTTCGCAGAAAATTTAGGTAAAATGTCTCTAAACATGTGTTATGTGATATACTTTTGGTAAATCTGTAATTCGTGCTTAATCGAAATTAAAATGTTTTGAAACAAAAATAGTTAATTGTTAATATCGTCTCCGAATTCATAATATAATTTTTTTAATTTAAATTTTGCTTTCTTCCAGCTACTTACACAGCTTATGAACTTGTTATAACCAAGTCAAAATAAAAATGTAGTGATTTAGTTACATTTGATAACTAAATTTTCCTTACACATTTAATCCCCGTTTTGTCACATCGGTTGGTTGGACAAAACGGGGAGAAATGAATTCATATATAAAATATTTTTCTCTGAGAAATCATATTAGAAAATAAATATTCTAAACATTGTGTAGTCAAATATATGTGTAATATTGTATAAAACAAATTTAAAAATTTTCACATGACTCGTAAACATGCAAAATACTACTAGGCATTTTGTCAAACTTTGTCCTACACTATACACAAAAAATAATAAAAGTCACCAAGTGAAATAACTGCACAAAGATGGCAACATATACAACGAGTAAATATTCGAAATTTTTTCTAATACACTCTTTTAACAACTTGATTTTACGGAACTCGACTTTGACTTTGATTCGCAGGCTGTTCAAATTGTCTTTATATAATCTAGCAAGTTTTTGACATTGTTGAATCTTATCTAAAACAGTCAAGATGACACTACAATATTTGGGCAACTTAAGGATTTTTTTAACGATTGTAATTTCAGCTTTTCTATGCAAGATGTGTATTAGAGACTGTAAAGAATGCATCATCTACAACAGACAATTGCGTAACAAATATTACGTAAATTAAGCATCTAATGTATGCCGCAATGGTAGAAAATTATTACATCCTCTTCTCACATATCCATACTACATCAAGATTCACTTTTCTGTAGAACTTTTTTGTATTTTTCCGTCCTCAGTCTTCTCCTAACTCACTCGTTGTTAAGCGTCTCGTTCTTAAAATTCTACAAATCTTTTTCTAAATTATATCTCGGAATAACGTTCAAATATTTTTTTTAATACTGTTACGTAACGACATGACGTGTTACGCCATTATAAAACGTTCTGTTACATTGGAGAACATTGTTCAACTCTTTTCTCGGCTATTCTCGCAGCTGTAATGCGTACGTGACGCTTGACATGTGAGGCAGTATTACGTAATGCGGAACGTCTCGTGCGTTCGATGGTGTCGTTCTAGAAGCTTCTTGACTAGCCCAACGGTGTGTGTTTCTGCCATGGCCGCGCTGAAGTACTCTCTAGAATTTCCACATGTTTGTTAATTAAAGACGCATATTATGGAACCCTGCAGACTATAAATAGCCCATACCTGCCGTTTAGAGTTCAGTATTGTCGGGCGATTTACACAGTGCGGTTAGAAGTATTGTGGCGAAGTGTTATGTGTTGTATAATTGTGCGGGGCAATTGTAATACAATCGTGTTTTATATTAGTTGAGCTTTTTATTGCGTGTAAACAATTTTTATTTGATTTGTTCTAAGAGACTATTTTGTTGATTACAAACTGTTTAATTGTGATAATTAAAGCTGGTGATTAGTGACTTAATTGGTGTCTTGTACTTTGTTTTCCACTGTACCATACGACGATCAGTAGACCGTCGTAACAATACTATTATTCATAGCCAAAAATTATTACATTTGATACCAAAATGTTGAATAGTAAAATTTTCAAAATTCAAGTAACTTACACCTGCCTCGTTAAAGTTGGAATGTAAGGTTCAATGCAATTTATAAGTTTGTCTTAGTCCAGCTATATACACGCTATATAATATAAGTATTTAATTAAAAAATCAATACGCGTTTATCACAGTACAATGTTCAGACTAATACATGTCTGCTAGTATATGAGTAATTAAAAGTATAATTGGATCCAGGCAAACTGTACGGAGGAGCCTAATTAACTGTACAACACGGAAAGTAGTGGGTCAGCTTTGCATGAGTATAGATTCTCACGCAGCATATGTTGTAGCGCTCAAATAAGTTTTAACTAAACTCAGACGTTATAAATCATCTTTTAAATATAATTTAATATATTTTCATAAAAGCACTTACTAATTTCAGTTTTTCATTTTCTCGCTTACGATTAAAATTTTACTTAATTATTAACGTATAGATACTGTTTACAAAAATAAATAATCATAGTAGACATTAGAAAGAAGTATAAGAGTAGACTAAAATGGAAGTATTAAATTCTATTTTGTTTTGATCCATACTTAATTTTAAAACTTTTATTAAATTATTAGTAGCAAATTATCAAGCTGCAACGAAATGGTGTACAGACATAGGCCTATATGTTATAAAACTGATTGCAAATCTATTTTGTAATATAGCATGGACAATAATCTTTTTATTCTATCTTCCGTTTTTACATTTGTTATAATCGTAGAAGTGGAGATCTAACGTTTTTTGCTGATTCAACCATTCATTGCTGTTACAGTAGACAATTTCCTTTCTCCGAAAGCATAAGACGAATATTGCCAGAATTATTTCCAAAGAAAACGGCTTTTGTCTTCAATACATACAGCGAGTTTCAGTTGGAATCTTAAACACGAGGTTTTGTACCCGACTTGGGATAAATGGCCGAAACATTTTTATTAAAGGCTTTTGTATATATCGTGGAAGAGGGTGAACGGTGCCAGTGAAAATGTCATTTTTTTTCATTATATTTGTTGTGGATCTTTTCTATCTTAGAAATTTTCATTTAACAGCCTGTAGAAAGTGTATTGTATGACTGTATACTAGAGAAGTATTGAATAATAGAAGTGTTACTTTTTCACAGAACTGTTAATAAATTTATGCCGTCTTCTATGGCAATCCAACTGTTTCAACTTTTCAAGAACAAAATCCATGTAATTTTTTGTAAATACAGTTTTAAACAAAATTATTAATTGATTTCTCTGATTAGTGTTGCTATGAAATTTTATTAAAATTATTCTGATTTTTATTAGTTGTTTAATAAAAACAATATATTTATAATCCACGCTCGCAATCAAAGAGAAATGAGCTTGCCCTGACACAGTTTACACCATTAAACACAGCCATAGCACAGTTATGAATACGTAATGGGAATAGCAGCAATGGCGGTATTTAATGTAACATTATTCGCTAAAGTCTGTAAAACTATTAAGTTACAAAAAAATCGCTATTCAAACGTCCATATTTTATTCGCCACAATTACTTCATATGCATTTTAATCTTCATGTCTGTAAGCGGAAAACTATTAACGCCGCTATTGTATTAGATGTTGAATAGCTCTGAATACCTGAAAGGTACCAAAAAGAATGTGATGTAGTAATTAATTTCAGCGTTATTGAAGTCCGCGTGTTAAGTACACATAGTGTATAGTTAAGCACGTGTTAAAGGAACGGTCAACGCGTTTTTAATATGAATAAAGTTCAGTTTTTCTATTATGAAACTACCTATAACAAATATTTTTCTGTTACCACTGACCTAATAAACACTACTATCAGTTGTCTCCTACTGCTGAGCGAACGTCATTCTGTCGACTAATTGTTCTCCAGTTAATTGTACCGTGTGTCAGATTATCATCTGGATATGTTCACTGTACTTAAGTCATTTGTAATGATGAACATCCATACATCTCACAAAGTACCGTTATCCTGGTCTACTTACATCCCTTGGCTTACAATCTAACAATCTTGATAACCAGCCGAACTGACTTCTTGACTAGCCAATTTTCCACTCAATCGATTGAATTTGTTTACCTCTGCAGGAGTGCTAGACGGAGCTCAACGGATGTTAAGTAGCATTATAGTCAAACTAAGTATTCACTCAATAAGAGGAAAGAGTATAAGCGATAAGTGGGGGAGTACTTGTTAAACAGTTAAGTTTTGGTGTGTTGTTTCATATGAAACTGAGTCGTGGATGACTGAAGAGGAATAAAAATACGTCTCCAGCCTTTCTAAGTCCGGTGATGTACAGTAATTAATGAAGATAATGAAGGTAATTTAAGATAACCAGATAACAAGCCTTGCTAACGTAATCCTTCTATACTATCCTGAACAAACCGCTGTTGCTTAGAGTTCTCATGCTCACTGTCTAAATTTTTGGTCCATAAGTCATTGCCGAAAGATTAAAAAAACATTTATATTTAAACAGAATGCCACCCAATTACATTGTTTGTCTCATCAGATAATCTACAGCCATTTTAATTATTATTTTACCGAGTCCGTTTACTTTAAAAAGACGCTTAGCACCAACTTTATCCCCTTAGCTGTTGCAGACTTAACAAGTACTATGTCTTTCATTTCCATGTTTATTCTTGAACCAATCATTTCATTTATCTGGATATGCTTGTTAATATTCTTTTTTATATCATCAAGTAGCATATTCGCTACACCATCATCAAATCTCAAATATAAATGTAGCATGTATTGTAATTACTTTAATGTTTATTACAATAATTGTTTATGTTAATTGTCTAAATGTTTCCTTCAATAATGTTAACAGCAGATTATTAGCTCTCATAGATAATTTCTCTTCTGTAATCTCTTTTTTATTCATAATTAATTAGGTAATACGTATGTTCTTCAAAAGAAGGCAATGATGTGTTTTTTATGGCACTTCCAGATTCTACTCATATTTCTTCTCCTATTTTTTTTTATGTATTTCCTCTCCAACTTCGCTTAAATATTTGTTTTTCCTCGTTGTGATTTCCAAGTATCTGGCAAGTAGTTTATTATTTTTCCTTCACATATCTCTATCTATGTAATATGATATACAATCAGATACCGTGCATTAGTTTCTTATTGCATTATATCCTTACATTTTTATCACACAGTTGTATCATGTGTGACTATGCTTTCCTGTTAGCTTTGTCAATGACGTTTGCTTTGTCTTAAACCCTTAGGTTTTCAACTTTATTATTCTGGTAAGTTCTCATTAAAATTATTAAAACCAACAAAGAAAACAGATTGCAGATGGGGATACTTTTGTTAAATCGAATCTGCAAAGACTCTGAATACCAGATATCCACACGGAAAACCAATGTGATGGATTTCGTGTAACTGATGCCGTATGGGCAACAATAGATTGTACTGTCCTGGAACAAGTTAGCAATTTTGAATACCTGGGCTACAGTGTGTTATATAATCCATGCAACGACGTTGTGAATAAGTTGCGTAAGTTCAACCTTATCTGCGGGACCATTAGGCGAACCCTTATGTGAGCAAGCAGAGAAACACGCCTAAAATTCTACAATGTGCTGCCTCTTCCCATACTTCTTTATGGGTCTGAGAATTGGACTTTAACGAAAGGCCAGGCTAGTCGCATCCAAGCGGCTGAAATGATATTTCTCAGGCACGTGGGAGGGTATACTCTCCATGATCATAGAAAAAACACAGATTTATGGCAGGAACTGAATATTATGAGTATACTCGAGAGGCTCACCCAATATCGGGTGAATTGGTGGGAACATCTTTGCCGAATGGATGACTGCCGCATCCCCAAAAACTCTGGAATTATAAGCCGAGGGGACAGAGAGGTGTGGGACGTCCGAGGAAGCGCTGGAGTGACCAGCTCTAATCTTTGCCTATTTTAGACCGGAACAAACCATCCTTGGTTTAATGCGTGAAGATGATGATAATGATGAACAAAGAAAATATATCGTTATAATAGATCTGCTGATATCAGACATATTCTTGTCCTTAAATTCGGCACGATTTACTATTCACAGCTAACGCCGTGACCTAACGTGTTCCGTGTAACATCATTTTTCCCAATGCACAGAGGAATGGATACCTCACAAAGAGAAATCTCGTGTAGATGGCAGAGCAAAAATGTTAGACTCGTTACTTTCAAACCCACCTGTTAAAGCTAACGTGACCACTGATACGGAGCAGAAAAGAGTTGCACTGCCTCCTACAGCCTCCTTGAAAGCTCCAATGATGAAAGCTACCTGCTGAAGAGTATACAGATTAGACCTTGAGGAGACTCGTGACTTAGAGTGCAGCTAAGACGGTATTGAGATCCCTCTACGTAGCAGCTAATCATATAGTGTAATATTGTAATTGATACCAAAATGATGTTAAAAAACATAAAAATAATAATAAAAAGAACTTACAATACTTAGTAATAATGGTCGCAGATGGTTTAAAAAGTAGATAAAGAACAATAAGTTCAGAGAAAACGAATGTGTAGTCAATTACTACGCAGCTGTTTACGGAAGTAGGGTAGCCAAAGTGTGGGAAGGTTCAATTACAGTGTAAGTTCACTGAACCGATAAATTACGCTCAGCTTGTCGGTGACACTTTAACGAAATTATTTTTCTTCTGTTTTGTTGTTGTTCAACCCTCATCGAATTCACATGTTGGTCATTCGTATGGCTATTATATACAATTGGTTGACGCAGTTGTTGAAATCCTATATTTCATTGTACTATGGATGAAAGTAATAGGTAAAGGATATCGTTTAGTAATATTTAAATTTATAAATGTAACCAAAGAAAGGAATCCCACTATGAATGGCACCTCCATCTGCCTCTTCCTTCTCACACCTGGCTACCAACTACATAATGCACACAATTACCCCAACATGCACTACTCTTCCTTCTACGTGCCTCCACCTTCTCAACGGCCGGTCTGCAATGGCGTACGACTCCTCACAATTCCCTTACCAACTGGCCAAAAGGGAGCTTGCCCCAGACCAGCCCGAGCCTGGCCCTATATGGACCAAACTCAAACAAGCCCTCCCCCCCCAAAGAAATGAAAGGAACGAACTACTGTACGTTTTACAATTTCCAGTTACCGGACAAAGGAAAAAGGTTTTGACGAACAGACTGACAAACTTGTAACTCAACTAAACAGCTAAATCCTGTTAGGTATAGGAATGTCATGAAACGATAAATATTAGGATTTTTAAATTATGGTAAGTTATAATATACCTATGTGCATCGTATACTTGTGTGTTGATAATAAAAAAAGATGTTGGAAATACGAGGCGCGTGTTGAAATCACATAGAGTGTTAAGCCAACAGAAATGTGAACTTACTGAGGACAGTTGAACAGTTGGACGTAAGCCTACAAAACTACAAACAAGGAAATAAAAAGTAATCTAGAGAATGACACGCTAGTACATGCTGACGAAAACTAACTAGTATTGTACGAGCATGAATCCAGAACATTGAAAGTGATGAAATGTATCCATGTAATGGAAATAACATTGGAGTTTCATTGGCAAAGACGATACGGGGGAGCAGAAGATATTGGATAGACCAAGTAGAAGAGAGGACAAGAAGGATACAAACAGAAGCTAAAGATTTAAGAGCAGAAATCAATGGCAATAATTATTGAGAGGTGTAATGTAACGATAGATGAAGTAACTATCAAAACAAGATCACTGACAAGGTCGAAACATCCAGTGAAGAACTAGTACCGCACACGTAGCGAATTGTCTGGTTGAGACTTACTTTAGAAAAACCACCGCCTCACATCCGAAAAACGAACAAATCAAAGATTGTATACCGAACATAGTATATTGTTACTACGGTCTACTAATCGTTGTATGGTACAGTGGAAAACAAAATACAAGACACCAATTAAGTCACTAATCACCAGCTTTAATTAACACAATTAAACAGTTTGTAATCAACAAGATAGTCTCTTACAACGAATCAAATAAAAATTGTTCACACTCAATAATAATGTCAACGAGTCTCGCACAATTATAAAACACGTAACACTTTGCCACAATACTACGAACAGCACTCGAATAAATCGCAACTCAAACTGAACTAAGCGTCTGTGAGTACTTGTATTTATACCCCGCTGACATTCCAGAATATTCCATAATACGCGTCTACTAGAAAACACTAGAACGTGATTGATTGTGGCCTTGAACACAGCTCGCGTGGACCGGTGTGGTCAGGAAAAGTTTAGTTGCGGACGCGTGACAAGTGTCACGTAATTGTCCTTCATCTTAGAGTAGCAGCACTATGTATGCGACACACATTATAGCCGGACTCCGTTGGAATAGCCGAGAAACACGTAACATTTTCTGTAATGTCGTAACAATATTAAGTGCGCCTCCTGATCGTTCGCAAAACTGACCTTTCTTATAATAACACTTCAAGAAGCCACTTAGGTTTCATAAGAATTTAGAGTTTACAGTGTACACTAAAGAAGAGTTGTTTTCCAGTTATTCATATAAATAAAATGTTACACCGCTGTGCTCAGTGAGCGGTAAACACACCTAAAACTTTGACACCTGAGTACCGCTCACGTTTCATAAACCTCTGTATAAATAATTAAGTACTTTTAAAAAAATTCGCACGCTTATATTCACAGCCATTTACAGTTTATCAATGTCTACGTGTTGTCCACGTCACTCTACCCGTTTTATATTTCACGCTATATCTTTTACTCATGTTTTAAGAGGGTCAGTAAGTAGCTAAAAACCCTTGCAAATTTACATGACGAATAAGTGTAAGTTTAGTTTTTAACATTTTTATAATAAAACATGCAGTGAAGCTAAAAGATTAGTGAACGATTTTTGTCTAATCTAAACTACTACTTAACATATTTCTAAGAGTTTTTCATTAGTGCCCCTTAGAATACTATTTTCCGGATTAACTGCGCCTTTAACTTGTTTATTACAAATCACTTTCCTGCTTTAAGATTTTACAATTAACACTATAGGAGTGTTAATTAACACTATAGGAGTTGTATGTGGAGGAGTCCACATACAGCGGTTAATTCTTTTCAGCCTTCGCACCGTAGCCTAAAGACAGAAGGTCGAAGTGTGTTTAGACTATTCTGTCGTCACAAAGGCAGTATCTACTAGTGCATAACTTCAATGTTTTTACAGTTATGTCGTCATTTCTTGCGTTCCGTTCCAAAACATCTTCCTCCCAAATCGCTTAATGAAAGAAACATTCATTCCAATCACTGTAGAGATCGCTGATCCTGGTAAATCAAAAAGCAAACCAAAGTTCTCTTCTTTCTTAACTTTTATAATTCTCACATAGACACACACACGCACAGTTGTGTCGCTGATCAGTTACGGATCGAAGCTTCTGAAATGATGTTTGTTGTTATAAGAATATCCCATCGTACTGTACTAGTTATGTACATCCCGTGCATGGGAGAACAGAATACATGACAAGATATACGCAGGGAACTAAAATTTTCCTGAGTTACGTATTAGTTTGATAAATTTTGAAATGTATGAGAACGTCATGTGGAAAGAGTGACAGATGGCTGATTTCCCAGCCAAATACACTTAGATAAGAGAGAAGGAAAGTGACTCCCTGGAAGAGCGAGTAAGAGAAAACTTGAACTTGCTGATCAGAAAATATTGGTCAGGGAAAGAGAATGAATAAAGAAGAAGAATCAAATATTACTTTTTCCTCTCTGGCGGAATAACGTCCAAAAGCCAAAGGCCCGAAAACAATTACAAACGTCGTTTCACAACTTTTATTGTAATCGTACATGAACCAATCATCTTCTTCCTAAATAAAACATCTAATAATATTGTCAATAAACAAAGCAGTTACTAAGCCACTAAGTTTACAATCTAAACAGTATTTATAAAAATATCTTAACTGGATAGAGTCGATAAATTGTGAATTGATTTGAAAAGAAAGGGTCACTTAACAATATGTAACAAGATAGTGACAACAAAAGGGGTAAATTTCAAATTGTACTTGCAATTGATGGCAGACTAGTTATTTAACGAAACGATGATAAACGACACAAAAATCGAGTTTTTCAAGATGATGTCCAAAGAATTGCTGCGACGGATATAATATTTTCATGAAAAGTAAAGATCGTATGAAATGTGTTGTGTGTGTGTGTGTGTGTGTGTGTGTGTGTGTGTGTGTGTGTGTGTGTGTAAACTGACAATATAAAAGAATTAAAAGTAGATGGAGAAATCGATAGTGAATTCTGAACAGAAAATGCGACTACACCGGAGAAATAAAGAAGAAGGAAAAGACACGATAACTTGCAGTTACTTTACGTCTTAAAGAAGAAGAAGAAGAAGAAGAAGACGAAGAAGAAGACAAATTCAATTTGCTGTTACTTTTTGCCTGTATGTTTACCTTTTTCGACAAAGTATAATTTTTATCTGCAATTCACACGTAAAGGTAATTTTCTCGTATTCTCTTTTACATTCGATAGTTTCGCTGTCGCAGGCAGAATTAGGTAATTTTATATTCGTATTTTTATATCTACAAACTTAAATAACCCGCAAACGAAACGCTTTCCCACGGGAGAACAAAAAGTAGTTACATGTACAACGACACAAAGTATTCCATACAAACATTAAAAATATTACTAGTTTTACTGGCAATAACGACGATGCAAACATTTTGTAGCAAACATTTCGTTTATAATAAAACCATGAATTGCAAAAGCATTAAACAATATACGTGACCGTAAAATGCAACATTTATTTATCGTATAAAACTCCGCGTTTTTATTGGTGAGTTTTAAATAACGTATGTATTCCATGCCAATTTATCTGTTACTGTAAAGCATCTTTGTATTTAGTCCTTAGTATTTATTCTTTACGGGAAAACCAACGATCAAAACTACGAAAACACCGAAATTTTAACAAACAATAGTTAGTTGTAACATAGTAAGTTCATGAACATTTTTAGAGAAGATTACATTTTGATTTATTTTTTTACAAGCGAGTTGTTGTGTTTGCGTCAAGGTTTGTTAGTCCTCTACTCGCTCGTTATGAAACCATTGCATATTTATTTAACGTACTCCAAGTATTTATGAGCCATATGTCATCGCAGAAGGGCCGCATGATTGATTTAAAGCTTTTTAAACGTAATGGTAGTTGGTTGTTCTCAATAAACTTTGGCTGTACTGTGACATGAACAATTTTCAATTAGTTTAATCTGCAAGTATTTATGCGTCGTGGGTAACAAATTGTGCATCATGTTTTGTTTACTATCATGTCCGAAAATACTGACGGTACAAACATTGGAGAGTGACAATCATTGAAATAAAAACCGAATACATGATAGAGTTGGAGGTAGTTTGAGGAAGAAAATTTAAATATAAATCCGAGCATAAAGGCTTCCAAGAGATGCTAATATTTGGGAGATGTAATTGGTGACGATTCATTGATCACAAAGAAAGAGGGCAATAAAGCAATTAAGTAACATAGCTCGGAGTATTCAGACGTTGAAAAAGGTGAAGATGTGTATCTATATAAAAAAAATAGTTGCAAGTATCCGTACGCATTCGGTGTACAAATCCTAGAAATGACGCCAGCTATAAAAATTACATAGTAGTTATAATAAAATTATGTTGTCCAACATACGTTACACGGATTTCATCTGCATAATCAGAGACAGAATGTGTTAACGGATTTGATTTACATCACATTCAAATCAAAATTCAAATCGATTAGTCGTCTATATATTCTGACTGTTAATACAACACTAAAATATATGTTAGAGAAATATTTGCATATTTATGAATAAATATAATATTTTTAATTTTATTGTAAAATACTTGCATCGAACTTTAAATGTACGTAGTTACATTTACCGAAATTTAATATAGATAAATTACAACGAAGGTGTTTTTTTCGTAGAGATAGCCGTGATAATAATAAGTCAGAACGTAATAACAAAAATTGTATACCTTGAAAACAATAGTAATTTAACATGATCCTGTTTAAGAAAAAACAACGGCTGCCACATTAAGTGCCCGTTGTCAGTAACAATTAGCAGTGCTCTACCCCTGTATTGTTGGTGAACAAGTTCTATCGAAGAGAGCGAAAACTGATACCCAAACATTCGACAGGACGCGCCAACACTCTCACCACTCACATAATAGCAGTGTGTTCATTATTTTTTTAAGCATTTCGCAATGAATTTGAAACAAAGAGTCCTTTTTACTAACGCCTGACTTTTTTAAAACTGTGTTATAAAATAAAACACAAATAAATTAACGAATATTTGATACATTTATGTTATTTACACATTTGTTGTTTATACACTGTTTACATTTTTGAGAAGGAAATGTACTTTATGAGAAAGAAATGTAACATTTTAAGAATGATAGTACTGAAAAGAGAAAATTGGAGAAGGCTGGAGACATAAAATACCGTAATTATCTTAATCTAAGAATAAATACTGACATGTCAGATCCACTATTACACAATCTCTATAAACTCTATGTTATAAGTTAGTGTAACCTCGACAGATAACAAAAGTAAGAAAACGACTAACTGAGAGGTGTCCTCTTTCGCCTTACAAATATACTATATTTATTTAGAAACTGTAGGAAACATAAAGGATAGAACGGAAACAGTAAAAATCGATGGAAGTGGAGTAAACTGCTTTAGATTAGGAGATACAATTGTGATATTAAAATATCCTTAAAAGAGATGTGTTACATCTGTGTTAAGAAAAGTATTACCTAGAACAACCAATGAGAATAAAGTAAAAAATATTAAATTAATAATTACAGATAAATATTGTATGGAATAGACCAAGAATGGAATTTCATAATTGAGAAACTGAAGAAGTGAGACAGCTTTGATACTTGAGAAGTGCAATTTTGAAAACCAGTAGGTTGTAATAGTTTGCAAAAGAATGTACATAAACTTTATTTCGGTTGAATACCTAGACTCCATGAGCAGTATCAGATTTTCTATAAAAATTGGAGTACAATCAATTGACTAAATGATGGACAAAATTTGGCGCGACTGAAAATGCATTAAGTCTGTTGAAACAACTTATTATTGGTACATACGTAAAGTGACTATTAGGATTAGGAAATAAGTTTAGGTTTTTTTTGTTATTTGGTCATCAGGAACAACAGTAGCAGTGGCGTTGGAGCTGCTCCTGAGGAGTGATGGAACTTTCTACGGGGGGGGGGGTGAGTTTCTTGAAGGTTGAAAACTCCTCTCCTATTTTACTCAGGACTAATGAGAAAATTCAAGATTCTTTTCATACAATTTTATAAAGTCCATCACAAAGTGTTTGAATAAATCTACGTGAAATATATGGGTTGGAAAAAAAGGAAAAAGCGCTGACTTAATAATATTGTAGCATGATTAATTGTTATTCAAAAATCTCATGTCATTAGGAGGAATCATGTTAATTCAAAATTTGTATGCTTAATAAATCTTGTAAAAATGAGTTTTTTAAGATATTTTGAAAAAATCGGTTTTATTATCCCTTTGTACTTTAATTTAAGAGAGTTGCCGCTAGAAAGTTTTATTTATGTGAATCCAGCAACTTGTCAAGTTATAATGCAGACCAATCTCTCTAGCGGTGATGTGGATATACTATACCAGGCTAAAGGGCACAACAGACCATGCGCCTTATATTGATATAATAATATGTACATGATTTAAAAAAATAATTGAAGCATAATATAAAAATCGGGGAAAGGAGTCACATGATAATGTTCTGGAAGATGTCACAATTTTGACAGCGTCAGAAAAACCAAATTTGTTGTCGTTGACAATCACTAATCATTAAAAGTTAAAGTTTTCTGGTGTCATAGTTTAAACAACAGACGTACACGTTAGTTAACACGGAAGTAATGTATACAGAAAAGTTTCGGTTGTCGTCTTCAGAATAAATTAATTCTGAATTAGTGGATTAATTAATTAATTTTTAGGCAATTATCAAATTTTTATGAATTAGTAAACTTCTTCTTCTTCTTCTTCTTCTTCTTCTTCTTCTTCTTCTTCTTCTTCTTCTTCTTCCTCCTCTTCCTCCTCCTCCTCCTCCTCCTCCTCCTCCTCCTTTCCTTACACGGCACTGGGTCCTTTTACCAATTCAAGTGTGTACATATAGTTCATCAGCTCTTCCGTAATCTCCCCAAGCTTCGAATTCATGCTGTCTACATAATATATAATCTGCTACTCTCTTCTAATCGTGTCCATTCTGTCTAGATCATCTAACTACCTGCGTCCTTTCTTCTCAACTTTTTGTTTATTAAGAATATCCCTAACTCTATATGTGATCATAAGGCGTTATTAATGTCACCTAACTTTTATTGATCTCCGTCTCTTGAATCCCGTATGAACCTTATATAATGGGACCAATAAGAGGTATCACTGTATAAAAAATTACTGAAATAACCATTATCTTGCAAAATGCAATCCAAATCCAATTTTAGTGTTGGTGTAGATACTTATAATCTAGTCAATGTTGATTATTCTTCAACAAACATCATGCTTCACAATTATTTCGCAGATAAGACCGCCAAAGGCTATTTTAAAGGTTTTTGTATGCAACGTATTAAACTTTCACCCCTGATAAATTAAACTTTCAACTTTTTCAATCCCTTGTTTTCTAATGAAGATATCCGTACAAGATCTACGTCTAGATCCATGTTATTCTTGTCGTATTAAAGCTTCTTTGATATTCTTTATTCTATCATTCGAAATTCGTAAATGTATTCGTACCCCATTTTAAGTATCCTAATTCGTCAATATGTTACTTCTGTATCCTTCTATAAATACCGCTGTTGCCTTTGCTATATACTAGTTCGCAAGTGTTTCCACTAGTACAGAACATATTGTGCAAAAGCACGAGCAAAAATTAAGAAACATATCTCTAGACCTAAATAATTCAATAGTAATTATTCCGTTACTTGAATTTTCATCTTTTTGGCTTTCTCTGTTGCTTCATTCATTTCGTCTAAGGTAACATTATTTGGTAGATTAGTGAAAAAAGTATTAGGGAATGCCTCAAAAATTCAGTGGGATATACGAGTGTTGCAGGTTGATTCTTGCTGATACTACAACGTTTACTGATCAGGACGTTTAATAAAATAGACACGAATTACCGTCTCATAGTGTATGACGATAATTTTGTCGATAAGGTTGTTCAATATTCGGCGGTTCTACGAATATTGCGCTCATACAGCTGTCACATTAGAGGTCGGCCGCATCAAAGGTTACCTACGGCGACAAGAGATTGCCATTACAACGTGTTCTAATTACATCACCACGTTTCTAGTCAGCCACGTGTGTA
This sequence comes from Magicicada septendecula, assembly GCA_034769895.1. Classification (NCBI taxonomy): domain Eukaryota; kingdom Metazoa; phylum Arthropoda; class Insecta; order Hemiptera; family Cicadidae; genus Magicicada; species Magicicada septendecula. The sequence goes on along the minus strand of CM068373.1, from coordinate 306,400,867 downwards.
ATTGTTCCAAATTTCAAACAGAATTATTACTGTTGCACACCACTATAGAAAAATTATTCCGATTAGCGCTTTCAAGCTTCTCAGCTCATTGTCAGATCGGAATTAACAAGAAGAAAGTAAAAACCAAACCCTTCACACCCCACCCCACCTCTCAGGCTACACACAACAAGCTATAATTCAAATGTCCCAGGATACTACAGTTTCATATACCTTACACCGGTCAATATTTATAACCCAAACGTATTGTTATGACCGTCTATTGATCGTCGTATCGTACAGTGGAAAACAAAATACAAGACACCAATTAAGTCACTAATCACCAGCGTTAATTATCACAATTAAACAGTTTGTAATCAACAAGGTAGTCTCTTACAACAAATCAAATAAAAATTGTTCACACGCAGTAATAATGTCAACTAATTATAATGTCAACGAGTCACGCACAATTATAAAACACATAACATTTCGCCACAATACTTCGAACCGGACTGGAATAAATTGCCACTAAAACTGACTGCTAAGCGCAGCTGTCGTTGTTTAAATAGATAGCACAAGTGTTCCATAAGAGTCCATAATACGCATCACAATAAAGAAAAACACTAGAGCGTAATTCATTGCGGCCTTGACACAGTGCGCGCGGCCGCGTGAATGGTGACACAGTCTAGCTAACGCGTTGAGAATCACGTAAGCACACAACATTACATCCGGATTCCACTGGAACAACCTATAAACACATAGAGGGTTCTGTACTGGCGCGGACACTTTTTCTGCATTACGCAACAATATTCTGCATTATTATTATTATATAGATTTTTAGAAAGTAGAATCACGACTGAGTTCTAGCCTGAATCGAAGAACTTGGGAGGAACCTAGCTAATTATGAACATGACTTTCTTAAGTCAAATCCTGAAGGAATATTTTACAGAGGAAACGCCTAATGGGAATATGCTACCCAAACAATTAAATACGTGATTAGCGATTCTCGTCGAGCATTTAAGGGGGAAGTTGAAATTTGATAAGCACGGAGAGAAGCTGCCAACCAACTGTTAATCTAAGAGAGACGAAAAAGCTCTTATTATTTTATATTATTTTGTTTCTTCTTCTTCTTTTTCTTTACTATTGTTACGATGGTCTACTGTTGGTTGTATGGTACAGTGGAAAAGAAAATACAAGACACCAATTAAGTCACTAATCACCAGCTTTAATTATCAGAATTAAACAGTTTGTAATTAACAAGATAGTCTCTTACGACAAATCCAATAAAAATTGTTCATACGCAATAATAATATCAACTAACTATAATGTCGACGAGTTTGCGCAATTTTAAAACACATAACACTTCGCCACAACACTTCGAACCGCGGTGGAATAAATCGCCACTAAAACTGACTAAGCGTCGCTGAGTATAATCCGCGTCTTGTACTTATAACCCGCTGAGATTCCAGAATAGTCCATACTACGCGTGAAGAACGCTACTAGAAAACACCGGAACGTAATTGATTGGGGGCTTGCACACAGCGCGCGCGGACTGGTGAAAACTGGAACAATCTCGGCTGCGGACGCGTGACTAGTGTCACGTAATTGTCCTTCATCTCAATGTAGAAGCAATATGTACGCACACACACATTATAACCAGGCTCCCTTATAACAGCCGAGAAACACGTAGCATGTTCTGCAATGTCGTAACACAATTATTATTATTGTTGTTGTTGTTTTTGTTATTTTTATATATTTTTGTTTGATATTGCAAACCCCTGGTTCAGTGAGTTTTTGGTTTATCGACTTTCTATTTCAGTCATGGGATTTGTAATGTACACGCTTCATATAGTTATCGTTGTAGAATCACATGTAAGCTGGACGTGTACAATCGTCAAAATGGAGTGACAGTATAATCCAATGGAATTGTGATTTTAGCGGAAACCGGCACACTTTTCACGAGATTAGCTCGGGTATAAAGATAAAAGCATTGAAAAAAGGATAGGGATTAAAAATGTTGCATATATCACGTGTTTGAAACAAAACAAAATGCGCTTTATTCATACCAAGAGGGGAGCGGGAGAGAGAGAGAGAGAGAGAGAGAGAGAGAGAGAGAGAGAGAGAGAGAGAGAGAGAGAGAGAGAGAAAATCCACTTAATTTGGTGAACCAATACATTACCTTTTTTATCAGCTTTACTATTAGAATCGGATGCTATCTAGACGAGAAGCTTTCAGTGCAACAACTGTACTGATAAAAAACAAGCACTTGGTAAAATAACAAGAAAGACTGGAATAATTTAAACAGTGTAACAGCACATTTTTATTCAAATACATGTCCTTTCTGGGAACGTTAAACTACATTATTTGTGTTTTTAAACACTGTTCTTTGGCGGAGTGAGTCAGTTCAAAAAGGCATAGTGAATCAAATTACTCATATATTATCTGACAATCATAAGTTAGCGCAAAGCGAACGTGTTGTTTGCTATACCAGTATCATCGGAACAAAATGAAAGAAACGTATGTAACGTGAGAGGGAAAGAGAGTCAGAGGGAGGGTGAAGGGGGAGAAAGAAAGAGTGTTCACGTCTGTTTCAACTAATTTTATATTAAAAACAATTCATTTTATTTCGCATAAACACAGAAACAAATTTTTAGACAGTCGAATACGTACGCGCGCGCAATTATAAATGTATACTTTATCTGCTACATTTCGTATTCGTGATGCATTAAAATAATAATATTACTATTGATTTTGCAGGAGCCAAGATACTTTAGTGAAGAAACATTTTACTGTTATTAGTTTGTTCGTTCACAGAAAGCGCAAATAGACCTATACTCTGACACTTGCTCCGTAATCATCTCTTATCCCATCCTCTCTACTGCCCTTTTATGACTTCAAATCCTAAGTTTTGTTTTCTATAGTTTCATCTTCTTCACTGATTAATGATCTATGAGATATGGTATGGTAATCTAATCTCTTACTCTTAATAACTAGGAGTCTTACTTTTATTTTTCTCACATGCCAGCACCACAACAATATTCTTCCATTAAATTACTTATGGTATTTTATGTCTCCAGCCTTCAACAGTTTTCTCTTTCTCAGTGTTATCCTTCCTAAAACGGTACACTTATTTCTCAGGAAGGCCATTTCTTTTTAAAAAATGTTAATTATTTTGCCTTTTATACATTATTGAGATTTTACTCACGCAATTTCAGCGGATAGTAAACCTATAAATTATTAATAAGTAATCACTATTTTATTTTTTTAGTGTGTGTGCGGATAAATTTATACATTTATGTCATTTATACAAAATCAAATGTTTGTATACACAACAGTAATCGCTGCCATTAGTATCTTCCGGTAACAAAATTTCTGTTTATTTTTCACCGGCCTAACTACGGTTTAGCCATTACGGAGACAATCCCCCCTCCGCAAGGATCTATAAAACTTTCAGCAAAATTCTATAATCACATAATGTAGGCCTATTTCTAAGGCATTGCGTCCGTTAAAATAAGGACTATAAATATTTGTAGAAATAAAAGGAATTACAGTGTTTGTAAATTACAAACAGAATTATCACCGTTGCACAACACTATAGAAAAATTATTTCGATTAGCGCTTTGAAGCTTCACAGATCATCGTCAGATCGGAAATAACACTAATACGACAAATTATTCTTTATAGCCCCCACTTGCGCTACCACCCGTACACATTTTCGTTAACAAGCTATAAGTTAAATGCCCTTTCTGGCTATTATTTACTAGCGAGTCCAGTCACCCATGTCTGTACTGTTACATATCTTTGTAGTGAATTATGTATGTGTGTGTGTGTGTCTGTGTGTGTGTGCGCGCGCGCATACTTTTCAATACCTAACGTTGTAAAACTTTTCCCATTCACACTTTTAACTGCAAGTTCCTTTTCGGGACAGTTTTATAATGCGTTGTATTGTCAAAACCTTCTCTTTTTCTTTCTATATTCAACGCAAACAGCAACTTAGGTAAACACCCGTTTCCTCCCTTCCTACCACCGTCTACGGGCGCGGTCACTCACCCTTATTTAAAAAACATCCATGTATGCAATTTAATTTCTTTCTTAATGTTATATATTCACTCTCTACGTTTTATTTCTTAATTATATTATAAAATATTTCTTCGTTTTCAAATTTAGTTTTAGTATTCATTAAATTACCTAACCCTTTCTCTCTTTCTTTCAATATTTCTAACTCCTCTCTAAGCCTTCTTTCAATTATGTTATTCACTACTATTAAAATTTCGTGGTCTTCTAAAGTTGTTGTTTGCGTTGAATTTAGAAAGAAAAGGGAAAGGTTTTGACAATACAACGCATTGTAAAACTGTACCGAAAAGGCACTTACAGTTAAAAGTGTGATGAGAAAGGTTTTCCAACGTTAGGTATTGAAAAGAACAAACACACACGCACACACACACACACACACACACACACACACACACACACACACACACACACACACACACACACACACACACACAATGTACTAAAAAGATATGTAACAGTACAGACATAAATGACTGAACTCGCTAGTTAATAAGAGCCAGAAAGAACATTTAACTTACGTATGTATAACTTGTTTACGAAATTGTGTACGGGTGGTAAGGCAAGTGGGGGTATAAAGAATTGTTTGCCCTATTATTGTTATTTCCGATCTGACGATGAATTGTGAAGCTTCAAAGCGCTAATCGGAATAATTTTTCTATAGTGGTGTGCAACAGTGATAATTCTGTTTGTGACTGTAACCACTAACACAACTTTCTTAATGAAGTTTATAAATTAATTAAATAAAGTTAGAGTTTTCTTACTCATGACGATCATTTAACATTTGGTAAATAACGAGGGTATTTGAAGCCTTTAAAAACAATTAGGCACGACGTATTAAACGAACGCACTTGCCTAGTAATTTACCTTTATCTTTTTTGCCCAAACACACTTTTCTTCTTACAGAGTTGACTGTGCCATGACCCCTCTAGTTTAATATAGCCTAGTTATGGTTTAACCGTTGTCTTTGCCAGGGTAAACTAGCAGTATTTTGACTGTAATTCGGAGAAATAAGAGGACTGTGTTGAACGTTGATAAGGGGTGATATGTGTGGTTACGTGGATAATGACCGAGTTCACATGTGTCTGCGTTGTTAATGACTGAGATCCGCTTACCTCGGACAGATTGTTGTATTTCTTCAAGAATAGGCAGACGGAGCTGGATTGACGCGATGTTGAGCCGACTCACAGCAAATTATGAGGAATGAAACCCATTCATTGGAAAGTCTCTTCCAATGAGTGACTACATTCTTTTTATTCATTACCGTACTCTTTTCTTCAATTTACAACATCACTCCTAACATTTCTGTATAAAGTGTGTTGCAAATATCTCTTATCGCTGGATCCGTTTCATTAAACCCGTCAATTTTCTACAATGCCCGGGTAATTTGATATCGCCCCACTCAGCAGACAATGTTGATATCTCAAACGCACGGTGTAGGCTAATATTAATACGACGTCTGACATTTACAGGTAACGTGCAAATATTAAAAAGTTTGTTTCAATATAAGGCTATTTTTGGCCACATCACCTGTGACATTAAATATTCTTTTGTTAAAATGATATCAATACTACGAGTTTCCAAGAACGTATACAATAGATTCCGTTGAAACCAGTGGCTTGTTGAATTTGAATAGAATTACACATCTTTCAATCAAAGTCAGGAGATTATTTTAATTTGTGATTACGCCTACGAGTCCTGCAATTTAAGGTTATACGTGTAGGCCTACTGCAGTAGGCTGTGCTGCGGTCATCGGATCGAGTCCAAGATCATGCCTCGGTCTGCCTGCTCCCCTTCCGCTGTCCTAACTAGCACGCCTGGATCAGGTAAGTAACACACACACACACACACACACACACACACAGGTTCAACACCAGCTTTGCTATTAACCAAATTACATCCATGGTGCGATTTCCGTGTTTCGAAACATACTCTCCATCTTCAAATTCCAATCAACTGTCGAGGTAGTAGTTGTTGACATTACAAAATGCAGGCGTCAGTGTAGATGCGTTCCTTAACAAGCCAAATGGACACCAAATTATTAAATGAATATTTATGGTTGAGGAGATTGAATTCTGTATCCTACACCTGGTACAATTTAAAATTGGCATCAAATGAATAACACAGCCAGGATTATTTTTAAAATTATTTTGTATACAAAATTGTTTCTAGCTGTTCATATAATTTCTAGAAGTATGGTGGGTATTGCCTGGGAAGTAAAAGACGAAACCCAATCTGTTTGATGAAGTATCTGAAAATAATTACGAAGAAACAAGGAGTAATAAACACAGGCCAGACTTAGAAATAGAGACTACACACGAATTATTTATACAGACAGTGATACACTTCAAAGTCTGAGAAAGTTAGGAGTTGGAAAACAAATACGAGACTAAAAATTGAGAAAATTAATAAACACAAATGACGTAAACAAAACGAGGACAATCATTTGCAATAATGGGACAAATAAAATTTTAAATAAATGGTGTGCCACAAGAATAATGCAAACGACAAAAAAGAGTAGAAGAGGTTTGTGCACGATTAGAGTTTAGTAATTTAATCCTCCAGCATTCTATGGTAAATGAGACTCGGTGTAAGTGTGTGTGTGCGCGCGCGCCGCGTGCGCGCGCATATGTGTAAATTATTAATCAAAAATATTATTGCAACAATATAAAATTATTACTAATGAAAAGTCAGGACTTTCATTTTTTACTGCTTACGTAAGGTCGAATAAATATAGAGTAGTTTATATCCGGCTGTACTGACCTCTTCATTTCAAATAACCTTGGAGAATCCCACAAGAGGTAGCATTAAGCTTCTTGGCCTTAATCTGTCGTCTACCGCCAGTAACCTCTTGAGAGATAGTTTATATTAATATAAAATACAATGGCAGCAATCATAAACTAATCGTTATGCAATAGAGAATTTACATAGGACTTTATAGTTGACGAATTTTGTGTAAAATCTCAGTGATAAAATTAAGGGAATTTATATAACAAGTTTTAAGGAAAACCAAAAAAAAAATATTACGGAGTCAGATGTAAAATATAGTGTATAATTTATTTTAAAGTTGTCTTGTTAATAATTGTGCAGCTAATGACAGGAACTTTTAGTTATTATATTGTGATGGAAAACAAGTATATTAATTTTCAATCGTCCGTAATATACTGACAGTGAAATTGTTAACATTTATTGCTTCCTTATTAAAGAAGAAACCTACGACGTATTATATTACAAGCAATAAAGTTTCACCATTATAATACATGAAATATGACGGTACTATTAAAACCAATTTCAATTGTCGTTTGACTTTAATATCAGACATGGAAAAACTAACTCAAAAGTATAGAAGTTATTGTTATATTCTTTGTTACCTAGCTTCAAAGTGAACTTAAATTATCACTTTGGTAAAAATTATTTACCAACATGCGCCAATCAAATTGCGCGTCACAAATACGTCTTCCGTTCTTGTGTCTAAATAGGAAGCATCTAAGAACGAACTACCTAGAAGTTAGTTGACTTGGAATTCAATGTTAGAAGTGACCGTTTCGTTGAGTTTAAAACTGATACTCATTAAGTAACTTTGTATTAGGTGTAACTCTGTCTTCTCCTCTCCTCCTCCTTTTCCTCCCTCTTCTCTTTAGATAGATAAATTTTACAATTCAATATTAAATAAATTTTCAATTATCACAAACATCACAAACATTTTGATCACCCTACTATCTTAATAAAATTACAATTGTAAAGCAGACAGTCACACGATAAACACTAAAAATTCCAATCTATTGCTTTTGATTTTAGTTAATTTTATAATAGTAATGTCTAAATACCAAATCACATATTTATAGCTTTTAAGTTTGTTTATGTTTCCATAGTTATCTGCAGGCGCTTATCTAATGTGCTTCACAAATATACAAAGGCGATAACAATTTGTAAAATTTTTGCAAATATAGCTTTAAATGTTTTATGGACGGTTTAAAATCTAGAAGAAGAGTTAATATATTACCATTGTCAAATTACTGAACATACCGAGTTTGCGTTTTGAATATAATTTTTTGAATAACTTTATTCTTACATGAACATTTACAGTTTCCTAAACTTCTTATTTACATTTTTGGCCCGACGCTTTCCGTTTCTTCTTTGATTAACTGATAGAAACAACGATAACACAACTTTAGCAAGGAAGTGGAACCGTGGTTACCCAACAAGAGGTAACAGACATAATCCAGAAAATGAAAAATAGGAAAGCAGCAGGTGAAGATGGCATTAATAATGAACTTATAAAATATGGGAGGGGCAGCGTTGGAAGAAGAAATAACTAAACTAATTAACAAGATAATTAAATTATCTATAGTACCATCTGATTGAAAGGCAAGCATAGTGATACATGTTTCCAAGAATGGTGAAACAAAATACCGAGTAATTATAAACCGGAAATCGCCTTATTAAACACGACACTTAAGGTAATGAGAAAAGTTTTGCAACTCAAGCTGTTACAACATATTAACTTTGAAACAAAAGCAGCATGGATTTAGAAATGGTCTTGTAATGATTCATTATTTGTAATTGAGCAAATAAAGAAAAGGCAATTGAGTTCCAAAAACCAGTTTCTTCGTGTCTGATAGATCTCAAGAAACCACTTGATAGGGTCCGAGTGTCGAACGTGTCAAAGGTTTTACAAAAACAAGGAGTTCCAATCGACATCACAAAGCTAATAAAAGAGATCTCATAAAGACTTCAATGAGAGTAAAAGCCAATGGCACACTATCAGATAATATACCTGTAGCAAAATGGATCAGGCAGCGGAGATTCTCTAAGTCCCATACACTACAATGTAGTTATGGATGAAATTATTGAGGAGTAAAGCATATGAGGGGATATGCGATGGACAGAAGTGTGTTTAATATTACAGACGGAATCAGCTACAATTTCACATGACCCATTGAGGTGTAAGCTTGCAATAAATGACAGAATAATAGAACAAAATTTGTTCTATAACAAATATAACAATTATTTATTTAATAATGCAGGTAGACTACTTAGAAACAAGGCTTACAAGTAACAATAGGGCAGATGAAAAAATAAAACAACAATTGATGAAAGCAAGAATAATTACTGACTGCATGAATAACCTTATAAGGAATAATAAATACCTCACACAAAAAGCAAAATCTAGGGTTTATAATAGCACAATACGTCCAGTAGTATCCTATGAGTCAGAGACCAACACACATACAGCAACAACGCAAAGAAACCGACAAATTATATTTCGGAGTAATATATTAGAAATGACTATAAAGGACAAAGTACAATAGGTTGCGAAACAATAGTGTAAGAGAAACGTGTAATATAACAGATATTAATTCTTGAATTACGGAGAGAAGAAGGATATGGAATGAACACGGTCAAGAATGGATGACACAAAGTTAGTGAAAAAGGCAAGAGATAGCCAAATAAAAACCAAGAGGAGCACTCGTCGGCCAAAGAAAAGGTGGAGAGACAGCATGGAGGACCATTGTTATAGAACAGAACATTCAGATTTGGCTTAAAATTCCTTTGAATCTAATACCCGGCTGGATTTTATAATTTTTAATCCCTTTTAGAGACCTGCTGTTCTTTTGAAATGTATGCGTTGCTATATGTATTTTTAGAACGGTCTAACTGATCGTCATATGGTACAGTGGTAAACAATATACAAAACACCAATTAAGTCACTAATAACCAGTTTTAATTATCACAGTTAAACATTTCGTAATCAACAAGATAGTCTCTTACAACAAATAAAATAAAAATTGTTCACCCGCAATAATAATGTCAACTAATAAAGTCTCGCACAATTATAAAACATATAACACTTCGTCACATACTTTGAACCGCATTGGAATAAATCGCCACCTAAACTGAAACTAAGCGTCTCTGAGTACTCATATTTATACTCCACTGAGATTCTACAACAATCCATACTACGAGTCAACAACGCTACTAGAAAACACTACAGAGTAATTGCTTGCCGCCTTGAACACAGTGTGCGCGGACTGGTGAAAGCTGGATCAGTCTCGGCTACGGACGCGTGTCAAGTGTCACGTAATTGTCCTACATCTCAAAGTAGCAGCAATATGTACGCACACACACATTATAGCCGGGCTCCGCTGGAATAGCCGAGAAACACGTAGAATGATGTGTAATAGCGTAACAGTATTCTTCAATTAGGTAATCTTATGTTTTTCAGAAATGTAAAGCTGATTAGTCAACTTCCTTTTTCAATTGTTTCTTACCTCTTTAACCTCTTTAAACTGAATATTTGTCTGTCGTAGAGCTTCTTTACGTTTTTATGGCAGGATTTTCTTAGCATGTGTATTTCCTGAAATTTTCAGTCATCAATTATACGCTTTGAAGGTGAGTTCCCTGACTGGAATCCTTTTCTCGTAACTACACTTAACCTGTCGCAGTTTTACGTATGACTTTCACCCTGAAGTACTCCAGGTCACCTTCAACGTTGTCTTCCATCATTCTTTAGGGGTTTCTGTAGTCTAACTCGACCTGGTTAGTTAGTAACTTCTACTATTGCTATTTCTATTACGTTATCCAGCCACTTCAGTCTATAATATAACACAAATGTACACGTAAGCTAAAAACTATTCTCGTAAGGTGTTAAGCTTCCTCATACTGTGCTTCCACTTGTTTTTTTCATCATCTCCAAACTTCCGTTACGGTATGTCAATAACACCATAAACATCTTAAGCACATTCCTTTCTAAACACCTATTTTATAAGACTCTAATTATCACTCGTATAGTTCACAGCCGCCTTGATTAGATTCTTGGAAGTTCGCCGCATTATGTGTGTCTAAAAAGTTACTCTTCCATATTTTAAAGAAATTTACAGTAATTTATTGAAAAATATCATAGTTTTTTTTTTTAAACCTTAGACATATAACTAATTGTTAAAATATCTTTAGTTACCGAACGCTGACTGTGGTAACGAATAAAAGAAAAATTAAAGGTAAGCATCCTAGGGGAAATAATTCAAGAGAATGGTTTAGAAAAATCTGCTACAGAAGAAAGGATTCATAAAACGGAAAGAGCATATGGTATAACTAAAGATATTTACAATAAAAAGTGCATATCTAAAAATGGGAAAATAAGGCATTACGGAACAGTAGTGAAGACAGAATGCCTATATGCAAGTGAACGTTTAGCATTGAATTATAATTTAGACAAACTAGAAATATTGGATGAAAAATTATTAGGAAAATATTAGGCCCACGAAAAGCTTTAGAAGGTTGGAAGTTAAGAAGTAAAGATGAAGTATATCAGAGTATAGAAGATGTAACAGAAACAATGAGAAAAAAAGACTAGTATTTTTTGGACATTTATATAGAATGGACGCAATAGATTAACAAAGCAGATCTTTAAATATCTGTGGAGGAAGAAGTCAACATCATGTTGGATTAAAGAAGCCCAAAAGGATAAAAAAAAATATATAAACGCAAAGAGTTTTGGGGGCAAAATTTTCATTCAAATGGAATGAATCTAGGGTAGGAGAGAGAAAAACCCAGGTTCAAAGTGGACTGAAGACGGGAAGAAAAGACATAGAAAATATGAAAGAATATTGGAGAAATAGAAAAGAACAAAGAATAAAGAATTTAAATTGGCATGTGGCCCTTAGATGGCCGATACAAAAAAAGGTAGGCATCATCCTGTTAACGAAGACGTTGCTGGGATCACTATCCCATAAGCCGAACATCCGGAACCATTACCAGAACGCGAATACCTGCAAAACAATGTTTTTATACGCTTTTATTTAGCTTCACATGTCTGTCGTTTACTATGGTCAAAATTTTGAAATCATTTTTCCCCAATTGTTAATAAATTAGGTAGCTGAAACTCTGCAAACACACTGTTGTTGACGACTATATACTTATGAAATGTTAGGACAATAATGTTAGGTAATGTGTTATAATGTATTTATACCATACTTTACCGTAATGATATGTAACAAATATCATGTGACACGGCAATACTTAGCAACGGCAACGCGTTTATTAAACTGTTTACTTGTTAAGCGGTTGTCCATATTGTTACGACGGTCTACTGATCGTCGTATGGTACAGTGGGAAACTGAATACAAGACACCAATTATGTCACTAATCACCAGATTTAATTATCACAATTAAATTGTTTGTAATCAACAAGATAGTCTCCTACAACAGATCAAATAAAAATTGTTCACACACAATAAAACTGTCAACTAATATAAAAGACAATTGTATTACAATTGACCGTCACAATTATAAAACAAATAACACTCCGCCACAATTCTTCGAACCGCACTGTGTAATATATCGCAACTCAAATTGAACTGAGCGTGGCTGAACACTTGTATTTATACCCCGCTGAGGTTCCAGAATATTCGCTAATAGGCGTTTACTAGAAAGCACTAGAACGTAATTGATTTCGGTCTTGAACACAGCACGCGTGGACCGGTATGGTCTGGAAAAGTCTCGTTGCGGACGCGTGACAAGTGTCACGTAATTGTCCTTCATCTCAAAGTAGCAGCAATATGTACGCACATACACATTAGAGCCGGGCTCCGCTGGAATAGCCGAGAAACACGTAGATTGTCTTGTAATTGTGTAACACTTTTTCCGCATTACGTAACAGTATCATACACAGACACACTTTACAAACCCATAGGCGCGCGCACGCGCAAGTGGACAAAGTGGATCCGACTTCTCAGGAGCAGAGAGTTTATTGGTTTCACAGATATACTGAGTTCATAAATAACAATTTACAGTAATTATACACACTGAACACTGAATTCGTTATGGCTGCTTGAAGGCCACACCAACACATAGGGTATCCGTCCACTACAACTGTTCAAGGGGAGAGTTGAGACCTAAGCTGTATACTGTACCGTAGTTCAATACGCCCGTTCCATACTGTATACATGTGCATGATCTACACGTGCTGCTGATTACTATGTTTCAGATGGCATATGCAGTTACGACATAATGATAAATGTAAATAATATTTTGTCAGCAGATCAAAGTATAATTATAGTTAATAATGTATGTATGTATGTGTACATTTATATTCGTAAAATATATAATTAACAATATTTGTTTACATGTCCAATGTTATATAAAAATTTATATATTTTAATATAAGATAAATCAAATCAATATGTACAGCTAGAGTATACAAACGAATGTACTGTGAAGAAGAAGTGAGGGAAGCAACACTTTTATAGACGCAGTGCATTCATTCTAACAATGAACACTAAACAATATAAGATTAAATCGGTAAAAACATTTAAAACAACAGAATTTTTTTTGTAAAATGTAAAACATATAACCGCGAGGAAGAATAGTGATTATATAAAGAATATTAAAAAAAACAGATAAGTGACTAAATAGGTTATTTCATATACAGTGATAAGTTACATAAATAAAGTATAACTTATAGGTAACTAAATACTGGGAGGCCATTTTGAACTGTACCCATGCCTCGTCTGATTCAAGTTTCGTCTAATATACGTAGGACATTCAGTAATTAAAGAAACAAACTGATCTAGAGAAAAAATGGTGTATTTTTACAAAATGACAATTTTCCTATTTTTTAACATAATCCCCCCCCCCCAACACTAATACACTTGTCCCAACGATGAATCAGCTTTTTTATGCCTGCAGCAAAGAATTCTTTATCTTGACGTTTGAACCAGTCTCCCACAAATTTTTTGACTTCTTCGTTGTTGTTGAATTTCTTACCACGTAGCGATTCCTCCAGTGGTCCAAACAGGTGGAAATCTGATGGTGCCAAGTCTGGGCTATACGGGCGGTATGGTAATGTCACGCAGCCAATTTTTTCCAGAGTTTCTTGCGTTACGTGAGCTGTGTGAGGGCGAGCATTATCGTGAAGAAGGATTCCGGTTCAAAATGGTGAACCCATGTTTCATCACATGTTAAAATTCTACTCAGAAAAGCTTCACCTTCCTGCAAATAGCGTTGCTTCAGCTCTGTGCACACTCTGAGTCTGTTGTCCTTGTGTTGTTGCTTTAACTCTTTTGGAACCCATCTTGCACTTGTTTTGCGGTACCTAAGCTTGTCACTGATAATGCTATAAACTGTACCAACACTTACTTGCAAATTTTCAGCCATTTGTTCAACTGTAACACGACGGTCTTCACGAATCATATTGTCTATTCGAGATTCAAGCGCAGGAGTTGAAACTTCCTTTGGACGGCCAGATCGCTGTTCGTCTGTCAGTGAAGTTCGACCGTTTTTGAACTGATCCACCCACTTATAAAAATTTCCGCGATTCATGCAACTTTCACCATACTGTTTAGTCATTCTAGAACAGATATTAGAGGGGTTTTCACCTTCAGAAAGTAAAAATCGAATCACTGAACGTTGTTCAACTAATGTGGAAACTTCTAGCGGACTTGCCATTGTCAAATGAGATTTTGAGGTTATAAGCAAAACAATTTTCATGAAACAGCTGCTCAGAGATCATCCCAGGGATGTAAACATGAAGTCCTAAAAGTACCTAATTTTTCCTGCCAACCGTTTTTTCTCTAGATCAATTTGTCTCATTAATTATTGAATGTCCCTTGTAGGATATCGCGACAATAAATACTTCACACAGTGGCGTTCATGTAACCGCTGTTGGCGGCGGCAACATTTCAAGGAATGAAAGAAAAGAAAATCAATTACATCAGAGAGTAATAATTTAATTATTGATTAATTTGAAATGTGAACAACATTAGTCGATAATGTTGAAGAAAATCACAATATTGCTTTCGAACTGCTGGGCGCTTTTACCGTCAGTTTAATGTTGTCCTGCCGGCTCAGATATCGGCGACGTTCTACTCTGTATGGTTATTGACCTCGTAGTAGTTGTCACTTTACATGCTAGGGAAGGAGATGAGTTCGCCCGCCCGATGTATTGCCGCTGTATAAACGGCCAAAGTGCTCAGTTAGCATCTATCTTTGTTTTCGGAACCGATGCGTACCGGTTACTATGTGCGCCTGTTTCTGTTTTGTTCGTTTAGTTATGCACTTCTTTATTAATTTTTAATTCGATTATTTGTGTTCGGGTTCATTCAGTGTAAGTAGGCCTACAATGGAGTCGGATTACGTTGGACTGGAGCCTTCTTCTTCTGCCAGCAAATGATACGTCGAAAATACACTAAAAAAATATTTTGGCTCTAAAAAGAATATCTCGCACTAGAATTAAATTTTAGGCTTAACACAACCGGCAATAGTTGTTATCTAGCCACGCCACGCTACTGATTGTACTTTACTTTGCAACATACAAATTGTCCAGTATCAAAATAGTTTTCTGCGAAACGCAGCTACGGTATTGCTGGATACGGTTGTAGGCCTATCATGGGTGTCAACAGTGCACAAGATTTAAGGCAGCACTGTAGATCATCATCATCTTCACTGATTAAACCAAGGATGGCTTGTTCCGGTTTCAAATAGACAAAGTCTAAAACTGGTCACTCCAGCGCTTCCTCGGACGTCCCACACCTCTCCGTCCCCTCGGCTTATAGTTCCAGAGTTGCTTGGGGATGCGGCAATCATCCATTCAGCAAAGATGTTCCCACCAATTCAGCAGATACTGAGCGACCCTGTCGAGTATACTCATAATATTCAGTTCCTGACGTAAACCTGTGTTTCTTCTATGATCCTGGAGAGTATACTCTGCCACGTACGTGAGAAATCTCATTTCAGCTACTTGGATGCGACTGGCCTGGCCTTTCGTTAAAGTTCAATTCTCAGACCCATAACTGTAGATCATGCAGTTATTTATTTAGGAATAAAACTATTTGCAGAAGGCCATATACTGTACTGAATTTCTTCACTATTTCTCCTGTAATCAAAACCTAAAAGCTATAAACTCACTTATTAGAATTAAGACGTACGTACGTATGTACATAGTGTTAAGAAGACCGTGCTTATCGTCCATTTCAACAGTGGAAACAGAATAACTGAACACCAGAGAATTCGTTACAGTTTGAATGGTAATTTCAATAAAAAAACACACTCGTATACAAATCTTCAAGTTTACGATTGCCCAACACGCACTAATGTAACAAACTATAGCCTTTTAGCATCTAATTATTGATAGCGTGAATAATGCAGGTCACCAAATAGAGAAATCCGCACAAAATAATTCACAAGTGTTATTTTACACAGTAAGCCGTTGTCAGCACACACCAAACTAGAGGTGTGCTAAACTAGTATTTGAAAATAACAGGTATGAACAAAACCTTTCAAAAAACAAATAATACGTACAAATACCTATTATTATATATCTGTATTATATAATTTGTTAGAAGAAATAAATTGAAACTAAAAGCATTAACAGTGTTACTTTACACTGTGACTTTATTAAGCTGTTACTGTTTAAAAGGAAATAAGAAACAAGAGAATTTATAGGCCTATCTCCCTTTCGGTATATTAATTTAACTTTTCATTAGGAGTAAACAAACTGACATAGATTTAGTATTAAATTATTGATTTCATTTTAGTTTAACAAATCAGTTGGTAAACTGAGGCAATGAAAAATTTAGAGGGCACGTAATAGCACAACAAAGAATGTCAAAAAAATTTGCGTGAGATGTGCAGCGAAGTTAAAATCATCCAGCCACTCTGTAGGTTATAACACAATATAATTAGCTTTTTCAGAAATTTCGAAGTTGGTGACTAGTATACTATATAATTTGTTATTATAATCTGTACTAAATATATGCGTAACACACGAGAATAAATGTAACATCAATTGAACGTTTTTCATTTATTAAAAACAGCTTCGTCTCTTTGGTATAGAGATATTCTGAACCTCGCTGTTTTGCTTTGTTTTGTACTTGTATGGCAATCGGCACATGCGCAGAATGAAGTATTCAACACCAAAAAGTGGCTTTGTTCTCGTTTACTCCTAATTCTCGTAGTACTCGTTTACTTGTTAGTTGTGTAGGGGGGGGGGGTCCCGCGACTCGGAACCGCGAGGCCGCAAGTAATCGGGACAGGTTTCAGGTAATCAGTTACAGGTATGTCAACATTACAGTTTTCAGTTATCGTTGAATCGGGACAGGTATTTCTACTTTTCAGTCACTGTTATATCCGTTCCACAAAAATAATCGTTCCAAAATACCTGTTATAGATATATCGGCCTACCTCTACACCAAACGAAAATAAATCACAATTAACAGAACCATTTCTATTCCCCGGAAGCAGCTCACAGCAAGGGCCTACAACTCAACTTAACTAAGTAGCCGCTTGCGAAACACCGCATTTATCCGCAACGTGTGTGGTGAAGAACACTACACCACAGATTTTTGAGGAGCGCCAGTACAATAATCGACCAGACCATAGGCGTAACTTGGTGGGGCAAGGGGGCACTCGCCCCCCCCCCAATATACCGAGCATTATAAAATTTTGTTTCTAGTTGTTATAAATAAAAACTAACAAATAGTCAAACAGGAGATAGTTTCTGTGCTTGCGAGCACAGTAAGCACTATTTATCAACGTCTGTACTGTTATCAGACGACTAGTTGCCATATATTTATTATCGTTATTTCTTTCGAAATAACTTGTAACGGGAATGTTTGACAAATTTGAATGATATACGTTAAAATAATATTTCTGTTCGAAAAAAAAAACGCTAGAGACCTAATTAACTGGAATACAATGGGTGCCTTTTACACAAACAAAGACTTGTTTTGGAACCAAGACGTCGATGGCTTTGTTTACGAATCTTAAAAGACGGTTGTTTGGAACTATTATTTGTTAATGATTACTGATATGAGTGCGGTCGGTTACTCGGTCGTCTACGTAGCCCGTTAAAGTACACATCTCTTGTCTCTTTCTCAATTCGTTATTGTTGTGATTGTTTTGGTTTTTTGTGTTGGTAAGTGCTGGGAAATGGGAGATAAGAAACGCAAAGGAGTAACACGGCTTAATTTCTTTGAAAATTACGTGACCGGCAATTTGAAAATTTCTTTGTGTTGTGACTGATTCGGCTTACTGCTACTAGTGCCGAGCATTTTGTGACAGTGTGCCTAAGGGAGAGGATGCGTTTACGAAAACTGGGTATAAGAATTGGAAGAACTGAAATTGTTTATGTTTATAGGCCTACAGTATCTTTGTTCTAGGTAAACATAACTGGAAGTACAACTTATGAAGGAAGGTTTGTTGATCATGAAAAAATGAAATTGTCCCTCGTTTACTAACTAAGAATTATTACTAAACTTTATAATTTTCTATATAATATATTTTATTAATAGTACAAAATCACTACACACTTGAATTTATGAAGCTTTACCCCCCCCCCCCAAGTTAGGCCCCAAAACTTACGCATATGGACCAGACTTTGGAAGGCGTAAGAACGTCATAAACGTACGAGAGCGTTGCGTCATGATCTGTCACATAACGCGTGCACAGCGTCACATAGCCACACGCATGTTACAATCTCGACAGCATAACACGTAATTAAATAGTATGATAGGTTTTTAAACATGTCTGTAGTAACTTATTTCTTAACTCAAAGAGCGCAGTGTATGTTTTGATGCGATCAAACGTACGCGTGCGCGCATATGGATCTGTATGTCGTTGTCTGTCTGTGTGTTAAAATTCAAAATAAGTGTTTTGTATTCTGGAAATTCAAGCGTTTGAGATTTGGATTTTCTCTCGTTTTCTACAAAACACCAAGGTAACTTGTCCAAAGTTACAGCTGTGAATAATGCAAATACTGTGCTGTTGTTGGTCCGCGTCCCGTACACGACTGCTCGCCCCGAGAAACATACATTGTCTTGCCACGGCGTTATGTATTTATCAGACACTGCACTCACCATACGACAGTATAAAACATTTATTACACTGCATTTGACTCCGTGCCAGCGTAACAATTACCTCGCGAAGGACGCGATAGTTATGGCGTTCCAGTTTCATGTATATTTAAATTTTAGCTTACATACGGTATGAGAATTACACTCATAAATTAGCTTACAGAAACATGTAAGCGATTTTATACGAATAAAATTCTATTTATTTCTTTGTACTATAATTTCAAAATCGTTTCAAAGGAATTATCTTTCCTACGATTTGACGTCATAAATAAAAAATAGGTTTAAGCTGTACGAGCGACACGAAGATAGAAAAATAAAAACAAAACAATGAGTAGTATGAAGTAACAGAATTTTTTCTAATGGCCTACATGTGATAATAAATCTTCCTTACAGTGTTAGGCAACAACGTAACTCTTCTGTCTTCACGTCTCGGATCTTCGTTCCATGAACTTTGTACAGTCATTCTTGTTTATACAGTAGTGTCTGTGGAACTCGTCCTATTGTTCTCACGATTCCTTCTATAAATTTACTTTCAAAATTAAATACTGAACTCTAAAGACTGTTTCATACATATTGTACTATTTCAAATATAACGATTTGAGTTGTGTTGATGCGTTGCGCCTCACGTTGTGAACGCCTTTTATGTAATATAAAATTATTGAATACTGGTTTATGACTGATTGAGTTTCACTGTTATGCTTCACTTTTGAGCGCCAAAATATGTAATGGTATTATTTGTAGATATTCTGACCTTATTATTAATTCTTTTATGCCCCAGAGTTGGTGCGCCAATTTATGTAATGATATTCGTTATGTTTTACTAATAAGTTATGAATTACGGTTAATTATGTTGTTTTGTGGTATCGTTTATTATAATTTAATTATTATTTATATCGCTGATTTGTAAAGTTAAATTACCTTTAATGATATACAAATTAATGTTCAGCCTCACGTTGTAAGCACCAAATATGTAATAGTAAAAAGTCTATAATCGTAAATCAGAAAATGCTTAAATTTCTACCTGTACTTCTAGTATATAACTATATTGTTCGAATTTTTTGTTATTTTTTTATGAATAAAAATAATTAACGTCTTGATTAATTAAAATTCTTTAATTTCGATTAACTACTTCACTTATTTTATTTGAATTTAATTACCGATATAACTAATTTAAATAGCACGTGGCATGCAAAAAAAAGGTACTACCAACTTATTCTTCTAATGATTATGAAAACGCTAATATTCGTAAACTGTCCAAAATGTTAAGTATTAACAATAATTATTTATACACAATTAATTCCCTTCAATATTCTTTAATTTTCTTTTTAAATTCTGTTCTTTTCTTCTTAAATTAAAATTAATAAAATTTTTCTTAATTTTAATTGTCCAGGCTTGTTAAATATATAGCTCAGCGGTTGGTACGATGATCTTCTTAAAACTCAGACCTAGTTTAATGGTTACGTTTTGTAAATCTAACCTCGGGTTCTTGTGACTACAATAATTAATTACGAAAATGTCCTTTGTGAAGTACAAAACCTTACAATACAAAGTTGACTATATTATAACAAAACAATATCTTATATCTAAAATAACAAACAGTTCGTATGTGCCGAACAGTGTCTATTTTGAGGTTAACTAAATCTTAATAGGTTATACTGCTTTAAACATTAAACACAAAGAAATAATAGTTTAAACGTGAAAAAAATTACAATAGTCTTTGTGTTTTTGTTCAGTGGTAGTGGAATAAATAATTTACAAGTGTACATAAAGTGTTGAAGTTTGTATTATTATAATTAGTTATAAGCCGTTTAATATTTTAAGTATTCACACTACACTTTCCTTTACTTTGCACACACTTCCTTATTCACTGTTAATTTTATTAATTCACTATAGCTCCTTTCTGATTAAGTAAACAATTCACAACACTTTTCTTCACTTTTTGGTTATGTTATGGTAGTCACTCTTCACCTAACCTAGCTGGGGTTCGATTCTGATGGTACTTTCGTGGCTATAGGTGTCGCAGAGGAGCTGTTATTTACTGTACGAATTCCAACAATATACTTCCTCGCTTGGCTTCACTTTTTGGGTCGCTAAACGCAACATGTGAAAAGTTCCCATTGGTTGAAATCTCAATCATTGTTATGGATGGCGTCGTTTTTCTCAGATCAAAATTACCAAAAATTCTTAAATTTAACATTTTTACTTCCATGTTCCATAAAGTAATGGAAGTATGGTCATGGCGAAAAAAATCATATTCGAGATAACGGGTGATTCTGATCAGCCTCAAAACATGAAGAAAAGTCATTTTTCGAAAAGTGTCTGTGTGTCTATGTGTAGAATCTTTTCTATGGCAAACGATAACAGCCGCAACTTCAAACAGAATCAAATATTTTTTGCATACATCCCCAAATTGTAGAGGACTCAAGGCCTATTGTTTTTGGTGAAGATCGGTTATAGGAAAGGGGTAGTTTACCTGCTACGTTTTATGTTTTAACAACTGTAATGTTTCTTATGACGAACGATAACTGCCGTAAAGTCAAACAAAAACCAAATCATTTTTCACGTATTTGCCTGATTTGTAGGGGACTGAAGCCCTATTGACTTTGGTGAAGATCGGTTACGGGGAAAGGGTAGTTTACCTATAACTTTTTATGTTTTAACAAGAGTAAAGTACATAATTTTGATAAGTAAAGTATCCTGATAAGAAGATCATAATACTCCACTGTAGAAACGTAGATGAAATGTCTATAAATGAAGAGGCTAGTTAAACGGGGTGGGGGTAATTTTCTATAAATGAAAATTGTAGTTGAAGGTGGAGGGGATAATTTTTATATATGTACTACGTTATCGGCAACAAAGAAGTAGTTTGTTGTTAAAATTCCTTCCCAGGCTGTTTGGATGTGGTCCAATATTTTCTACCAAACTAGACGTTTCGGCAGTGCTATCGACTGCCATCATCAGTGAAAATCCAGTGTGCTACCTTTAGTGACCACAGTACTGTGGTTAAGGCTGAAACAATAATTAGAAAAAAGTAGTTTCTATGGAAATATTTCATTTCGAAAATGATTTAAATATAAATCTTAGAACATGGAAGTCATGTATGGTTCTCCATACCGATATTTTCCTTATGCTATGTAAAATTGTAAAAATATTATTACCAATGGAATGCTTTTTTTCTCCCGATCATTTTAAGATCTCACAATCTCACAACATATGTTTCTATACAGTAATTCCAAAATTAACATTTTTAAAGTCTGGCCTAGTCTAACAAATTATGTTTAAAAGTTATCTTTTTTGTTACATAACTAGTTTCCTTGGCTGTACATATGGTATTATGTTAATAACATGTATTTTAATACTAGTGACTACAACTATGAACATTAACTTTTTATGAAAACTTTGGCTTGTGCAATAGGCATAATAAAGTCTTGTGTACTTTGGACTATTATTTGTTTCTTACAGTAAAATTGCTTAATTCTAATACAAGTTACATTTATTCTTTTTCATTATAAACTACATGATCTATTACTAGACATATCATGATCTAATATAGCATTTATACATTGTAATGTCCCTGTCAACCTTCTAAACTAGATGTAGGTTGTTTGCCCAAGTTAACATCTTGTTAATTACATTATTACTTGTCCATTACAAACACTTATGATTACTTATACCCTAATTTAATAAAATACACTATTTATTATTATAGATTATTGAACTTTCACTTGTGAAACTTACTTCTTTTTCTCCCGTACGCGTTTCGGCGTGATTTGCGCCTTAATCTGCGGTGTGAGACAGACTCCGCACCGCAGATGAAGGCGCACATCACGCCGAAACGCGTACGGAAGAAAAAACAAGTAAGTTTCATAAGTGAAAGTTCAATAATCTATATTAATTTAGTACTGTGAAAAATGAAGATGAACTATCAAAACAACTTTATTATTATATATGGCATTGTCTAGCACACTTTTTATACACAAAATTGTCTGCTTTTACCTACCACGTAGATGCAGGTTTTGTCTAACATTAATCTCTTACTAACTACATTATTATCTTGTCCGTAACAAACAATAGTTATTTCTTATTTCATAATCTACTAGTCAGCTTATCTGTTACACTTTCTATTACTAAATTATTTACATCACATTCTTCCTTACATCTTTAGCATTCTCTTAGCATACAATAGTAGTCCTTCTTTCCTACCACACATTATAACATTTTTATACAAAAATAAAACTTTTGTCACTCATTTATATCATAATAATCTCTATCTGAATTGTCTATGTGCCTATTAGTCACAATCAGATATAACTACTTAATCTAGTTTTATAGTTTTATCTTCAATTTTATTTAGCTCATATTATCATTTTTCCCCAGCATGGTTACTGGTTACCCAGCTAGGCTCTGCATTTCCTTTTACCTATTCTGTACATTATTTCTTATGCAGTCTACTGGAATTGTTGTTATTAAGTTCAATATAGACATGTTTGA
This sequence comes from Magicicada septendecula, assembly GCA_034769895.1. Lineage (NCBI taxonomy): Eukaryota > Metazoa > Arthropoda > Insecta > Hemiptera > Cicadidae > Magicicada > Magicicada septendecula. The sequence continues at coordinate 306,377,480 of CM068373.1, read as the reverse complement.
TATTTTAGTTTTCTTATTCTACCTTACAATGGTCTTAAATTTACTTGTTAATACCTATCTCCCATGACACAGGTTTATTACTTTATTATTGTTTGTACTTCAGTATATTTATATGACAATCTTTATGTTGAGGGAAACGTCACGTTACAATATCCATAACTTGAAAGTGTCGTGTCCGTTGAGCGTCATTCCTGACGCATCTGTAACGTCTATGCACACACGTTCAAATAATAGTTTTCAGTGTTTCGCATGTAATGGATAAATTGAAATACTAAAATTTATAAAATATTCTGTCCGCGATTAATCAAATAGGAAAAATAATTCGAACATATTCAATATGATTTTGGACATATATTTTCCTTTAGACACGTTCAAAGAGTGTCGATACCGCAACGCTACAACACACACGTAAAATTAAAAAGTATCGTTGAGGTTGCGAGAATATGCCGCGGTATATTGTGTGCTAATTCATCACTGATACTGATGAGATTTCAAGGAACTCAACAAGACGACAATGACACGACAGAAATGCGTGTGAATCGGCTTAAGTAGTTTACAACGTATCTAAAAATACGTAAAATCAAGACATACGAAATATCTACTCCAATTTAGGATCTCTCTCATTTTTATGTTTATTAATCTCATAACATCTGCCTTAATTGTGATGTCCAAATGTTTGAAAGTGATACTAAGATCTCAAGTCATATCAGTGGCAAGTAGCATTGCCTTACACTTCAACAATGAGTAGATAATGATGTAGAATGGGCCAGGTGGATTGCATGCCACTGAATCATAAAAAACTGCAATAGCCACGTACACCCGTAGGAACAATCTGTCTTACTATGCTTATAGGATAGACGTTGTGGCTGTACAATGAAAGGACTTAATATCTGATCTGGGTGTTTTTATGGATTCAAAGTATCTCTTCCCTTAGCACGTTAAAAGCGCCTCCAAAGCCCGCAAGAATCTTGTGACGATTTCATTAATTAAAAATAAAATAATTAATAAATAGGTAATGTAAAAGATGAGAAATTTTAAATTTCAATAAATCGCACATTTAAACTAATTTTTATCGCTATCAAAAATCATAATAATATTTAATAAAGAGTTTTAATAATAAAATAAAAGGAATGCGAGTGTACAGATAGGGAAACCCTTGTTAATTAACCCTGCATAGACATGCGCTAACCGGAATTAACTTGAATACCGACCCCTAAACAAACTAATAATCCTTGTAAATTAATATTAAATAAATAAATAAAAAAGACCACAATAGTGTACTATAACGAAGTCTGTAATTAAGAATATCTTTGGATAATTAAAAGGTCAAACTTTAACCCCTTAAATAGAAGATAAATGTTGAACTATTTTGTTGCGACGCGTAAACTCCGCGCGATTAACTGACGCTTCCTATATAGTAGAGAGTCGAGATGAAGCGCTCGCGTAGAAAACACGCGCTTGAAACATGTCTCAGAGAAAGACAGAATGTTTGTACTTAGAAGACAGACACAACAATGTGTAGCAAAAGTATTGCCAAATTAGTGTGGTAGTAGTCTAAATGTTAAAAAACCGAAATGCATAAATAACTGTGTAAGGGATGACATCTCATTTGTTTAATTTGTAAGATGTCTATGTTGTTTTAAATAATATGGTATGAGCTACCAAAAGTGAGAACTTTTATAAACAATAATGTGACGTGCGATTCTGCAAAAAAAAAAAGAACATTTACGGCACTTATACTACTAACGATGTTTAACTACGAGATTTCTGAGAACCTCCACGCTACTTGATTATGAACTAACCACTTCAGGAACTTCAACAGGAAAGTTAACTCCACTTAAGATCAACCGCTGACGAACACCATAAGGACCAAGGACCCTGACTACGAGTAAACTGATGGATATGGCAGGTGACACGGAGACTTGTTCTCCGTAATTAATTAAAATTCTAACCAATGAATTGTTAAAGACAGTTGAAATAAAAAAATAGAAAGACTTTAATGATAACCACTTTATAAGATGTAGTATGTTTTAGAATTCAAAATATTTGTAGTACCGAATAATTCTGATGTATATGTATAGCTTCACTGATACAAATTTTTAGATTAAGTCCATTCTTCAAATGGCCCCCAAATAGTATTATAGAATATAAATAAGCGAGCTTAACTCATAAACAAGTTTAAGGTCCCGGATCCGTGGATAACGCTAGCACTGATAAATCCATATGTTTTGGCCCCAGTTCTTTACCAGAATCTGTTATAAATTGTAATCTTTTATTCAGAAAACCTTATATGGGAATATTTATGTAGAGCTGTTGTAGTAATGATTTAATAAAGAGATGTCGTTACTTTACACTAAAACAGTGAGTGAATAAATCATCAGACCCCCATGTAAAAGTTCCTTTAGTTATAACTACTGCTGGTTTATATAGTAATTAAAAGTTGATTACGAGTATGGCAGCCCGTGCAATTGATCAGAGGTAAGTATGCACAGGTTCCCGATGTTATAACGTAGCTGAGACGTTATAATGTAGCTCTTATTAAATGGATTGAGAGACACTTTAAAAGTACGAATTCCTGTGTGACTCTTTATAAGTCTTTGGTCCGAAGCCATCTCGAATATACGTCAGTCAAATGGAACAGGAACCGAGAATACACACAGCTAACTCCACTGAGGGAGTTCCAAGGAGCTTCTTGTATTGGATGAGCAACACATTTAATTTGGATCATAATGTGTTGGTTTCACTAAAGCTCTTGGCCTTCCAATCGTCAGCAGGTCTTGACTAGAAGAATTCATACAGACCTGTTCTTTTTTTATCGAGTTCTTGGACTTAGTGGGTCGCCCATGATCAATGGTTTGGAGGTCCCTACCTACACACTTCGTGTAAGTTCCCTGGACGTTCATAATCATGTAGTCCAGTTGTGAAATGCATTGAAATTGGCAACCTCTGTGTTGACGTCCTTGACTTCTTTAGTGACAAAAAGAAGTTACAACAGGCAGTGATGAATCTAATTTTATGACTTTCTTGTGTGACAGTCATTCTTTGGCGGGATTTATTAGATGCGTAGTACGTAGAATTTACTGTCTTCCATTTTCTTGTCCATTTTCTTACTTGAGACAATAAATCCCAACACTATACTTTGGTGATTTATCTTTTTCAAGTGTCATTTACCAAGGTGCCATACACCGTTCTATTATACTTGTCACTTGTTCCTTTACTGGGAATCCTTCTTTTATAGTGGGTGGATCGGCAGGGTGTAAGGGTTGTGTGGGAGCCCTGCACTGAAAAAAATACAGTAATATTATTATTAATTATTGTTGTTGTTGTTGTTCTTCTTCTTCTTCTTCTTCTTCTTCTTCTTCTTCTTCTTCTTCTTCTTCTTCTTCTTCTTCTTCTTCTTCTTCTTCTTCTTCTTCTTCTTCTTCTTCTCCTCCTCCTACCGCCGCCGCCGCCTCCTCCTCCTCCTCCTCCTCCTCCTCCTCCTCCTCCTCCTCCTCCTTCTTCTTCTTCTTCTTCTTCTTCTTCTTCTTCTTCTTCTTCTTCTTCTTCTTCTTCTTTTTCTTCTCGATTTGTTGTTGCTGATGTTGAAATTATTATAATTTATGTAGTGTGTATACCATATTTATATAAATAAAACTCAAAATCTAAGGATTTATGTGTACTGAATACAAATCCACACCGTTACACCGTTGCCACCAAATTTTGCACAGGTAACTTTTGACACAAGGCAAAAAACCCTGTCTAACCGGGAATTTGATATTTTGCCCCGTTTGCACGTTTTAGACCCTTTTAATTATGACTTTTAGTTGACGCGTATAAAGATGTCAACAACACCATGGAGAATAGAATTAATTACCATAGTAACAATTAAAGAAACAAATGATATTTAGCGCCATCGGAACTGTACCTTTATCCCTTCCTGCAGTTTTTAATATTTTTAATATGCGATTGTACCGATATATTTTGTAATTTTGTATACAGATACGTCTATATATTTTGCAATTGTCTTAAACGATTATAAAATTTAGGTTTATAAGTATTTCTGATACATATTTATACGCAATGAATAAATAATGAAATATATTAAATACTACTACTAAAGATGTCAACAACACTATGGATACCAGAATTAATTACCATAGTAATAAGTAAACAAACGAAAGCTATTTAGCGGCATTAGAACTGTACATTTATCCATTCCTGCAGTACGTTTTCGATGTTTTATATAATATGACATTGTATCGATATATTAAGAAGTGGAAAAGAAGTGTACTAACTGCAAATTGTCCTATTGCTTAATGCAAAGCGAAAATACGTGTTGTTTTCATTTGTGAGGTTAGGTGACAACGGTTTTTGGTGTTTAGTTTACTGCTGAAATAAATAAACCTCATGGTTGAAGAAAGCATAACGTTTAATGTGTTATACAATGCTTCTAACAGAGTAACACTTAGAATAAAGAATTTAGCGTTTATGATTTAACAGGTACTTTATAAATATCTCCAAAGGCTTTATAAATGGGTACTTTTTAATCTCTAAAGGCTGTTACAACAACATAATAATTTAGTACAAGTTAAAATAGTACAAGTGTTGAAAACAGCTTTGGAGAGAATTTGACTAATGAGTACAAAATTGTTATACGAGTTGACATAACGCCATATACACATAGTCCTAGTCAATAAAAATTATATTAAAATACTTTTGAAAAGTAACATATTCAATTGCGAAGCCGCGGGGTTAGCAGCTAGTAACATAATACAAACGAAAACATTACAAAACGCTTTGTATATTCATAGGTGTTTAGACGGTCGTCGTTGTGACCTAAGCTCGTCACTCCCTTCTATATATGCTTATTTTATCAATCACATAATTATTTTATAGAGACAATTCATCACTAGTCACGTTCTATATTATTGAGCCTCGTGCGCCCTTAATGTCTAACACATTTAATTTTTGACATCTGTGTGCTACTGCCCTGACCTGTCAACACCTCGCTACTATTTAGCATTAAGTAGCAGTCGTCTCTTTACAGAACTTTACCTTTGTTTTCCCGTTTACTGTATTTGGTGTGTACAACGTATTGACCACTGTATTTAGCGACCGTTTTACGGTGGTCGTTCGCAATCTTTTTAAACGATTTCTAGTGTTCATTCAAATTGCGATGAAATACATTCAGAGGACATTGTAGTCACAAACCGTGTTGTATTAAATGTCAGTTTGGCGCGCTTGGCAGAGTCCAGCTGCAAACCGGCGACTCTCGCTTCCGGTGGCAATTATTTTACTCTCACCCCAGGAAGCATCAGTTTCCGCGCTGACTTGTAAAACACAATATATGCGTCCAAATTGCACACTACCGTAATTCCTTGTTCTACAGTCCCATTGTCATTTTGAATTTTTATTTTGTCTTCAGTATTATAATATTCAATTTTGATTCACAAATACTCATATATTATTATAACACTTTTTTCTAATTTGATTAAAAGATCAGAAGCTTGAATTCTATTTGGTGGGACAAACATATTTGGAAGGCCACAAAGATTCATATAGGAAAGATTTTGTTGAATCAGTTATGTCTTACGGCTGTGAGTTATGGATGTTGAGCACGGAATTATACGACAATTGAATGCCGTGGAAATGTATTATCTCCGTAGAAGTGCCAGAGTCTCAAGGAGGGAGAGAATAGCCAGCGAGGAGATCAGAAGAAGGATGCATGCAGAAGACACAATTATTAACAAAGTAGAAAAAAAACGCCTAAAGTGGTTCGGTCACTACTCCGTATGGATGAACAGAGAAGGCCGAGGAAAATATTTCAGCGGAGGCCCCCAGGCAGAGGAAAAAGGGAGAGATCTAGACTGTCCTGGTACGAAGACATGAGGAAGGCCATGGAACATCATAACTTGGCAGAAGAAGATGCACAGGACAGAAATAGATGGCGGTTAGGTGTAGGTATGCGGCAACAGCCAATGAAAATCACTTTAAGAGGGAAGTTAATAGATTTACAACAATTAGTTTTTCTAAAAAATTGAGTCAGTCCATAGCTTGATCCACATTCTAGAGGACCAGGATTGTAAATAAGATTTTCTCCTCTTTCTGAGTTGTTCTAACTAAAGCGTCAGAGTCCCACCTATCTCCTTAAGTCGTTGTATCACAGCCTCGCAGTATCAACATTCATGTTTACATACATAAAACTATTATACCTGATGGAAGTTGTTAAGACAGTAATTACAACTGTCCTGTAAAGGAGTGCACGGTAAAACCCGAACACTATGACTCCTTCAATACTGTCACGGAAAATTGATTCCTAAAATGTTTCTCTGGATATAAAAATATTAATATAATGATTATATGTTAAAATTTATCATGTTGTAAATTTGATTAGACTCTATATAAGCAAGTGCAAAGTTTAGGCCAAAGTTAGGGAAATTTGCGGTAACACCTACGAAGAGATTAGGCACAGACCAAATTTTAAATTCTAAAAAAGCAGTAACAGATTATGAAACGAAAGCAACAAGGACAAAAACGGCTATCTAAGGAGAAACTGGATGATGAATATAATGATTTGTCTCACTATGAAACCAGAAAGAGATACATAAATATACTTGGCAAGCAAGAGGATCTCGTTCAATAATTGATTACGTTTTTCTTAATGGGAAATTAGGAAATTTAGTGGAGGATACTAGGGTTTTTAGAAGATGTGACGTTGAGTCTGACCATTTTCTGCTCATATCAAAAATGAGTATTCCAGCTAGGTGGAGAAAGGCTCGCTCTATAGAGCGCCAGTGCTCCAAACAAACTTTTAAAGTACACTTGCTCCAAGATGAAAGTATAAGTTACCTATATCAGACCAGGTTGAGTCAGTTTGCACAACAAAAACCCATCACTACCAATATAAGTCAAAAATGGGGTAACATCAGAGACGTCATATCACAAGCAGCATTTGACGCATTGGGGACGAGACGTAATAGTTATGGAAACCGAGGCCTACAGGTACGGGATGACGATATTAGACAAATAATAGATGCTAAAAAGCAGGCATACCTGAAACATCTAACCTTAAACACTGCTTTGTCAAGGTGTGAATATTATAAGCTTGCTGTGCTATTGCCAGAAGAGAAGTCAGGAAAATCAAGCGAAGTCCATGAGGTAAATATGTAAGTGATATATAAGTGATATAGAACACGATGTATATGGCAGGCAAGACAAGGCTTACAAAATATTAAGGCATTTAAAACGGAAAGGGATAACCTTAAGTTCAGTAATATCTCAGAACAACAGTGGCTTGAATACTATGAGCAACTATGGACCCAGGATCAACTGGAGGAAACAACTTTTGTTGATATCATTGATTGTGTGGAGCCAATAAAATGGATGAATTGTTAGCTGCTCTATACCGCTGTAAGAATAGAAAAGAACCACGTACTGATGGGCTGAACGTGGAGCTTATAAAGTGTGCACCAGCCTTGCTGCATGATCGTTTGCTGCAGTTCATTAATCTATGCTGAACCACTGGTCATGTTCCTGACTATTGGCGGATTGCAAAGGTAATTCCCATATTCAAAAAAGGTGATCGTAATGACTGCAGGAACTACAAACGAGTCAGCCTTCTTAATACTTCATATAAATTATATGCATCTATATTAAGAACACGGCTGAATGCGCAAACGGAGACCATACTTTCAGAGTCCCAGAACGGTTTCAGGAAGGCAAGATCATGTTTAGATTGTAATTTACAATAGCCCAGCTCATTGAAAAGCGTAGAGAGTATCAGCTGCCCACATACATAGCTTTCATCGACTTCGAGAAGGCTTTTGACAGAGTGAATCGGAGCAAACTATGGGCAGTAGTGGCAAGGAAAGCGAACCCCATAACAATTAGAGGAATACAGAGTCTGTATATGGAGAATAAAACCGTAATAGAAGCAGGGAGACTGAGAACAGCTCCTAGAGTTGGCCTGATCAATTGTGGAGTACAACAAGTGTGTCCATTATCACCTTACAACAACACATTGTTACCTTGTAACAATGTCATACAAAACTGGCAGATGTGTCTTCCAGACTATTTTACGATTGGTCACTCTACAATTGACACTTTGTTGTTTGCGGACGATCAGGCTATTCTGTCGGACTCTGAAAACAGATTGCAGATGGGAATACATTTGTTAAATGGAATCTGCAAAGCCTCTGGATTGCAGATATCCAAAATTAAAACCAAGGTGTTAGCTTTTTGTGGAACTGATCCCGTACCGGCAAAAATTGTTACATATAGTACTGTCCTGGAACAAGTTAACAGTTTTGGACACATGTGCTACAGTGTGTCTTGTAATCCAAGCAACGACTTGGTGAATAAGTTGCGTTCAACCTTATGTGCGGGATTATCAGGCGAAACCTTAAGTCAGCAAGTAAAGGAACACGCCTAAAATTCTACAAGGTGATGGCTCTTCCCACACTTCTTCATGGGTCTGAGAATTGGACTTTAACGAAAGGCCAGGCCAGTCGCATCCAAGCGGCTGAAATAAGATTTCTCAAGCACGTGGCAGGGTATACTCTCCATGATCATAGAAGAAACACAGGTATACGGCCGTAACTGAATATTATGAGTATACTCGACAGAATCGCCTAGTATCGGCTGAATTAGTGGGAACATCTTTGCCGAATGGATGACTGCCGCATCCCTGGAACTCTAAGCCGAGGGAACGGAGAGGTGTGGGACGTCCGAGGAAGCGCTTGACTGATCACCTCTATTCTTTGCCTATTTGAGACCGGAACAAACCATTCTTGGTTTAATCCTTAAAGATGATGATGATAATGATGATTTTTAATATACATTAATGATTATAAAAGATTAATGACAACAAACATACTTTACACACTGGCAAACGTATCATAACTGAATCTGCGAAAAGTGAGAGTTATTACTGAGCAGTTACAGAACACTGTTTTTCTAACACACGAGTATGCTTAGAAGTCACGTAGGCTACTATACACTGTCACCCACACATACAAAATAAATTGTGTTGTATTGTTACAATATTTTATATGTATTTTCTAATGTAAATTATGCCAATAAATAGTTAATCAATTTTCAAACGTCAGTTGTATTTTGTAGAGCTTCACGTTTTTGGGATCCAATTATGTTAAATTATATTTTTAAATATAAATTGTGGATGTAACTGCTATGGTTATACTAACCTTTTAACGCCTTAGATGGCCTTTGCTCTTGGGAGCCCGTTTTGTAGTATGCAATATTTTTGTAATATCAAATATACTCTAATAAATGTGTAAATAATTTTCTTTAAATGAGTATCTATATTGTAACAACCACGCGTCGTACGGGTTAAAAGCCACACGTTGGTTGCGTAAATTTGTAACAAACCCAGTATGCCTCTGTTTAAAGTTTTATTATTATTAATGCTTTTGAATATTTTAAAAATCTTGAAGCTTGGGATCGTTGGTTTCGTAATTATTTAAATAAAATAATTAGTTTACTTTATGTTCGGGTTCACTGAGTTCGTATTTGATTTTCGACGTTCTCTCGTTGCTAATACGAAACTATTTATGTTACTCTTCAGTGAAAATAGAAGTGATCGGTGATATAGGTACTTACTTGTAGTGGTGCTCTTATAGCAAAGCTGATTTGCATTGATGGTCAGAAAGTTTAAAATTATTTAAACCCACTTGTTACCGCCACCACTGCTGCCAACCGTTGATGCTGTCCACCTAAGCTGTAACGTCTTAGTCTAACGAAATAATTAGTCAAAACTCTTGGATGGGGTATAAATTATGTTTATTCTCCGAACTTATTTTTGAATTGTGGTTAAATTACAATAACATTATCTATCATTCTTTTGGTTCAAGTTTACTGGTAGACTCTTTAAAATTATAATATCTCAGGGTTTGCCATTCTGACTTTTTAGTCTTCGCCGCATGGGACGTTAATGTTTTATTTAATTGTTTTTAAATACAGTAGGTTCTTAAAGACTGCAAGATACAAACAAAACTATAGCAATGCACTACTATCATTATTTAGTAGTAGGAGAGTGATAACATTATTAAAGTTTCTTAACGAATAACATAAAAAGTAAACATGTGACTTTTGTCGATATTTCAGGTTAAAGCTAGTTTCATTGGTACATTAATCAATCAACTTTAAATTATTAATACCTCTTTAACAACATTAAGATATCCGTACAATACGGTTAGGAATTCAATTTAGTGACAAGATTCATTATCTGCTTCATTAAATTTGATAACACAAAATTTACAGGTATTTGGATATTCCTCACTAATAGGGTTAACAATATTAAATATTTTGGAACAATCTTAAAGTTAAACACAATACATAATAATTAGTATATGATAGGTCAAAGTTTTTAAAGTTTATCATTAATTGGTTGATGCATCCTATCTCGGTATGTTCATCAAGTTATTTCTAAAATTAAAGTTTGGTTACGATTAATTCACTTTTTTTCCTTTAAATTCGCTTAATAGCTTTTGTTACCCTTAAAACTTGTTAATTGCCCATATGATCAAATCTCTTCTCTTACGATTACTACTATTTAATAAAACATTTTAATCCCTTAAATACATAAAGTCATTTGTCTTTGTTTCTTAATTCCTTCAATAATAATTATTTGAATTAATAATTTAAGTATTGTTACAAGCTTGGTTGGATTTAAATTGATATAATATTGTTAATCAATTTTGCTAATATCGTCATTGAAAATGTTTTTACTATTTGAATATTTAGTAATCGTTACTTATACTTGCGTTCGATGTCGTTTCTGGTAGTAACACTATTAAAATTCTTTATTTAATTAAATCATATTTAATAACTCTTAATCATTTCACTGCCTATGCGCACGTACTCCGGATTAGAACACTGATATAAAATATTTTCACATTGTTTACATTCGACTTAACCTCAACTTCGCTATTCGAGCTTAAGACACTTTTGATCAGCTGTCGGCTGTCAATTCTGCATTGTTGTTTGCGGTGACCGGCGTGGATCCCTCGTCGATGTCTCGAGATGAACTGATCAACTCACTTGTGTCAAAATCTGTTTCCTAATAATTAACAATGACCCCTGATTGGTCAGTTATTGTAACTTCCGTGTACTTTCGGTATTATTCGGCAAAATAGACGCGTTCTTGGCGTCACCTCGCTGGGTTTGAGATTATCAAAATTCGGTTCACTTATGTAAGCTCAAGGAGTTGTAAATAATTAATTATTTATAATTCAAATTGTTCACTTATATGTACTTTAATCAACCTTTCGTTACTCCCATTGCTTCTGTCTTTTTAATACGAGTATTTCGGTTACACACACCATATCACTTTGATAATGATTAACAAAATAAACTTATTATTATTTTTTATTTTCTATTTACATATCTTATTTTCCATTTTATCTCATTTATTATGTTCAATTTTGATAGACTTTTATCATTACTACTTCCTTATCAATTATTACCCCTTCTCATTAAAGTTTAAGGTGGTAATTTGTTAAAAATCGTCTATGGTAGTTTACGTCTGTCTCAATATTTTTACAATGTCTTTTTCACTTTCTTATAATAACATTTCTTACATCTAATGGATTATTGTTATTCCCTTTTGTTCTCTGTGACATCTTATAATTACTGCACAGTAGTATTTTATATAATTACTTAATTATTATTCATAATAATTCTATTTCTTTTGGCTAGACACCTGGTCTATGACATTGATAATTGTTTTTATTCATTTTATGTTAGTATTAGTTTCTAAACCATATTTTCTGTGGCCTATCTATACTGAACTAATCATCACAACTTCTGATTACCTCAGTATTAGCTAGTATTCTTTTATTTTAGTTTATTTACTCTTTCCCTCAGCCTATCATTCAGTATCCTTGAGTGTTACATTTTTTTTCTTATTCTACATTATATTTTTGTCTTTTGATTATATATAGTTTGCATAATGTTTATTATAGTACTGATAAGATTTGGTAGTGTTTTGGTCTGCTCTGGTATTCTGACATTGGTTGGTAAATACATACTGCTTCATGCATCTGGGACATATATAAGTTATATTTAATTTATATCATTTGTATTAAATTCATGGCAATAATTATTGAGTTGCCTTACAGTAGTGGTATTACATCCTAGTTGTCATACTGACATTAGTCCCTTTTCTTTTATTATCATTTTATGTGTTATTTATATTATTTAATGTGCCAACACTATGCTGTACCTCTAAACATGTTATTTTACACTTCTAATGTACATAAGTCCTCCTATATAATTATTTTTGTTAATGGAATGCTCCTTATAGTCTCTAGTTTACTTATATTATAATACACTCTAGTTTAAGAGCATTCCGGTTATTGTTTTTGGCAATTCTATTTGAAACTTGCTGGTTAGTTTAGGTTATGTGTCTCCACGTGGATTCCTAACAATGGTTGGACCTTAGATTTTGTTTTTTACCTATTGTACTGAATTCTCCACATGTATTATAGCTAGTTTTTATTATTTATGGCTAGATGTTTTTTTTGTGACAATCTCAACATTATTGATGACTAATAGTTTTCTCTTATAATTTTATATCTACGTTACATATTGAACTAGTCTTTTGGACATCATTTAGTTGTTATCTTTATACATTCTTAAGTCATACATTTACAATTCTTATATTCACTCTCCCCTTTATTTTTCCTACCATCATTGTTTACCCTTGAATCCTGGTTATCTTGTCAAGACATTGAAGTTGGTTTTTTAATAGTTTGATGTCAGTGTAAAGTCATAGCATAGGGTTTTAATTCAGCTTTTAAATCACTTCTGTTTTCTCCATCATTATCAATAATTGATATTCTCATTATTTATTTTATTCTTGTCATTATTGTAACGAGTAGTTCTGGTCGTATCTGTAAAATGTACACCAATTTTGTATGTGTATTAATGTTAGTGCGTTCGTCTCGCACCGGGGTCGTTACATCAATGTTCGCGGCTAACGATGTCCGTAGCGTTGCTGTAATCACCAGTATAACACGACAGTAACCTTACCTGTTTACTTATAGGGGTGTATTAATCCCGGGTGGCGCCAAATCGTTTATTAAAACAATTAAAGCTATTGTATAATGAGTTTTCAGCGGTGACGGTCGGGGCGTTCAAATAATTCCCGCTCGTACGGCCGTCTGAATTGTCGATACTGCTGTGCAAATGACTTGTTCGCTGCTCATCAAATCTATTCTTCATAAATAAACACAAATAATGTATTACACTCCCTATGAAATAATAACAACGATTACTCCCTGTACTAGTTATTTTTTAATGGGTGATAATTAAAATATTCAATCTGACAATTATATTATAATAAATCTGCACCGACTTTGTACATGAAACACTCCCTCTCAAGGTTGACGAATCGATTAAGGAACGATCAGCAACAGTATGGCTGTGTAACGTTAAGTTATTACAATTATTTTCGTTCCCAAAATCGTGGGATTCTTAAAGAATTCCTATGGTTACAATAAAAATATTTTACCTTATTCTAAGTGTACATAAATAATAATGTGTGATGTTACAATCTGTTCTGTAGTGTCGTTAAATGTGTTTTGAAAGTTCGTGTTTGAATAATAGGTTATATTTTATATTAACAAATTTTCAGTGAGTTTTATTTTACTTAAATAATCTGTGAAAGAGAAATATTCTGTTTATAGTGAGATAAATTTACCTTTAGTAAAATTTAGAGTGATTAGGTTTTTGGAAATAGGTAATTTAATTGTACTTAACACCTCAGCATGACTTGGTGTCTTCGTTCATTTGATCGGGTAGGAGATGGCTGCAATAAGTTCTTTTTTCATTAATTTTTGGACTTCAATAGGTCTGGCGTCCTTTTCATAGAGTATCTGGTCATACTTTTCGGTTAATTTTCAGTTTAATTATCCTGGATCTTAAGTGGACTGCTATAAATGGGTCGTCTGCTTCTTATACCGTCATGGTTATGAACCTTGATTACTGTTTTACATCATTTTATTAGAAAATCGGTCTTCCGAACATTGGCTTCTGTATTGTTTGACTGACGGGTTCATTAGTGTCACGGTATTCAACGGTAATTCTATCTTCAACTGTCGTTTCTATGGTAACTGAATGATTTTGATTGGCTGATTTTGAGATGATGTATTGTTATCAAAATTCGAATTCTTCGTATATCTTCTGACTGCTGTTATTCCTCTATCTTCCTTCCTGGTTATTAAATATTGTCACTATAGTATTTATTTCCTTTCATAGATTATTTTGATACCCCAGAAGTTTGGGTAATTTTAGATTTTATGTTTTTACAATTATGTTAATACTTGTTAATTACATTTCTTTTTGTATACAAATGCTTATTATAATATTTTGTTTTACAAATGATTTACAACTTATTCTTGGTGAATCCTTCACCTCAGATTTGCTAATTTCTTTTTTAATTTGTTACAGTTGTTTGTTTCTGACAGTTAGGCATTTTCATAGGCCTAAGCAGCCATTATGTTATTTGACTTATTTCATTTGAATTACATTTCATTTCAGCCTAATGGGCTTTATTTTGTTATTATAATTGGTTGTGTTGTGTTTTGAGTCTATTTATGTGTTATTATTATGTCACTATTATTTTATACACAATTATTTACTCTTTGGTTTCCATGTTTTCTAGTCATACATTTCTTAACATTTTTATTTATTTCCTTTGCCAATAATAACAATGTGGCTATTATTTACTACTCTTTTGATCTTATTTAAATATAACATGTAGGCCTATGGTCTGTATAATTCTTACAGCCATATCCAATTCATAAACTCGATTGAATAATTATTTAACTAACTTAATATTTGCTAATCTTTGTTCACAATACATCTTATTGTATATTATTTTTTAGTGTGACAAACAACATGACTTTTATGAACTTATAATGATCCCTTATAACATGGGTGTTTTTTGATTTGTTTCTAACTCCTTAACTTTTAAACACTCTTTACTTTCCCTCCATGTTAACACTTTCAATTTACTCTTTCCTGGGATTCTCCCTTTTAAATATGATTACATGTTTTTAAACTTATTAATTATATTTTTTTTTGTTTACTATGGTGATTATCACTTTCCAGTGTTCAGTACCTCTTACTTTATAGTTTATACTTAATACTATTTTTCACAACATACTCACTATTATTTTTCACTGTTAAACCTTTAGTGTTCTTTAGGATTTATTAATTGTTAATGATTTTATCATTCACTATTTTTCACTATATTTTCATTCTATATCTTACACTATTTGCATTCAATCATCACCTTCACTCTTAAATTATTTATAGTTAATTATAATTTAATTAGTGTACCTTCTGTACCACTACACTCTGGGGTTTTTACACTTTCATTTTGCACTTCACAAATGTTTTTGTTTTTTAAGTGTTTCTGAATGGGTAATCCCTCTAATTATTATCTCACTATTCATTCTTTTTTTTCATTACAATATTTCCTTAATACTATTAACAATTTTATGTCATTACATTTCTATTCTTACATCTAACTCTAAATTGTGGGTTAGTTTGCTTTTTTATATTAAAATATCTTGAACATATTTTAATAGGGTTTCTTCCCTAGATTATGATTGTCCATTAATGGATAATGACATTTACTTTTTCCTTTCTCATAGGTTAATTATTAGTCTTGGTTCCAATATTACTTTTGAGTGCATTATTTCTCCTTCTCCTACGCTTTATTACTTGTTTGTGTATCATTATTGGTTTTCATTTTTGTCTATTTCCCTTCTTCTTCATTTTCATTGTATTTGGTTAATACCTTGGTTTTTCCACCTTCTCCTTTGGGTTCATTTTAACGTGTTACATTGAGTCATTTAATTCCATGGACTTGTTTCATTTTTGTTCGGGTTTCGGTTTTTTCCCTTCTTCCTTTGGTTTGGTTAATCACTTTCTTCTCTTCTTTGGTTTTATTCTCGTTTGTTTTTCGTGATTCCCTTCTTCTTTTGTTTCCTCTTGTTGGGTCAATCACTTGGGTTAGGTCATGTCGTCGTTTGTCGAGTCATAATTTTTATATTTTATTTAAATTAATCATTTTTATTTAACATGAAGTATTATTTTAGATTCAATATTGTCTTGTTCATCCCTGGTATTGGGTTAGCTTATTTGTGTTGTAACATTATTTATTCCTTCTCGCAGTTGAATCCATTTTATTTTCCCTAGTCGCACTGATTCTATCATCATCCTTAATAAATCTCTTGTTATGGGTGTTGCTGTCTTCTTCTCACTGTCTCATCTATTGGGTATTTGGGTCAACGTTGTCTTGTCTTTAGTCGTGTGTTTTCATTTCTTCTGTAATACATTATTTGTTAATAATAACTTCTTTTATTCCCCTAAATTAGTCAATATTCGTCCTAGGTGCTTCTTTAATGTTCCCATTTTGTTGTTTATTTTGCCTTGGATTGGTTCTAATCAGTTTATTTTGTGTTGGTATTGGGTTGATTATATGTAACGTTACAATATAAGTATACTATAAATGAGAACACATTTCCTTTGCTGCTCTGAATCGTTAAGTATTTATTCCTGCTTTTCTTAATATAATAATATCCCTTTTTTTCTAAGGTAAAGTTGGGAGAGATGACACACAATTCAAATTTTTTTTTTAATTATTTGCAGAATTGATATTTTTATCATGTAATTATCTGTACGTTTAGTTTTACACTTTATCTAAAGATTCCTAGCACAGATTATCAATCTTTTGTTTTTATACAGATTTAGAAATTTGTATAAAATTGTACTGGAAAGTGTCATCTCTCCCCTACATATGGGAGAGATGACACATTTGATATGGGAGAGATGGCCACATGAGATTTAAATGAGGAAAACAGAATAAGTTATAGTGTTTATTAATAGAACTGTAAGTGTATATATACATGTTCGTTGTCTTCTCATCTTTTACAATATTTGCAAACATATGTTTAAAAACGCAACTGTCGAAAATGTGAAATATAAATTCACTTCAAACCACGACATAACTAAAGTAAAAAATGTTAACCTAATTAGCAGTTTTCTTGTAATCATCAATCATACTTTCTTACGTAATTCCTAAAACTACTAAAAACATATTCTTGTCAATAATTTTAAAATAATTATATACAATAAAACCATAAATTTAAAGAAAATTCATCTAAAAATCTGCCTCGTCCAGGTCACTACTACAGTTAACGCAACTATAAAAACTTTCAGGGTTATTAGCACATTTAGTGTGAGCCCACTTCTTGCAATCCTGGCATTGTATCCACTCCTCTCCGGGTTTACTCTGAGAGAAAGGCGACAAACAAACTAAGCAGACGCTATCCTCATCCTCGTCCTCTTCGCTCTCCGATGTTTCATACCTAATCGTTCTTCTGGCAATTTTACTTTTCTTCTTAATTTTTCTTGATGTTTTCTTTTATTTTCTATCTGTCGAAGTAAATTTTTCTCTAATTTTTCCATTTTGCTCGAAATGTAGTCTTTCGCAGTAATGTGCGATGCAGACTGCTTCGCCCTTTGCCTCCTGTTTTCAGGTAAGTTAGGGATGGGTGAGATCTGATTTAAAATTTTAGTAGGAGTAAAGGTTTCTTTGGATCCTTCTTGTGTGCCACTGCTGGCTGCAATGTTTTCACGTGGTGGACTGAGGTCAACTGCAATTGACGTAGGTGTCGCAGGTGTTTCTTGCATTGATGATGAGGGCATAGACGTAGGAATTTCTTTATCATGGTTTGAGTTGCCACTAAGTAAAGGTATTTGATCAGATAAGGCAAAAGCGTGTTCGGGAATTGCCGAAGGGCAAAACGGTAAATACCCGTTGCGTTGAATCCGGAAACACCATTTTTCATTGTAGCTGACTGGATCCAAGACTCGTTCAGAAGTCTGCCGAAAGTTAAACGTGATATGGTAGCCCTATCCTTATTCTTCATCCAATTATTAGCTGCTTGGTAGAAAAATACCTTGAGAGATTTAAAAAAGCTTCTGTCTAAAGGCTGTAAATAGTGCGTACAATGACTTGGCAAGCAAAGAAGTTCAATATCATTCTGAAGGGCAAAATCTAGAATTTCAGGATCACTTAGGTGGGATGTATGCCCGTCTAATAATATTAGCACTTTACCAGATGGTTTTCTAGGCAAAAAGTGTGTTGAAAGCCAATTAAAAAACAGTTCACTATTTATGTAAGCCGACTTAGGTGACATAACAACTTTTGATCCAGGTGGCATACCGTCTTCAAACTCCGGTTTTTTGTACGTGCCTTTGAAAATACAGTACGGCGGGAGAAAATTCACCTCTGCATTACAGCATGCAACGACAGTAATAGTCTTGCCTTTCTCTGCGGCAGTAACGAGATGCACATCTCGCGTGCCCTTAGCAGCAACAACTTTGCCGGGTTTGTTGTTCAACTGGAGACCACTTTCGTCCACATTAAATAGATGGCCAGGTTTATTAAACAAATTATATTCTGTAAGAAGTTTTTCCAGTTGCTTGAAGTAGTTACCAACGTCCTCTCTATTCATCCCTTTTGCTCTGTAAACTGACACACCTTCTGCCATGCGAATACTAAGGTCTTTGTGGCGTTCCATGAAAGACAGAAACCAGTGTGTACCTGCTCGTTCCAATTCTGTATTAAACCTATGTTTTACTCCCAGCTTTTCAGCCAGACAAAAAGCCATTTCTTGGACATCTCTGCGGGAAGGAGCAAAACCACGCTGCTGAAGTTTTTTTATATGATCTACTAGTTTTGTTTCTGCGTCGGTACCTAAGTGTGAATGAGGTCCTAACGGACCAATAACAGAGTTATTAGCCTGTATTCTTCTAACAAGAGTTCGTAAGGGTATGCCATAATCTCTACTTGCAGCTCTGACTCCTAGTTGTTTGGATTTCACAGCTTCGATAGCCTGTCTTAACGATTCTTCAGTATACGTCGTTGCTCTAGATGTTTTCCTTTTGTAAACACGTGGCATTCTGAAAAGAACCCATGCAACTTGTAAACTAACCTTTTCATTTAAAAAATAGAATGTTTATTATATTTCTAATATTTATTCAAAAAAAAAAAATGAGGGTCAGTAGTGTAGTTTCATTACCATTCAATCAGTTAAAAGAAGATAACAAATGGGAACTTTTACAAGCAAGTAAAAATGAAAACTTATATAAATTACTTTAATTTAACGTAACTATTTTTGATTTAATGCTACCACTTGTGATATATAAAATTATTTAAAATATTATACGGCACTGCTATGCAAGAATATTTTTATACAGTGTTAGAAAATAAACAAATGAGGGAGAGACGACAGGTGTCATCTCTCCCGCAGCTGTGGGAGAGATGACACACTCCACCATTTTTACAACTTGCGTATTTCCATGTTTTGAATACTCTACAGCTAACGTTTTGAGTCAGTACAAGCCAATAATACTGTATAGTGTGGTAGATAGTACTTAAAAAGTGACTAATTCAGCTGATAACCAAACGTCAACAAATATTTGAGAACTGCCTTCGCTGTGGTAGCAACAAAAATGTGAAATGTAGACACGATGCAACCTCGTTCCTTGTATAACCGTCACAACTACCGACCGGTTTGCAACGTGGTGTGCGTCTTGGCTTCCAGCGCATCACGTGTCGCGTTACGTCATATGTGCCATCTCTCCCAACGTGTCATCTCTCCCAACTTTACCTTATTATTTAATAAATAAATTCCCTTATTTAAGGTTTCTGCTCCATCTAGCTCTCGGATGCATGAAACAAATTTTTTATATCTCAGGGTTATTACAACATAAACAACGTCTTCAGTAAAATTATAAAGTCACCTAACAAGTATTATACTAATAACATACATGAATAAAAGATTTCAACATGTAATAAATAATTGTTGTTTGTGTATGAAGGCTGTATGTGAGTTCTTAAGATTATACAAAAGAAATCAATTAAATAATTTTACAAATTAATATTACCCAATACAAATATAAAATTATTAAAACAATGAAAATAATTAATTATCTGACATTAACAATACAATTGACAAGAGAAAATTTAATAAAAATTTAATTGTCTATGCTCTCTCTCATATTCATTATTTGTCAACATGGCGCGCTGCTTTACCCCTTCTTTTACCCTTGCGCTGAAAACGCTAGACGCCATATTGCATTCTGTGATATGTACAATACTGAATGTACATAAAAATTTCTATGAGTTCTACACTTCTGTTAGATCAAAGTAAGTTTGTGTCACTCACTTTTTATATCATATATTATGGTTATAAGTGTATTCACACTAAATGTGTTCGTTAATTAGTTTATATTGAAGTGTTGTGTAAAACGCTAATCCTTTGTCAATATGGTTATATAATTGGAAAGCTCTCACCAATTAAGGACGTATTACACCAGTTTATGATAGTAATTTCAGTTGTTCTTCTTCAGGTTTGTTGAACACAAGTTGTACGTTAGTTTACTGATAATTTCTATAACTTTATTTGTCTTTTTTACTATTTTACTATACTCTTCTTATTTGGCATTGGTTGGCTTGGCCACTATTTCAATTTTGTTCCTTCTTCATGGGACGCCAACATTAGACAAAGCTTTCTTTCTTGTAACAATCAATTTTAGATTCATTTATAAGAGGCCTTGGTTTTGGTTGGTGTATTTTTGGACTCAGGACTGTTTTATCTACCTCCAGTAAATATAAGTTTTTAATATAACCTTACTTTTCCGATTATTTTACATAATCTCGGTTATGTTTTTATTTCACTTAATTTTATATTATCACTTGCACTAATAAAGTTGAATTTATTGTTATTTGGTCACTTCATATAAAACACATGTCATTTTCACCTTCTGGTCATACTTGGTTCACAATACTCTATATTTTGATCATTGTTTACACTGTGTCATTTGCACTGTTTAATTATCATTATTTATCACTTTTCTTTTTGAATACACACAATTATGACAATAATTTTCTGGTCTTTACTATAACTCTATATATAAACTAATTACAAATGCAGTCTTAGGTTTAAGACCTGGCTTGACTTTTAGGCTTGTTACACAAATGATTTTTCTTAACCCTAAATACCTTTTTCACTTATATACTAAAACATTACTATTTACAATATTATAATAAGATACATAAAATCACTTCCTTAATCTATTGGGTAATTATTATGTCAAAGACACAGTATAGTCTAGTCTTTTTTTTATGTCTGTTATGTCAAGTTATTTATTATGTTTGTTTACAAGGCTAATTCATGTTTTTAATTTATTCATGCATCTGTAACATTTATTATTTATTTATTCATGGTTTATTGGTTTAGTTATTATTATTCTTCCTTTATTTAATTATTTTTTGGTTGTTCTCATTTGATCACTCATTCTCTATTGCATTCCTCATTCAGTTACATAGTATTGATTTATTTGATTAAGTTCTCTAAATATTTTGATTATTAAATTGAGTTTTTTGTTTTGTATCATCTTGTGATGCTACAAATTTTATCTGTGTGTTTTGCTATAACACTAAGAACAACACGTTCTAGTCCAATAATTGGAAGGTTTCACTTCCCTTTTGCGGACATACTTCTAGAAAGGTCTCCATAAGATATGTGTTTGTACAATAATTCAGCTGTTTTTGTATTACATCTACATTAAGCTTTATATCACAAAAGCTTCTCCATGCTACTTAGTGTTATACTACTATTGCTTCTCCATTGTTGTGGTCTCCAAACTGGGGATACTAACGTAAATGCGACATCTGTAGCGTGTCTTTACTCCAATTTTGTGTATCGGTTACTGTGTGTTTCAGGCTCACAGTCTCAATTCGGTTTAAAATTTCTTAATACATACAAAAACATATAACACTAAAAATAAACACGTACATAAATAATTCACGTATCAAAAACAGTGAAAATGCAACGCACTAACAAAGTATTGTATATGCATTACAATATCGAGACGAAATACAATGTTACTGCATTGATTTGAAACTATTTTTGTTTTTGACCTGGTAATAATTAAATTTATGCTGTAAGACAGAAAGTTATTCTGAAGACAGATCTTTTGAATAAAAATGAAATTAACTAATGATAAGATAAAGATAAAGATAATAAATAATAAGATTAGTTAACTTCTTTCTTACCTAGATATCTGTCTTCAAAACATCTTCCGACACTTCCGTTTGAAATGTGAGTGTATGAAGCTGCCCCCTGAAGACCTTTCCAGCTTCTTGTAAATAAGTTTATTGGTGGAGCTGCTTTCGGTATTATTCATAATTTCATCTCTTGGGTTCGTCCGATCAGCAACCCTACCCTTCACCCAGTAGCAAACGCTCCCAAAACATTTACCGGGCAGCAACCAAATGGCGTGAAACGGAACTAACTCCTTCCCATTTAGTTAAAATAACTAACGACATGACTTTTAAGGAGTGCAATAATTTGTAAAAGGTTTTAGGGATACACGAATATGAGCTGAATAAAAATCTTTTCACAATTTACACATTTTATCAATAGAGATTTCGATTGAAAGGATGTCAGCATCATGTCAAAGTTCAGCTTACCAGACTGCCTCTTGAGTATCATCCAAACAGAAGACGGGACACAGAGCACCCGGGAGATGTGAGTGGCACAGGTCGTATGGATATTTTATTTAGCTCCTTGTAAGCCTCAACCAGCCGTTGTCTTGGTCTAGCTATTTTCACATCAGCAGCGTTAGCACATAGTTACCTTGTTTTAACTCGCTTGATTAGGTCATGTTGAAATAATGGATTAATAACGTATGATAATGAAGATATTAAATTTAAAACTAAAAAAAAGAGAAGGCAGGAAGACCAAGGAACTCGTGGATCGATGATAGGAAGCATAAATTGAGAGTGACGGGGTGAGTAATTGAAAGACTCTGTCACTAGAACAGACAGTAAACTAGAAGAAAATTGCAATGAAAACCAAAGCCATTTCAGATTGTAGTGCTAGAACGGGAACTAAATAAACTTTTAAAGAATTTTCACCCATTCGTGCACATGCGCGTGTACACAGCTACTGCCGTTTCTTGTATACTGCACACCGGAGGTTTCTGTTTCAGTCACCTCGTTGTAAACGTCTTTTCTCCATGTCATCGTGTTTGTCCTCCTTCCACGATCTCCTGGTTCTACCCTGTTTTCGTCGTCTAGTTGGACCCTCCACCCAGTGTAAACAACTTCTTAAATACATTTTTCTTTTTGCACAAAATTTATTCGATTACCACAATTATTAAACTACCTTTTTGCATGATAAAACCATTTACAATACTCAAACTCTTGTTCTTTTTTCTGTCACAGATAAATAATAAAAAAAAATAGAAGTAATTGAAATGAGACACTTACGGAAAACGTACAAATACCCTCGTATGAAAAATAAAAAGTTACTCATTTCGAGAAAGATTAAGAACAAATCCTACAGGCTCTGTAACAGAATAAAACCAACTGATATCATACAGTCATAAAAACAGAACGAGTAAGGAAAAATAACTCGAAGAATGTGTGAGGCGAGACTATTAAATAAGGAAATCAAAAACAAGCACATGAAAATATAGACAGGACAGAAGAAAGTGAAAAATAAATCCTGTAAAATACTCAGCTCTACAAACTATCTAACGTTTATAACGGTAGAAAAGCTACAAGCAACAGACACTCAGTCGCAAAACGACCTTAAAGGGTAAATAAGACGTAAGGACTAGATGTTCAACTGCGCAGACGAACTTACATACTGGATACTAAAACTTAAAAGAATACAAAACATGTAAAAGGCATTTGTGATAATTGTATGCAAACAAATTTTACATAAATTTCGTTTTCTGAAGTACATTATATTTTTCAAGTAACATGTGAAGTCTAATAGTTTGATTCAGTAATAATTTTAACACAGACGAAAGAGCTACGACCAACTTTTATCTTGATAGGACAACGATTTTATAATGTTTTCTGTGATTATTTAAATTAGTAGTTTATTTGATTTCTGATTTTTTAGATTTGTGTAAATAATGATGAATGCCAAACTTTCCCTGTTTATATTACTACCATCTACTTTTGTAGCAGGCATAGTAGTTAACAATTCAAAATATCATGTCATCGAAGACCAATTACAATGTGAGTCGTTAGCAGTTAATTATGTTCGAACGACAAACCGCTCTCCAAAATGTTATTACAATTTTGTGATTATCATAAAATTTATTAATTTTATTGCAATTCAATTTATTTCTTGTTACCTAATTCATCATACATTTCAGCATATCCAGTTTGTTCCCGCAGTTTACATTTTATTGGTTTTATTTGGTGTTCACAATTTATCGTTTGAAATTAGCTAATTTTAATATTTAATTTAAATATTGCTTCTCCAAATTGCTATATATTTATGCAAATGTGTACGCCAATGTTTATATTATACTTACGAACTGCCAATATTTATTTCAATTCACTAGTTAATACTTTTACACCATTCGCTTAATAACCAAACTGTAGTTGAAAGTTTAAATTATACATATATTTAACACATTTATTGGTTTAACGAATAATATTGGAAATTTTAACGCGTGACTATAAAATATTATATACAATTTTAACATGTTTTCCGCAAATAAAACATTTTATTAGCAAAACTCGTATGTTTATATTTAAAGAGCTAAGAAATTACTGAACAATTTAACACTTGCACCGGCATTAATTTGTCACAATAATAAACTTTTTCTGCAAGTGTAAGTACTTGGTGTAATCAAAACGTGCGTGTAATTTTTGAATTTCCCGCACTACAAGTGTCCTGTTTTATTTATGCTAGTCGTCTAAAATTTTAGTCCTATTTTGTGCATAATTTAGATTTGGCAGAGTAAATTGTATTTTGATTTGGTAGGCAATTATTTGACAGTGCAAAATTGAAGAACATGGATTTGTGTAAAACATGAGATGAACTAGTTTATCGTGGTGAAAATGTTTTAAAAGAATTCTGGTAAACCACTAACCACTGGTATGCAAACGATTTACAATTTGCTGAAAAGATTCAAAGCCGTGAATGAGTTACGATCGTGTTCTGTGACTAGTTTTTGTTCCGTAAATTATTGTCACTAAGTGCAACCGGAAATCGAGTGTATAATTTGGACATTTTAAGCCACTTGTGTAAAGCTACTGTATTGTAGGAAATGGAATTTGCTTAATGGACATTGCTCCTCCCGACAATGGACGAGGACGCAAGTCATTCATGTTTATGAATTTTAGAATTAAAAAAGTAATAGAAGTAGTTGTAGCAAAAATTATCCCGAATAACAGAGGAATTGAACAGGTTAATAATTTTAGAGATTTGGAATGTGAGACCACATGCAGTTATTATGGTGACGTGTACACTGCACGTAGTGACGAAGCATACTCCAAAAATGTCAGTATTTAAGCGGCGCAGTAAGCAACTATTTTAAAAACACTCGTTTTGTCACTCAATTAAATTTTGATAAGACGGGTAACGGCCATTCTAGTTATGGTTGTACAAAATGGACACTACCAAACAGATCAACAAAAGTGGATAGGGGCCTCTGAAATAGCCCCCTAGATTTTTGAGAACTGTTGCCGGAAATTGCTTAGTAGCTGGAAGGAGTTAATACGTTCGTTTGGGAAAGATTTCAAATATATAATTTTTACCCTGCGATAGAAATATACAAGAATACTGAAGGGACTACATTGATGGTATGGTAGAGTACCTAGTTCCAAAGGTCATTAGGAATTATAATACAGCATGGCAATGGAAGGTGCGTGGACCGTCCAAGAAAAGAAGGAGATCAGCTGTAGTAAAGGCGGAACAAATAAGTAATGCTTTAGACCTGGAACCTGATAATGATGACGATAACGATGACGACGACGACGATGATGATGATGATGATTATGTTGGTGGTGGTGGTGACGATGATGATGGGGATGATGACAGACCATTTAGGTATCATCCAAGATGGTGTTACAATGGTATCAGGTCTGTCTTCGTTTCCTCATCTTCTAATTATATTTTTTCACCCAACCACGTACAGTAAAAATGCCATTAACACTAAATTCATTTAATAAAATTGTCATAGTATTCTCATAACACGGTAGATACAGCCTGTGCATTATCTAACGTAACATACAGACGTTGTTTTCAGTAATGAAGATTACTGTGAGCTGTTACAGGAATCACGTTGTACTACATCTTACAGTCCAAAAGCAGGACGTTATCGTCTATAATTAAAGTGGAGAATCCTGTTATGCGAAGAAGAGGAACGTAAAGGCTATCGGTTAAAAGTACAGTGGCAGAAGACGCGGGAGTTCGCTTCCAACAAAGTTGACATTATCTGACAGACGAAATGCGTACCTTGACTTTTCTACTTACTATATTCCTAAAGTTGAATGTTCTAAAACTGAACTTTCAAATAAGATATGTAAAATAGTGTGTACAAGATAGTTTTTATACAAGTCTATAATTACACAAACGAAAACTGGGTACTACCGAACATAAATATATTCGATGGAGTATCTAAGAGAAGTAGAAGATTTATGTAAAAGAGACAGATTAATATGCATTATAAAGGAAAAAATAAACGAGTCGATTCAATTCCTAAAGTAACAGAAAACAACAATTTATGGAGTTCGGTCGTCTGGTTAGAATGACTGAGAGTCATGAACGTATATGGTTTTTTACCGTATAACGGAAACTTACTCGAAATATGTAAAGGAAATTTCCACTCACGAGAAATTGTTAATGTCGGTTAAAGCACATAGTTTCGGCCATCCAGTACTTGAGGAATGCTGTTCAACACTCGCCTATAAAGGAATACTTTATGAAGCTTTAAAGTTTACCTGTGAGAAAAATGTGACGCTTAAACTCTGAGCACATATTATGGATAAGGTTAGTTAAAATCTATTTTTGAGCTTAACGTAAATCTTTGTTGGTATTTTTAATGTCACTACCTTTGGTTATGTCATCCTTACTCGATTGGTGTTTGTCCAATTTACTAGAGCTTAAAACCTTCGAAGCTTCTTGCAGTTTCTCTCTTCTTGCAATTTTACTTGTAGTTTCTCTCTTCTTGAAATTTTACTTTCAGTTTCTCCCTCAAGTCGATGGACGTCAAACTGTTCGGAAGACACGCTCCTCGATTTTCAAACTTTCTCTTCAAGGCACAGTATGAGTCAGTATACACATCTCAACAGATACAGACACGTTAGGACTTATTATAATTTTGAGACAAACGAATGAACACATCTGATAACATTGAATGTGAAGGTGTCAAACATAGTTACTGTAAAAGTTCAGATGTTCAGTTTTAACATTAACCAAAAATAGACAGATAAACAACCTCAAGTGTAACGTATAAAAATGTAGCTTTCTTTACGCATTAAAATTTTATGTTTTGATCACTTCCTCATGAATAGAACAAAAATAATCCGAAAATAGAGAAACTCAACTTGAAAACGAGTCATTAGGTAGTCATAAAATTTAAACGTGAGCATTGATTGATCTGAGCTGTAAAACGTGATATAAAATGAGTATGCATTGTAAAATACAAATTTTTATGTTTGTTTTAAAAAGTTGTTATTTTTATAATCATCATTTTCTCACCACGAGTAATTGTGATAAATAAAGCGTGGCGTCATTTCAATTGTATTCATTTCTATATTTTACTGAACCGTTTTTAAGAAAGTACAGGGATATATTAATTTCACAGCTACTTTTATTTAACAGCTATATAGGCCTAATTCCTACTAGAAAGTAAACTCCGAAAGACAACGAAAAATTGTAATCCTTACCAGCGGACAACCTTTTTCTAATCTCTCTCCACACACACACACACACACACACACACACACACACACACACACACACACACACACACACACACACACACACACACACACACACCTCAAATCCTCAGGATTTCTTTGTACACAATACAAATCCACACAGTTTACACCGATTGCCACCAAATTTTGCACAGGTAACCTTTAACACAAGGCGAAAAACACTGTATAACTAAGAATTTGATATTTTGCCCCGTTCGTACGATTCAGGCCCTTTAAATTATGCCATTTTGTTGCGTATAAAGATGTCAACAACATCATGGAGACCAGAATTAGTTACCATAGTAACAAATAAATGAACAAATGCTATTTAGCGGCATCTTTGAACAGTCCGTGTGACCACCCTCGTGAGTGTTAAAAACGTAACTAAAACGCACCAGGTTGCGTTTCGATACGGGAGACGTTGAAAACTCAGCAAAGTTGACGACCGTGCGTTTTTTCCACGTCCGTGTGACGAATTTCATTGCTGCCGGTGGGTTAAATTGAATACGTTTCCCACCTCTCAGAAAATCTCAATCCCTAACAACCCATGACCATAAACGAGCAAGTAATAACGCGGTTAAAACCTTTAAATAGAAACTAAGCTGCGCAGAAAACACAAAAATAAAGATGATTTGACGAATGATGATTTTAAAAAATTGTCTTTTAAAAAAATGTCAATTAGAATAAAACAATAAACCGGGCAAAGCCGCGGGTGTAACAGCTTGTCAAATATAAAACGATATTTTAGTAAACTGATCTTAATTTGTAATAATATTTTTGAGAAAGTTTATAAACACATAAACAGATACTAATACGTTAATTGAAGAGCAAAATAAATGACTTTAAATAAATTAAAATTCATTCTTTTCTTCTTGCCTTTAGTCTCCCAACTTATCAGTAGCGACAGACATTCCAGTTATCACTAAACCGGAAAGTCTCTTCTCTTTTTATACACTGTGTACCACACACTACGTTCTCGACCAGTGTATTATTACTTCCATGTTCCTTAAGGAAATGGAAGTATGGTGATGGCAAAAAAAATCGTGTTCGAGATTATTGCAGAATATGATTGTACTACACTCAAAACATGAAAAAAAGTCATTTTTCGAAAAGTGTCTGTGTGTGTGTCTGTGTGTCTGTCTGTGTGTGTGTGTATGTCTGTGTGTGTGTCTGTCTGTGTGTCTGTCTGTAGATTTTTTTCTATGGCAAACGATAACAGCCGCAAATTCGAACAGAATCAAATAATTTTTTGCATACAGCCCTGATTTACAGAGTACTCGCGACCTATTGTTTTTGGTGAAGATCGGTTGAGGGAAAGGGGTAGTTTACCAGCAACGGTTTTTTTTATCAAGGGTAATTTTGTTTGTTTGGCAAACGATAACAGCCGCAAATTCAAACAGAATCAAATTATGTTTCGCATACAGCCCTAAAGTTTAGAGTTCTCAAGATCTGTCGATTTTGGTAAAGATCGGTTAAGGGAAAGGGGTAGTTTACCAGCAACGTTTTATGTTTTAACAAGGGTATTTTTTATGGCAAACGATAACAGCCGCAAATTCAAACATAATCAAATAATATTTTGTATATTGCCCTGAATTATAGAGTTCTCAAGACCTACTGTTTTTGGTGAAGATCGGTTAAGGGAAAGGGGTAGTTTACCTGCAACGGTTTTTTATCAAGGGTAATTTTTTTCTATGGTAAACGATAACAGCCGCAAATTCAAACAGAATCAAATGATGTTTTGCACACAGCCCTGTATTGTAGAGTTCTCAATACCTATTGGTGTTGGTGAAGATCGGTTAAGGGAAAGGGGTAGTTTACCAGCAACGTTTTATGTTTCAAAAGGGTATTTTTTATGGCAAACGATAAGAGCCGCAAATTCAAACAGAATCAAATACATTTTTGCATACTGCTCTGTTTTGTTGAGTACTAAAGACCTATTGTTTTTGGTGAAGATCAGTTAAGGGAGAGGGGTAGTTTACCTGACAAGTTTTTTGTTTTATCAAGGGTATTTTATATGGCAAACGATATCAGCCGCAAATTCAAACAGAATCATATAATATTTTGCATACAACTCTGCAATGTAGAGTTCTCAAGACCTGTTGGTTTTGGTGAAGATCGGTTAAGGGAATAGGGTTGTTTACCAGCAACAATTTATGTTTTATCAAGGGTAATTTTTTTTTGACGAACGATAACTGCCGTACAATAAAACAGAATCAACTACTCTGCTGCATACCTTTTTGAATTATACGGAACTCAAGATCTGTTGATTTTGTTGAAGATCGGTTAAGGGAAAGGGGTATTTTACCAGTAACGTTTTATGTTTTAACTAGGGTATTTTTTCTATGACGAACGATAACTGCCCTAAATTCAAAGAAAATCAACTAATGTTTTGCATACAGCCCTGAATTGTAGAGTTCTCAAGACCTATTGTTATTGGTGAAGATCGGTTAATGGAATAGGGTAGTTTACCAGCAACGTTTTATGTTTTATCAAGCGTGTTTTCTATGGCAAACTATAACAGCCGCAATTTCAAACAGAATCAAATAATTGTTTGCATACAGGCCTAAATTGTAGAGTACCCAAGACCTGACGTTTTTGGTGAAGATCGGTTAAGGGGAAGGGGTAGTTTACTAGCAACGATTTTTTATCAAGGGTAATTTTTTTCTATAGTAAACGATAACAGCCGCAAATTCAAACAGAATCAAATGATGTTTTTCATACAGCCCTGTATTATAGAGTTCTCAATACCTATTGGTGCTGGTGAAGATCGGTTAAGGGAAAGGGGTAGTTTACCAGCAACATTTTATGTTTTAAGAAGGGTAATTTTTTATATGACGAACGATAACTGCCGTAAATTCACACAGAATCAACTAGGTTTTTGCATACCTTTTTGAACTAAAGAGAACTCAAGGTCTGTTGATTTTGTTGAAGATCAGTTAAGGGAAGGGGTAGTTTATCAGCAACGTTTTATGTTTTAAAAAGGGTAATTTTTATTATGACGAACGATAACTGCCGAAAATTCAATGAGAATCAAATAATTTTTTGCACCCTTTCCTCAGTTGCAGAGAGCTCAAGGTCTATTGATTTTGGTGAAGATCGGTTAAGGGAAAGGGGTAGTTTACCAGCAACATTTTATGTTGTAACAAGAGAAATGTTTCCATGACGAACGATAACTGCCGCACATTCAAACAGAATCAAATATATTTTTGCATGCTTCCCTGAATTGTAGAGGACGGAAGGTCTGTTGATTTTGGAGAAGATCGGTTGAGAGAAAGGGGTAGTTTACCTGAAACTTTTTATGATTTAACAAGAGTAAAGTACTTAATTTTTATAAATAAATTATCCTGATAAGAAGCTCATAGTAATCCACTGTAGAAACGTAGACGAAATATCTATAAATGAAGAATTTAGGTGAACGGGGTGGGGGTAATTTTCTATTATTAAAAATTATAGTTGAAGGTGTAGTGGAGAAATTTTTATATGTGTACTACGTTATCGGCAACAAAGAAGTATTTTTTTGTTAAAATTGCTTCCCGGGCTCTTTAGCCGTAGTCCAATGTTTTCTGCAAAACCAGAATTTTCGGCAGTGCCATCGACTGCCATCATCGGTGAAAATCGAGTGCGAAAACGTGAGGTGGTATACGTTAGTGACCACAGTACTGTGGTTAATGCTGAAGCAATAAGTAGAAAGACGTAGTTTCTATGGAAATATTTCATTTCGAATATGATTTTAAATATAAATCTTAGAACATGGAAGTCATGTATGGTTCTCCATACCGATATTTACTTCCATGTTCCTTAAGGAAATTGAAGCATGGTGATGGCAAAAAAAATCGTGTTCGAGATTATTGCAGATTCTGATTGTACTACACTCAAAACATGAAAAAAAGTCATTTTTCGAAAAGTGTCTGTGTGTGTGTGTGTCTGTATGTGTCTGTGTGTGTGTGTGTGTGTGTGTCTGTAGATTTTTTTTATGGCAAACGATAAGAGCCGCAAATTCAAACAGAATCAAATAATTTTTTGCATGCAACCCTGATTTGCAAAGTACTTGCGACCTATTGTTTTTGGTGAAGATCGGTTGAGGGAAAGGGGTAGTTTATCAGCAACGGTTTTTTTTTATCAAGGGTAATTTTGTTTGTTTGGCAAACGATAACAGCCGCAAATTCAAACAGAATCAAATAATGTCTCGCATACAGCCCTGAATTGCAGAGTTCTCAATACCTCTTGTTTTTGGTGAAGATCGGTTAAGGGAAAAGGGTAGTTTACCGGCAACGTTTTATGTTTTAACAAGGGTATTTTCTATGGCAAACGATAACAGCCGCAAATTCAAACAGAATCAAATAATGTTTTGCATACTTGCCTGAATTGTAGATTTCTCAAGACCTGTCGTTTTTGGTGAAGATCGGTTAAGGGAAAGGGGTAGTTTACCAGCAACGGTTTTTTACCAAGGGTAATTTTTGTCTATGGTAAACGATAACAGCCGCAAATTCAAACAGAATCAAATGATATTTTGCATACAGCCCTGTATTGTAGAGTTCTAAATACCTATTGTTTTTGGTGAAGATCGGTTAAGGGAAAGGGGTAGTTTACCAGCCACGTTTTTTGTTTTATCAAGGGTATTTTGTATGGTAAACGATAACAGCCGCAAATTCAAACAGAATCATATAATATTTTGCATACAGCCCTGAATAGTAGAGTTCTCATGACCTTTCGTTTTTGGTAAAGATCGGTTAAGGGAAGGGGTAGTTTACCTGCAACGTTTTTTATCAAGGGTAATTTTTTTCTATGGTAAACGATAACAGCCGCAAATTCAAACAGAATAAAATGATGTTTTGCATACAGGATGTATTGTAGAGTTCTCAATACCTATTGGTGTTGGTAAAGATCGGTTAAGGGAAAGGGGTAGTTTACCTGCCACGTTTTTTGTTTTATCAAGGGTATTTTATATGACAAACGATAACAGCCGCAAATGCAAACAGAATCATATAATATTTTGCATACAGCCCTGAAATGTGGAGTTCTCAAGACCTGTTGGTTTTGGTGAAGATCGGTTAAGGGAATAGGGTAGTTTACCAGCAACATTTTATGTTTTATCAAGGGTAATTTTTTTATGACGAATGATAACTGCCGTACATTAAAACAGATTCAACTACCCTTCTGCATATCTTTTTGAATTATACAGAACTCAAGGTCTGTTGATTTTGTTGAAGATGGGTTAAGCGAAGGGGTAGTTTATCAGCAACGTTTTATGTTTTAAAAAGGGTAATTTTTTTATGACGAACGATAACTGCCGAAAATTCAATGAGAATCAAATAATTTTTTGCACCCTTTCCTGAGTTGCAGAGAGCTCAAGGTCTACTGATTTTGGTGAAAATCGGTTAAGGGAAAGGGGTAGTTTACCTGCAACATTTTATGTTGTAACAAGAGAAATGTTTCCATGACGAACGATAACTGAAGCACATTCAAACAGAATCAAATATTTTTTTGCATGCATCCCTTAATTGTAGAGGACGGAAGGTCTATTGATTTTGGAGAAGATCGGTTAAGAGAAAGGGGTAGTTTACCTGAAACATTTTATGATTTAACAAGAGTAAAGTACTTAATTTTTATAAATAAAGTATCCTGATAAGAAGCTCATAGTAATCCACTGTAGAAACGTAGATGAAATATCTATAAATGAAGAGGTTAGGTGAATGGGGTGGGGGTAATTTTCTATTATTAAAAATTATAGTTGAAGGTGGAGGGGAGAATTTTTTATATGTGTACTACGTTATCGGCAACAAAGAAGTAGTTTTTTGTTAAAATTGCTTCCCGGGCTCTTTAGCCGTAGCCCAATGTTTTCTGCAAAACCAGAGTTTTCGGCAGTGCCATCGACTGCCATCATCGGTGAAAATCGAGTGCGAAAACGTGAGGTGGTATACGTTAGTGACCACAGTACTGTGGTTAATGCTGAAGCAATAAGTAGAAAGACGTAGTCCCTATGGAAATATTTCATTTCGAATATGATTTTAAATATAAATCTTAGAACATGGAAGTCATGTATGGTTCTCCATACCGATATTTAAATAAGCGTATGCCCCTCAGATGTGTCCCACAAACCTATCACATTTCCTTATAAGAATCTTCCGAAAATGTCTTTTCTATCGAAAGCTTTGCAAAAGCTTCTCTCTCTTGTGTGTTCATCTACTCCTCACCAAGTAGGATTATCCTTCTGTAGTATTTCATTAAAAAAAAAACTCTTTGCCTATCATTTTTCCAAAGATCTATGCTTTTCTGCTATAAATTCCTTCAGTACATACATACATCTTTAGAAACTATTTCCTATATTTAATGTTTAAGTTAACATTCAGGTCAAAGTGCATCTCTTCAATCTCTGACATATTTTATCCAGAAAAAAGTAATAATGCTAATCGTATATGCTTACAATATTATAGATTCCAAAATAAACTAGAATGCTTCCTGTTACCTTTGAAACTATGTCGTTGGACAATTTTGGTTCATTAGCCTGAAGGATACGAAGTGGAAGATGGTATGCTAAAGACAGTGGAATCTTCCCTCTTCTTCC
The DNA here is from genome assembly GCA_034769895.1 of Magicicada septendecula. Taxonomy (NCBI): domain Eukaryota; kingdom Metazoa; phylum Arthropoda; class Insecta; order Hemiptera; family Cicadidae; genus Magicicada; species Magicicada septendecula. The sequence goes on along the minus strand of CM068373.1, from coordinate 306,343,095 downwards.
ATCCAGACTTGCTGTTGACACGTGGAATATAATTCAGATCAAAAGTAAATGTTTCAACCTATTTTGAAATTGTAAACTTAATTTCCTATAAAAAATTGATTTAACCAAAAGTCTTTAAAAAAGTCGTTGAAGACAAGAAAAATACCTCTTTTTAAAATGAATATACTTTCATTGTGCATTAATTACCAATGTGAATATTTTATATTGATAGTCAAACACAAAAATGTAATAATGAATTTCATTAGAGGTTACTCATGTGCAGCCATACACAGAAAACGTTCGAAATAAAAGACGCTGTTTATAATAAACACACAACCAAACTTTTTTTATTGCAAGGAACAACACTGAAAATAATTTAATTTTTAATATTAAATATAAACTACTCAAACCTCAAAACTCAAACTGCATAGGAATTAAAAGATTTTGTCTTCTACAAGATAACACTACACTTTATTTTTCTACTGCCACTAAACCATTTTGAAGGACTTCTTTATCCTCAGTTTGCTATTCAGGGGGTCACTGCTGAGACTTTTAAACTCCTCAAAGTACTGGCAGAGTCTTACGTAGCAACAAAACTCTTGTCCACCCGTTGTAAGACTTAAATTATTGATATTAGGCCTAATTCGAGTGAAAAATAAACGATTCTTTTTTTCTTAATGATTAGTGTTGTATGAAACCGTTTGGACATCCCTAAGATTGATGACATAAATTCATACGAATGTTAATATGTACCTAGACGTTACTACTTTACGGTTTCATACTTTATTCCCTTAGGAAAAATAAGTAAGCAAAGAATAATTGTCTTCAAAATGTGGTGCTTCAGAAGTATGTTATGGGTTCAGTGGACAGACAGTGTAAGGAATGAGGAGGTTGTGGAAAGAGTGAAACATAGAAGACGTTTGTAGAAGAAAACGACAGGTGTATGGGACGTATTTCGAGATACTAGAGCTAAGTTAATACAATATTGTCGATGGAATGCTAGAAGGTACACATAACAGAGGAAGACCGTGGTTTCTTTATATGAATCAGATTGTTGCTAGTGTGGACTGTGGGAGATTCTGTTGATGTGAAGAGGCTTGCAGGAAAAGAAGTGTCAGGAGGATTGCATCAAGTGAGATCGACGCAAATGAGGTTTCCTTTCCATAAGTCAAAATCAGTTTACTACATCTACTGACCAATTACTCTCTGTTCTTTCTTGTGTGTTCTTCCATTTTAACTTGTTGCCACTGGTTAACTTGTTGCTACTAGTGCAAGATGTCTTCCACTTAAAGTAGATTAAATATACAACAAGTTAAAGATACTATTAATTTAAATTAACTTGTCTTATTCAACTATGCCATTGTACTAAATCAAGCCAATGTGCAACAGTGGCTACACAAAGTATCGGTTTGTTACCAAACAGATAACAGTGGTCCGTAAATTAAGAACAGAATCTTTGTATTTTACAATTTTGTTAACATTTAAAGGTTGAAACGACGCAAATATATTATGAAGATAAGTAAAATATATTAAAAAAAGCATTCGTGGTTTAAACTTAATGAAATGTTTCTTATCTTATTCTGAAAGAAAACGTACAACTTTATTTGTCTGCACCTTCTCTAAATCTTCGTGAAAAGTGTTACGCAGAGAAAAAATAGAGTGCACGTAATTTGTTTTTGTGTTGGTATATTTTGCTATGAATACTGTGAACTCTACTCCGTGTCTGATAACACAAAACCAGGACGAACAAAAATTTTACGACTCTCAGCTCAATATATTTTAAGTTCTTCAACATAAACCTTTACTTCAGTGGGTCCAACTCTAATTCCAGACGACCATTAATTATTTATTAACACACACACACACACACACACACACACACACACACACACACACACACACACACACACACACACACACACACACACACACACACACACACACACACACACACACACACACTGTATTGCTGATAAAATCACTTAGTGTATAACTGCCCCGACCATATTGAATACAAAATACTATAAAACATTCGTATAGGGTACATACCTAAATTATTTAGACTTAAAATGAATGAGAATAATATTTGAAAACGGTACCGAATGAGATTAAAATAAACACTAAACTATAATAATAATTTATTTAAAACTTTCACGAATTAATAAGTAATCCAAAGCTTTTATTCTAAAGTTATTAATTTATAAACATTAGCGGTAATGTATACTGAGTAAACCTGAAAGATATAAAATAGCATGATTTATTGTTTATTTAGTAATTAATTAAAATAATAGAAATTGCTATAAAAAGGAAATCATTTAAATTTAATATTAAATTTAAAATTGAATATGTAGTTGTTTAGAAGAGGAATGTGACGCAAAAACATGATATAATTCAATTATATAATATTATAACGTATAAAACAACAATTTAAGGAGCATAAAAAGTATTGCAATCCAATAATACGACAATGAAATTTTGTTTTCGGTCGAACAAAATAAAACTGAATAATTACAAAAACACTTGAAATAATTATAATATATTCAATGAAACGTGATCATTACAAATGTTCGTAACGTAATCTATAGTGACGATAAAAATAGCAAGGGAATTAATTCAAATAGTTTAGAGCACAATCCATAAATAATGAGATATCAAGGATAACAAGAAATTAACAAACTGAGTGCAGTAAGGAGACTTCTAAGGAAACAAAATAATAATTAAACTTAATATTCCACTAACCTAGAAAAACACTAACCTATTTCCCCACTAGCATACGAAGTGAATAACTGTAAAACATACAATTTCATAAGACACTTGATAAAAATAAAAAAGATTCAATGTTGAAAGCGACATGTAGATAATAGATAATCACGATAATGATTGATGACTCGTTGGGCACTTGGTGAAACATATTACTACAAAGGTTTTTAAAAACATACAAACACTTGAAATTGTCAGAAGTAAAGAATAAACTGTGAAACCTACCAAGTGTTTGTATGTTTTTAAAAAGCTTTGAACAAGTATATCTCATCAGAGCGACGGAGTAGTTATGCCAGACTGCAAGAGCTGCGCTGTGTATAAATTATTCTTGTGTAGGTCAAGTTATTTAGGTATAACAAGGTGAGTTATATTGCTCTACTGAAGCGCAATTTTGATTTGCAGTTGCTCAGACTTCGTGTTTCAGCTTACACAAACTACTGTGTTACTTTGGGTCAATACTTACGGCTGAAATGGAGCACACATAAGAAGCCGTCTAATTGCTTATCAAGCCGTTTGGCTTGTATAGAAAAAAGTGAGTGAGCTAAGTAGACTCAAATAGAGCACATGTATCCAGCAGAAACGATTTTCAGCAGTTATCTGCGTTGTATCGTAATCCGTTTGGTAAAATTGTATGAGAAGAGTTTACCGGGCTGTTTGGCCGTGGTCTACGGTTTAAAGACAAACCAAACGTTTCGACAGCACCACTGACTCCCATCATCAGTGAATTCAAAGAATTCGAGACCTCCTGAACGTGGGGTGTTATCGTCAGGCCCACAGTACTGTGGTAAAGCCTTTACCAGGATGTCTCGAATTCTTTGAATTCAACTGATGATGGCAGCCAGTGGTGCTGTCGAAACGTTTGGTTTGTCTTTAAACCGTAGACCACGGCCAAACAGCCCGGTAAACTCTTCTAACACAACTGACACGGGGTGTGAAAGCCTTAGAACAGTTATACGTTTGGTAAAATATTCGTTAAATTGGTAACCGTGTAGAGCAGTCATAAGCAACCTTTGAATTTATGGGGGCACATATATAACTGAGGACCAATTCGATGGGTGCACCCCTCTCCCCAACAAATTAATGGAAAATAGAATGGTGCGGAGCTGGATGTTGGACATCAATGGTTAATAGCTGGGCGTTACCCTTTCTCTGGATGTTATTAACTGTCGTTTTATAATACCCTTACGCTTACGTTTAGCGACGTGGAACACACCGAATCAAAAGAAGCTTAGCAGTATTTTTCATATAAATTTGTGAAAATTTGTCACATTAGGAGTTGGTCATCAAGAATCTGTCATCATGCACACGCTCGTTAAATCTAACAAAACTTCAAACAGGAACACATTGTAATAAAAATAAATTAAAGAACTTACACATTAACACTATTGGTTTTTATAGAGTGGACGGAAATGTAAAACTTGAAAAAAAAACATTTAAAACATAAATAAAGGTTTCAGTTCCTTTCCTTGAAAAAAAAACTAACTTACAGTAATTATTGTATTAGGAAAAGTGAAATTTGAAACGGCTTGAACTATTTTATAATACATTACTTCGAAGCAGGTACAATGCGGGTTCGTTCCTTCGCTCAAAACAAAATAAAATTACAAATTAGTTTGCGGGCGAGTCAAACCTTATTGACGGGCGCAGGGTTGCCGACTGCTGGTGTAGCATATCCCCTGATTCGCTACTCGTAATATCCAACAGGCATCACACCTACTCAGAAGTTTGTTACCAGTGCAGCTTTGATTCTGTACACAAATAGAGGATAACCAGGCCGACAAATCACTTTCAATTTCACCGGTTGACATAACCCCCGGTAAACATAGGGTTGTTTCACACTTCACGATCATGATTGGCACCAGACAGGAGGCAAATCATCAGTATCATGTGTAGCTGAGAGTCATTTACCAGTTGGTTCCAAAAGCATATACTCTTTAGGATAGCTAAGGATTTTTTTTTAGAAATGAACAGATCTATGTCCAAAAAATCTCCAGAAATTGATCCAGCCATAACTACGACTACGTAATATTACCGGATGTGTGCACTGCCCAATAGACAATAATGTATTGAGAACCGGTGTAGTGTGTGCGGCGCCGCTGCAGTAAGGAGGTGAACTGCGGCGAAGAATGGACGCACAGTGGACGTGCAGTCCCGCAGCGTCGCCGTAACGTTGCCGGAGGTATGTGTGCAGTGACTCATATGTCTTCCAGTACTCCACGCCGCACTTGCGGGCACGCAGCGGTAACGCACGGTAAAAAACCGGATGTGTGCATCGAGCCTAATGGTGTTGAATTCCGGAATATTTTTAACCACAAGAACTTTCTTCTCTCTCTCTCTCTCTCTCTCTCTCTCTCTCTCTCTCTCTCTCTCTCTCTCTCTCTCTCTCTCTCTCTCTCTCTCTCTCTCTCCCTTCTCTCTATTCTCCTCTCTCTTTTTTTAGACATGGCCTTTACAGCCGCCGTAACCTTTTCTTTTCAACCAACCTCTCAAGTCATCTTCGTGTTACCTTCAATGAGGTGTTCTTCGTGTCATCTTCTAGGAATAGTTCAATGATGTCCCGTTCTTAACTATCGGTGAACTACACTAAATGAAGTTTAACATTTCATACAGACAGCCTCCTGAATGATATCATTTGAACTATTTCTGATATAAGCAATCACGTACTTGCCCTATTATCTCTGGACGGTGAGTAATTGCTCTTACGCTGTTTAATTTTCATAAGTAGTCTGCACTTGACTTACAATGTTAACGATTTTATAAATATTAATTTTTCGAAATAAATTAATATGCTGTAACAGACATCCGGAATCGGTTTCAGGTGCGCTGCTAGACTTGGCGTGTGTGTGTTCTTGTCGTGTGTTTGAAACAGATCACCTTGACTGGCAAGAAAGCAAAGAGTCACAGCCTATCTAATGGAAGTAGAAATTGTTTTTTCTGAATCTTGAGTTAGTATTTCTATCTGGCCATCTAAAAATTTATTCAGAATCATATGATATTCAGCTGCATAAAATTTGGACGTTTGAATTTTCTTTCGTTCTTAACTGTCCAAGGAGATTAAGGTCTTTTAAAATAACTTGCATTTCTACCAGGGTTTTGGTTTTTTGTTTATTTCTCCATTTTTACCGAACATCGAAACACTGAAAGCTGCGATTCTGTAAAAAGCAATACCACTAGCAATAATAATACAGGTCCTGGTTCAGACATTGCACTTACGAATGGACATGTTATGTCCTGTCTATAGGCAATCAAAATAATATTTCTCGCGATAGTGTATATAGACTTTGGCCAAACATAATCGCACGACTTTGTACTTAGACATAAAATACAAACACGCACAGATTGTGCGCGATTTATTGAGTTTACCCTATTTTATGTGTATATGTAACCTTTGTTAACATTTCCTGCAGAGGTACAGACAGTCTCGTCCACGTATATCGGGATTATATCTTGATCCTTTATCTTATCCACGTATCTCGGGAGCTTATTTCCCTTCAAGCTCATCAAATGAATGAACAAATTCGAAAGTAAATGAAGAAGTTTTACAAATTTTCTCTTAAATCACAAAAGGCCATACGAAATCTACCTCTAATAAGTTTTGAATCAGTAAGAGGGTGCACCCAAAACCGTCTCCGACTGCAAATAAAACGTCTGTACACTAAATAGGAGAACATTACACGTTTATATGATATAAATACATGGCTGTATATAGCAAAATCAGGCTGCCGACTGCGGCTAGGTGACTGCTAGTCACGTGTGTGTATCGAGCCTGCGTTTTGCGTTACGGCAACGTGTTTAAATTTTATATTTTGCATTCAGATTACATTTAGTTTTTACAGACACTTGACCTTCCCTTAGCTCCTGCAACCCCTCTCTCCAACTTCACCTCTCACAGATGTTCCAATACACGCCCTAAACAGATGTCTACCCTATATCCTGTGTTTAGTCTTCATTCATCTCTTTGACAATGGGTTAAGAAGTCGAAACAGCTTTCAGAGTTAAATAAAATCTGTGAACCGTACCAAGTGTTTATATATTTAAAAAAAAACTTACTTCCGTGGAACGTTTTCTTAATTAGCGGAAACCACAAACTTAATAGACCTTTGCTAGACTCAAGAACCTCTCATTTGGCACAATAAAAACAAGTCTCCTTGTATTTTTGTTCTAACATCTTATTGACATTTTCCAAGATTACTACTTTCTTCCAAACAATCCTGATCTGTTTCGCGTACATGCTCAGCTATTTCTGAATTAGTATTCTTATGTTCCTTTATGCAGAACTGTAAGTGACTCAGGGTTCTACCCATATAGGATGTATTCCCTCCGCAAGAAAATGCTCTATATGACTTTTTTAACTTTGTATGAGTATACGATCTAGAGGACCGTGGTCAGTTGCTACCCAATCGTATAAAACCCGGTCAGTTGCGACCGACGTGGAAGTATGACCTCGTACGAACAGGTAAAAACGTTGTTTCGTCGGAATTGACCAAGACCGGATCTAAAGGTTTGGTACGACATACGAACTTGTGGCGCTGCGAGAGGCGACAGTGGGATGTAACACCTATGAAGCGGATATTTCTTATAGTACTTTCGGAAACACTACAGGTTTAATGTGGAACAATACTACATGTCCTACTGTAAAATTAAACTGTATATTCCAATTTATTATTCTAAATACATCTTTAGCCCGTCGTGGCTCAGACACTTCGCCAAGCAGCCTGTAAACCATCATGCTGCTAAATGTTCATCATCAAAGACTCACTATCATACGACAGTGTTGGTGACAATGCCTTATAAAAAGTTGTATACAGCTTTACACAAAGCGTACCTATGCTTTTAACTCCTTAAATAGTAGTGTCGTAATCCTGTTCCACGCACAATCCTCAAGTTTGACAAAATTTAATCAACTCTCAAATAAGTACGTCATTAGAGACAAAGTTACGTAAGCTGAAAGAAACAAGATTGCAGTAATTAGTAAGCAACACTTAAAAGTTTCCTCTTGGAGAGTTACAGGATGACACATTCTCTCTCTCTCTCTCTCTCTCTCTCTCTCTCTCTCTCTCTCTCTCTCTCTCTCTCTCTCTCTCTCTCTCTATTTATCTATTTATCTATGTACTTTCCTCTCCATTCTCTATCTATTCTTATATTATTTAGTAGGCCTATGGTGTTAACAGACACCATTCTCTCTTTTATTAGACCATCTTCTCCGTTCTTGTTCCCTTCGGTTTCCCTTCTTCTTTTCACGATCCTCGTCTCTACACATCTTGTTCTTCAGGGTTTCTTTTGATACCCTCGTACCGGTAATCTTCATCCTACTAGAAGAGCTTAGGAGGAGATGAACTTTCTACGAAATTTAATAGGCGAAAGAGCTAAGTTTATAGGGCACATACTACGACACTATGGGTTGATTAAGAGAATAATGAAAGGAACAATTGAATTGAAGAATCACAGAAGACGACTCCGTTTAAACTACATGAAACAGCTTATGGTCGATGTGGACTGCACATCATATTGTGAGTTGAAAAGAAAAGCAGAGAAACGTGAAGAATGGCGAGCTGCTGCCAACGAGCCTACAGGCCTCTAACCTAGAGGAACACTTCAAATTCAAACTGTTCAATTAATTGGGCATCCCCATAGTTAGCGACCTGTAAACTGTTCCCACTATCGTTATTGTTCATTATTGGCAATGTTGTTTATAATTATACTGCCTATACTCAGTAATGTTATTGCCTAGGTAGGGACGAAGTCGTTCTTTTAAATTAGTTCTTAGTACACGACATTTGGATATGTAAGTTTTGTAAATGTTTACTTTTTGTTAAAGTCAGCAAAATAAAAGTTTTTAGAACAAAGAAATCTGAAACCGTTAAATTGACATTCGAGAATCTAGTGTTAAAGACAAAAGAGAAAACCACAAGGAAGAGCGTCTTGTGCCATAATACGGAAGCTTCAGCATAAATAGTATTTTCGATCTAATTTTTATTGTTGATACGCAAATTACCGTCAACGAAAGTCATACAAAAACAGAGTTACATTTTTTCCAGTACTCACTACAATTATGACGGAGGCTCCGCACGCTAGCAAATAAAATGCAAATTGTTTCCATGCTAATAAATTCATTGTTTATTCGCATCAAAAGATAAGTATACTGATTAGGAAAAACGCTTTGGTTTTTACGGGATTATATTGGATAATTTTGTATTTTTTTTAAAATAAGTAGCTTAAAAAGTATTGTTACGACATTACAGAACAATCTACGTGTTTCTCGAATGTTCCAGAGGAATCCGGCTGTAATGTTGTGTGCGTACGTGATTTCAACATGCGTTCGCGAGACTATTCTAGACATCGCCTGCCGCGCACACGGCGTCAATGCCGCTATCAATTACGTCCTAGTGAAGCGTTGATGCGTAGTATGTGGAATGTTCTGCTGTCTGAGCGGGGTATAAATACAAGGCTTCAGCGGTGCATAGTTTCAGTTTGAGTTGCGATATATTCGAGTGCGGTTCGTAGTATTGTGGCGAAGTGTTATATGTGTGTTTATAATTGTGCGGGACAATTGTAATACAATTGTGTTTTATACTAGTTGACATTTTATTGCGTGTGAATAATTTTTATTTGCTTTGTTTTAAGAGACTATCTTGTTGATTACAAACTGTTTAATTGTGATAATTAAAGCTGGTGTCTTGTGACCTAATTGGTGTCTTGTATTTTGTTTTCCACTGTACCATACGACGATCAGTTAGACAGTTGTAACAGTATAAAAACCAAGTCACGTTATTTAGATATGCGAGACTATTTATCCAGAATTTGAGACCAATTTTACTTCAAACCCTTGTTTGATACAAACAAATTGAAACAATAAGTTTTATGTTTAGAAATGGTAGTGTAAACGGTTTACAAAATTTCCAGTCAACTTTTAGAAAATACTATAGTTTCCACAAACCAATATATACAAAATAAAATTTAAAAAATATAAATGTAAAATCTTGTTTGCTATTTTTACAAAACTCATTGTGCATATTTTGTCAACTAAATGTAAATAAAATTTACACATTTTTTTTGGCTAACTCACTTATGTACACAAAAATATGTGACGGACACTGAAGCGGGAAATATCGGTTGTATTAAACTTGGTGATCGCCGCTAGAGGTAACTTATTTGGAAACTACTAGACTACTTATGAAACAGTGTCAACGTTTTGGCAGCTCACAGACGTATCTACTACGGCTTTGTTTTCTAAATATCTCTTTCTGCCGCTCTCTCTCCCTGTAGCTGTCTCATTCGCTCTCTCGCTCTTTCTCCTTCTGCTGCCAGGTTTGCGTGCGTATTGTGATTTACGTAACAATTTGTCGACGAGACACGATTCAGCAATCTCAAGACGACGGCAACAGTTGCGAAAGGGTGAATGATTTAATTGCCGAGGTTATCACTGCACCTTGTTCTCCAACACAGTGGGGTTTTCTTTACATTGTTTGTGATGTTACACGTTTGACATGCAAACTTCATAATCCTTTAAATGATTCTAACTGGCTTAGAATTGCTAGAAGCGCTCGTATACTGATGTCAGTTGTTGTAAGTCAGAGACATCACAGAGCTTTATCAATGTTTAAATTAATTGCATGTTAAATTTGTAACTTATTTCAACAGTCAAATTGATCAGTGGCGTTGCGTGATAACTCCTGATGTGTAATCAGTTTGGTACATCCTATTCTTTATTCATCTGTCATCAGATTACTTGTCTTAACAAACAGTAGGTTCCTTATCATGTATCGTGTTACATTTTGGCAAATATATCGGGGAATACAGTAGTTATGAACATGAATAATTATCACAATATATGTAAGGTGAACTCGGGTATACTCGTGATAGAGGTAATCTCGTGATACTTTTTTTAAGCTTGCTCCCGCAAATCCCTAGTTTCTCTATTGAGAGCAACGCATTCTAACGTTCAATTTGAGATATTGTAGGCGCCACTGGACACGTGTTTATTTTTTCGCAACGTTTTGAAGTGAAAGGTAAGGAATATTCCTTATATTTCTGTATCTGTTAATAGGACGTGTATTTTTATTGTACCATAATTGTAACTCACTATATTAAGCATAATATTTAGTCTTAAATTGTCGATTAATACATATTGAATGCGATGGTACATATTTTGATAGGGTATCGGCGTATACGTTGTAGGAGCTTATCTCCTAATCGTAGTTTCTTAAATGTTTGGTGCTGTTTTTAAAGTAAAGTTGCTTCATAGTAATGTTCAAATTTATTTAATTTTTTACATTTACTTCTGAAAAAGACTTCCATTAAATATAAACCTTCTAAATTGTTTTCTACTAATATTGTCAATAGTGGTTATTTTATGGATTGGATTTCTCCGTACGATTTTAATATTAATGGAGTTTTTATTATCATTGTTTTTGACCGTATGATTTTAGCTTCATTTTATTCATGATTTTAGATCCCACGAGTATGCCTGCCGTATTACGAGATTGCCTCAGTCCACGTAAAGTCGTGATATCATGAGAATAGCGGAGTGTTGTCACGAGATTACCTGGAATATCACGTGATTACCAAACAAGAACATTGTTTCGAAATTTAATTAAAATAAATATAATATGTTGCTTATCCAAAATATTTTTAGTGCGATAAAGTCCTTAGAAAACATTATTTCCAAAGATTAAAACAGAAAAAAGAATTAACAACTTTTGGTTGGCACAATTGGTATTTAATATACTTAATCACGAGTTTACCCAAGATTACTTTTATTGTCGTATGCATGCAGTAACACTTCAATGGACTGACTCATATTTACACATGAGGACGCCACTTGTGAGTAAAACGCATTGATTTTGAGAACCTCGGAGGGTAATTTTACAAACAAGCTTTGGCAACACTGTGAGGTCTGTAGTTAACGGTTCAGTCAGCCAGTGTACTCAACGTAAGACAAACACTTCTTGCTACTATACATTCTACAAGAAGAAACTACACAAACACTTTTTTACTGTCGTATAGTGGGCAAGGTGCTGCTTCACCGAATGGAAGATAAATATGCTCGTCAGAATTATCGAATTAGGGCACGCGTAACGCTTGTTCTGTTGAACACTGCAGAATGCAATTTAAAACGCAACAGCTATAACAAGCAATTACCCAGCTCAAGAACGCTGCTATAATACAACTACATTTACTTGGGTATTCAAACTTCGTTAACTCAAAGTCTTCGATTATTTGATTCTTTTTATTTCTCTTTCCCTTATAAAGAAAAACTTATGTACAAAAAAATCACAAATAACTTTTATACATTTCTAAAGTCATAACTCATAAATTATAATACTATATAAAGTCATTAGTTTAAAAAAGTAACAATAAAGTACGTACAAGAAAATACTTAGTAACTTCAGAAGTAGTAAAAATTATCAAGTACAAACTTAGTTTATGAACTTTAATGAAAAAAATAAAAAAAAACTTGAATATAATACGTAGCCATCAGTAAACATGTCTCAATGAAAATACGTAAACAAAAGTATATCTTCTTCTTCTGCCTGTGGCTTTACTACATACTAGTCTCCTTCAACATCTACACTCTGTGATACTGGCTGCTAATAACTAAAACCAAGCATTCTTTCTGATGTTTTTATTCGTGGTCTTCCCTCTTCCCATAAATTGTCCCTTTGCCGCGCTCCTTCGTATGTTCTCCTCCTGAGCTCTGCTCATTCAACGCTGAGTAGGGCTGTAGTCGTTGTATAATTGGTTGCAGCTCATGACTAAAGCACATTTACCAGGCATCGTTTTCTTTAATTAGGCCACGTATCATCGTCCTTAAGCTTTTCCTTCGAAAATATCAAGCATTTTCTAAACGTTTTCTGTGAGCGAAAACGATTTTATGTGAGATGTTGTGATTTTGTGAGACGTTTTCGATTTTACGTCTAGAAGTAACTACTGACCTTATTATCGTTTTTTATAGTGTCAGCTTTGTCATCATCATCACCACTCCAAGGACTACGCTTTAGATCTGTTCCGGAACCCATCTCCTCCTCGGTCTACCAACATCTCTCTTCCCAGCAGGGTGAGAGCCCAAGGCAGCCACAGGTAGACGGATATCAGGCATGCGATTCAAGTGTTCACACCATCTCCTTCTGTGGTCTTAAATCTTCTGGTGGAATGATACAATCTTTAAATCGCGTTTAATATCCTCGGTTCTTCTCCGATCCAAGAGAGAACAACCTTGCGTCCCTCTTATGAATTTTATTTCGGCTGTCTGAATCCTCTGCACGTCCCTTTTACCAAGAGTCCATGTCTCACTAGCATACAGGAATGTGGGGACAGCCACAGTTTTATAAAACTTCATTCGGGTATCCTTCCGTGTTTTATTTTTCAGGTACCTATGAATCGTTCTACAGATGCGTCTAAATTTTGTTAGCTTACTATCTAAATCAATATCAGTTCCATATGAGATATTACAACCCAGGTAATTAAAAAGGCTAACCTGACCCAAAATCTGATTATTCACGACTGTCTTAAGTTTTTATAGGATACCTGCCCTGAAATGTCATTGTTTTAGATCTGTAGCCCATAGTCTTGATGTTATTGAATGTAAATATCGCCCGCTATACAGCTTGGTATTGCCCCAGCTTGTTGTATCGTAGCAAAGGAAAGGCTATCTATTCTTTGAACAGCTTTATTATCTTTTACAAAATAGATTTAAAACAACATAATAAATTATAAGAACTACCGTATGCAAGACAGTACTTTGTGTTCATATTATTTTCAAAATTAATACATATACTCTCTGCATTCTATTTTTACTGTATAATCCTGAGTATAATCTGTGAAGTGCTCATCAGGCAAGCACACATACAATTAATAAGAATAATATGTTAGTTTACTCGTTACATTTTATTTGTCTAATCTCACGCATATCTGCCACACAAGAAGAGCTGCATATCCACTTGTTTAGAGCTACGAGGTGTGTCCGGAAAGTAAAGATACAAAGGTCGTAATTGGTCTAAAAATATTTATTTACAAATCATTAACTGACAGTTACGTAAATACATATATCTTTATTTCCCTACATAATTACCGTCATTATCCAAGCACCTATTAAGTCTGGGAACCAGCTTTTGTATCCCCGTGTCATAGAAGTCTGCCGCCAACCATTTGAACTATGTCATGACCTCTTCTTTTACCTCGTCATCGTTATCGAACTTTTTTCCGGCCAGATATTGTTTCAGGTGAAGGAACAAGTGAAAATCACTGGGCGCGAGGTCCGGGCTATGCGGCGGGTGATCCAAAACATCGCATTTCCAACTGCACGCATACTGCACGCGTGACCTCTGCGCTGCTCGGTACAGAATCGTACAAGAATTCTGGGCACTTCAGCTAATTTAATAAAACCCGGCACTGATAAACTAACTAAAGTAATAAAATATTTGTTTAAAAATTTTATAAATGCTAAAATGTTGCCATCAGAATGGAAAGTAAGTTGGATTAGACCTATTCGTAATAAAGGTCGCAAATATCAGTGTGATAATTGTCAACGTCTTTCTACTAGTGAACTGTGAGTAGGCGGTACAGACAAATATTATACTTCTTCTTTCTCTGTAGGCTTTGGATCCCTTACAGTTTACTGCGCCCTCATTAATCTCTCCATCCTTTTCTCTGTCTTCCGATGCTGCAGTTGTCTTTGGGAAAATAGAACATCAGTTGCTTTGGTGGTCTGTGTTGATGCCTCCTTTGCGCTTGGTCTGTCGAACCCTGTCTGTAGTGCTTGGTCCTGTTATTCAGGTTGTAAATTCCGAGGGCGTTTCTCACGTCATCATTCCTTAGTCAGTCTCTCCGAGATACTCCAAGTACATATTTTATGTGAACTACGAGTCCTTGTGTACAGTGCACATGTCTCTTTATCATTTAAGCCCATGGCATTACCATCACTTTATAAAAGTTTAAGAGAGTGTCTCGTCTGACCTTCCCACGAAGGAATATTCCCTCATTTAATTATAAATGATTACAAGATTGATTAGCAATCTGCTGGTAAGTACACTACAGAGAACACTTCCCGCATAACACAAATAACAGAAAATGTATGGCTATCACAAAAGAGATGCGCTTAGTAGTTGTAGACCTTATGACACAATACAAACAACATCTCCATCCTTAGATAGTTCCAGATGTTCGAAGAATCCTCAATCAATTCATTATTAGAAATGTCAGTAAGAATCATTTATTTAAATACAAAATAAGAATAGTAGAACATTACAGGGAATGGGAATCCCAGTTTACAACACGAACACATTACATCACGCCAATGATCGAGCCGTATTAACACAGGATTTGGAACACGTGGGATGTATGTCAAGAAAACTCTAGAAAGAATATTCAAAATGGGATTTGACTGTCAACTGAAATAAATCTGAATATATGGGCACAGGCGCTAACAATCAACAGTCTCTATTAGTTAACGTTATAATTACTAAAGGATGCGCAGAGTTTACACAACAATGATACAACTTGGTAAACAGAACACGATTAATACAAAAACAAAGCCTACAGTGATAGAAAATTTGCAAGACCCCTGAATTTTATAATTTGGCAAGAGAAGTATATATATATATATTTCAATCACTTTCTGCTACAGTCCGTTTCTTGATGTAAATAATACTTTAATATTTATACTAAATTTACCTCAAGATGTTTTTTCTATTTGGAACATGTTTCGAGAGTTCCTGTTCTCTCATCTTCAGCCTTCGCCATCTTGTTTCTGGTGAAGTAGAAATATGATCAAAATAGAAAATCAAATCAAATACGAAATAAAAACTGAACAATTAAGAATTAATCAAAATGAACAACACATAAATAATAACAACAACAACAAATGGGCCACATTCACATACATAAATAATAAAATGACAAAACTAACAAAACTATTTAAAAACACAGATATAAAAATAGCATACAAAACTAATAAAAATAAATTACAAACTCTAAATAGCTCACACAACAAAGATAATACAACAACTAATGGTATATACAAAATTGAATGCCAAGATTGCAATAAATGTTACATAGGACAAACAAAAAAACAGCTGAAAAAACGTTATTTTGAACACCTAAACGCATACAAAAAACCAGAAATATATAAATCCAATTTAGCCAGACATGCAATAAACACAGGACACGAATTCCCAAACATAACCAATGTATCACTAATAAAACATATACCACACAAAGGCACCATAATGAACATTTGTGAAAATTTACAAATATACAAACATAAAACACAAAACAAACTAATACCAGAACAAATACAAATCAATACAAAACATGACACAATATTCAAAGCACTCAACATCGAAAATACACAAAATACAAAAACATATACCACAACCACACACAATAATACAACTTTAAAAGACCAAAGACCAACAAACAACCTTAATAACATCCAGAAGCCAACACACAAATACTTCACCAGAAACAAGATGGCGAAGGCTGAAGATGAGAGAACATGAACTCTCGAAACATGTTCCAAATAGAAAAAACATCTTGAGGTAAATTTAGTATAAATATTAAAGTTATATATATATATATATATTGGACCGAGGACCACGATGCACATATACAAAACAACAGTGAAAACACATTAATGTACGGGTGAAAAATGTGTAAATAAGAAACGATGAGAAAATTACAGATGACAGAAATGGACTTCTTTAGCCAATCAATTAACAAATCCATACTAGAAGAAAACTAAAAATGCCGACATTGAACTTAGGTACACAAATAAAACTACAATAAAAACACGGTACAAGTAACCTACGTAGGACGGACACGTAAGTAAGTGGGAACGATAGACATCCCAAAAATTATCCACTGGGTACCAACGGATGAAAAAAGGAGAGGCAGGCCTCAAGCCTTGATAAAGGAAAAGATCATCATGGAAGCCCATGTCAGAGAGATTCTTAAAGAGATGAATATGAAGGCTGCAGATTGTGTAAACTAGGAGCCATGCCGTAAAGGCGATCTCACTCTCTGTAGTAACGGTTGGTAATGACAATGTCAATTCATTATAATTATGGATGCAATACTTGGCTTCAGAAAAGAGGCTTATTGATATTACTAATTAACAACGTTAGTATGTGTGTGTGTGTGTGTGTGTGTGTGTGATAGGTAGACTATAATTTAATTGAATTTCTGTCCTATAAAATTGCAAATATGTAACTAATCAAAACGTTGGCCTTTACATCCGGTCTCTTATTAGTGTTCTCACTCATTTCTAGATTCTTCTTTTTTTCTATTTCTATTTCCCTGTCTCTTTCAGGGCTTCAACAAATAGTTCCATTACTTTAAATATAAACAGATTCTAAGTATCTTCTCTAAACTACTTACTACTATTAATTTTCTTCTCTCTCTCTCTCTCTCTCTCTCTCTCTCTCTCTCTCTCTCTCTCTCTCTCTCTCTCTCTCTCTCTCTCTCTCTCTCTCTCTCTCTCTTTCTCTTTCTCTTTCAACATCTTCTTAGACAATAGAAATGAATATAAATGAAAACCCCGTAGACAAGGAGAGCTAACGTGGCGACATCAACTTTCTAATTAAACTTTGGAAATAAATAATACACTCCCTTTCTTGTGCTAATAAATACATTACAAAAACATTCATTTTATTTACCTTTTGAAAAATAAAAAATAAAAAACAAATTTATGTTGTAAAACGGTGGAAATATTACTTCGAACTAAGAAAATAGAAATTTATTTCTCTGCGAACAAACTTAAATAATGAAAAGTTTATATTTAGTTCGTTCTTAAAGTATGATACATTGAAAACGTGACAAGAAAGGTTCTTGGTGTCCATATTCCGATCTCGTTATCATGTAGATGGTGGATACCGTTGATATTTAATTTCTGCGTCATGATTGTGTTAATTGTATAATGTGATTTGTGAGTTTCCGGTTCCTTTTAAATAGCTATATCATAAATATAAAAACTGCCACAGTCTCGTTTGAAGCATCCCATTGTCAAACTCCACCAGGATTGTTTCCTTTACGCATAGACCCTGTTATGTTTATCGTTGCTGCGGGTACGGATTGGGATATGATTTTTCCTGGAGAAAAAAGGTGAAAAGAAAACAGCAGCAGTAGGATTTTCCAGAGCCTGCATTAGCTATAGGGATTAACATGACAGTAAGAATTCTAATGTAGATGACGTTTATTAGTGTAATGAAATTTGACATTGGAATAGTAAGCTAACAAAATTTAGACGCATCTGTGGATCGATTCATAGGTACCTGAAAAACAAAACACGGAAGGATACCCGAATGAAATTTTATAAATATATATAGGACTGTCCCTACATTCCTGTATGCTAGTGAAACATGGACTCTTGGTAAAAGGGTCGTACAGAGGATACAGGCAGCCGAAATTAAATTTTTAAGAGGGACCCAAAGTTGTTCTCTCTTAGATCGGAGAAGGAACGAGGATATTAGACGCGATTTAAACATTGCATCATTGCACCAAAAGATGGAAGACCACAGAAAGAGATGGTGTGAACACTTGAATCGCATGCCTGATATCCGTCTACCTGTGGCTGCCTTGGGCTGTCACCCTACTGGGAAGAGAGATGTCAGTAGACCGAGGAGGAGATGGGTTCCGGAACAGATCTAAGGCGTAGTCCTTGGAGTGGTGATGATGATGATGATGAGGACAAATTAAATTTTTTGCATTTTTATTTAACACTTGTATCCAAATTGTATTCGCTAAGCCTAATACACCAGCAACAGCATAACACTATTGTAACAGAGTTCTTGGCTTAAAAAATAAAGTATGAATTGAAAATTTTTTCAGGCAAGAGAAATGCACTTACTTTACGTATAACAAAAGTCGGCGACACGATATATAGTTTTAATAAATTTGTTCGATGCCTTCTAAATTTCTAGTAGCAAAAATAGGATCCAAAACAGAAACATCCTAAAGAAACATTTCCACTACTACGTGGAATTGTTTTCTGGGACACGAGCGTAGAAAACGTTTCAAACCTGTCTACAGAAAAATTAATTTAATTCAAGGCAACGGACAGAGTCAGCGTTAGCAAGTCTTATGTCTTTCTGTGGTGAAGCGTGTTACACACGTTTTACTTTAATCACCAGCTTGACGTCTGTCAGGAGGCTCTGCAAATTTAGCCTCAAAATAATTAAGCGAAACCACATAAACGATACGCGCCACTTTCCCGACATAGGGAATGCGTTAGCCACTACTTACGAAAGAAATCATTTAAAACAGTCTTACATGAATAGATGAAAAGAAATAAATCGTACAGTAAAAGATTAAGGCGAAAAGGTTTAACGTGTAACAAAAAAGTCAACTGATTAGAACCGATCACATCAAGAGAACGAGTGAGGAGGTGATTACTCAGAGTGTGTGAGAGACAAGGTTCATGAATATTTAAAGCAGAGACACATTTAGAAAAACATCGGCGAGTAAAAAGAGTAGAAACGCTTAAAAATGAGGAAAAACTGATGGAAGTAGATGGAATACCTTAGGAAAGGTGAATGTTAAAACAAACATGTAAAAGAGACCCTCAAACTAATTTTTAAACCTTATTCTATCTTTTCAGGATACACAAAGCATATGAAAATTATAGATAAATAAATCACCTTATATCCGTTGTGTGACTTCGTTACGTCGATTAAAATGACGCGTTTCGGAACATCTGCTCCATCATCAGATTAAATCGCTCTATTGAGGTCGTTAATAGTTAAAATCACATGTTACACATAATTGTCCACTATGTAATTCACTCGCTTTCTAAATGGTGCGCACCACGACGAAGCCGATCGGACACTGAATTATTATCTGAGTGATTACGCCTAAGCAGGTTCAATGCTGTATCGTATAGCGGGTTGGATTTAAAATTTAAGTGGTCATTCAATATGAAGTCTCGGCTGTTTATGTTATTATATGCTTTGTATATTTCGAACTCTTCTATTGCGTCCATGTAACGGCCTTTGTTGCACACATGTAGGGGTATTAAATTAGATTTAAAATCAGTTTAATTATGATTGTGTAAGATTAAGTGGCGGGCAAAGTTGGACTTGATATTATTTAACAATGTGAGATTATTTAGGTGACGTTTTGGTGTGTGCTCTTTAAATCGTTTGAGGAGTCCTCTCCCCGTTTGACCAATGTAAAAACTGTTGCAGTCGTTACATGTTAATTTATATATGCCGGATTTCTTTTCCAAAGATATGGGTTTTCTATGACGTAGTATTTTTAATAGACTATTGTTTGTTTTGAAGGTAGCGGTAATATTCAATTTATTAAATGTGGAGGTTAGAAACTTTGGCATTATATTTGTATATGCTAGTCAAGCAAGCATGGTATATAAATATCAAAACGTTAAAATCCAGTTACTAAAAACTAACTTACACCTTAAATTTAATAATATCTGTTTAAAAATCATCTAATACCAAAATATGCAGTTATAAATATGAAGGCCCTCTCTAGGGCTGCTAAAGCAACCAAAAAAACATGCTGAGATTTTTCGGATCAAGGAGGAAATCAAATCTTTGTATGTTAAGAAATCTACACTCAATACACGACTTTATAAATTGCATTTACA
This sequence comes from Magicicada septendecula, assembly GCA_034769895.1. Classification (NCBI taxonomy): domain Eukaryota; kingdom Metazoa; phylum Arthropoda; class Insecta; order Hemiptera; family Cicadidae; genus Magicicada; species Magicicada septendecula. Next base: position 306,322,757 of record CM068373.1, on the reverse strand, counting down.
TATTTTCAACGATATTCATCCGGCCATCGTAAATAATGTTATGGAATCAGTACATAAATACGTCTCTGACGTTACTCACAATACATACTTTAAACAGACGCGTAAAATTGATAATTTGAAGAGTAAACGTCGCCAAGAGACCGACATCACTTGTAAACACACATTTTATCCTCGTGTGTCTAATTTAACTACGATAGCTTTTAATGAAGACGAAATGAACATCCTTAATAAAGGCATCAAGTATAACTTGCCTCTTAATAATAAACACCAAATCGTACAAGAAATTATCAATGCAGAAACTGCAGTAAAAACAATTACCGATCCAAAACTACAAACCGAAGCACGCATTTTCATAAATAATAAGTTTAATAATACCATAAAACACCATAATTTTAACAACCATTCACCTCATGGTATACAGAAACATATAAGATTTTCCAACGAGTTTAAGTTATTGAAACAAATCAAAGCTAAATTAGTTGATAATAATGCTCTAATTACTAAGGCAGATAAGGGGAATACTCTTGTTTTCATGGACTTTGATGTGTATAAAACGAAAATAAACGACTTTATTTCAAACAATAATATTAGAACCTTGAAATCTGATCCTACTGATATGTATGTCAAGACATTGAATAACAAAATCAATAATTGCGTAAATTTGTTTAGCGAATGCACACATCGCTTCCTAATGCCTATTAATGCTAAAGCTCCCGAACTCACTGGCCTACCCAAAATTCATAAACACGACATACCGGTCAGACCACTCGTTAATTTTACCACAGCGCCCGCATACAAAACAGCTAAGAAACTCGTTAAAGTAATCAAAGACAACATCAATTTAAAGAACAATCATAGTGTCGTAAACAACACGGATTTTATTAATAAATGTAAAAATGTTGATCTACTACCAAATTATAAGTTAGCATCGTTTGATATAGTAAATTTTTATACCAACATACCAGTAAAGGAAACACTAAATATCTTAAAAGAAAATTTATTACAGAATAATAAATTAAATATACAGACGATAAACGAGTTAATTGGTTTACTTGAAACTATTTTAGAACAAAATTACTTTGCTTTCAATAACCAATTTTTCATTCAGGATGATGGATTGGCCATGGGTGCACCTCTCTCTGGTCTATTGGCTGAGGTTTACTTGAATTTTTATGAAAATTCTCATTTGCTCTCACATAACAAATACAAAAATGATATAATATTTTATGCACGTTATGTAGACGATACCTTTCAAATTTTCAACGGTACTGTACGACAGATCGAAAACCTAAAACATTTTATTAATAGTATTAATAAAAACATTCAATTCACGTTGAAAACTGAAGTGGATAATAAATTGAATTTTTTAGATTTGTCTGTCATTAAACACATAAATAAATTGAAATTTAATATTTACATAAAACCGACTATCACTGATGTGACAATACATGCTGACTCTTATCATCCATTTTCGCAAAAGTTGGCAGCTTATAATTACTTTATCCGCAGATTGTTGGCAGTGCCTCTCAGTGATGATGATAACCGTGAGGAGTTGAATACCATTAAACATATAGCTTTAGCTAATGGTTACCAAAACACGTTAAATGATAATCTCATCAAGAAACATAAAATTCGAAAATCCAAGCCCCCAGTAGATAAGGACAGAAAAATAACATTTATTTCTACCGCATACACAAATATAATGCCAAAGATTCTAACCTCCACATTTAATAAATTGAATATTACCGCTACCTTCAAAACAAACAATAGTCTATTAAAAATACTACGTCATAGAAAACCCATATCTTTGGAAAAGAAATCCGGCATATATAAATTATCATGTAACAACTGCAACAGTTTTTACATTGGTCAAACGAGGAGAGGTTTCCTCAAACGATTTAAAGAGCACACACCAAAACGTCACCTAAATAATCTCACTTTGTTAAATAATATCAAGTCCAACTTTGCCCGCCACTTAATCTTACACAATCATAATTAAACTGATTTTAAATCTAATTTAATACCCCTACATGTGTGCAACAAAGGCCGTTACATGGACGCAATAGAAGAGTTCGAAATATACAAAGCATATAATAACATAAACAGCCGAGACTTCATATTGAATGACCACTTAAATTTTAAATCCAACCCGCTATACGATACAGCATTGAACCTGCTTAGGCGTAATCACTCAGATAATAATTCAGTGTCCGATCGGCTTCGTCGTGGTGCGCACCATTTAGAAAGCGAGTGAATTACATAGTGGACAATTATGTGTAACATGTGATTTTAACTATTAACGACCTCAATAGAGCGATTTAATCTGATGATGGAGCAGATGTTCCGAAACGCGTCATTTTAATCGACGTAACGAAGTCACACGACGGATATAAGGTGATTTATTTATCTATAATTTACTATTCATACGTGACTTGGATACCAAGAACTAAACGCATTTTAAAAAGCATAAGTGTTTACTCTGATACAACAGAAACTTAACTAGGATAATTTCAATACAAATGAGGTTTATAAATAATCTGAGGAAAATACGAGAAGAAGAAAGTAAGAAATTACAAAATTAAACGTGAGCTCAAGATAGAACCGGCAAGCAATAAAGTACATGAAGGACAAAGGTCATAGTCTGGAAGTATCAGAAAAATGAGTGAAAATAAAATTACAAAAACAGAGTGTATGGAGTTACGTTTGAAGGAAAAAAATAAACTATGGACGTCAAGAAGAATTGGGATACAGAGAATAAAAGTAGAAGAGAGGAAAGAGTATAAAGTGGCAAAACGTAGGGGATATGATATGGGTAGCGAGGTTTTGGGGGAAGGTGTGTAACGGAAACAAATATTCGTGGAATGGACTTTTATCCTAGCTATAATCTATTAATTTTTATATGTTGTATGTGTACTCATGCCGATCTAATAGACATTTATTTTGTTTTATATTTTTGGATTTCTATTCATGTAATTTTGGACTTTTATATTCTTTAGTTTTATTTTGCATCGTATTGTGACTTGTGTATTTTTATGTGAAAAATATTTATGATACTGACACTACATTTGGGAATTACGACTGCCCTACCTTCTTTGTTCCAGCCAGTTACGTTGCTGTGTCTACTACCATTTACAATATTGACGCTAAATGCCTGCCACATAATCACTAATGACACATTCTGTTGTTTATACAATAAAGCATAATAAGTTTTAATTTTGTAGCTGATCAGCAGAAAACTTTGTAATAGTTTACTCAGACTCAACAACTTTATCATTAATCGACGCGTGTATAAACTTGTTCTGCATTCTCGACAACAAAGACATGAGAGCTTGTTTTCAATTTACTCTGATCAGTTAGTTGAAACGTCTGTCAACGACACACCGTAACATAGTTTTGTTAAACTTGTTTCCAAGTGTTAAGTCGTTATTTTTTATAAGGAAGTAGGATACATGTTGAAAGTGATTGGGAAATTCGATATTATTATCTTCTATAACTATACACACAGAGCATACTTATTTTATCACATGTAATTAATTAAATTATTCTAACCCAAGGAAGAAGTAGACTCAAACGCTCTGAGCTGTTGTTCAACAAAGAATGAACGTGTCAGGGTTTTAACTGCTTTGCAGAATAATTAAATACTATAGTGAGAGCTTTCAATACAAACTCTTCTATTTTATGGCATTCCATGTAAGCTTTTAAAGCGAACAAATTGAAAAATTAAAAACTAGTGAGTTCACGCTAATCAAGTTAAGTTTGGCAGAGAAAACGAATGAATTGTGTGTGTGTGTGTGTGTGTGTGTGTGTGTGTGTGTGTGTGTGTGTGTGTGTGTGTGTGTGTGTGTGTGTGTGTGTGTGAAGTTTTAGTCGAAAAACTGTTGACATAAGGCTTTCAACAAAAGTTGTTAATATAACGTTATAACGTATCTCCTGTTAAGACATTATAACACAGGGAACCAATTTAATTGGTTGCTTTCAATTAAACCGGCTGCCGTTGTTAGTACAAATTACTTACCAACAAATTGGGAAAATATATAGAACAGGAATTTGTCTTAGGGTACGTAAATTTACTCACTCTCTGGATTTTTAGCAAAAACATCTCTTTATTATGGCTTCTTAAATAATGATTTAAAATAATGGTTATCCTTTTGTTTTTACGTTAAAATAAAATTCTGATAGATTCTGCATCAAATGCTCTTATACTTTTTAAAATGTTATTCTGATGAGCAAACCACACAGTTGTAAATTACATTGAATACCTCGGATCCGTGTTTTAACTTTATAATATTCTAAAATACTTCAACATTTTGTAAACTATTAGAAGAATAGTTTGATCAAATTTCGAATTAACCTTTACCTTTAACTATCATCAGATTACTATTATTTCGTTACAGTAACTACAAACATTACTATGTTAACATTTACATGATTTGAATGAGTCTTTACAAAATGTACTGTTTTTATTGTGGTTGTTAGAAAGATAACGGTTCGGTTTCACCTTGGTATAATGTGAATCCGCAGCAGGTTCTCTTGCTGATCCTCTTCAGTTGGTTTTCCTGGACTTTCTTCGTTGTCGTTCGGGTTCCTTCATTTATTTTGTTGATTCTAAGTTGCGATCATGGCTAAAGGATTCTGCTACCTGGAGCTCGTAAAGTTGTCGTCGTTGCTTCACTCCTGACGGTGGTGTTCACTTTTCACATTTTACTTTTAATTGCACTAATGTTACCTTTTTATATGGTATGGAACATACCTTACAATTTAAACATTTTTATAAAGAGATGTGTCGGCTATGTTAGTTATTTTTAATTATTTCTCTACATTTCAACTACTTAACTTATTTTACTTTTCACTTCATTTCAACTACATGGGGAGTATGTCACCACGAAACACTTACTTTTTGTTACATCGTTTTTGGTATATATTCACACGTTTACCTTCACTACACATGGTAAAGCTGTTACCTTGTCTGAGATTCTGGCTCGACTGGGGTTGGTTTTGCGGCGGTTAGTAGGGAAGCGGGCGCAGTTCACGCGGAGAGAGAAAAGTAGTTCGTATATTTTTATTATTATTTTTACACTAATTAACTACTATTAATAATCCTACATTTTCTTTATTGAGTTAGGTATTTCATTTATTATTATCACGTCTTTTTATTTAATTAGAATAATTATTAATATTCGCTTCAATATAGTGTAATTTTCATGTCCGTACTAGATTTTTAGGAGACGACGGAGCGACGATAGTGGGTATTAAATGAAAACCTATGAAATACAATTATATTTGGCACAGAACTTCGTGATGAAATTTCTCTCCACAAGGTTATTTGGATTCATCGATCGATTATCTTACATACTATACAAAATACTTAAAATTCAATACATATACAACACATAAAATACACAAATACATAAATCTACCTTATTTATATTTCTTAAAGCTGCTACCGGTTTTTTGTTTCTTCACTCGTTTTAAGGAGTTACACTCTTGAGTAGGTTTCAGCATATTTCAGGTATACTAGTGTGTTTACTAGTGTATATCTGTTTACGTTTACACAGATATACAGTATTGCTGTAAGGTTAAAGTTTCTCTAACTTTTTTACAGAAGGGTTTTCATACCTTTATAATATTCAACGTGTCGAATCGATGATTATTTTGTCTTCTTGTTGTCGACTACTCCTCTTATTTCCTAGTTTTGTTTTTCTCTTAGTCGCAAACGTGAACTACAATTTAGTGTATTACTACAATCATGTTCATCGCAAAGAGTAACATGTTATAGGTTATTAATAACAATAACGTATTGTAATAACAATAGAATTACCTTTAGTTTACTGAGGTAGGGGTTTGTTGTTCGTCAGCTGACTCCTCATTATTTATTTTATTCTCGCAGAATATGAGCTAAGGTTGATCAGGCCTCGCTAGTATTCGTACGAGGTGTTTGAGTTTAGACTCAAATACGATATAGGATGTTGCCTATATTTTAATCTTAATACTTAGGTAGTATTTTAGTTTACTATCTTTCTCGTAGTCGTGCTTCTTTATTTTCACAAGGAGAAAAAAATTTTATTTGAGACACATGACTTCTGCGAACGTAATTATCTGTATTGGGTTCGTACAGCGCTACTGTCACGGGGGTGATGAACTTGTGAATCGTGTAGGGGCCACACCATCGGTAAGATAGTTTGGAAGTGGTCCTATCAACGGCTCTACTCGTAGGGTGAGTTTTATACATGACTAAATCACCTACTTTGTACTTTATTTTCCTGTTATTCTGCTCATGATATTTCCGCGATTTTTGTAGATTCGCTCTCAAATTTGCGCGAGCTTCGTTCCATATTTTCCTTATATTATTCCCATTTATTTCGCGGGGCAATAACTCATGAATTTTCCACTTTGTGGTTAACGGGTGGTTCGGTTTATACTTGTATAGTAAATCAAATGGTGTTGATTTATGTCCTTCATGATACGCCGAATTGAAGGCAAATTGTATCCATTATAGATTTTGATCCCACGCTATCTGATCTTTAGCGTGATAAGATATTAAGGCAGATTTTAGGTTTCGCAAGTATCTCTCAGCTAGGTTTCCTTGCGGTCGGTACTCTGTGACTGTAATATGATTTCTTCCTAATTTAAAACACATGTCATTAAATTCTTTCTATTTAAACTGAGGTCCATTGTCAGACACTAGATGTACTGGTGTACCGTAATCTTTAAATAGTCTTTCTTGTAGAATCTTTATTGTCGTAGGTGTTAAGGCACGTCTCATAGGGTACATCCACACGAATTTAGTGAAGGAGTCCACGCAAATTAATAGCATACTATTTCCTGACTTAGAACGGGGATAAGGTCCAGAAAAGTCTACGTATATCTTTGAAAAGGGTGTTGCGGGGATTTATGAGATTAATTTCCCGATTTGACTGTTTCTTGCTGGCTTGCTCATGGCACAGATTTCGCATTGATTCAGGATCTTAGTTATTTGACTGTTCATGTTTTCCCAATGATACTCCTTGCGAATAAGATGTATCGTTTTCCTTATTCCCATATGAGCTCCAATGGTTGATGAGTGGTAGTATTCCATTAGCATGGGTTTAATAATTTCCGGGGCGATTATTCTCAATGACTTTCCGTTAGCCTTTTTATAACAAAGTACTCGTTTACTCAAGGTATACTTGTCAGAATAATTTCCTTTATCTATTTGTTCTATTATCTTACACAATTTAGGATCTTGTTGTTGGTGATGCGCTATATCCTTGAATGCAAGGGGGAATTCTGTTATTAGCGTATTGACAGTGGTGGTCTCAACCTTGTCTTCGCCAGGTCTGGCATTGTGTAGTTGGAACATGCGGGATAGTGTATCGGCGACTACATTTTGGGTACCACGAATATGTTGTACTTTAAACTTGTAGCAATTTAATCTTAACACCCATCTTCCGATACGACCTAATTGTTTTGGATGGTTCAACAACCACGGCAAAGCTTGGTTGTCCGTCTCTAGTAGAAATTCCTTGTGTTCCAAAAATGGTTTGAATTTTTCGAAGGCGAACACTACAGCTAAACATTCAAGTTCATAGGCTGAGAACTTCCTTTCTTGCTCCGTCAAAGTACGTGATGCATAGCTCCGTCAAAGTACGTGATGCATAGCTGATCGGTAGTCTTGTATTATCTATTCTTGTATATTACTGCTCCTAATGCTACACTGGAACTGTCGGTATGTACGACAAATGGTTTACTGAAATCTGCTAACTGCAATACCGGGGGTGATATTATGCTTTCTTTGAGTGTTCCGAATCGCGGTTGGTGTCGAGTAGTCCACTCGAATTTCGCTCCTTTTTTCCTTAATGCATTTAATGGAGCTGCTATATCCCGCTAGGTGGGGTATGTACTTGTGAAAATAATTGATCATACCTAAAAATCGAGCTATACCTTTGTGTCTCTAGGTGGTAAAATTCTCGGATTGCGCGCGTGCGTTCTGGTCGATGCTAACCTTACCTCCTGGATGACTATATATGACCTAAGAAAGAGAATTGTTTTACTGCGAAATTAACTTTACTGGGGTTTACCGTTAGTCCAGCGTTCTTTAACCTTGATAATACCTCACGCAAGTGATGAATGTACTGATCCATCGATTCACTATATACTACTATGTCGTCAAGATAGTGATATACGAATTTAAATTTAACGTCATGGAATATTTTTTCTAACAGTCCTGCTACATACTGAACTTCCTTGTGATATTCCGAATGGTACCCTAGTAAATTGATATAGATTAAATGGGACAACAAACGCGGTTAGATGTTTTGATTCTTCAGCTAGTGGGATTTGGTGGAAGGCCTGGTTGAGATCCATTATGGTGAAAATTTTCGCTTTGGTAAAATAGTGGAACGCACTGTGAATGTCGGGCAGGGGAATCGATTCAAATTCTATATTCTTATTCAGCTATCTATAATCCACGACTAGTCTATGTTTGTCAGTTCCTTTCGGTCTAGGAATGCAGGTGATGAGTATGGAGAAGTTGACGGTTCTATGACGTGTTGTTCAATCCGTTTGTTGATTTGGTTTCTCATTATTCCATCTTGGGCGGGGATAATTTGTATGGATGCAGACGTATTACTTTGTTGTCGCTGAGATTTTTTTGTATTCGATTAGATTGGTCAATCCTAACTTAGGTGTTAGTACAGTAGAAAATTCCCTTATTAGTTTTTTATTCTTTGTCGCTCATTACCTTTGAAATGACTCAAACCAGATTCATGATGCTCCAAATGAATAGTTGATGTTTTCGCATTCTCGCTGTTATTTAGCTCGGAGTCGAACTGATATTTTCGAGTACGATCAAATCTAAAGAAATATTGTTTAGCATATATGTCGAGAATTAAGCCAGTTCTGCTTATAAAGTCGGCGCCTAGTATTAAGTTTTGTCCTAATACTTCAGCTACGAGTAGTGGAACGTACCAAGTAAAATTCTTTATTTTTAATTTGACAGTAATACTGCGTGATACATTTAGGTTTTGCTTATTCGCGGTGGCACATTTTATGTTCACGTTTTGGCTACGTCTAATAAGATTATGATTAGCTAATACAGTGGCTAGCTGTTGACTGATTATACTGCGTGTAGATCCTGAATCGAATAAACAGAGGATATTCGTTGCTCCAAGGTCTATCTGTATGTAGGGTAATTGGCATATACTTGTTTTGCATGTACCAATAGAGTTACACTTGTCAATAAATCTTGTTACGTAAGGGTCTATACGTTTGTTTATATTTATTTTTACTTTAGGGTGATTAGTGTTTATACCTTTCCTTTTGATGCTGCGGAAGACGTAGGATTTTTGTTCTTCCTGCTTCACATGTTTTTTGACTGGTCGGTTTTTTGTTGGTACCGCTTTTGTTTACAATTCTTGCTAATGTGGCCGGACTTTCCACAGTTATAACATCTACTTTCGTTGTTGGCATCGCTCGCATGCTGTTGGGGTTTCTGTAGGGAGTTTGATGTATTGGGGTAGCTTTGGGTTTTAGAAGTTCTTACGAATCGCTTATCGCGGTAGGTTCGAGTATCAGTCTCAATGGGTAGAGGTAGGAATGAATCCCTGCGTGGATTCTGGGACATTAAAACGCGTCGGTTTTGATCTGAATACCAGACATTGGATGAATGTATACAACACAGTTCTAGTTCTGTGAATGTGGTTGTTCTCTTCATGAGTGCTAGGTGAGATCGCTCCTCGGGAGATAGTCCTACTAAGATAGTGTCTACTAGCTGTTGTTCACTCCAGTTAACTTGTAGTAATAAGGCCGATTCCCTTATTTCAGATATATAATGAGCTAGTCTCTCGTAAGCTCCTTGTACACGAAGTACTGAATTCCGCTTTAATTCTTCGTAGATACCGGTGGGGATGAAGTGTCTTATCAGGGTGGTATGTAGTTCTTCTACAGGGTGATTATACCTTAGTGACTCTAACACACGATCTTCTAAAGGAGATCTGCATTTAGGTAGAAGTACTTGTAAAATTTGGTCATCTCTTAGTTGTCGCAGATCCTTTATTTGTAATAGGTGCTTGATAAAATCTAGGAGTTTCGTAATATTCAGCCCATCAGTGGTTGGTATCTCAGATAAAATACGTTCTACGGGGTGAGTTATTTTTCCATAGAATTCAGTGTTGAAATTTAATTGAGATGTCGTTACAGGGTTTTCCGCTGGTGGATTTGTCTGTAAGAGGGGAGGTAAATCGTAATTATGGGTAATCTTCCCTAGTTCATTTGGAAATGGCGAGGTGGTTACGGGGAGGGTATTTGCTTGTCTTTCGGTTAACCGATCCTTACTGGGTTCTATACTAGATTCCTGGAGAAATTGAAATTTTACAACACTGGGTTGCTGTTCTTGAGTAGGAGATTGTGTGGAGGAAATATTTAGTTTCGTCATTGCTTCTTCGATCTCTTCTATTCTAAACGATTCGGACCTTCTACGTAATTCGCGCAGTATCTCTGGTAATTGTTGTAAGGCTTCTTCCGCGAATTTTTGCACGTCCGGTGAAGTAACTTTGTCACCGGGCCAATTCAACAAATTGGTGATGCGGCGGGTCAGATGTTCTATTCTTTGAGTGGTTCTTAAAATTACCGCGGGGGATTTTTCATCTCGCAGGGTTTGTGCGATGGAAATAAGCTCCGTATATTTATTATAGCACGTTTTCTTATCACTTTCGAAGTCTAATACACTTAAACGATTCAACAGTGACGGTTTGTCTGGTCTATTCTCGCGTAATGTTTTGCGCAGTTCCGCGACATTTACGTTTGTGTATGGGAGACCGCGTAACAAAGCTTCATAGCTCAGTTCGTCCTTCAACAACAAGTCGGGGTTAAATTGAGCAATTTTAGTCGTAATAATGATATTTAAATCTTATGTACTACGTACGTTAAATATGTTATCTATTTTAAACACTCTTATGAAATTTGAATTCATATAAGCACACACACACACACACACACACACACACACACACATATATATATATACAATAACAATCTTATACTAATAAATTCAAATATATGTAAATCTAATAATTATCTGTGGAGATAAAGTGATAATATCTTTTTATAATGGAAAGAAATTTCACACGGAGAGTTCATTGTGTTTACACTAACACAATAGATCAGCTGTTTCGGGAGGTCTATTGTATGCGTTAAGGTGTCTTATTGTTTACCTTGGCAAGGGGTTCATAACAAAGGAGGGTGACTACTGACAATCTGGAACACGTTTATTTCCTGCACAGGTCTGTCGTATATTGACAATGTTGGGAATTCTATTCAAATAACTTATTTCGTTTACGGGGCAGAACGTACATTCCTCGACACGAATCAAACATGAAATAGCCTGTAAATATACCGAGAGGTTAAAAATTGAATATTTTTACAAGCGGGGACTTGCTTATTACGTCGATTTCCTAATACTACTATTATTATTTTATAAATAAAACTCTATTTATTTGTTCATAAATTCAGAGTGAATTTACGCCTTTTTGCAAGTTACTGTTAATTATTTAGCAGAGTGTGGCCTTTTGTATGTCCCACGACGTACACAATTATCTTATAACACAACAATAGCAGAGTGGCGCATTTTATAACGTCTCTCCTGTTAAAACATTATAACACAGGGAACCAGTTTAATTGGTTGCTTTCAATTAAACCGGCTGCCGTTGTTAGTACAAATTACTTACCAACAAATTGGGAAAATATGTAGAACAGGAATTTGTCTTAGGGTACGTAAATTCACTTACTCTCTGGATTTTTAGCAGAAACATCTCTTTATTATGGCTTCTTAAATAATGATTTAAAATAATGGTTATCCTTTTGTTTTTACGTTAAAATAAAATTCTGATAGATTCTGCATCAAATGCTCTTATACTTTCTAAAATGTTATTCTGATGAGCAAACCACACAGTTGTAAATTACATTGAATACCTCGGATCCGGGTTTTAACTTTATAATATTCTAAAGTACTTCAACATTATGCAAACTATTAGAAGAATAGTTTGATCAAATTTCGAATTAACCTTTACCTTTAACTATCATCAGATTACTATTATTTCGTTACAGTAACTACAAACATTACTATGTTAACATTTACATGATTTGAATGAGTCTTTACAAAAATGTACTGTTTTTATTGTGGTTGTTAGAAAGATAACGGTTCGGTTTCACCTTGGTATAATGTGAATCCGCGGCAGGTTCTCTTGCTGATCCTCTTCAGTTGGTTTTCCTGGACGTTCTTCGTTGTCGTTCGGGTTCCTTCATTTATTTTGTTGATTCTAAGTTGCGATCATGACGAAAGGATTCTGCTACCTGGAGCTCGTAAAGTTGTCGTCGTTGCTTCACTCCTGGCGGTGGTGTTCACTTTTCACATTTTACTTTTAACTGCACTAATGTTACCTTTTTATATGGTATGGAACATACTTTACAATTTAAACATTTTATAAAGAGATGTGTCGGCTATGTTAGTTATTTTTAATTATTTCTCTACATTTCAACTACTTAAGTTGTTTTACTTTTCACTTCATTTCAACTACATGTGGAGTATGTCACCAAGAAACACTTACTTTCTGTGACATCGTTTTTGGTATATATTCACACGTTTACCTTCACGACACATGGTAAAGCTGTTACCTTGTCTGAGATTCTGGCTCGACTGGGGTTGGTTTTGCGGCGGTTAGTAGGGAAGCGGGCGAAGTTCACGCGGAGAGAGAAAAGTAGTTCGTACTTTTATTATTATTATTTTTACACTAATTAACTACTATTAATAATCCTACATTTTCTTTATTGAGTTAGGTATTTCATTTATTATTATCACGTCTTTTTATTTAATTAGAATAATTATTAATATTCGCTTCAACATAGTGTAATTTTCATGTCCGTACTAGATTTTTACAAGTTGATACAGGCATATAGGTACAGAGGGGAGGGTGGATTATTTTCTCTCATGTTATTTTGAATAAAAATTATTTTGTGCTATGTAAATTCCTTTTAAATCGTCACAACATTACGACAACAAACAGGGACTATATTCGGTGAAACATATGAGTCTCAATTTTAATAATCCTCATTTGTGAAACCGTGTTACAACTTTCCTGTGACAGAATAAGAGAAATACTAATTTCGCCAAAGTTCACTTTGTTTGTTTTTCTTAACAGAGTCATGAAAAAGACTCTGAAATGACTATAGAGGTTATATTCTCACGCAGGCTTCCGCGGCCGGTGTACATTATGTTTTTTGAAATCTTCTTCCGGTATGAACCGCGTCAAAAATGTCTTGTACGACAACGTTTCACTCATATTACAATGAGTATTCTCAGATGTATGTGGATTTCTAATGGTCTACTGAGGATACTTACTGTAATATGAGTAAAACTTTGTCATACAAGATATTTTTCACGCGGTCCATACTGGAAGAAGACTTCAACAACATAATTGATTATAGTGATTTCTGAAAAAATTACAACTAAAAATCTATTCTCCTTACTTTCGTGGAATCAAAGAAAGCGTCTAACAATGTCACTTGGTATAAACGTGTTACATTTCTTAAAAACATCTATAGAATCGCTTTACAGTAATATATTTACTATTACAAGTTACAATGACACTTGGTATAAACGTGTTGTATTTCTTTAATACACCTATAGGATCGCTTTACAGTAATATATATACTATAGGGGTAAATGTATTACAAAATAGTTTAGGAAAAGGTTCCTGCTTATTACATAATGTACTTCTTTACTTCGTTCTTGTATGGCATACAGTGTAGTGTTGTGTAAAGAGATGATGGCTCAAGCCTGCAATGGATACGAATGGAGGCGGTGGTGGTGTCTCAGGCCAGTCACATGAGGGAATACCGTATAATGATGGTGATGACACGAACTGCGTGGATGTCAACTTAAAGCCCATCGAGAAGGAATTGGCCTAAAGACGGCACAGATGAATCGGCCGGAACGTTTCGGAACATCAAAACACGATACGGACACACATCACACCCACGAAAATATACGAATTATAATTTATAAGCTGATGTCGAGGAATTCGTGCCCTGTAATTAATTATCGTACGTTACTTATTTTACTATAAATGGCATTATGTTATTATGTATTATATATAATGTATGTATTATGTTATTACAAATTGAATTTATATCAATTTTGTTTAGTGCATATTAGCAGTGAGACACTAATAACACATAAACCACACAAAGGGACTATAATGAATCTACAAATGCATAAGCATAAAACATAAAACAAACAACTACCAGAACAAATACAAATCCATACTAAACACGCCACAATTTTTAAAACAGTAAACTTCAGAAACACACAAGAAAACAAATTTATATATCATATCTGTTCACAATATTAATATAACCAACCAAAGGCAAAATGAAACAACAGCAGGAACCAACCAGGTCACAGATATTTCACAAGATTTAAAACAAACATGGCTGCCGATGAGCAGACTGCTAAATGCTCAAAATATCTTAGTAAGGGAAAACATCCTGATTGTAAACTAGTATTAAATTAAGTAATTTACTTATCGAGAAAATAACTGCAGCACAAGTGTTTGTCTGTGTGTGTGTGTGTGTGTGTGTGTGTGTGTGTGTGTGCGCGAGCGTGTGTGTGTGATAACAAAGTTAAGCACGAAACAAAATAAGAATAATTCGCCAGCAATAAAAAAGAAAAGAAAATAAGTAAGGAGAAACAGAATAACAATAACTGTAAATGTAAATGTAATATACTTAAAAATGTGATCTTAATACCACAATTAAATTTGGGAATCAACGTTCACATAATCTTCGTTTTCTCTTCACTAGAGGAAGACTGTATAACGTCAAATAAATTTTTTCTTTCTCTGCCGGAAAAGCGTTTTCAATGGTGATAACCATCATTGAAGTTAAGAAATACTTTGATCAAGAATTCCCGATACGTGTATCTTGATTTATAAGCACCATTTACTGGGTGTCATTTGTAGTTATCTTACAACAGACATTTCCTGAACATTATACATTTTACTTCGATTCCATTTTACAGCATGTCGTTAAGAATTTCGGTTGAACTAACTTTAATCAGAGAAGGACGACGCGACGCCTTCTTAATCAGGGTTGCTTTCCAGCGTTACAGACAATTTGTTCTCACTTGTGTGTTAATGTTCCGTTTCGCCAAATGTTGATTGTGCCTTTTCTGAAAAGCGTGCGAGTCGCTAAAACGATTTGTAAATCATATTTAAAAATCTACGTAATAACATCACACAGGATTTTCCTGTTAATTATACTTGATTGTGTACTCGCACCAAAACGTTTCACGTCTCATAATTAGGAATTTTACTAATGAAGCTCCAGATATGACGTATAAAGTAAACTTCGGATATTTGAATATCTCGAAGGCACGATAAGCAGAACGGTATAAAATAAAACATGTAAACTGAAAATATTGAATTTACATGCAACTCTCGTTGTACCAACTAATATGTAGTTATTCTAAAGCGACAAGTAGCCTATAACAACAACGTTGTTCCTCTAAAGTGAGCAAATGAAAAATCACGCTATTGAAATTTCTGACAAGAACAAACTAGATACCTAAAATCTGAATCGATTAATAGACGTTTAAAAACAAAACTGGTGGTAACATGTCTACGGAATGGACATGTTACTGGTTTCCAAAACCAATAATTGCTAAAACCATCGGCAAGCATAGCATTGAAAGATTTTACGAGATGCGGTCACACTTAATACGACATTGTTAAGACGAAGCCAGTTATGCCTAAGCCATGATGTAATAAAGAAGAAAATAAATAAACTCTTTACAAAAGTTTTTATATTTGAATGTAGTAGTGACAGATACTTAATAATAAACAATGAAAAGTTCTGTAAGGTTCCAATGTTTTTGGTCAAGTGTCAGCAAACGCGGTACCCATCTAGCACACAGCTTCGTCATACACAGATGTTCGTGTAATATATTGAGAACACGTTCCGTTGATATACCAGCAGTCTCAGCTATTTCGCTCACTTTCATTCTACAGTCTACAAAAACAATTTTTTTAATTTTTTACTATGTTTGCTGGTGGAGTTACTTTAACTGGACGGGCAACACGTGGGTTATCATTGTGCTTCTCCGACCCATTTAAATCCAGCAACCCAGCGCTCAACCGTTGTATTCGATGGATAAGAGCCCTCCAACTTTGAATACAACTCCTTTTTTATATTGGTTGCATTAAATTTATGAAAACGAAATTTAATCACAGCACGAATTTCCAATCTAGGCCTACCCAATGATGCTCGAGAGCGCTTACAGCGGTGGACTGTGCTACTAACAATAAACAACTCACTGACTTGAAAACATCGAAAAGAATCATAGAAAAGAAAATATCTACAAAGAATGAAATCATGCAACACGGCCAAAATAATGAGCATAGTAGCGCTATGTCTGGCAAAAAGATCAATAACATATGTGTGTGGTAAAAATTAATTTAGTTTAAAGTCACGGAAACTACAGACTGCGAGTCCTATATCTCTCCAGTTGATTCTCTACGACCCGCGAGTTAATCCTCTCTATAGTTTTAAAATGTCGAAAAGAATTTATCTTGCCATATTTAAATGGTAAAGCATTAAATTTTTGTTTCCACAAAACGTTTACCGAGATACTGTCTGACCCGATGATTTATTGTTTATTTGTATACACGACGCGTTTTTTTATTTCCTTAAGAAGATTTGGGAAACATTTTTTTAGGTACCTACCTACGTAAAAGTATCTAATATCTGGTTGGCCGCCTGCTGATAAAAAGTTTTCGGCTCGCTGGTAGGCAAGTTTTTTTTGACACGAGACATAAATCGTTAAACTTACAAAATTTACTGCTTAATAATATTTTCTATTCTTGGCAAGTCTGAGCAAAATCGCAAGGCCAAGGATCGTAAACGGACAACGAAGGCTTAACAGAATAAAATTCTTGTAAACTTCGTGAAAAAAGATTTGCATAACTGGGCTGTTCAACGGAATAACTGGGCGCAAAAAGTAACAGGCAATATATCACCTGCACACAACGTTGGTCTCGGTTGTTTTGACATTCCTAAGACACTGTTGTGCCCGTCTGTGATTTGTTTTGCCTTTCTCTTACCCAGTTATATGGCACGTACATCTTTCTGCACATGTAAATCGTTGCTCACGACTACACAAAGACTTGAATATCATGTGCATGTACTAAGTAGTCAATATTTATTAATTCTGTAACAGATTAAACAAAATTATTAATTAAAAAGTAATGCTTTTTGTTCTTTGTATGACAGTGGTTAATATTCATTCTAAACTGGGAAATTTAGTTACTTCCTGACAAATCTCTCCTTTCAAAATTTTAGATCGACATTAATGTATCAATATATTACTAAAATATACATAAAATGCCCAAAGATGATTAGAGTAAAATTGTAAGAATGAATTCATAGGCCACCTTATTATAATTTTAATAGTTACTTTAGTAACGTCATGAAGAGTGTTTGATTAGTAAATCTTAAACCATATGCCTAATTTCTCGTAAAAAAAAAGGCTTTCAAAGCTTAAGCATCAATCCTTTAGAACTTGTCAATATGCAGTAAGGTGAAAAATCCACTGCAAATAATTTTCGGTCGAGTTGAGACGCTCCTGCGATTGCATTCTCGTTCGACCGAAATAATTAGTCGCTTCAGTCAATGGGCCGAAATAATTAGAAAACCGTATGGCGCGGCCAAATCTCATTTGACCAAAGTTTCACTATCGTCAAGTTTGGCAGTATAAGATTCATTCCTGTAAAAGTGTGCCGTTGAGCTCCCCCAAAATAACTTTACTTTCAGGCAAGTTCGAAGCGCTGTAAAAATGTACACAAATTGTATTATACAGTCTTGTCAAACTATCAATCTCTTCTTTTCTCTTTATAGTTGTCAAATGGCAACCCGTCCTTGTCTTCTTTGTTGTTTATGTACACAATTCCTGTTCTAATTTACAAATTTGTATCATGGATTCCGGTAAGGCCAATTTCGATCTGGCCTTTAGGCTTTCTGGTTTCCATCTCCTGTTATTCTATACTTTCTATTGCCTGTTTTATTAACTTATGTAGGCCTATTATAATCCAGGATACCTTGGACCACGGCCTTACAGCCCGCCAAGCCGAAGTTCGGGCTATCAACGTGTTTGATAGTACAGTACATGTTTTTACAATGTCTTTGTACATGTTTGATCAAAGTATATGTTTGAACACATTCTTACACCATGAAACATGCTCATCGTCATCCATATTGAACACCACTTGCACATTTACCTGTGAGTGTGTGTGTGTTTGGTATGTAAACCCTGTTGTCATGCAATAGTGTCAGTGTATTTGCAGTAATATTTTAAACTCACACATTTTTCTTCTATTTTTTTTTGTTCTTTATTAATCTCTTCATGTAAGCCTATTTGTTCAATTTCGTTCCAGTATTCTTAAACTTTTTGACACCAGGTTTATCTATTTTATCCCACTTATACAATTTTCTTAATCCCTATCTCCCGATTACTTTTACTGGCCTTGTATTATTTATAGGTTCTAGATGTAAATATTTGCAAAATTAAATTTTTTTATTGAAATGTAGAGTGTTTACTCCAAAACTGATCTAATTCATTCTTTTCTCCATTCTTTTTTTTTAATTCATCAGGTACTTCACTTCATTTGTCAAGTAGTTTTTCAATCTTTCTCAAAAATGTAAGTTACATATAGAATTGAGTAATATTGCAGCAACGTAACTAGTACAAAAACCTACTAGCTTTTACATCACAATAATAACTTACTAATGACAAAGAAAAAGTCGCAAGAAACAGGTCGGTAGCAAAACATTTGAAAGCATTGAACTGGCTGCCCCTTACATATACTCATATATAATAAAAAGAGATATTGAAGTAAACTGGGTTATAACAGTAGATCCTCTCGGCAACGCACACAAAGGGATGACGGCAACGCACACTACGCATGACGACCGACCATTGAACGCAAGAGGTATTCATTGATGGGCTGAATTACATTATACTGTTCGTCCAGCGGTTCGCTGAGCCGACCTTCTGATCTTTAAACGTTTATTAGAATCGTTACTGTCCACTTCAAGGGCAAATGTCGGTCGAGTAATTATTTCGCAAATGTTTCAGCCGATTAAGCTATTCTCAAAGAGATGGTAGAATAACGAAATACAAAGAATGTGTTACCAGGGATTCTTAACTATTTTAGTTAATAGCAGTAAAGAAAACATTGTTCAAGTGGGTTGAACAACAGCTAAATATTTGTAATTATGTAATTAAGTGAATCGTATATTACTTACAGAGTTTTAGTCTAATTGTTGAATTAAGATTTTGTCTTCTGTTCTGGACGAATAGCCTATTTCTACGCGTGCGCGCGCACCCACACACGATCATTCACATCCGAGCCTGTTATTGTTTTTACTTACTCATCAGATTTAGTGGGACTGATAACTATGTATTACTATGTTTTCGACGAATCGTAACATATACACGAAGCATTGCGTACTCCAAAACACACAGGTTTGTTAATATTTGAATGTAGCTAAGTGGAAACATATTACTTTTACAAAGCAATGTCATCCGTTGATGACACTCCATTCCAGTTTTCAAAAATAGCAGCTCAAACTTCTTCCCACAGTTTCTTTTTTAAATTTATGTCCATATAGTCATTCAAATTTTTTAAAAACAAAGCAGGTCGTTTTTCCATTTCAGCAATTAACTGTTCAACTTTCTCGTCGTTCATTGTAATTTATTTGTATAAAGAAATTTAAGAATAATCGAGTTGAACCAATTATTAACAAACACACTCAAAGCGCTGGCAGAATAACTGTTGAGTACCGTGGTGATGCAGCGGCATCTACCCCCACCACGATACAGTTTCGAGACTGTTTAGTTGCAGTGTGCGGACTTCCATAAGAAACAGGAGAACTAGCACGTTTTCGCGACTATTCTGTCTCCATGCTGTTTCCACCGTAGGAGACAGTTTTGTTTCTCTTGCTGTAGTGTGCGCACCCTCTATATAAATACATGAGATTTTAAGACATAAGAAACAATAAGAAACAGTTGCGGAACTGTTTCGTCTCAGTGTGCGGGGGCTCTAAAAAAAAAAAAAAAAACACAAAAAAAAAAAACAAAAAAAAAAAAAAACGGCCTGACAACCGCAAGAACAGCAACATTCTCGCACTCGCACCGCTACTGACTGACCCAGCACTGGTATGCACTTGCCTACACCGACAAAAGGCAGTCTTATCTATGGTTCTTTCATCGCATAAACACGTGACGGAAACAGGACTTTTTTGCAGACACAGACAGTTATGTTTAGAGTGCCGTTTTATAGTTTATTGTGTCACATTAACTGTAGGTAACTTTTAAATTATTTTTATTAAATAAAGTTACTGTACATACATATGCATTATTATTTAAATAGAAGTTTCGGTTTATCCGAAATTTCGTTTATCCGAAACGGGCGCGGTCCTATCAAATTCGGATAAACGAGTTTTAGTGTATTACATTGTCACTGAGCTATTACGATTGTTAGTCGTAATATGATATATATTACGACTAATGTATCCTCTAATCCTGTGTTAGAGGATGTATATGACAAACTCTAGCACACCGCGTTTCCTGGTATATATAGTGCAGTAGAGTCTTCGGACTACTCGGCAAGTTTCCAGAATGAGTGATTTTTGAAATGTAGCTATTATAGGTTTGTATTCAATTGAAATGTAGCTGTTATAGATTTGCATTCAATTGAAATGTAGCTATTATATATTTGCATTCAATTGAAATGTAGCTATTATAGATTTGCATTCAATTTAAACACAGTTGTTTCCACGTTGTTGTTTACAAAGTCAGTTGTGTTTATCTGCGGTATATCGTCTACAGACTGGAATTTGTGAATCTTCTTGTACTCATCTTTTTCTTCTTCTAGGTTAGCAGCGCATAAGCTGGTTGGCAGCAGCTTGCCATTCTTCACGCTTTTCTGCTTTCCTTTTCAACTCACAATATGATGTGCAGTTCACATCGACCATAAGCTGTTTCGTGTAGTCTAAACGGGGTCGTCCTCTGTGATTCTTCCCTTCAATTGTTCCTTCTATTATTCTCTTAACCAACCCATTGTGTAGTAGTATATGGCCAATAAACTTAGCTCTTCTGCCTTTTAAATTTCGTAGGAAAGCTCTTCTCCTCCTGAGCTCTTCTAAAGACTTTCTCTTTCGTTATATTCTCCCTCCAGTTTATCTTGAATATTCTTCTGTAGCGCCAGGTCTCAAATGTTTGCAGTGTTTTCTTGTCACTTTTTCCAATTGTCCAAGATTCACTCCCGTATAGGGCAACACTCCACATGTATGTCTTCACTAGATTCTTCCTTATTTTTAGGCTAATAGTGTTTGAAGTGAAGAGGTTTTTCTGTTTGTTGAAAACAATTTTAGCCTGGTTAATTCTACTTTGTAACAAGGTCTACATTCCAGGTCCTAATCTTCTTTTCAGTGAACAAGAGAAGCATCCATCACAGAGCTGCTGATACTAGGGATATCTTAAACAGATCTTTAATGTAGTGGTTTCCCCTTGCCTTCTGCATCCTATGCGGTTGACGCATACCCGTTCCTCCGCCTTTAGAAGTGATTTCTCACCCATAGGACAATAGGATGCCTTGTCCTCTATCCGCTCATCTGCCCTCCAAGGAGGCCATTGGCACTTGATAGAGGAGATCATCTTATCCCGGGTGATATTCGGTTCCTGTGTTCGTTAGTCGCTTGATATACAAACGTTCCCCCTCTTTACCAAGGGGAGTTGAACATCATGATTTTCCCTTCGTCAGGTCTAGGGCCATAGTGGAATTTCCTGGACCCTCCAGTACTTTCAGAGAGGAGTCGTCTTTAAGTGGAATATATTTCGTTATCTTATCGAATTCAGCTTTATTAATGTTATGAGCAGCTGGCAGTGAGTCAAGCTCGCTTACTTTCTAGATCATGTAGAATTATATTTGGTTGATTAGCTGGTATCACTGTATCATAATATAGTCAAGTCCGAGCCTCGTCTTAGCCTGTTTGAGGTTGATAAGCTTCTTTATCCTTTCTTTATTCTTTGTTATAATAATAATAATATTAATAATAATAATAATAATAATAATAATAATAATAATTATTATTATTATTATATTAACTTATTTTTATTGTTGTTGTTGTTGTTGTTGTCGTCGTCGTTGTTGTTTTTTGTTAGTGATCATCCTGATTTTATATGTTCACGATAAAAATTAGGTTTTTGTGCTTTGTTAATAATTTTCTTTCAATTGTTAACCATTTGATTTTAATTATTTTTATTTTTATTTTGTTAATCATTTTTACATTCACAGCATTATAATTACCAACTAATTAATTATTCATGTAATATGTGGCTAGCGAAAAACTGAAAATTATGATAATTTTAAAATAAAAACAACTAAGCTATTATTTTTGTTGTCGTGTTCTTGTTGTCATAGCAAAAAAAATCATAATGTTACTCATCGCTGATGTAATTTTAATTTATAAAGCAACGTTTTAGTTATCGGTAGCCGCGTTTAATCTAAAATTCTAAATCATAAAGATAAAAACTATTCTATTGGCCCAATTTTAGAGTTGGATAAACCAGAATTAATAATCATTAGCAGCGAAACGACTTACCTTGCATAATTCATGTTTCATGGGAATAAAAAGCACAAATACACTCTATACAAGATATTTTGTTTCATATTTTCATTTTTATACTGTTTCGTTTGCTTTTTGGGCTGACATTTGCTAACAGATCATTTAGGTTGTTAATAGCAATTTTTCAGTATTCTGTCTCATTTTTCAAATTTTGTTACCACACATTAAACTACTTTTAAGTATGGTGTGATACGTATTATCAGTCGTGCGGAAGTTCTTCACGACATCTGGTTTCGGCGCAAGCTCCTCCGCAGATGGCAAAGGACCCGAGATCCCGCCGTTAAGCGGCGCTTTCGGAACCAGTCCCTTTACGTCTAGCAGCTTCTGCGGGACGTAAACTCTGATCGATGGGACTCATATCTTGAGTGCCTTGAAGTCGACCACGCCTACGTCTGGAGAGCGGCGAGTAGACTGACCCGCGAGAAGAGAGCTCGCAACCCGTTAGAAACTCCGATTGGAGTTGTGTCTTCAGCAGGAGGCAAGGCTGAGGTATTTGTCGACTACATGGAGTCGCAATTTACTGTTCACCAAGGCGTCTCGGACCCTGTCCACTCGGCAGAGGTACGTGACTTCCTATCTAGTTATTTGTCTCGCCTTCCTGTTGACCCAGACCAGACCGTTTCGTCTATGTGCCGACTTAACCGCCGTCGCGCCTTCGGTCCTGATCGGATCGGGGCCGATGGACTCGAACATTTCCCGGCCTCAGGGGTTCACCTCGTTCTTGAGCTATTCAACTCCTGTCTCCGGGTACAGTACTTTCCCAGCCTGTGGAAAACTGCCAAAATCGGTATGATACCAAAGTCCCGCAAGCCGCGCATGCTTCCTGAAAGCTATCGGCCTATCTCTCTGTTGCCAGTTATCTCAAAGGTGTTCGAGCGTCTCCTGCTCGCCGCATCTCACCTCTGTTGGATGATTTCATCCGCAGTGAACAGTTCTGGTTCCGCAGAGAGCACTCGACCACTCTTCAACTAGTGCGCGTTATTACGCATTTGTCTGACGCCACCAACAGGCGAGCGGCTTCGGTCCCCGTTCTGTTCGACGTGAGCAAGGCCTTCAATAAAGTCTGGCACGAATGTCTTGTTTATAAACTCGCCCATTCTCCCCTCCCACCGACCATTGTGTTTTTCATCCGGTCGTACCTCTGCGACCGAACCTTCAGGATGAGCGTCGACGGGACCTGGTCTGCAGTTCGCCCCGTCGCCGCCGGCGTACCTCAGGAATCTGTCCTCGGCCCTGTTCTGTACCTTGTGTAACGAACGACCAGTAATGTATCACTGGAGCTCCCTTTTCCCGCGTTTTGCAAGCACAAAGCTGCAGCGTCAGTTGAACCTGCTTCCGGACTGGCTACGGAAATGGCGAGTAGCGATCAATACGGAGAAATCCAAAGCGATCTGTTTCACCCGTAAGTCCGTTTCCCGATTCCACCCCGTCCCCCTGGAAAAGATGTCCATCGCTATAAAGAGTCGGTGAAGTATCTAGGCGTTCGGGTCAAATTCAACAGT
This sequence comes from Magicicada septendecula, assembly GCA_034769895.1. Lineage (NCBI taxonomy): Eukaryota > Metazoa > Arthropoda > Insecta > Hemiptera > Cicadidae > Magicicada > Magicicada septendecula. Next base: position 306,298,539 of record CM068373.1, on the reverse strand, counting down.
AGGCCTACCCAAAATTTAGGCACAGTGGCCTAAACTCTATTATACACAGGTATGTTATCACTTTCGTCTTAATAACTATTTCTTTCTTACGTGAGTAAATTTTTTTTAGGCTTGAGTACAACCGAGAACCACCCAATATCCTCTAATTCAGTGGTTCCCAAAGTAGGGTCCACGGACCCCTGGGGGTCCGCGACAATGTTTCAGGGTATCCCCGGACACTTTTAAGTAAAAATAGAATATACCGTAATTTTCTCCGATTTCTTATGCTCTAAAATCTAAATGTTAGAATCTTAAAACAATTAGTAAAAGATTCTAGTATTTTTCACTGAGGGATGAAGTAAAGCTATTTTTATTTGATTCCCACTTTGACCTTAAAGGCAGGTTCCATGACTTTAACTAAATTTTGAAGCTATCATGCTTTGTTGATATCTTCAGTCATCTGAATAGACTCACTTTAAGCCTACAGGGATCACTGTTTTCCAGGTTCTAGATAAAACCGAGGAGATGATAAAAATTGAAGCTGTGGATTCGGATATTAAACTCTGAAACCTTCAAATAATTTCCTTCCATGGCAGATTTCGTCCAGATGTCTGGAGAAAATGTTCAAAAGGAGATCTTCAACGTTATTAAGTCTCATTTCGAGCAACTGCACTTGCAGCTAAGGGAATAGGCCTACTTTCTAGTGACGGATGATAGTGACATAAGGAATCCATTTGGTGATGGGTTGTCAACTAACCTCTCTCTCACAATACAAAAGAAGATTCATTGGCAGAACTTTCAACTGACAGTTCATTAAAATTACAGTCTTCGCAAATTACAGTTAGCTGACTTCTGGTTACACGTAAAGACTAACTATCTTTCTTGAACTCCCAAAACAACTTTCAAGTGTTTAACTGTGCTTTCCTCTCCTTGTTTGTATGAAACCGCATTATTCCAGCTCACGTACTTAAAGTCACAGTTAAGAAATAAACTTGATGTTGAGAGTGACTTAATATTAAAATTATTACCAGACATTAAACCCAATATTGCAGAGATTATTGATCAAAAGCAACTTCGTTGTTCACATTAAACTGTGTTTGATGTCATTAATATTGTAATTTTCAAGTTAAGAGATTTTGAATTTAATATATTTCAATTAAAGTATAAGAGTTTGTATCACATTTACTGTTCGTTTTATTTCAGAACTCAGACGGGCCCGTGAAAGTTTTAATTTTGGGGGGGGCGCGTACTGAAAAGTTTGGGAACCACTGCTCTAATTCATTTCATACGCCATGTTTTCTATCTACCCTTCACCAATTTCAAATGGTTATAAACGTTAACTGTTAATTTTCTTGCTTCATTATAATATATGGAGATGTTTTTTTCTTTCCCTGTTACCATACAATTGGTATTGTTATTATTTACATTCAAGGATTGTTCCTTTAACTGCCTCCCCCCCGAATTCAAGTTCCCTGTTTATTTTCACTCAAGTGCGTACCATCAAGTGGTCAGTGAATGCACTATCTGAAAATCCAAATAAACTTAATTTGTATAAACTAACATTTATTTTATGGCTTGTATTCCTATTGTTTGAGCATTTTATCCAATACCGTAATAAACAATGTCAAATATTTAAAACATACGTGCTAGAGCAAACTCTTTACATAAATCCACAGCAAGTATCGTCACGTGACTCCTCTTGGACCCACGTGGGTGTGGTTGCAAAAACGACATACACACACACACAAACAACTGAATTCAATTTGTCCTGGTTGTTGTTTCTATTTTTATCCGTCCACATGCGTTTGAAGAACGTCACGATAACAGATGTCATTTCGCCACATACCAAATATCCCTTCTGTCTCTTCGTATTCATGAACCTGCCAATCATATTTTGCGTTTCTCCATCTCAAATACAAATTACCATAACACTGCCGCACACACACATAGATGCCTACTGTTTTTATCCCTAACGTCTACTATTGTCATCGAATAACTTTCTTAAAAAATCGGTATGGAGAACCATACGTGATTTTCATGTCCTAAAATTTATATTTAAATTCATTTAAATATTAATTAAATAAGTGGATGCTTGAGTTCTGAAGAAATTACGTATCCGCTAAAATGGTACTACCTTGTCAGGTGGATTAAGACTATCCTCAACCTTCGTGAGGCAGGACTGTACTTTTGAATAAAATGTCTGTAGGTCGAACGTAGAGCTAGCTAAAGGTAGCTGCGATCTGATTCCTGTAATGAAATTGGACTCTCGCTGCGAGGGGCCGAGGGATGTCTATAGTGTTATCAAAGTCTTTCCCGTCAATACTATACTAGTAATTTTTCTTTTTTAAAATCGAGCCTTGATTTATTTCTTTCCATTTGTCTTCTGATTTCCTGAACGACTATTCTGTTCACCCGTATAATTATAAATTTCTCAGCAAAACATTTCTTCCTTAATACGTTTGTGTCTAATACACGTCTGTTTAATACCCACCATTCTGATCCATGTCATAACGCTATATTCTACACAATCTAGTAAATAACTAGCCATCAGGGAGGTCAAAATATTTTCAAGGAGAGGCAAACAATTTTCCAAAGGAGAAAAATATTTATATATTTTTCATACATACACACATGCACATATTAGTTTATAATGCTCATATCATAATAGAAATAATTACACAGATTGTATTAATTGCTTTAATACAACAACACTGCCGAGCGGTCCACAGGAAGCAAATCGATGTCCATCTTTTCGGCTTGCACGCGTTGTGTTGGTGTGGGTTTCGGCACATTCCATTTAAAAAGCGTGCAAAAATAATAAAGTAAAACATGAGTGAGGCCAGAAATCACGAGAATTTTGTATGTGTGTGTCCTGCCGGCTTTTTTATTGCGGTAATCACAATAATAAAACTTTGGAAAAGTAAACATTACATAATTGAGATACGCTTGCCTGCCAGGAACGATATATTTTCACTCATACGTGATTTAAATTAAAATGAAAAATATAGAATTTTGTTAAAGTGAAATGAAATGTTTCCATAGAAACTACTTCTTTGTTGTCAATAACGTAGTACACATATAAAACTTATAAAAATTTACCTCCTCCATCATCAACTACCATTTTAATTTATAAAAAAAATTACACCCTCCCCCTTCAACTACCCTTTTCATTTATATTTATTTTATCTACCTTTCTACAGTGGATTATTATGACCTTCTTTTTAGGATACTTTATTTATCAAAATTAAGCACCTTACTTTTGTTAAAACGTAAAACGTTGCAGGTAAACTACCCCTTTCCCTTAACCGATCTTCACCAAAACAATAGTCTTGAGTCCTCTACAATTCAGGGCTGTATGCAAAATATTATTTGATTCTGTTTGAATTTGCGGCTGTTATCGTTTGCCATAGAAAAATTCTACACACCGACACAGACACTTTTCGAAAAATGACTTTTTTCATGTTTTGATGGTAGTACAATCAGAATCTGCCGTTATCTCGAACTCGATTTTTTTCGCCGTGACCATACTTCCATTTCCTTATGGACCGTGAAAGTAAAAAACACCTGTTTAATTCAGTGGAGTATCCAGAAATTAGTCTTGGGGGGCGGCGTCCGGGGTCAGGTCGACTTCACACAAAAGAAAAGACAAGTTAAGACTAGTGAACATTCCTATCTTTAAAGCGGCTGAAATCAGTCCCACTGAAGTAAACGGTAATATCACAATAGGCTATATATACGTGTTATTAAAACGTTGTTTACAAGATTCGTGTTTATTGACTGAATCGATTGTCCTATATTTCCTATTTCAAAACGTATACACTAAGACTGTGTAATATATATTGTAGCACAACGAAGTTCTTACCTTATTCTACAATTTAATATCACATAGAAGAAGAAGGGAAGAATCAATCTGGAAGGAGTAAAGTAAACTTAAATAGAAGTAACAGAAAAAACAAAAAGTAATCACAATCATAAATAAAATGCCTTAACAGAACTAGAAAAAATCTGGATTCAAAGAAATTACATATATTCAATTTATAGCAAAATGTGTTGAAAACAAATAGTATGATTATCATCCCAGTAAAATAATCAGGATACCCAGTAAGATAAGGAGTAGTAAGGAGTTACAGCCAAGAACAAATTAATTAAAAGGAAAAATCTCAAGATACCCAAAAAACCTACTTTAAAGACAGAACACTCTATCTCAGTAAACCACATAAAGGAAAGAACTTAAACTATAGTAGTTATACCAATTTAGAAAAACAAATAACAAATATAATTAAATTACCTTATGGTCCACCTTAGTGACACTAGCTTCTTTCGTTCAATGACGCGTTTCGGGATGAAATCCCATCTTCAGATACACAATATTAATTCAAAACGTAAATGTATACCACATTTTGTGGTTATGTCATAATTTAAAATGTTCAAAATCTTTTAAATAAAATATACAAAACGTAACAACTGAATCGCTCGGAGCGCTCGCATGCATGCACGCTGTACCGCGATTTCCTTACGACTGGCTATAATTATCATTCATCCGTATAGCAGTGTCAAACAGGTTATTAGATCCGAAGTTCATTTGATCATTTAATATATTATTTTTGGTTGTTGCGTTTTTTGTAGCTTTATATATTTCGAACTCCTCTAGGCTATCCATTAATTTACCCTTCTTGCAAGTATGTAATGCTACGAAATTGTTTTCGAAACTAGTATAATTATGACCGTTTGTTATTAAATGTTGTGCAAAACTGGAATTGTTATTATTTGTTTTAGGAATATGCTCTAAAAATCTTGTATAAAAATCTCTGCCGGATTGGCCGATGTAGAATGCTGCACAATTATCGCATTTTATTTTATAGACTCCTGATTTATTTTTTAAAGGAATATTTATTTTAGTTTTGAAAAAATTTTTTAACTTATTACATGTTTTGAATGAAATATTATATCCTTTACTTTTAAAAACAGATTTTAAAATATTTGGCATCAAACCAGTATAATTAGCTGAAATGAATTTTTTATGTTTTTTATTATGTTGGTTAATAATGTTGGTATTTTTATTTTCTAAACGTTTTTCATGTTTCATTATCATTTTATCAATTATTACTGGCCTGTAACCATTATTTAGAGCTATTTGTTTTATAATATCTACTTCTTGATCATAGTCTTCGTTATTAAGGGGAACACAAAGTAATCTGTCAATAAAGCTGTTAAATGCAGCCATTTTTTGGGCTGGAGGATGAAATGACTTAGCATGTATAACCGTATCTGTGCATGTGTGCTTTCTGTATATTTTGTATTTCAGGTCATTACCGTTATTTGTTATGGTTAGATCCAGGAAATTAATATTTTTGTTATCTTCAATTTCCATAGTGAATTTTATTTTCTTATGTATTTTATTTAAATAGTTATTAAATGACTCGATCTGTCTATTGTTACCATTGAAAATAACAAAGGTGTCGTCCACATATCTTGAATAATATACTATTTTATTGTCAAAATAATTGTTTTTTAAAATTTTAGTATTTTCTAAATGATTCAAATAAATATCAGCGAGGATACCTGAGAGTGGAGAACCCATTGCTAGGTCCTCATTTTGTTTGTAGTATGAACCATCAAAAGAAAATTAGTTTTGATTAAGTACTATTTCTAATATTAACATTAGCTGATTAATTTTTCTTATTTCCAAAGTATTATTATTTATTAAATTTTGTTTGAGTAATTTTAAAGCTTCATCAATTGGGACATTGGTATACAGATCCACTATATCAAAAGACACTAGCTTGTAACTAGGCTTAATATTAATATGACGTAATTTTTCAATAAAATTTTTATAACTTTTTATACTCTGGTTATTATCTAAGCTTATATGTTGTTTGATTATTTTTACCAAGGTTTTTGCTACTTTATAGCTAGGAGCGGTTGTAAAATTTACTAAAGGTCTAATCGGTGTGTCTTTTTTGTGTACTTTGGGTAGACCTTTTAAGCATGGTGCACTAGCTTTTATTGATTTTAGTGAGTAGCATATATGTTTCTCAAATAGATCTGTACATTTATTTATTGTTTTATTCAATTCTAATGTGTATTTTTTGGCGGGATCATTATTTAGCTTTGTTATGTTGTTATTATTAATGAATCTGTATATCTTTTGTTTATATTCGTCCAAGTCTAACAATGCTATAGTATTGCCTTTATCAACCTTCGTTAAGTAAATGTTATTTTGTAAGAGTTTTTATTTAGCTGTAAAGCTGTTAGTTGTTCATGTTTTGTTTTTGTATAATTTAATTAATTTTGTTTATGATAATTATTATTAATTGCTTTATTGAATCTATTATTTATTAATATTCGTAGTTCATTTCGTTCATTTAAGTCTGGAACACACTTAATTACAGATTGGGCTTCAACTATTTTTTAATTATGTTATTTTTATTTTTAAGTTCGGTGGAAAATTGTCATTCAGTCCTTTATTGATAAGATTTTCCTCTGTGTTCGTGAGAACCATGTTAGTCATGTTTATCAGTCTAGGGTAGAAAGCATGTTCATTATTGAATTTATTATTGTTTTGATTGCTTATCAAACGGCCAATGTTAAAACACAGGACAGCGTGCATGCATGCGAGCGCTCCGAGCGATTCAGTTGTTACGTTTTGTATATTTTATTTAAAAGATTTTAAACATTTTAAATTATGACATAACCACAAAATGTGGTACACATTTACGTTTTGAATTAATATTATGTATCTGAAGATGGGATTTCATCCCGAAACGAGTCATTGAACGAAAGAAGCTAGTGTCACTAAGGTGGACCATCAGGTAATTTAATTATATTAACCATAAAGTGACTCGGTACGTAAAACATGAATAGATTTAAATTAGAACCTTACCAGGTAAAAATTGCGTATACACTTCAAAATCAAAAGCTTAAACTATTTAAAACTAATTTAAATATTAAATTTATTAAAAAATGTCTATATCAAAATCTTATCCCAAATTACGCTAAAATCAAAATTAACGAAACCTCTAGAATAGCCAGAAAAACCGAGCAATTTGCAAGTAAATACAGGATAAAAGAAGAAATTAAATTCTTATATAGGAAGAAAATCTTATTAAACTCAGCTCTATTTAAAACACATTTAGAACTATATAATAATGTTCATCCCGCTCTATGCGATTCAATCATACAACATATTAATCAATACATTAAGAATAAGATTAGATTCTAGAAGAATAAACAAACTAATAAAATTGGCCGTTTGATAAGCAATCAAAACAATAATAAATTCAATAATGAATTTACCCTAGACTGATAAACATGACTAACATGGTTCTCACGAACACAGAGGAAAATCTTATCAATAAAGGACTGAATTACAATTTTCCACCGAATCTTAAAAATAAAAATAACATAATTAAAGAAATAGTTGAAGCCGAATCTGTAATTAAGTGTGTTCCAGACTTAAATGAACGAAATGAACTACGAATATTAATAAATAATAGATTCAATAAAGCAAGTAATAATATTTATCATAAACAAAAGAAATTAAATTATACAAAAACAAAACATGAACAACTAACAGCTTTACAGTTAAATAAAAAACTCTTACAAAATAACATTTACTTAACGAAGGTTGATAAAGGCAATACTATAGCATTGTTAGACTTGGACGAATATAAACAAAAGATATACAGATTCATTAATAATAACAACATAACAAAGCTAAATAATGATCCCGCCAAAAAATACACATTAGAATTGAATAAAACAATAAATAAATGTACAGATCTATTTGAGAAACATATATGCTACTCACTAAAATCAATAAAAGCTAGTGCACCATGCTTAAAAGGTCTACCCAAAGTACACAAAAAAGACACACCGATTAGACCTTTAGTAAATTTTACAACCGCTCCTAGCTATAAAGTAGCAAAAACCTTGGTAAAAATAATCAAACAACATATAAGCTTAGATAATAACCAAAGTATAAAAAGTTATAAAAATTTTATTGAAAAATTACGTCATATTAATATTAAGCCTAGTTACAAGCTAGTGTCTTTTGATATAGTGGATCTGTATACCAATGTCCCAATTGATGAAGCTTTAAAATTACTCAAACAAAATTTAATAAATAATAATACTTTGGAAATAAGAAAAATTAATCAGCTAATGTTAATATTAGAAATAGTACTTAATCAAAACTAATTTTCTTTTGATGGTTCATACTACAAACAAAATGAGGACCTAGCAATGGGTTCTCCACTCTCAGGTATCCTCGCTGATATTTATTTGAATCATTTAGAAAATACTAAAATTTTAAAAAACAATTATTTTGACAATAAAATAGTATATTATTCAAGATATGTGGACGACACCTTTGTTATTTTCAATGGTAACAATAGACAGATCGAGTCATTTAATAACTATTTAAATAAAATACATAAGAAAATAAAATTCACTATGGAAATTGAAGATAACAAAAATATTAATTTCCTGGATCTAACCATAACAAATAACGGTAATGACCTGAAATACAAAATATACAGAAAGCACACATGCACAGATACGGTTATACATGCTAAGTCATTTCATCCTCCAGCCCAAAAAATGGCTGCATTTAACAGCTTTATTGACAGATTACTTTGTGTTCCCCTTAATAACGAAGACTATGATCAAGAAGTAGATATTATAAAACAAATAGCTCTAAATAATGGTTACAGGCCAGTAATAATTGATAAAATGATAATGAAACATGAAAAACGTTTAGAAAATAAAAATACCAACATTATTAACCAACATAATAAAAAACATAAAAAATTCATTTCAGCTAATTATACTGGTTTGATGCCAAATATTTTAAAATCTGTTTTTAAAAGTAAAGGATATAATATTTCATTCAAAACATGTAATAAGTTAAAAAATTTTTTCAAAACTAAAATAAATATTCCTTTAAAAAATAAATCAGGAGTCTATAAAATAAAATGCGATAATTGTGCAGCATTCTACATCGGCCAATCCGGCAGAGATTTTTATACAAGATTTTTAGAGCATATTCCTAAAACAAATAATAATAATTCCAGTTTTGCACAACATTTAATAACAAACGGTCATAATTATACTAGTTTCGAAAACAATTTCGTAGCATTACATACTTGCAAGAAGGGTAAATTAATGGATAGCCTAGAGGAGTTCGAAATATATAAAGCTACAAAAAACGCAACAACCAAAAATAATATATTAAATGATCAAATGAACTTCGGATCTAATAACCTGTTTGACACTGCTATACGGATGAATGATAATTATAGCCAGTCGTAAGGAAATCGCGGTACAGCGTGCATGCATGCGAGCGCTCCGAGCGATTCAGTTGTTACGTTTTGTATATTTTATTTAAAAGATTTTGAACATTTTAAATTATGACATAACCACAAAATGTGGTATACATTTACGTTTTGAATTAATATTGTGTATCTGAAGATGGGATTTCATCCCGAAACGCGTCATTGAACGAAAGAAGCTAGTGTCACTAAGGTGGACCATAAGGTAATTTAATTATATTAACCATAAAGTGACTCGGTACGTAAAACATGAATAGACAAATAACAAAGTAAGAGAATACAATACAAAATAATCAGAGTTAATGTAAACTTACGTATAAATAAAATAGTGTGTGATTGAGGGAACACCCCAAACAGTTTTAAAAGGACAACAAAAACAATCATTAGGATAAGACCTTAATTTGTTTAGTTATTTAATTATTATGTTTAATTATTATATGTGTATACAATACAGACCATGTTAATAGTAGTAGATACTAGATGTTAGTATATATAAGTGTTTATTGTATTTAAATAATGTTAATTAATGTCAGAATTTTGTAGAGAAAGGAAAGGCAAAATATTAATTCAAACGACCTATAAATAGTGAATCAGAAAATATAATAATAGTAATGTGTATTGATTATAAAATTGATAGGAAAATTGAAAATTGATAATCAAGTCAAATTCAACTTTGACCCTGTAAATCAAATCATAGGAAATAAATTAATAGAAACTAAACCAAATTGATATAAATTATCCCATTCAGAATACAAATACTTTATCATAATTATAACAACAACTTATAGTAGTGATTAAAAGAATCAGAGTGTAAAATTCACTTAAATGGTGATTGTACAAGATAATGCAATAATCAGTCAAGCAAGTACTAGTAAAATACAAATAAATTATTAAATGTTTAGAATAATAGCCAGGTAGAGGAAGCAAATTACAATAATTTAATTAATAATTGTGGTTGAGGAAAATTGTAACATAAAATATATTGTAAACCATTTAGTGGGTAATTATGTGAATTATAATAAGGCCTAGAGGTAAATTTCAAGGAATGTAATTCGAGAGCTTAATTCAAACCAAAATAGGTCAAGTTTAATATTAACTTGTATAAAATAAAAGCAGGAATATCGTTATGTAATTAGAATTCCATAAATTTACTAAACAAATAATTTATAGCCAGTAAAATATAAAAAAATGTCATTTATTTCTATAAAATTGAATTGGTAATTAGGAAAACAGCTGATAATGAACAATGAGAAATGAGACCAAAATCTTACATAATTTGCTATATGAAGAAACAAATATAGTTAGTTGATTGTTAAACGCCAAGCAGAACGGACGTGTGAGAGCATATTTAAAAAAACCAATTGAATTGAAATTTTAACTAACTCGAACTAAGATGTAATATTGAATTATAAAGGAATACAGAATAGACAGTAAATTTAAAAATACGATTAAAACAGTCATTGGAACCGTAAAGCTAAATTAAACACCACTTAATCTAGCTGTCACAACGTATGGACACGATTGAAGAATAAATTTAACCTCATACAACAAGCCATTGATTGGAATGAACCATTTGACACTATACGCCTATTACCGAACGAAATCCAGTGGAGGACTAAAACTAAACACTACAACTTGTGGATATTCCAATAGCGGCATCACAGAAGAGGAATTAATCAACTGCTACGTTTATTTGAAAGAAAATCTCGGAGTCTGATTTTCAGCGTATAACAACTCACGAAGGCGGGCATCTTGTCATTGCGAGTCGAACGAATCTAAACGGAAGGAGACGGAGTGACGTCAGAGCAGTCAGCTGGTTGGATCAAAAATTTTTCTATACACTATATTTTATTATTATTGTCTGTTAATGAATAAGTTTTTTATAATTGTAAGTATTGAATTCTCTTGCTTTCCTGACTATTTCGACAGTTTAAAGAACCCTTATTATATTATAAATTAATTTGAATAATTTTGGAATATGTAATAATCGATCTGAGATCTAGTCTCGACTCCGACTCGAATTAGTCGACGCAAGTCGAATAATTACTTTGAGCATAATAAATATAATTATTGTTCTAAAATATCGTTTTATTGATGTGGACTGCGGCATGCAATCGATTTGGCTACGACAATCTATTTAACGAGGAGAAACAAATATTTCTTCACCAAATCATACATAATTATTAATTAATATTTTTATTAATTGAACACTAAAATAATAAAAAACAATAAAAATACTTAAAAAATTAAATTAATTATTTATACAAAATAAAAAAAGAAAATAATTAAATAATAAAAATTTTATTAAACAATTATTATACTTATTTAAACATTTATTTGTAATTAACTTCGTTTTATTACAATATTTTTGTATATTTACAAAAGAGTTACTACTATATTAGTGTACACAACTGAAAAATACTAAAGCCTAAAATTAAGAGATTAACAAAATTCGTCAACTTTTTCAACCCTCTGGGGGGAGGTCCTGTTCGTCCCCCCCGTAAGTACGCCTCTGCTATAACTTATGGGAAGTTTACAAAAACTTTTAGCAATATTTTTGATTACACATGTATTAATAACAATAATCTGTACAAGGAAAGGACCACAAAGTTTTCAGTATATAGGGCTAACTGCATATTACTTGCAGTATCACCACTGACAGGGCGGTCGAAGCCAACAGACCTGATAGCGTTCGGTTTGATAAAATTGCTAGGAAAGCAGTGATTAATGATGCTGTAGTCCCCGTAGACCCGAAGCTAGTGTCCAAAATTGGTGAATTAAAAAGGAATTACCAGCCCCAGGCTTTTGAGTTGAATAATATGTACGTAAATATGTATGTATATGTTGCGGGAAGTTGAAATAATTCCAGTAGGATGTACCGTCTGCAAGGGGATTAGTCACAAAATATACGCAAGGTGCCAAGAAGAAATTGGAACTGCGCTGATACAATTTGCTTACCATTCAATAACAGTTGTATTGAGTACAGAGAACGCTCTCCGGAATTTTTTGAGCATTGATTAAACAAACTCGTACAGTGTGTTCAATAACTACTAATGGTTTCTATTGTTGTTACATGTAATATTTGCCTTGGATTACGGGGAAAAGTAAATCCCGGCAACGGTTTACCTATAAAAGGAAAATTAATAAATAATAATCATTATATCCGTCCCGGTTTCCGAGGCTACTGTTGGAATTGCGAGTTGTTGATTGAGACCACCGTATAGGGCAACCAACCCTATGCCGGCTAGATTTTTTGTCGACCTTCTCTGGTCTAGATCCGTCGTGTTCTGTTATAGAACCACCTCGAAAAGTGTGTGGCTCTTCACCACTCATGACGGTCTTGAGTAGGTAGAAGCTCTGGACCAAACGGCTCTATGTTCCACATATACTACACCTGGATGTGAAAACATGCTAAGGTCCCATCATAATTTACTAATGATCAAGATAGAGATATAGAAAACAAAGTGGCGAATTTCAAAAGAATGTGTGGAACCATTTGGAGAACGTTGGAAAATAAATGTAGAAAAGCAACCCAAATAAAATTTTATAAAGTAATAGCAATACCTACACGGCTGTATGGTTCTATAACTTGGGTCATAAAGAAAAAAGATGAACAGAAGATACAAAGAACAGAAATGCATATTCTGAGATCTTTTATAAGACGATTATATATAGACGATTATAGAAATGATTAGATAAGAGGTGATTTACATATTTTTTGCAGTTAATGAAAGGATTAAAGAATACAGAAGAAAATGGATTCAACACATAGATAGAATGGAAGAAAGTAGAATACCGATGATAGTAAAAGATTACATACCCTACTGGTAGAAGAAAAGTTGGTACCTAAGAAATGGTGGACTATGAAATAGGAACAGACCGCTAAAACCTAAAACCGTTAAGAAGAAGATAATGATGATGATAAATAATAATAACAATATTGGGTCCTTTGTTTAGCACACAAGTTAATTGGAACTGTCAGAGGGCTAGGTCGTACCGCATACGTTGGACGGCAGCGTGCCCAATACTACGCTCAGCCGCAACAGACTGAAGAACACGCACTATACCCACTTGTCTATTAAGTCTGATATGTGACGACAGAATTTTATTTAATCGTGATCTTGACTACCTCCTTCTTGCCAACAGGAACCAGAGACTGGTGGGCCGCCACATTCTGAAGTCATCAAGCCATCCTACCGAACACACAGTTTAAAAAAAACTTTGACAATTTTTTCTACAAGCACCTAATTCAAAGACTTCCTGTAATATAACCGCTTACAACTTCCTCTAGCTATATTTTTTTCGACACCCGTAATGTGTCAGTCATACAAATACTGTTCCCAAACGGCACCATTCCTACTGATTAGAATATCACCAAAAATAAATGAAAAAAATGACATACAATGGACAACGGCCTCAACATCCTGTAAAGCTAAACATGCAAAAACTGTTGACATAAAAATGTTCAAAGATATAGGCCTAAAGATACATTTCTTGACTGAAGTATGGAGAAGAGACGTCGATATTCGGCTGCTAAATAACTGCGTGCAACCTGCCAATCAAACATCACCCCACATAGGACGCCAGCCACACACACACACTCACTCTCTCTCTCACACTCTCTCTCTGTGATACCACCTTTCAACATTTTCCCGATTCTACCACTTCCTCAGCCTGAAGAAACGACCCAAAATTACCGCAGTCCCGAAACTCCTCAATCTGCGCATACTCCCGGAAAATTTATCAACCTAAGTCTCTTCTACCTGTTATGTTCCAGCACGGCCTGATTGTCCCCCTGTTCGGTACTTTTCTCCGTGCTTCAGACGACAATCCCTCTCCCTTAATATAACAGTAACTCACTCGAATATAAACAGGGTATGAAAAACTAATAGCACACTATTGACTTGCGCTTAAGCTTTGCAGCCCACGTTTGCGGCTACCACCAGCACACCCATGGTGTTAAAACAAAGCATTTCCTTTCTTCTCCGATCTAGGTACTGCTCCTATCCGCACAAAACTCCCTACTTGTGTGCTCTTTATAAGAACCGTCCTCGTGTCCACAATACCCGTAATTGTATTTGTATCCCCACCACTGTCCTTTACAATACAGTGCTCCAAACTAGAATCCTAATAAAACCGAATCCTTTGGTTCGTCAATAATGCCGCCATGACATAAGAGTTAAATACACCTACGTTTGACGGCTTTTGCCCTTTCTTTAGTACATTTACGTTAGCAATACCTCTATTCTAGCCCACCCTCACCTCTGACGAGTCAATGGGAATGGCGAAACGTTTCTATCAGTCGTTTTCGGATGCTGTTAGATGACCGAACGTAACATCGTCTGCTCTGACAAACAAATTTTACGTGTTTGCAGCACTCTCTCAGTCCCATACCAAAGGACCTGGAACCAAAGTGTCTCAGACCAGGCCTTCTAATCGGCTACTCTGTGTAACCTGTTCCGGTATTTTGGGCCTATAGATTGTAAGTAGCGTTTATACCAGGTGTGTTAGCGTCACTTTCTACCAGTTTGTCGGTCCCACACACGGCATCGTCACACACTAATTCTTACCTGGCCGGCGAACCTGCTTTTACCGGCATCGTCACACACTAATTCTTACCTGGCCGGCGAACCTGCTTTTACCCGTAAATAACACTTATAACAATTCTCTGTTAGTCTGTCAGTCTGTCTGTCTGTCTGTCTGTCTCTCTCGGTCTCTCTCTCTCTCTCTCTCTCTCTCTCTCTCTCTCTCTCTCTCTCTCTCTCTCTCTCTCTCTCTCTCTCTCACTCTCTCTCTCTCTGTCTGTCTGTCTGTCTGTCTGTCTGTCTGTCTCTCTCTCTCTCTCTCTCTCTCTCTCCTCATTCTCTCTCTCTCTCTCTCTCTCTCTCTCTCCTCCTCTCTCTCTCTCCTCTCTCTCTCTCTCTCTCTCTCTCTCTCTCTCTCCATAGGACTTCAAAAAGGGGAACACGTTCTGACATTAACATATATAAGCATGCTAATCGAGGAATAACACAGGCGTAGTGATTGGGTTTCCTGGACACTTAAAGCACAGGGGCATGTCACTATCCCGAACATCGTGGGCTGCTCGGTGATGACAATATGGCTCGAACGGTCAGCACAGTCACACCAACTGAAGATTAGTTATCACAGAGGTACTCAAACTCTCTATCAGAAGAAAATATCCTACAAAATACCAAGGCTTCAGCTTTGAGGAAGCTAAAACGCAGAGAATATTAAGCCATGCCTTTCCAGCTTTCTCCGTCTTGAAAGGGTATATTGTAGAGGTAGTTTCCAGGTTTCTCCGTTCCGATAGGCTATATTGTAGAGGTAGTTTTGCGTTTCTCCGTCCTGACAGGGTATATTGTAGAGGTAGTTTCTAGTTTTCTCCGTCATGAGAGGGTATATTGTAGAGGTAGTTTTGCGTTTCTCCGTCCTGAAAGGCTATATTGTAGAGGTAGTTTCCAGGTTTCTACGTCCTGACAGGGTATATTGTAGAGGTAGTTTACAGGTTTCTCCGTCCAGACAGGCTATATTGCAGAGGTTGTTTTGCGTTTCTCCGTCCTGACGGGGTATATTGTAGAGGTAGTTTCCAGGTATCTCCGTCCTGACAGTCTATATTGTAGAGGTAGTTTCCAGGTTTCTCCGTCCTGATCGTGTACATTGTAGAGGTAGATTCCAGTTTCTCCGTCCTGACAGGTTATATTGTATAGGTAGTTTCCAGGTTTCTCCGTCCTGACAGGCTATATTGTAGAGGTAGTTTTGCGTTTCTCCGTCCTGACAGGGTATATTGTAGAGGTAGTTTCTAGTTTTCTCCGTCCTGACAGGCTATATTGTAGAGGTAGTTTTGCGTTTCTCCGTCCTGACAGGGTATATTGTAGAGGTAGTTTCTAGTTTTCTCCGTCCTGACAGGCTATATTGTAGAGGTAGTTTCCAGGTTTCTCCGTCCTGACAGGGTATATTGTAGAGGTAGTTTACAGGTTTCTCCGTCCTGACAGGCTATATTGTAGAGGTTGTTTTGCGTTTCTCCGTCCTGACGGGGTATATTGTAGAGGTAGTTTCCAGGTTTCTCCGTCCTGGCAGTCTATATTGTAGAGGTAGTTTCCACGTTTCTCCGTCCTGACAGGCTATATTGTAGAGGTAGTTTCCAGGTTTCTCCGTCCTGACAGTGTACATTGTAGAGGTAGGTTCCAGGTTTCTCCGTCCTGACAGGTTATATTGTAGAGGTAGTTTCCAGGTTTCTCCGTCCTGACAGGCTATATTGTAGAGGTTGTTTTGCGTTTTTCCGTCCTGACAGACTATATTGTAGAGGTAGATTTGCGTTTATCCGCCCTGACAGGGTATACTGTAAAGGTAGTTTCTAGGTTTCTTCGTCCTGACAGGGTATACTGTAGAAGTAGTTTCCAGGATTCTCCGTCCTGACAGGGTATATTGTAGGGGTAGTTTCTAGGTTTCTACGTCCTGACAGGGTATATTGTAGAGGTAGTTTCCAGGTTTCTCCGTCTAGAGAGGGTATATTGTAGAGGTAGTTTCCAGGTTTCTCCGTCCTGACATAGTATACTGTAAAGGTAGTTTCCAGGTTTCATCGTCCTGACAGGGTATACTGTAAAGGTAGTTTCCAGGTTTCTTCGTCCTGACACGGTATGTTGTAGACGTAGTCTTGCGTTTCTCCGTCCAGAGAGGGTATATTGTAGAGGTAGTTTTGCGTTTCTCCGTCCAGACAGGCTATATTGTAGAGGTAGTTTCCAGGTTTCTCCGTCCTGACAGTGTACATTGTAGAGGTAGGTTCCAGGTTTCTCCGTCCTGACAGGGTATACTGTAAAGGTAGTTTCCAGGTTTCTCCGTCCTGACAGGGTATATTGTAAAGGAAGTTTCCAGGTTTCTTCGTCCTGACAGGGTATGTTGTAGACGTAGTCTTGCGTTTCTTCGTCCAGAGAGGGTATTATGTAGAGGTAGTTTTGCGTTTCTCCGTCCAGAGAGGCTATATTGTAGAGGTAGTTTCCAGGTTTCTCCGTCCTGACAGTGTACATTGTAGAGGTAGTTTTGCGTTTCTCCGTCCTGACAGGGTATACTGTAAAGGTAGTTTCCAGGTTTCTTCGTCCTGACAGGGTATACTGTAAAGGTAGTTTCCAGGTTTCTTCGTCCTGACAGGGTGTACTGTAAAGGTAGTTTCCAGGTTTCTTCGTCCTGACAGGGTATGTTGTAGACGTAGTCTTGCGTTTCTCCGTCCAGAGAGGGTATATTGTAGAGGTAGTTTTGCGTTTCTCCGTCCAGAGAGGGTATATTGTAGAGGTAGTTTTGCGTTTCTCCGTCCAGAGAGGCTATATTGTAGAGGTAGTTTCCAGGTTTCTTCGTCCTGACAGGGTATGTTGTAGACGTAGTCTTGCGTTTCTCCGTCCAGAGAGGGTATATTGTAGAGGTAGTTTTGCGTTTCTCCGTCCAGAGAGGCTATATTGTAGAGGTAGTTTCCAGGTTTCTTCGTCCTGACAGGGTATGTTGTAGACGTAGTCTTGCGTTTCTCCGTCCAGAGAGGGTATATTGTAGAGGTAGTTTTGCGTTTCTCCGTCCAGAGAGGCTATATTGTAGAGGTAGTTTCCAGGTTTCTCCGTCCTGACAGTGTACATTGTAGAGGTAGGTTTCAGGTTTCTCCGTCCTGACAGGGTATACTGTAAAAGTAGTTTCCAGGTTTCTCCGTCCTGACAGGGTATACTGTAAAAATAGTTTCCAGGTTTCTTCGTCCTGACAGGGTATGTTGTAGACGTAGTCTTGCGTTTCTCCGTCCAGAGAGGGTATATTGTAGAGGTAGTGTTG
Organism: Magicicada septendecula; assembly: GCA_034769895.1. Taxonomy (NCBI): domain Eukaryota; kingdom Metazoa; phylum Arthropoda; class Insecta; order Hemiptera; family Cicadidae; genus Magicicada; species Magicicada septendecula. Next base: position 306,280,420 of record CM068373.1, on the reverse strand, counting down.
CGTTTCTCCTTCCAGAAAGGCTATATTGTAGAGGTAGTTTCCAGGTTTCTCCGTCCTGACAGGCTATATTTTAGAGGTAGTTTCCAGGTTTCTTCGTCCTGACAGGGTATACTGTAGAAGTAGTTTCCAGGTTTCTCCGTCCTGACAGGGTATATTGTAGAGGTAGTTTCCAGGTTTCTCCGTCCTACAGGGCATACTGTAAAAGTAGTTTCCAGGTTTCTCCGTCCTGGCAGGGTATACTGTAAAGGTAGTTTCCAGGTTTCTCCGTCCTGGCAGGGTATACTGTAAAGGGAGTTTCCAGGTTTCTTCGTCCTGACAGGGAATATTGTAGACGTAGTCTCACGTTTCTCCGTCCAGAGAGGGTATATTGTAGAGGTAGTTTTGCGTTTCTCCGTCCAGACAGGCTATATTGTAGAGGTAGTTTCCAGGTTTCTCCGTCCTGACAGTGTACATTGTAGAGGTAGGTTCCAGGTTTCTCCGTCCTGACAGGGTATACTGTAAAGGTAGTTTCCAGGTTTCTCCGTCCTGACAGGGTATATTGTAAAGGAAGTTTCCAGGTTTCTTCGTCCTGACAGGGTATGTTGTAGACGTAGTCTTGCGTTTCTTCGTCCAGAGAGGGTATTATGTAGAGGTAGTTTTGCGTTTCTCCGTCCAGAGAGGCTATATTGTAGAGGTAGTTTCCAGGTTTCTCCGTCCTGACAGTGTACATTGTAGAGGTAGTTTTGCGTTTCTCCGTCCTGACAGGGTATACTGTAAAGGTAGTTTCCAGGTTTCTTCGTCCTGACAGGGTATACTGTAAAGGTAGTTTCCAGGTTTCTTCGTCCTGACAGGGTGTACTGTAAAGGTAGTTTCCAGGTTTCTTCGTCCTGACAGGGTATGTTGTAGACGTAGTCTTGCGTTTCTCCGTCCAGAGAGGGTATATTGTAGAGGTAGTTTTGCGTTTCTCCGTCCAGAGAGGGTATATTGTAGAGGTAGTTTTGCGTTTCTCCGTCCAGAGAGGCTATATTGTAGAGGTAGTTTCCAGGTTTCTTCGTCCTGACAGGGTATGTTGTAGACGTAGTCTTGCGTTTCTCCGTCCAGAGAGGGTATATTGTAGAGGTAGTTTTGCGTTTCTCCGTCCAGAGAGGCTATATTGTAGAGGTAGTTTCCAGGTTTCTTCGTCCTGACAGGGTATGTTGTAGACGTAGTCTTGCGTTTCTCCGTCCAGAGAGGGTATATTGTAGAGGTAGTTTTGCGTTTCTCCGTCCAGAGAGGCTATATTGTAGAGGTAGTTTCCAGGTTTCTCCGTCCTGACAGTGTACATTGTAGAGGTAGGTTCCAGGTTTCTCCGTCCTGACAGGGTATACTGTAAAGGTAGTTTCCAGGTTTCTTCGTCCTGACAGGGTGTACTGTAAAGGTAGTTTCCAGGTTTCTTCGTCCTGACAGGGTATGTTGTAGACGTAGTCTTGCGTTTCTCCGTCCAGAGAGGGTATATTGTAGAGGTAGTTTTGCGTTTCTCCGTCCAGAGAGGGTATATTGTAGAGGTAGTTTTGCGTTTCTCCGTCCAGAGAGGCTATATTGTAGAGGTAGTTTCCAGGTTTCTTCGTCCTGACAGGGTATGTTGTAGACGTAGTCTTGCGTTTCTCCGTCCAGAGAGGGTATATTGTAGAGGTAGTTTTGCGTTTCTCCGTCCAGAGAGGCTATATTGTAGAGGTAGTTTCCAGGTTTCTTCGTCCTGACAGGGTATGTTGTAGACGTTGTCTTGCGTTTCTCCGTCCAGAGAGGGTATATTGTAGAGGTAGTTTTGCGTTTCTCCGTCCAGAGAGGCTATATTGTAGAGGTAGTTTCCAGGTTTCTCCGTCCTGACAGTGTACATTGTAGAGGTAGGTTCCAGGTTTCTATGTCCTGACAGGGTATACTGTAAAGGTAGTTTCCAGGTTTCTCCGTCCTGACAGGGTATACTGTAAAAATAGTTTCCAGGTTTCTTCGTCCTGACAGGGTATGTTGTAGACGTAGTCTTGCGTTTCTCCGTCCAGAGAGGGTATATTGTAGAGGTAGTGTTGCGTTTCTCCTTCCAGAAAGGCTATATTGTAGAGGTAGTTTCCAGGTTTCTCCGTCCTGACAGGCTATATTTTAGAGGTAGTTTCCAGGTTTCTTCGTCCTGACAGGGTATACTGTAGAAGTAGTTTCCAGGTTTCTCCGTCCTGACAGGGTATATTGTAGAGGTAGTTTCCAGGTTTCTCCGTCCTACAGGGCATACTGTAAAGGTAGTTTCCAGGTTTCTCCGTCCTGGCAGGGTATACTGTAAAGGTAGTTTCCAGGTTTCTCCGTCCTGGCAGGGTATACTGTAAATGGAGTTTCCAGGTTTCTTCGTCCTGACAGGGAATATTGTAGACGTAGTCTCACGTTTCTCCGTCCAGAGAGGGTATATTGTAGAGGTAGTTTTGCGTTTCTCCGTCCAGACAGGCTATATTGTAGAGGTAGTTTCCAGGTTTCTCCGTCCTGACAGTGTACATTGTAGAGGTAGGTTCCAGGTTTCTCCGTCCTGACAGGGTATACTGTAAAGGTAGTTTCCAGGTTTCTCCGTCCTGACAGGGTATATTGTAAAGGAAGTTTCCAGGTTTCTTCGTCCTGACAGGGTATGTTGTAGACGTAGTCTTGCGTTTCTTCGTCCAGAGAGGGTATTATGTAGAGGTAGTTTTGCGTTTCTCCGTCCAGAGAGGCTATATTGTAGAGGTAGTTTCCAGGTTTCTCCGTCCTGACAGTGTACATTGTAGAGGTAGTTTTGCGTTTCTCCGTCCTGACAGGGTATACTGTAAAGATAGTTTCCAGGTTTCTTCGTCCTGACAGGGTATACTGTAAAGGTAGTTTCCAGGTTTCTTCGTCCTGACAGGGTGTACTGTAAAGGTAGTTTCCAGGTTTCTTCGTCCTGACAGGGTATGTTGTAGACGTAGTCTTGCGTTTCTCCGTCCAGAGAGGGTATATTGTAGAGGTAGTTTTGCGTTTCTCCGTCCAGAGAGGCTATATTGTAGAGGTAGTTTCCAGGTTTCTTCGTCCTGACAGGGTATGTTGTAGACGTAGTCTTGCGTTTCTCCGTCCAGAGAGGGTATATTGTAGAGGTAGTTTTGCGTTTCTCCGTCCAGAGAGGCTATATTGTAGAGGTAGTTTCCAGGTTTCTCCGTCCTGACAGTGTACATTGTAGAGGTAGGTTCCAGGTTTCTCCGTCCTGACAGGGTATACTGTAAAGGTAGTTTCCAGGTTTCTCCGTCCTGACAGGGTATACTGTAAAAATAGTTTCCAGGTTTCTTCGTCCTGACAGGGTATGTTGTAGACGTAGTCTTGCGTTTCTCCGTCCAGAGAGGGTATATTGTAGAGGTAGTGTTGCGTTTCTCCTTCCAGAAAGGCTATATTGTAGAGGTAGTTTCCAGGTTTCTCCGTCCTGACAGGCTATATTTTAGAGGTAGTTTCCAGGTTTCTTCGTCCTGACAGGGTATACTGTAGAAGTAGTTTCCAGGTTTCTCCGTCCTGACAGGGTATATTGTAGAGGTAGTTTCCAGGTTTCTCCGTCCTACAGGGCATACTGTAAAGGTAGTTTCCAGGTTTCTCCGTCCTGGCAGGGTATACTGTAAAGGGAGTTTCCAGGTTTCTTCGTCCTGACAGGGAATATTGTAGACGTAGTCTCACGTTTCTCCGTCCAGAGAGGGTATATTGTAGAGGTAGTTTTGCTTTTTTCGTTCGACTGTATTTTCGTACCATTAGGTTGATATGTTTTCTTTTTTCTCGATTACTTTCACTTGCAATAAATCTTGAAATGTATGCTTGAGTAGTCTTTAGTTGTCTTGGTGACCTTATCGCTGAACTCAGTATTTTACTTAAAGTTCTCTTTTTTTAGATACTCGGCATTTATTGCCATACAAAACTATTGAAAGAAATGTTGCTCTGCAAAATTTTGTTCTTACGTCTTGCCTAGCTTTGTTATTCAACTTTTGATAAACAGTTCTGTGGGCACAATCAAATCTTTCCCGCTTTAGTCAAGTCCTTATCATACTCACAGCCTGCGCGACAACACGAAGAATTTAAAGTTCAGATTTGTTTTAGATTAACACCATCTACGAAAGTTTCAAATTCGGCTAGCTTCTTCCGCTCTGGGGCACATAACATACAACGGATATTAAACACAAGTGTTTCCAGCTTTTTGTCCTAAAAGGGTGTTCAACACAAGTAGTCTTGCTCACTGTGAGATTTATTTGAGAATTCTCTTTCGAGAATTAAATATCAGATTCTACATATATACACTTAAATCAAGTTGATCAGGGAAAGTTACAAGTAATCTGCTTTCCAGTTTTTTCACCGTCTGTGTAGAGTAAGTCCTCAATAACATCCTTTCGACAATTTTAAGTTTTTATGAACTAATTACTTAATTATGAATTCTATTTTAATAACTGCAACACAGAATACCAGTCCCTATCACCTTCATTTAAATATTTTCATCCCAGTCGTCTACTTCTCACAATTACAGCTATATTTGGTTCTGTATAAGGACTTTGTAATATTTCATTGTTGTTTATTATCAACCATTCTTAATTCCTGATAACAGTTCTGAATGCTGGAAGTGTGAATGTCTCTGATATATTTATTACTTATGCCCGGCAGAAAGGAAACTTGTCTCGTAGTCCTCGAACACTGTATATTTAATTAGGCTAAATGCCAGCAATTTGTGTTTCTTATGTCTGTAGACTTAATTTGCCATATCAAAGAAATGACATTTCGCGTAGTATACCAAGAAATACGGTAAAATTTAATGCATTTAATTAATTTAATCAAGTTTATTTAAGTTTATATTTACCGCACCTCTTACAGTATCCAGTTAATTTGTAGTGTATTCTAATTAATTAAAACGGTCAAGCGTTCCGTACTTTATATCCAGCCTGTCAGTGGTAATTAAGTTTGCAAAATCAAGTTACTTCGCCTTCCTACAAGTATTTTAATTTTATGACGCTATAAACATTTATTTCTGTGAACAGTAATCAACTTATTACTTCCGTTATACTTGCATAAATTTAAATCTATGAACTATTACTACAATGTTTTAGCTTGCTTTATATATATTAATAAACTGTAGATGTCTGAGGCTTTCACGGGAAACGTCGATGTCGGAATTTAGGCTTGCCGGGCTGTATAAAGTTGTTGGTTGCAGACGCTTTAGCCTTACCTTTGACGGCCATCTTCAGAGTTGTAGCAGAAGGCTATAACATTGACTAAGTTATCGCTGTCAGTAAACATTGAACAGTGGTTGTAGAGCACCCATATTTATATACTTTGGAGTCCACACGAAGACGTTGTTAAAAACCACTAGCCAATGAGAAGCCAGAGTGTTATTGGTTCGCCACGACTCGAGTCCAAAGGGTACTTAATGAGAGGGACTCCCCCCCCCCGATCACCCAATTAATTATTTGCAATTGCTGCATGTTTTTGAATCCGGACGGACTCCATATGCATTCGAGGGAAATACGAACTCACCGACGAGATCTAGACTGGAAACTTAGACGACAAACATTTAATTTCATAACCCCTTTTGGTAAAGGTGCTATATTTCTGCTACAAATAACCCAGCCATTGTAACTTTTGAGGTTTTTCAAATTTTTTTCTGTCCTTTCTGTTTATTAACTGAAATAGGAAACATTTTAGTTTCTCGATTATACTTCTTTTGCCAAATGTTATTCTCATTCGTTACTGGAAAGATCTCAACATACATTTTTCTTTCTAATAATCTTAATGTATGTTGGGTATTTTTGGTAATTTTCCAAGTTTCACACATATAGCAGATATGATATTATGGGACACGGGCCATAATTACCTGTTGTTCTACAGTTTGGCATTTTAAATGATCTACGTAATATTTTGCGTTTTTGCTTTCTTGTATTTGTAAATCAGGACCTACATTCTGCCTGTATTCTTGCTGTAATCGCAGACCTCATCGAACCTGCATGATCAATAACATTCTCTAAATATCCAGTTTGTTAGTTTTATTAGCAGCTATCTTAACACCAACTTTGTCACTACTTATTGCAACACTGCTAAATATTTCGTTCTTGACGAGACCTTTCGGTGTCTCCACCATCTTCAGGTCTTAAACGACGCTTTAATTTTTAAATACTTAAACACTAACCTTACCTTATTCATCTTCTTTCTATCTTCCAGTTGCAACTTGCTTACATTTAAAGTTTTGTTAGTTTTATTAGCAGCCATCTTAACACCAACTTTGTCACTACTTATTTCCACACTGCTAAATACTTCGTTCATGACGAGGCCTTTCGGTGTCTCCACCATCTTCAGGTCTTAAACGACCAAGATGGTGGAGACTCGTTTGAAACCTGAAGATCGTGGAGACACCAAAACGCCTCGTCAAGATCGAAGTATTTAGCAGTGTGGGAATAAGTTGTGACAAAGTTGATTCTGTAAATAAGTTATTTAGTTCTCCAAATATTTTATTTCCTATGTTTAGATCTTGCAATTGCCATTTATATTTGGATGCCAATATGACTATATATTTAGTTACTCTTTCATTAAACTTTAACCCAATCCTCTCAGCTACTTTTTCCAGCTCTAGAGAAACTTTTATCATCCGTTTCCCAGATCTTGCTACAATAAGTTTTTGTCATCTTTAAACCATCGTTCAAATTAGCAACTAGTAAATTCTTCTTTTGAGTATTCATTACTTGTGTGGTTGTTGTTATTGACTTCTTAACTTCTCTTAAGTATGTAATTTCTAAGGTCTGTATCTCAACTGTATTGTTTTATAGTTGCTGTCTATAATTCATTCCCGCAGGATAGTACAGAGACCGTTATAACTCTGTAAACTTGACGTAGGCCTATCTTGTTTTTAAAAGTATGTTAATTACTCCCCAAATCGTTTGAAATTTACCTACAGTAATTACTATGTCTTAATGTTTATCACAATTGTTATAAATAGGCCTCGTTTAGTCTATGTTTTTATCATTCATTTTTATTTTTGTTCTCACTAGTTCTTTGCCTCAAAATACAATTAGGCTACTTTTGTTTCTTTCATTAAACAGTTTTATACTATATTGCTCGCTAATCTGACTAAGCCTGAAATGAGACTCTATACTCTAATTAATAAGTAAGTTATTAGTAAACAAAAGCTCGTTACGAGTATCTCAAGCGATTCTCCTAAAACAAAATACTAGAAATTCTCTAATTTCGTACCAAATCATCAAATACACGAACACTACGTATACAATTAAACATTGCTATTTAGTTACACACTAAATTAAATTATATTACCGGCAGCAATGTTGTGTAATTAATGACCAAAGCGAGCAGTATCGATTACTGTAGCCGTGTATCGAACTACAAACAAAAGCTCGTTTCGTGTGTTACAACAGCGACGATGCAATCAATCACAAAGCCACTTGTGTCGCGCTGTATGTATGCATTTCATACAGAGTTAATTTCCTTAACGTTCCTGACGAGTTTCAGCAGGCGCGAGTGTATAACAGAGAGCCATAGGCTAACTAGCGCGACGGTTAATGTGAACTTATTCTGTAAGCATGTTTTCTTTTGACGCTACAAATATCACACACACATGTGAGTGACTTATTTCGTTTGTTATAAACTGCAGTCGAACAGTTAATAAATATATTTTATGTTTTTAAATAACATGATTTATTATTATATTTATTTTAAAATATACTTATAAATATATTTTGTACGACGTAATCCGTATGCGTAATCAAACCCGTGGCTAGAGTAAGTTAAAGAAATACGTTTTACATTACCTTACGCTTAAGTGGACTTGAACCCACGACTCCTGTTCAAGAAGACTGGTGTTACGTTTCACGTGCCTAGACTCGGACCTGTTTTCACTTACTGAAAAACAATTTTTCAGGCACATTTGGATCTGCGTGCGTAATACGAGTGTGGAAAACTGTGTTCTTTTGGAGAATGTAAGTCTCTACCCCCCCCCGGATATTCCTTTTACTCGATAGTACATTTAATTTAATACCTGCATTCTTTCTAATACAAAATTTAATTTTTCGCATATCAGCTTTGGGGGGCTTTCTAAGAAATGTGATAAAACTGTGCCCTAAATTAAAGAGGTATAAGCTTGATAAATACACTTACGAAACGTATGGAAAAATTGTTAATGAAAGATTTTTCGTTCTATCTAGGATATTTTATTTCTTTACTAACAGGCAGGATTTTAAAAGAACCGCTCTTGCACTTATGACGTTTTCTCTTAAAAAATATTGATTGAGAGTTCAGATGAATAAAATTTTATTTGAAGGCTCACCCTCCTTTTATTGATTATGATTATATAGATTAACTAATCTAATCTATGGGACACTATTCATAAGAGACGTTACTCTATCCATCTTGTAGACCTTACATACAGCTTATATTCTCTTACTAGTATAGCGCTGTCTATAGGAAAGAATTTAACGCAAGAGGTTTAAATTAATCAGTGAGTGCATTAAGACTGTAGCATTTCTGCAACATTGTGTAATATCTACATTGATGACATAGTTTGAGAGTGGAATTTAAGAGCAGACCCAGGATTAAAAGTACTAATAGAAGATACTAAAATACAGTGCGTTTGCATCTAGCCATGTAATCATCCGAAACAAAGAATTGAAGATGCATGAGCAGACATTGATGTTGATTACAAGCTTGGTCGAATTGCAACATGAAATTAGGCGGACTGTCTAACTATTGGATTTTTACACGTGTCTAAGAACATGCCAGGCATACAAAAATTTGCAGCTAAAAAGTCGGCAGTTGCTGACCATTCAGCTACAACTAATCATTCGATAAAATTTGAAGACTCGTCTGTTCTTAGGTCGTGCAATACAGTAGATATTATGACAGAATGTCACTGAAAGTCATAATACAAATCCAACCGTAATATATAACAGAAGCTACAAACTAAACACAGAGATAACATTAACGTAAAAGCAGTAACACTCAGCACAACTTGGTATATTTTACTTTCTAGCCTGGCAAAAGTTTTAAAAAAATATATAAACACTTGGTACGGTTCACAGTTTTTATTTAACTCTGACAGTTGTTTCAGCTTATGAAACTATTGTCAAATGGATCAGTGAACAACTAAACAGAAGATGTTCACGTGTAGTGAACATCTGTTTAGGGCGTGTATCCGGACATTTGTTGGGTGTGAAGATGGAGGGGGTTTAGGAGCTGAAGGAAAGTCAAGTGTCTGTAAAAACTAAATGTAATCTGAATGCAAAATATATAAATTAACAACAGCTTTTAATAAAATGGATACACAGATTTTAGTTTTCCATTTGTTAACATTTCTTACATTTTATTGTTTTATAATTTCTAGAATTCCTAAAGAATCTATTTTTTACCTTTCTGTATGATGTGCAGTAGTGCTATGTTTTATCCTGACTATATGGGAGTTCACTGACCGCGCAAATAAAGAAAGCGGTGTACATAGAACATCCGCTCGAGTATCAGGCAGTGTCCACTTACCGGTCCACTTCCATTTTTAACAATTGTGCCCGAAAAAGCTCTCTTTTAATGACTTTGTCTGCGTTTATATTATTTTTTTCTAAATTCTTTTGGACTTCTTTAATGCAACTTAATGTTGACTTTTCCCCCAACAGATATTTGAAGATCTGCTTTGTTAATCTATTGTCGTCCATTCTATATAAATGTCCAAAAAATAATAGTCTTCTTTTTCTCATTCTTTCTGTTATATTTTCTATACTCTGATATATACATTATATTTTATTTTATTCTACTTTCTTGTATTATAGTATATTAATAATAAATTTACTATTGTATACAAGAATAAAGGTCTACTCAGATTCATACGATCACGAATCGTTGCAAATAATAAATGAGCTACAAAATGCTCATCACATACGGCTTGTCTGCCGGCACTATACACTGATCACAAATTGCTCACGTGAAAGTCCTAAAGAAACATTCATAAGGTACGTGACAGGGGTACTACTGATTTGGGTCCGCGGGCAATTGTGTATGTTACGAAGCTCACGCCATCTATCGAATCCACGTACTAATCTGAGATTCCGAGTTAGAGAAATAAAGGCCAGAACAGACAGGGGATGTGACAGATAAAAACGGGAAAAGAAAGAGACCTAACAAGGAAAGACCTAGGCCTACTTGCAAAGAAGTAGATAGTTAGAAATGGTAGACATGGACTTGAGGGGTTAAAATTTAAATCATCGCCACAGCTCTCGCTTACATTCTTCTTGGAGCGTAATTAAGTCTGTGCAGAACACTATTCTTGGTTTAAAGTAACTGACGACAGTTGTGGCAAAAGCTACTGACTTCTGTCTTTACTCAACATGAGTGTGTTCTATAGAAAATATGACATGTGACATTAATTTTGACAATAAATTCCATGAAATAAAGTGCTTTTGGTGCTATTATGTGTTCGTTGTTTTCATACAAGCTGACAATTTTAAAAGAAGTGCTTTCTCATCGAGAGTTCTGACGGCGAAGTGGAAGGAGAAGCCCATAATTTAGAATTAATTTGTTGCTGATGACTGTGTAACTGTTGTTTTGGGATTAATGACGTTATTGTTGATACCACATGTTTTGCCCATTTTATAATGAGACTCCCTCAATAGCTCGACTGAGTCTGTCCCTCGGGTCACTAACCAACCATGACTCATCATAGAATCGCCAAAATATGAGTACTACGTTTCGATAAGAGAAGGCCGGTGGACCCAAAATCATGGTTATTCCTATAAACAAATTTCCTACAAAGTATTTTTTGTAAAGGTGACAGCAGAGCGGTCAAAATAAGTCATAGCAAAATAAGAGGGTACTTACATGAGAAAAGTAAGTTCTCTACTTTATAAGGAAATACAGATAACTTACATAGTTAAACAAATTTATTTACGTAAAAGTCATATATACACTACTTCTACTTATAGTTCCCCGTTTGCATTCAGGCACTTGTCAAAACGGTAGCACAAATTTTTTCAAACTTACTTTTTCGGAAAATGTGTCCAGTTTTTACAGCCAGTATTTGACATCATACATAAGCTCTTCATAATTTCCTAATGTCTTTCCTCTCAAATTAACTTAGACTTGAGAAAGCTCTTTACATTTGATGTTCAAAAATTGTTTATCCAATATGATGAGAGCTCACAGTGTCTAACCTGCAGCATGAGCTCACAGTGTCTAATGAGCAACAATAGTTTGCAATGTTTAACGTGCAGCATGAGCCCCCAGTGTCTAACGTGGAGCATGAGCTCACAGTGAATAATGAGCAACATAAGTTTGCAGTGTCTAACGTGGACCATGAGCTCCCAGTATCTAACGGGCAGCATGAGCTCAGAGTGTCTAACGTGCAGCATGAGCTCCCAGTGTCTAATGAGTAACATGAGTTAGCAGTGTCTAACGTGGACCATGAGCTCCCAGTATCTAACGTGCATGACAGACACTCTCAACATACTGGGACGTTCCTAATTTATTCCAGTTGTAACACTTAAAAAAGCTTGCCAGTGTCTTTAATTAAGCGTTCATGGTTGCTGCTTTATCAAGTACTTTAATGATTCTACTCTGCTTAAAATCGGGCAAAACGCTCAATGTTAATATTACTGTTAGAACTAAGAAACTGGCATTTGTATGTATGTTCGGGTTCTGCAGTCTAACTACAACAGTTCAACAAAACTTTTCTCCCAGTGGGGCTAAAATTCACTCGCCAGTGCATCAGGTAAATTTGCTTATTCGACGACGTTCGTACAATATGTACACTGTAATATCGTTTAATAATTAAATTCGTTAATTTAATCTAAGCAAACGAAAAGACAATTATTGTTACCTGATATTGAGTCTCCATTATACTAATGAAATTTTAATAAACGCATCAAGAGATAAAAACTCATTTTCATTATCTTTAAAGTAATAAATGACCCGGTTCTTTTTTTTAAGTTAACGCATCATTTACTAATTACAGCTTGACGACTGGAAAACTTTTTCAAAGCCCAGTGTTTAATGTTCTGTACAATTAGAACTCTACTACAAACTCTATACCACCTACTGCTTTGTGTTTTCTTCGAGTAAATTATTACAAGATATCTAAGATAAAACTAAAATCCTGTATTAGGAATGGATTTTTTCCAATCCACAAACGTTTTTAAAAAAAGGGGTTAAATTAACAAATGGCATAGACATGTTTTATATTCACGAAAAAATAAGTTTAATATTGTCACGGAAACTGCACTTATCGTGATCTTATAAGAATGAAATTACATTTATTGAAAGCTGAAAAAGTAGTACTCACAATTTCCATAAACACTTCACATAAAACGACACTCGTATTACAATTGTTGGTATTAGTTCTCCCAGCTATACCTTACAATTACCTAACACCTGCTGGACACAACAATGAGACAAATCACCATGATCAATAATTATATCTTACAAGTCATAAATTCTTACACTCTCATTATCTAAGCAACTATAATCGTCACCCGAAATCGCCCGGCTACTATTCCGTGTTGTTTTTATTTAATTAGGCACAGTCACTATTGGAGGGTAGTAACTACCTAAAACAGTGAATAGTATATTATATCATTAGATGTCATTAGATTAATCGAGCGACCTGTATAATCTAGGGGTTGGAACATTTGCTTGGAGTGACACTTGCTCTTAGTGAGATTTGCTCTGAATATGCGTGTGTTATCAACGAGCTGATAAAACGCGCGCACACACGTCACAGGTGTACACCAAATAAACAAGTACTTTGTCTATTTCATGCTTCCAGTCATGTTTAATTAATATATAGACAAAGTACAAATCTTACTGGCCGGATTATAAGGATTCTAATTTTTCCACAAATGTATATATAATGCTAAGTTCTATTCTACGTGTGTGCTTCTTCATCTGCGATATTCTAGTATGACGGCCTGTATTATCAATTTAAATTATTGTAGTTTCAACTTTATTAAGGCAAAGGCTTTAAGACTAAACAGTAGAGAAAAATGTGTGCTATACTTTTATTTTAATTACTTATTTTTTTATTATACTTCTTAAGGAGATATACACATATAGTGTAGTGCTACAGTGTACCGTTTCTAGAGAACACCATGGAAAGGTAGTCTTTCATAGATCCCGGAAACCTTTTTTGCGTTTTTTTAAATTTTTGTTAATAGCTTGATATACAATGCAAAGGGGTTTTTATATAATAATTGCAATTTGTTCCTTTACAATATTTACAATTTATATGATTATTTCAGAGATGGTTTTTACTGCAATTTTGTCTGAAGGCTAAGTTTAGAAGTTCCCCAAACATTTCCAAAAGCACTGGAAATTAATAGATATTATCTTTACAGCAGGGGTTCCTCTCTTCTTGTCTTTAAGGTTGAGAAATGTTCTGTCAACTGTGAGACCGTAGTACTCAGTGTCTTTTTGGAGAACGTTGATCAGCAAGTAAAGTGAAAGAGAATTAATGGGCAGGGTAGGTACATCAATAAACAACAATTTCACGGTATCACAACATGGAAAGAACATTATTTTTGTAAATTAAATGGTGTGACGACAAAAGCCGTCTACAATTTAACATATTGGTTAGAATTCTTCAAGTTTCTAGTTTTCAAATCTATCTGTAGTATTCTATAGGAAAAGTTTCAAATGAACTAATACAAGTATTAGTATTTCAAACTAATACCAGTTTCTGAAATGAAGCAAAGTCAAAAAAATTCTGCTGCCACATAAAAGTACTTGTGGCTGAAGCTTTCAATATGAGATGCATCCAAATTGTAATTGTAATTGTGTGTGTGTGTGTGTGTGTTTTGCACGTGTGCATACGCATTGCACTTAATAACAAAAAAAAATAATAACAGGAATGAAATAATAATAATAGCAAATCATGTAATGTTAAGAATAATAGTTATAATAAATAATGCATATAATTAACTAAATTTTATAATTATAATGTAACATGATGTAATAATAATTACAATGACTTATATTTATTTGTAATTAATGTAATTAATAATTTAAATAAAAATATAAAATTATCTTAGACTTAGGCGCAGAGAATTTGATCAAGCTAACTAAAAGAACTGCAAACGATGTTTTCAATTGAATGTCGTCAATATGGACGTTCTTTTTTTTAATTAACTGTTAGATGAAATAAATGACTTATTGTTGGGTTTATGCAGTCAACTGACTACATAACAGTTTTCAACACTCATCGTTGGCTTTTGTGCAAATGTAACAGCTTAATACCATACTACACTTTATGAAATCATTATGAAATTTACAGACCCATTGTTTCTCCGATCAAATGTCACTGCATTCGGCCTCCGAGCAAATGTCATTCAGAAGCAAGTGTCACGACTTCGTTGTCTAAGGTTCATACAGTCTGTGCCAGAGATCTCTGCGCATTTCCAGAACATCACCTTTAATTTCCGATTAGCAAAAACATGATAAACGTTATGTAGGGTTCGCATGTTCATGTTACATCAGAATTTTTTTATTTCTTTCGGTGAGTTCCCAATCGCCCAAACGTCCTGTCAATCAATCTACTGAGTAACCGAAGAGACGCCCAGTAGAGGGTGAGGTGATCAAGTGTAACAGAAAGGCTGATCTCAAACCCTGGTACATTACACTTGTTAGATATATTAAAATATTAAAAATATTATTAAAAATTAACATATAATTTCAAGTATAAAATATGATTCTTAAAACATTGGGAATAAAATATCAATATTCAAAATAATTTAAAAAAGTAGAATAAATTGTTCGTGGTCTGCTTCCAGCATCATGTACCTAAATGAGTCATTACAATATGGAAATTCTCGTCAAAAAAACAAAAAATTAAGGCTGCAGACAAATCAGTAGGTTTATGACAGAAACAAAGTGAAAATATTAGAGTAAAGCTGGATTGAGTGATACGTGTTTCGATAGTAATGCTTACGAGAGACACAGTTATATCAAGACAAGATGAGTAGGCTAACACACATGATCGTGTTGATTGAAGTAAATGAAAAAGGTGGTGGGGTTGTTGGAAATTGCTCCTGTACAGGAAAAGTAATAACTAAGTAAAGAGTAAAGAAATAATTAGTATATCACCTATCAATAAAGCAATAAAAAATAAAAAGAACATGTACTTAAAAAAATTTAGCTGTATGGCCTAACAGTATTAGGTCCTATACCATGCAGAAGAAAATATTTTAGTCAGTCAAGGAATTCTTGGATACCAAAACAAGTTTAGTAAAACCTATCTTTAGTTGAGGAGGAGAAGCCTCAGTAGGAGGAGGAGGGAAATAACGTAAATAATGAGGAAGAAGAAATTTCTTAAAAATATTTTATAAAAATTATGATACATATTGTTACGACGGTCTACTTGATCGTCATATGGTACAGTGGAAACAAAATACAAGACACCAATTAAGTCACTAATCACCAGCTTTAATTTTGACAGTTAAACAGTTCGTAATTAACAACACAGTCTCTTACAACAAATCAAATAAAAAATTGTTCAGACGCATAAATTGTCAACTAATATTAAAACACAATTGTATTACAATATACCGCCCGATTATAAATCACAACACTTCACTATTAACCACTTGAACGCACAGAGTAACATCACTTGTAATCACCCGACAATAACTCGGACCGCACTGCAAATATATCGCCACAATACTGAAACTTAAGGCAGCTGCCGCCATGTATTTATACCTCCACTCAAGACCAGAACGTTCCAAATTGCGTCTAAGCGCCAGTGTGAACTAGATAATTAATTGCGGCCTTGACACAGTCCGCGCGGCTGGCAGCTTCGAGAAAACTCTGGGGAATGCGTCTAGAGTCCCGTATGCCAGACACATTAGAGCGAGATTCTTCTGGCACATTCGACAAACACGTACATTGTTCTGTGATCTCGTAACAATATTAATGAAGGAGTGGTGAATACGCATATGTCGGCTGCAAGATAGTTTCCTAGTGGCAGACGCTGAAAGGAACAGACACAGAGTATCACGGCTATCTTACACACTGCGGTGACGGGGTCTCAGCCTGACCAATGTCAGGATCTTACGGTGCTGCGCCGACGTATACAGATAAAGACGTATACGGAGCTGCTCACATATATAGATATCCTCCAGACGTTAAAATCATAAAAAGTTGTGTAAGGTTTTAGTGATTCAAAAAAAGTGGTAGGCCTAGTTTATCTGATAAGACTGTTGACGCTTTTAGAAATCGCGTTACAGCGCAAAACCCGGAATTCCTTATGCTTAAAGAGCATGGTGGTTAAGGTTTTATTCAAACGCCTTCATTTACGTGGTATGAGTTTCCAGTTGCTCAAAATGTCCTCGACATTCTAGTTTTGCAGTAGAGATTCCAAACTGGATTGACAAACACAGTAATTATTTGAAACGTATTTGTTTTTACGATGCTATCTTCTTTACTTAAGACAGGCATAACATCCGTACTTGGGGTTCAGGTAGATTAATAATTGTTATAGAAGAATAAGCTAATTTGTCGTGTTATGATGCACAATAAAGTGATTGGATCTTTCTTCTTCCCTGAGCCGATAGTTTTAGGGTCTGTTTTCCTTGATAGGCGTAGCTCACTCTGCGCATTAGAATAATTTTTCAGCTAGCTGGTGATTCTCTCCACTAATCTGTATACGTCCGTGAGTTACTGAATGACACATATTCAGTGCGGTTGGCTGAGAAGGATGTGCAAAATCAGGGCCATCCAGATAACTGGACATTAACCATCTTACCTTTCTTCTACGTGGTTATGATAATGACAAAGTCTACTCTACAGGAATTGATATTGTTACGACGGTCTCACTGATCGTCGTATGGTACAGTGGAAAACAAAATACAAGGCACCAACTAAGTCACTAATTACCCGCTTTAATTTTCACAATTAAACAGTTTGTAATCAACAAGATAGTCTCTCCAACCAATCAAATAAAAATTGTTCACCAGCAATAAAAATGTCAAGTAATAGAGTCTCGTACAATTATAAAACATTTAACACTTCGCCGCAATACTTTGAACCACACTGGAATAAATCGCCACTTAAACTAAATTAAGCACCGCTGAATGCCCATATTTACACCCCGCTGAGATTCCAGAATAATCCATAATACGCGTCAACACTAGAGCGTAATTGCTTGCGGCCCTGAACACAGCGCGCGCTGACCGGTGAGTCTGAAACAATCTCGTTAGCGCCTGTTAAGAGTCACGTACGCACACAACATTATAGCTGGTTCCACTAGAATAGCCGAGAAACACGTAGAATGTTCTGTAATGTCGTAACAATATGTAGACTCTGTGACGGTAATGATAACGGATGCTGGAGTAACTGTGACTATAGAAATGTTGACTACAACATGAGAAGCCGAATACAGAGTGAACGTTCTCCGAACAACAAATAGGGCTCACGTACCAGTTCAAATTGACGTAGAAAAATATTTTTCAGTTTTTTAAATTTGTAAAAAAATCATATTTCTAGTCTGCATATTTTATAACAAAATTTGAAATACGGAAAGACTTTAAGCTGACAGTGTATATTGTATAAACAGTAATCTACCATTTCAGTGATAGTCACATGCGAACTACATAGTTTCAGACAAAAGGAAATATGAACTATTGCATATAGTTAACACAGTAACTAATATTAATATATTTTTTATAGTTTGGTTTACAATTTTAGCTGTAAGTTATCTTTTTATTTTTCACTTTCCCGACAATAGACGTGGAGAATAAGTTTATACTACTGCTGTAGGACTGAAACCTACTGTCGAGTCCTGGTCTCCTTCACTTTCAACCTCCACTTATTTACGTCGGCCACTGCTCTCATCCAATTCATTATTCCTAATTCTCTTGCATCCACTGCGTCTCCCTCCTCCCATAGTTTACATGGGCAACCTGTTAGGACCTTTACTTGTCAACTTACCCCATTGTGCCATCTTCAGGTTTCTATGGTTTTCTGGCCTAATTATAGATTGGCTCATCTCAACCCTCGTAATTTAACAAACACTGATACAGATAATTTCTTACTCCTGGTATAATTGATGATTGTATTTGACTTTCCAGAGTCCACAATATAATTTTAATTTCACTTTTTTCTGGCTTCTCCTTCCAGTTCTACACATGTCCCCTGTCCTTCTGCTATTGCTTGTGAATGTGATCATATCATCTGTACCTACCACACTCTGAAGGTACCTGTGTAATGAGTAATCTTGAACTATATACGGTTAATTTTCTTATAAACTTACAGTGCCATTTGAAAAAGTATTTTTTTAATTGTTTCAAAAAGCATAATGAATCGTCTGACATGGTTTATTAGAATAAAAGTGATTAGATATTTAAGCTAATCATGTAGGGATACAATTTTTAATTTTCAAAAATATTTACACAATGCCAAGAAAGTAGTGGTGACAAAATAAAGTAGGACAAAATACAAAACAAAGGCAAGTACTAACCTTTTATTCTGCCTCTCAAGTCGTATTTATGTTTGTTATGATATTAATAGCCTATTATTTAGTTGAGGTTGTAGACGTTATGTAGTTTGTTGCCCTACTATCATTTACTAAACAACTCAGACTCACACAACAAGTCACTTAATTACTTCAGTATCCGTGTTACAAATAACTTGTCAGAAGTGGCGCAATCAATCATACTACACAGCGTAAGTGTCACAGTGAACGGACACAATTTCCTGCTAAAGACTGTCTAAAGTAAGCATATGGTTCTTGTAGAGTTGACGCCAGAAACAAGTCTGTGAACAGGGCAAAGGTAAGTTTCTAAATCCATCACGTGGCCACTAAGCTTGCGTAGTACACAATACTCATAAACAAATGTTCGAAAATTTGTACTAATAGCTGTTTATGCTAAACAACAAAGTTCAAGTTTTTGATTCGCTGCGGTTTAAGTCAGTAGTTGGCGTAGGAGCACTGTGATAATAAACACGTATTATAGTATGTCGCATGTGGAATGTCCTGAAGTTTGCAAGCCCCTTTATTCTCCCGATTAATCTTCAACATGGTGCAATTTTATCGATACATATTGTTCCCAGTTTCTGCCGACTATAAATGTAGCAACCACACTGCAGAGCTAGTCAGTCTGAGATTGAGAATCGCAGCGATAAGAAATGTTAGTAGTTGTGAGTTGTGATTCAGTGTACGTTTATTGACTGAGGTTTGTTGTGTATGGATGTCTGTAATCAGTAACTTGTATTAATTACTATGGTAGTGTTAATTAAAAGACATTTATCGCGCGCGCGCGCGCGCGCGCGTGTGTGTGGATAATAATAATTAACTTTAAGAATTGTTGTATACGACTGCCTTTGTTTACTGAGACTGGTATAAAAGTTGTAAGTAACGAACTCTCTGGCGTTTTTTTTCCACTATTGAAGACGACTATCCGTGCAATCGTCTAAACAGCAATTAAGACGCCGGTTTTAACATTCTGCAGTGAAACCTGGATACTAATGAATCGTGATCTAAACTAAATTTAGAACAGAGGGAAAAAATTAAAGAATATTTACTAAGGGATCGAAAAGGAAACGACAATGTAAAGGCCGAGCTAAGCGTACAGTTAGTCAACGATGGATACAGGAAAGTGTAACAAAATATAGTCTAACTTGTATATTCTAAGAAAATCTTAAGCATGTTACACAACCCGTAAATAATTACATTGGACAGCTGCTGATATATCTGAAAACAACAAGACGTAAGTAAACAACACTTTTCCTGTAACACTTTGTTTGAAACAAAGGGCACAAATAAGGCCGCAAACACAATTGCGGGGACAAACAATTTACGTGGTGTGTTTATCGCTCTTCACAGGCTCACACTAAACAAGATGTTGGCCAGCGTTAATTCCCAGCCTACACAAATAAATAATCTCCGTCTACTTTACCTTAAGGCGAAGTTACTTTCGATATGAAGCCTTAGTACAGTACGTCGCAATTCTTTACATTGTTATAGAAAACGCTAGAATAGTTTTTGCTTGTCGCTCATGTTGTAACATATGTACGATGTAAGAATTCACTTACCCTGCACTGTGTGGTTTTAAAAAGAGTTACAAGAATTTACTTTTTTGTAAATCATTTTCCTCAACCAGATACAAGGAAAACAGTAAATATTATGCATACCAAAATTACCGAGTAAAGGAGGAGGCGGAGGAGGAGGAGGAGGAGGGGAAGGAGAAGGAGAAGGAGGAGGAGAAGGAGAAGGAGAAGGAGAAGGAGAAGGAGAAGGAGAAGGAGAAGGAGAAGGAGAAGGAGAAGGAGAAGACGGATAAGGAGGAGGAGGAGGAGGAGGAGGAGGAGGAGGAGGAGGAGGAGGAGGAGGAGGAGGAGGAGGAGGAGGAGGAGAAGAAGAAGAAGAAGAAGAAGAAGAAGAAGAAGAAGAAGAAGAAGAAGAAGAAGAAGAAGAAGAAGAAGAAGAAGAAGAAGAAGAAGAAGAATGGATTTATATCCGGTCAGTGATAATTATGTTAACAGTTGTTTTGGAATGCCAGTCTAGTTGGAAGATGCCCATCTCGCATATATTAGTAAAAGTCATAATACATGTCAGCTACCACTACCACTAGAACGAAATCACAACTACACAACTACCTAGTCAACCGTAATAATATCTTTTCTCGACTTGGAACACTGAAGGACAGACTACGTTGTCGATATCGTGGTTCCACTTATGAATGGTAGAGAAATATGCTGAAACTCTAGGGTATTTGATGCGAGAAACAAAACAAAAAAAATCTGCGAGTTTTCTTCTCCCTTGTGAGCTGTTTGTACTTACTGCACCACTAAGTCAGACGCATAATATCTATCCTGTTACATAGCCTAAGAAACGTCTAACGATGCCAGGCTATCAATAAGAAATGTGGGGTCGCCTCTGTATAGGCTACAGGATCTGTAGACGGTTTATGGATCCGGCGCCATTGCACTCGTGTATAAAGCCTTCACAGACCAGAGAAGAGATTCCTGAATTGACAGAGGCGTCTTGGTTGTCTGTCTGGCTCATAATTTGGCCCACTTTATCAGCTCCGATATAGCCGACCCCGCCACGGTGAGGTAGTGAAATAACGTCTGGCAGGTTCCGTTTAAGGATCAAAAGATTATCGTCAGTTGGCGGTAACAGTTCCCGACTTTCACTCCGAGAACCCATACCCTGAAAATCCACCCGCCAAATCTGCAAACGCACGTGCGCGCACATAAATATTTCCTTCTATTCGGGTCTGTTGCTTTGTGGTTTTTTACTGCGTCAATGTGAACTAGAAAAAAAGTCATAATGTGGCGTAGAAATATTTTACAGCCTTCCGTATAGTTTGCTTTACTTGAACGTCTACTTTCCACGCCTCTAACTTTTGTTTATTCAACTCATTTCATACTTTTCAAATTTCAATTATTGGTTTCAGTTATGCATGTGTTTCTGGAATTTTTAACAGCAACAATGATTTTTTATTAGTTGCTTATGTAAGAAAATATCGATAATAGTACACGAAAATACCTTTGTTACCTGTAACCCAAAATTAACATTTTAATTTACTAATAACTTGTTTAATATTAGTTTTCCTTATTATTCAGGCAGTACAATATTTACACATTTTCCGAAACCAAAGATTACAGAAGTGATTGAATTGTCGTCTTCTACTTCTGCTTGTCCACCCAAAGGTTTTCTTCAATTTTTCGTTCCCTCAATATAGTCTGAATTTCTTCTATCTAGGTGATAGGTGGTCTTCCTCACTTCCTTCTTCCTGGTGGGGTCCATTCCATAACCCTCCTTTGCAATCTTTCCTGTGTCACTTTTTTCATTGTAATTTTTTTGTTTGGATAAAATCAAAAATTGATTTTTTCACATTCATTCTGTCCTTAATGACTTCATTTATAATTTTCTCACATCGCTTAAAACTACTTTACGTTTCTTAAGTTTTGTACCTTGTAACTTAATTCTTGTCAGTTACTACAGTACAGTTGCCAATTTATTCGTAATTAAAATTTAATTATTTTAATTTATATCTTTCTTTGTTTTAGCTACATAAATTTAAGGGTACGCACATTACATGAAAGTGCACATGTCATATATAAATACTCTAATATTCATGTCAAATATTATTATTATAATAAAACGTTTTACAAGACTATATTTTATTTTGTAAATTACAGTCTTTCAATCGCATTCAGCTATCATCATCATTTATATATAGATGTACAAGCTATTATTAAAAATCTAGACCCTTTACTAATCTAGGCTCATTACTATAATTGACATTATATGCAGTCTGCATTAATAACATAAAACTACAGGAATCATTATCGGTTTAAGTACACAAAGTTCAACTAACTGAAAAGGTCACACAGTAAAATACCGGTATGGAGAATTATACATGACTTCCGTGTTGTATGATTTATATTTAAAATCATTATCAAAATGAAATATTTCCATTGAAACTACTTCTTTCTTCAGGATTAACAACAGTACTGTGGTCACTAACGTATACCACCTCACGTTAGTGCACTCGATTTTCACTGATAATGGCAGTCGATGGCACTACCGAAACGTCTGGTTTTGCAGAAAACATTGGACCACGGCCAAACAGCCCGGAAAGGAATTTTAACAATAAACTACTTCTTTGTTGCCGATAAAGTAGTACACATATAAAAAATTATCCCCTCCCCCTTCAACTACCATTTTCATTTACAGAAAATTACCCCCTCCTCTTCAAATACAATTTGAATTTATAGATATTATTTCATCTACCTTTCTTCAGTTGATTATTATGACCTTCTTTTCAGGATACTTTACTTATCAAAATTAAGTACTTTACTCTTGTTAAAACATAAAACGTTGAAGGTAAACTACCTCTTCCCCTTAACTGAGTTTCACAAAAATCAATAGGCCTCGACTCCTCTACAACTGAAGCAGAAGCACATATGCAAAAAATTATTTTATTCTGGTTGAATTTGCGGCAGTTATTGTTCGCCATATAAACAATTCTACACAGACACACACACACACACACAGACACTTTTCGGAAAATGGTTTTCTTCATGTTTTGAGGGTAGTACAATCAGAATCAGCCCTTATCTTGAACGCTGTTTTTTTTTTGCGATCACCATACTTCCATTTCCTTACGGATCACGGAAGTAAAATGAGAAAACAAATCAATCAATAATTAAAATGTTATATTGGCGGCTGGCCGAATTTTCCGGTTGGTCATACTGACTGGCAGCGTTATATTGGTTGGATAAGTGGGGAGAATAATCCAATTTGTTCCTGAATAATAACGCGGGCGATTGATGCGCTCGTGGACCCGGGTTCAATTCCCGGCGGAAATTCCGTACGGCGTGCACTCAGCGTCGTGAGGCAAACTGAGTAGGCGCTGAGATAACAGCGCCTCCTCCTAGCTGTGAATACCGCAACTAGCGGCTGGTGGAGCGTATTACTAGCCATACACCGTCACACTAACACAAAAAGCTGCGCGGTACGCCTTGGTCCTTAACGGACTGTTGAGCGGAGGATTCCTGAATAATAAGATTCTAACGTATAAGGCTGTGATAAAACCAATATGGACATATGGTATAGAGTTTGTAGCTGCAGTAATTCTCGAATTGTCGTCCACTAAATGGCCTAAATAATTCGGTCAGTGACAGATGATTCTTGATTGGTTACAAATGACTCACTTTACAACAATCTTGTTCAAAGTCAGAAACGTAACACAAAAACAAAGTAGCGAAAACCATGAAATACTAGAAAGATAAACACTAGAAACATAAATCAAAAACCAAAAAATACTAGAAAGATAAATCAATCTGCTTCACTAGGAAGACCATTCACCCACTTCTATAAAGAACCAGAATAACAGAAGTTTGAAAAGACGCCTGTCTATCGACCTCTAAAAAGGTATAAAAACAAGAAGTCTCCTCACAAGGAGAGATACCACCCTACCATTTAAAGGTCTTATAGTGTCCATTCTGTGCAACCAAATTAACTTACAGGATGTATAAAATTCCAATTGCTATAAAATATATTGTTACGATGGTCGCACGGATGGTCGTGTTGTACAGTGCAAACAGAATAACTGAAACCATACATCAGATGAACTTGCTCAATATTGTTACAACATTTATTACAGTTAAAATAAATGAAGCCACTCATATTTAACAGTTCTTCAATCTAAAGATAGCTTAACACACAGTAATGTAATAAACAATAAAAGTCACACAGTGTGGCACTAAAGAATTCACAATAATCACTTTACACCGCATGTCATAATAACGAAAATTCCGATAACGCGCTCTAATATCGCAGGTACAAACTGAACTCGCCGGCCGCGGGATGAGAACAATCTGCCGCCATGCGTCGAGACTAATTGGTAATTACTGGAAGGCAACCTTGCCGACCTTATATACACTCCGCAGACTGAATGAGACACGTGCCTTTTCCGTGGGCGTAAGAACGTGAAAAACCCCTGGTGATTTTAATGTTTTCGAACCCAACTATGTCTGAACGCTGGAAGGTACAGCTCGTCCTCTACTGTGCGTAAGGTTTGCAGATATACTATTCTTCACATACGTAAGGTCTGCAGACATTACTATCCTTTATCTCATACCAAGACATAAGCAGGCGTAAACGTCATACAGCCGCGTAAACGACGAGCTACAGCTGACTTGCTGTGTCTACAGTAAACTGTGGATAATAATTTCAAAAAATATTGTTTATTACAATAAATAAACATTATAACTACAGAGGCATCTCACTTTTGCCAGTTACCTATAAAATCGTATCCAAAACATTAGATTGTTCAGAGCAGAGAAACAACTTGACTCACAAATAGGTGAATAACAATGTGACTTCCGAAAACGCAGGTCATGCACAGAGCAGATTCTTAATCTAAAATCAATAATGACATATTTGGAAAGGCGACCTAAAGATTTTGTAATTACTTTTATTGACTTTGAGAAGACATATGACTCACTGATGGAGAGTCATTGTTCAAAATCTTTAATGAATTTGGCTTGGATAATAAAACAAAAAATTAGTTCCAAAATTGGAACAAATTAGTTCCAAAAATAAAACAAAATTGGTTCCAAAGTGAAATTCAGAAGTGAAATTTCTAGACAGATTGAAATTAAGACAGGAATTAGACAAACAGATGGACTATCACCGTTGCTTTTCAACTGCACTCTGGAAAAAGTAATAAGAGAATGGAGAAAATCATTGGAGGAAAATCACATCAGCCAGGGAATTAGACTAGGTTATAGCAGAGATAACCTGTCAATAGATTGTCTAGTGTTTGCAGACCATCTAGCAATCCTGTCAGATTCAGTAGAAACAGCCATTAGACATGTGGAATTGCTGATTGAACAAGCCGAAAGAGTGGGTTTACAAATTTCTTTTGAAAAACCAAGTTCATGACAAACCTCAAGACAATATCCAAAACATCCATACGGGAAAATCTATTGATCACAATAGATGGAGAAGTTATTGAACACAGTACGTCTCAGAGAAAGAAGCCATTAAAGCACGAATTAATAAGATGAAAGTTGCTTACCATTTAACCAAGGACACATATAACAAGAAATCAATATCCATTAATGCCAAACTTAGGCATTATTCAACAGTAATTTGCCCGGAAGCACTATATGCAGATAAGTGTCTGACTCTGAACAAGAAAATTATTATGGAAGAACTGGAAGTCACAGAAAGTAAAATATTAAGAAAATTCTGGGGATCAATAAAAGATGGAGAACAGTACAGAAACGCCACAATAATGAGCTGTACACACGTGTTGAGAAAATCACAGACGTAATTAGAAAAAGAAGAATTACTTTCTACGAACATGTTCAAAGAATGAATCCTGACCGACTAACAGGGAAGTTTTTGGAAAGCTCCAAAAGGTCCAATACGTGGTTCAAAAAAACAAAAAAGACATAGAAGAATTCCAGATTACTCAAGAAGACATTGAAGAATGCTTGCTACTCAAAAAGAAATTAAAAAATGCCCAAAGTTTTCAGGAAAATCCTAGAAGAGGACAGGTGCCATCTCTGGACTGACGAAATGAGGGAGAGACATCGATCAAGAATGAAGGAGATGTGGGAGGGGAGGGAGAAAGAGGAGGAGAAGGGAGGAACCAGTTGAACCAAAAACGTAGTCCACAGTGGCTCATACGCAAAAAAATAAAAATATGTAAACATTACAGATTTCTATAATACATTATATAATATTCCATAAAGTTCTTTATCTTTTTCACCCGTGCAAGGCGTGTGGTACGTTTCTGGTACTTTACCATTCAACTGCTAATCTGACCTCTAAGTGGGACAGCATATTTATGTACCAAGTGAATGCAAACTCTCCGACTGATTCTAGTAACTAGCACTCAGCTACCTTCAAAATACAAATGATATCTTCAAAATTAATAGTCGAATAATGAACAGATATCTCGGGAATTGCCTTTGGCCTTGGGTTAAAAAAACAGATACGAGTAACGGATGACCCACTAGGTAGTGAACGATATAAGATGATGTAGGTAACAGAAAATTAAGAAGCATATATGTGGTGACTTGGTACACTCTTGGTACAAATACAGGCAATATAATGGTAAGGTCTTAAGATTAATTTTATGTAGTAGTGGACTTAAAAGATGCATAAACTGCAAATTTACCGCAAGTAACAGGATAACTTCAGTTTATGCTAACCCAATCGCTGAATGAAGAAAATTGATAATGTTAATTGTTTTTAAAAGTTTGCTTAAATAATTCAGAAAATAATAAAACTCATTCTATTATTGTTGGATGAATACATTCGTTTAATCGGTCTTCATTCGTGACAACTGACAATTTTTAAATAAATTAAGTTGGTTAGTTTATGTTGCATAAAATATGGATTGAAACGAACAGACTGAAAATGTAGAATTATTTGAAATATCGAAGCGTATGTATCACAAGCGGAAAAAATTGCCAAATTAAGTTCTATGCGATGGGATCCCAATACGAGGGTAGAGTGAAAGGTTCAGGGCTTGACACAGAGATAGCTCCACCGTGCCTATTATTTTGATTGTTTTATGCGATTTCAATTCCTTTGTACGCTTATAGTGTTGATGTTTTCAAGTCAATGAGTTGTTTGTTATAGGTTTTGTAATCTACCGCTGTATGCGCTTCGAAAATCATTTTTAATAGATTGTTGACTTGTGCTATGATTAAATACATTTTTTTAGTCTGAACTGCAATCGATCTAAAAACAGAACTGGATTCAAAATTGTTGATCTCTTCTAAATGGAATACAACGGTTAACAACTGGGTTGATGAATTTGAAATTCGTCGGACAAGCAGAACTTACGACCAGCGTGTTGGACGACCCATTGAAGTAACTACGCCAGGAAAATAGAAAAGATCCACAAAATTGGCATAGAATGGAAGTAATTGAAACAGCAGAGATTGTTGACCGAGGCGATAGATAGATGCCGCGTTTGCTGACACTTGACCAAAAACAGTGTCGAAAGGATATTTCGAACGATTGTTTTGGATGCTATATGCACAATCCAACCAACGTTTTCCATTGATTCGTAACCGTTGATGAGACTTCGATCCAACACAATACTCGTGAGACCAAACAACAGTCAACTCAATGACAGTGGTGGAAGGCGAACCAAATCCAAAGAAGACAATGACAATTCTTCTATCTGTAAGTTTATGTTTTTTGAAATCCACTTGAAGTAATCTTCATTAACTCCCTTAAAAGAAGAAAAACAATTAGTGGCGAGTACTACGCAAACCTACTGCTTTTTTTAAACGACGAAATCAAGAAAAACCGGCCACGTTCAGCGAAAAACGAAGTGCTGTTTTACCAAGAAAATGTTGCGATTGCCAAAAGTCAAAGAATTGAAGTTCGAATTGCTTCCTCATCCACCATACTTTCATACTTTTCCGATCTAGCCCAAGCGACTTTCAGCTGTTTCCTGACCTCAAAAAATGGTTCGGTGGAGAAAGATTTACTGACGACAATGAAATCAGCAATGTTGTAAATGGCTAGTTTGAGTACGTCGACAAATCGGCTTATCGGTCTGGTATAACCGCTTTAAACTTTGAAGAAAAGAGTTTGTAGAGCTAAGTGGAGGTCATGTTGAGGAATAAGTTCAAATTAATTCAGAAAAGTGTTGTTTGCTTATTCTGGTCCGGGACTTTTTACCCTAACCCTCGTGTAACCAACAAGAACAAAAGGAGGATAGAACAAACAAGTGGTATGGTGTATGGTATTGTTAAAACTTGACAATGACTAATACAGAAGCTCAGGTACGAATACAAGGACACATGACAGAAGGATTTGTAATCAATCGAGGGCTAAAAGAAGGAGATAGGCTGGCCCCGACTTTGTTTAATCTAGCTTTAGAATATGTAATCAGAAAACTGTCAGTAGGAAGAAATAACATACTGACAAACAAATCGGTCCAATTAGCAGGCTACGCGGGCGACATCAACATAATATGTCGGACAAAAAATGCAGCAGAGGAAACGTACTTTAAGCTCAAAGAAAATGCTAGCAATATAGGCCTCAAAATCAACATAGATAAAACAAAAATATTAGTGCACACTAGAAGACAAAGAAACTACGGAAAAATCGACAATATCGAAAAGGTGGACAACTTTAAATACTTGGGAACCTTATTAGAAAAAAACGGCACAGAAGAAGCCGAAATACGAAACCGGATAGTCCAAGCCAATAAAGCGTATTTCGCCACATCAAGTATCTTCAGATCCAAAGACATCCAGATAAACACGAAACTAAGGATATACAAATCAATAATAAGACCCATTCTAACCTACGGCTGCGAAACGTGTATCCTGAACTCCAAAGCAGCAAACACTCTCGATATCTTTGAAAGAAAAATATTACGAAGAATCCTGGTACCAGCTAATGACGTACATGGATGGAGAATAAGATATAACTTTGAATTGTATCAAATGTATAAAGAACTACCGCTAACACGATACATAAAACTACAGCGTCTAAGATGGGCTGGTCATGAAGCCAGGATGGGAGAAGACAGAATACCACGAAAACTATTTAATACCAGAATCCACGAAAAAAGACCAGTGGGAAGACTGAGGAGAAGATGGGAGGACGCGGTGGGTGGGTGAGGATGCGAAAGAAATACTGAAAGTGCGTTCCTGGAGCAGGATGGCTACCAAAACATAAAGAGAAGGGGGGGAAATTCGTGCCATAGGAGAGAGAGAGAGAGAGAGAGAGAGAGAGAGAGAGAGAGAGAGAGAGAGAGAGATGGTATTTGTAACGAATATGGTAGAATTAACCAGTAGTTATGGTTCAAAGATATAGGCACTGAATAATAAAATGAAGGGAAGAATGAACGAAGGTGGATTATACAAGGAGTGTCGATAAATCCGGATTAGGACTAAAAACAAATCAAGTTATAATATGAATTAATGCCATTGTTAAGACGGTTTCCTTGATAGTCGTATGGTACAGTGGAAAACAAAATACAAGACACCAATTAAGTCACAAATTACCAGCTTTAATTATCACAATTAAACAGTTTGTAATCAACAAGATAGTCTCTTACAAAAATCAAATAAAAATTGTTCACACACAACAAAAACGTCAACTAATATAAAAACAGTTGTATTACAATTGTCCCGCACAATTATAAAATACTTCGCCACAATAATTCAAACCGCACTGTGTAAATCGCCCGACAATAACTGACTTGACGGTCGCTGAATGGTTGTATTTATACCCCGCTTATTTCCAGAATAATCTGTCACTTTGGATGACTTGTTAAACAAACAGGCGCTCTCGAGGATCCACTAGAAACAGTATCCTTGAGCACACTGCGCTGACCGGTATGGTCTGGTATATTGACGCGTAATTGTCTTTCACCGTAACGAAGCAGCAATATGTACGCAAACACACTTTACAGCTGGAATATTCGAGATATTTGTAGAATGTTCCGTATTACTTAACACTATGGTGCTGATAACAACTTCTGTTAATCAAGGTAAACTGCAGTTGGCCCAACGTGTCTACCAGTGGATGGAAGTGATGGCGTCATTTGTCATTCAGTTAAGCGGAGGACAAAGATACGCAGCCTGGAAATGTGGCACAGAAAGGATATGGGAGACGTGAAACCAGTGGCCTTCGTTTCCTGTAGAGGGAACTTTGGCGGAAAGATAGGAATACAATTTTTGTTAATGTAGTTATGGATACATACATATATGACTAGATCTACCGTGTTGGAAGATTACATTTGACACGCCTATAAGCAACAATGTTAGTCTACTGAACATATATTCCTTCACTTATGCAAATGTGTGAGTTACGTGTGCGCACATAGATCTCGCCCGAATCAAGCATTTCCCAAAATTCTCACATAGTCGGAATATTAATGCCTCGTATCTAAAAATAATTAAAAACAAACAATTTCCGCGAGGAAACAAATTGATAAGGAAATCAAGTGCAAGGAACGTATATCGGCGTGAAAAGCACTTTAATTAATATGTAAAGTAATAATTTGGCAGTATTGTAAAGATATCATATATAGTTTTAAGAAGTAAAAGCGCATATGGAGCCTGGAGCGTAACAGAATTATTTCAATTGTTTTTGATATAATTAATTTTTGTTTAGATTTTTCAACTGCGTTGATAGACTTGTTTTCCTTTCCTGGCGTTGAGTCAGGAACAGACTTCACCTTGCTGTCAAGTTGTCGGTCTATGTAAGATTAATTGTAAGTCTTACCTACTATTCCAAAAATAAAAACTTTTATTTCTTTCGATAGAAACAACTCGTGTGAAATAATACGATTCCAGAATTCTTAGTTTTCGAGCGAGTGTCGTATACAACACATTCAAACGGAATGATTAAAACAAACATTCCTATAACTATACTTAAACGGTTGGATCTTGAAAATAAGAGCTGACTAACCATTTTAAATGTTACATTAGTTTTTTATATCCTAAATGGAATATAAATTTGCTACTTTCAAGCAGGAAACATTTTTGTTGTTGAACAGTGTAACCGAAAGCGTTTACACGAAATTATGATTTCAGTCAAGTTCGCCATATTGCTTAAGCTGTATGCAAAGTCAATGTGACAAACAAGCCAGTGTTGTGCAGGTTGACTGCAAACACATGAAGAACAGAATGATCAGAAAATTGTAAAACTTTTAGTCCGCTTATAATAAAATTACAACTCTATATTTTATAATTTTAAAGTGGGCGTAATTTTAAAGTAATCCTGTATTAAAGGAAGATAATATTTGATGGTAACCTGGAATCTTATCTCACAGATTAATCCAAACAAAGAAGAAATGTAGAAAATATGCGGATTAAAAAAAAGCATTGTATAGATTTTTACCATTATTAGTAAAATAAATTTTTTTTATCCAAGGTAATCTGGGTTTAATTACAATTTTATAATAAAACCATTTTTTTTTAAATTGGTTTCAGTTAAGTAAAAATAAGACAAAATACTTCTGTTCCTTTTCTTTTTTACGTAATTATATTTGAGTTAATGTACTTTAATAAATGTATTGTTTCCACCGTCTACTGATCGTCGTATTGTACAGTGGAAAACAAAATACAAGACACCAATTAAGTCGCTATTCACCAGGTTTAATTATCACAATTAAACAGTTTGTAATCAACAATATAGTTTCTTACAATAAATCAAATAAAAAATGTTCACACGCAATAATAATGTCAACTAAAACTAATATAGTCTCACACAACTAAAAAAAACAATAACACTTCGCCACAATACTACGAACCGCACTGGAATAAATCGCCACTAAAACTGAACTAAGCGTCGCTGAGTACTTCTATTTATACCCCGCTGAGATTCGAGAATAGTCCATACTACGCGTCAAGAACGCTACTAGAAAACACTTGAGTGTCATTGCTTGCCGCCTTGAACAGTGTGTGTGTGGACCGGCGAAATCTGTATCAGTCGCGGCTACGGACGCGTGACAAGTGTCACGTAATTGTCCTTAATCTCAAACTAGCAGCAATATGTACGCACACACACGTTATAGCCAGATTCCACTAGAATAGCCGAGAAACACATATAATGTTCTGTAATGGCGTACACTTTTTCCGCATTACGTAAAATTATACAACTGAAAAATATTTTTTCCCGGAATACGATTTTGACTATCCTAAGACCCATTAAACCCAAGACTAAATGGACAAACTAAATGTGACTTGTCCAAAACACAGATATAATATCGTAACGAATTTTGAGAAACCACGAACACACACACGCGCGCGCGCGCACACACACACACACACACACACAACCGATTTGACGATGAGCTAAGAAGCTTGAAAGCGTTAATCGGAATAATTTTTCTATAGTGGAGTGGAACAGTGATAATTCTGTTTGTGATTATAACCACTAACACAACTTTGTTAATTGAACTTATAATAATTTCACCAACTGTGTTAAAAAGCTTAATTTTTTTAATCGTATATCTACGCAGATAAAACTCTGACAACACATCAATGCGGGGCTTACAGCCTTCCAAACGGTTGTAGGCTACTTGCTCTGACAGTGACATAACACTAATGTTCCAAGTGAGGGCCAAAATTCACAATTACCTTTTGTTTGTTTACCTCTGTTTGTTTTCGTATTGTCGCACGTATGCCAGCTTCTCTTTTGTTTGTTGCCTTTATGTGTGGCCGGGAAACTATTATTGTGTGTGTGTTCTGTGTGCCTACGTCTGTACACGTAAATTACCGTTGTTTTTTATTTACGTAATCGAAGTGATACGTAACTAGTGTCACTTCCGCAGACTGAGGTAAATTCTGTGATGAAACAATAAAAAATATAAACGGCTTGCTGAACGCAGATATTTATACTTAATGTTTGGCGTGTAGGCGTTTATACGCTAAAGAGTGTCTCACTAAAACACTGTAATTACCAAAGAAACTTGAACAAGTCCTGTACAGTTTGCCTTCATACGGAACTCCTGTCCTTGCCTTTACAGAAAATATATCAAAAATGAAATCTTATTACAGCATTCCTAACTTTGTAGTTTCTTGTACTAACTTTTTACGCTCCTCAAAAATTTCATCTCTTCAGCATGACATATCGTACACTCTTGAACTCTTTCATTTGCAGCGTGTCGCAGGTCTGACCAAAAACGGATCGGGCTATATAAGTATTTACTAAATGTAAAAATTTGTGTATGTTGTTACAACAATTGTAGTGAATGATGTGTGGAGATGTGAAGGTATTAGAACAAAATAGGGCAATATTTTTCAGATATCTGTGCATATAATATTTGTGTGTTCAAGCACAAGGAAATAACAATCACTAGCCAAAAACTACTAAATATGCGTCGAAGAATCGGTTGAATGATAACCAGTTCAGCTTAAGCGTATGTCTTACAGTACGTCTGGAAAAACGTGAACAGTTGTAATCAAAAGTGATTGTATAATTTTCTGTAAGCAAAAATTACTTCTATTCACAGTACATTCAAAATAACGAGAACGATGAAAAATGAAATAATGATAACAAAACTAAAAATGTTATTGATTCAAGTAGAGCTGTTGTTAGAAAATGTGATAATTGTTTGTTAAAACTTAAATCAGTTGCACATAGTTTCTTGTCTTTAGTTAATTAGTTGGCTTAAAAGATAACTTCCATACAGTCTAGCAAGAATTTTCTTTAGAGCCATAGAGGTACGTTGTAACCTATTGATCTGTTGGCTCAGTTCTTTGAACCGATGTTCCTGTTCGGAGACAAATTCACTGATGGTGGTTGCCTGCCCCTGAACCCGTTCCTCGATCGAACCAACCCTAGCCTCGCATTCGCTTATACGCAAACTATTAACCTCTAATGCAAGCTCAACATTAGCGCGTATAGATTCTACTTTATCGGAGATCTTCTTTTCCGTCGCTTCTAATAAAGCTTTGTTTGCTTGCTTTGGACCGCGGCAAATATTTTTTTCTTTCGTCATGTAGTGTTTAATTTTGTTTGTTCGCGTCCTCTTGTACCTTTTGAATACTCGCTAATATTGACGTCAGTGTAGCTTGCAAATCAGCTGATTGAGTCTGGGACTCCATTGTTTACAGTTATACTTATCACCAAAACAACGTATATCGTCTTGATTTAAAACGAGTTTGGTTCAACTATTGTTAGTTCAGATTATTTGAATGTAACTGTATACTTGTTTGCTGTGATCAGTGTTCGTCAGTTATAGCAAATCGAATGTCCACAAACTTAAATTAACCTACTTACAACTAACACACATATTTACTTCAGACCTCCAAATATTACTCAAAACTAAACTAATATCGTCCAAAATAATTTTTTCACAGAGAATATGCAAAAGTTTATTTAACTCGTGCCAACCACGTTGACGGCGCCAAATACTATCTATGCAACGATACAAATTATGACTGCATAGATACTGTAGGTTATTTTGAAATTACTACAACAGAGTCTATATCTGGAGGTAGGACAATTTTATTCATTAACACATTAAAATTTACTATTGTCTTATGGCTTTATAATATAAAATTGTTTAAAAAAGAATTGTTTTTCAATAAATGAGTCTATTGGGTTGTTTTACATATAAGTTACTTGTGCGTAGAATTCCAAATGTTCCGTAGACACCAGGCGCTCCGCTCGCGCTGCTCCACCGTACGTCGACCAAAGATCACTAACGCTGAATATCCACGTCTAGGTACACACGCACTGCGATATAGGACTGTTATTGTTTATAACCTAAATACTCTTAATCTTAGGGATCAAATTGGGTAAAAATAGATCGTGTATTAGGCTTATACAATTCCGGCTCTTGAAGTGTTCTCGCGTTAATAAGCAGAATATCACGGTACGTATTCTGCCCTAATGGGGAAATCTTCCACTCTTCGCGAAAAGCACTAGAAATTGATCTATTTAAATATTTGAGTTCTACAATGGCAATGGTAACGAAGAACTCGTACCGTACCAACTACTAAGTCTTATGGAAATCGACGTGTCTTGTCACGAAAATCTCGTGACAGCGAGTACGTCTTTCTACGGCAAGACTTCGGAACCGACTGACTAATCCGTCCGCTATAAGCGACCGTCTAAAATAATTTTTAGACCATCTGATTGCAGGAAAATCTAGCAACGTCATAGATTTGCACACTGATAGACCGAACTCAAGTTAACGCTCTGTCTGGTTCTGCAAAGGTCT
The DNA here is from genome assembly GCA_034769895.1 of Magicicada septendecula. Classification (NCBI taxonomy): domain Eukaryota; kingdom Metazoa; phylum Arthropoda; class Insecta; order Hemiptera; family Cicadidae; genus Magicicada; species Magicicada septendecula. The sequence continues at coordinate 306,245,246 of CM068373.1, read as the reverse complement.
GTCTAGATTTAATCTACAAATTTAATACTCTCTAGGAGATAACAAAATAAAGAAGAACTGATTTCATAAAAAACATATAAAAATTACAGCTGTGGAGAACTGAGTACATGGAAAATGTAGCTTATAGCCATGAGAATACCCTGTCCAAGTTTCAGAACAAAATGTCAATTTTCAACGAAGTTATTAATTAAAATGTAAATCACACGCGCACTCGTGCACTTACAAACAAATATTTCACTTGACGTAAAATAGTACAGGATTATGAACATTTTGACATAGCATACTTTTTTTAAACATAGCTTGATTCAAAACTTATGACTACTTTACAAAGAAAAGAACAAAATCAATTGAAAACATGTCTATGGCCGTCAGAAAATGTGTTACAGCAATAGTATACCAATTATATGAAATTTATATCCTGTGTTCTGTTGCAATATATAATACTGTATAACACTTTTGCTACAGTCTATTTCTTGATGTATATATATATATTTAATATTTATATGATTTTACCTCAAGATGTATTTTCCTTATTTGTTTAATTAATAAATTATTGTTATTGTGTTTGTAAATACTAAGATTTATCCAAATATTCGCATGATTTTTCCAAACATTTTTGTATGTTTTTAATTAGTTTTATATTTTCAATGCCTAGAAATTAGTGGTTATTATTTAGACAATGTGTGGATAAAATTAGATTTATAAATTGGCCAATTTGGTTTTAAAAATGCATTGCGGTGTTGAAGGAATCTATCGAGTATTTTTTCTTTGTCTTATATATATATATATATATATATATATGTGTGTGTGTGTGTGTGTGTGTGTGTGTGTGAGTGAGAGAGAGAGAGAGAGAGAGAGAGAGAGAGAGAGAGAGAGAGAGAGAGAGAGAGAGAGAGAGAGAGAGAGAGAGAGAGAGAGAGAGAGAGTGTGTGTGTGTGTGTGTGTGTGTGTGTGTGTGTGTGTGTGTGTGTGTGTGTGTGTGTGTACATAACTATTCTTCTTTAATTATTTTTAAATAATATTTGTTACATAACGATATTTGTTTACACAAGAATGTATTTTATACTATTGAAGCATTCTAAAAGATATATAGAATATATTTTATTATTGTAAAAAAAATGATATTTATTATTAACTTAAAAAATGCATAAAAATAATGTGATAAGGTACAAGTGCAAAATATATTTGTCTGTTTTTTATTTTAGCACTGTTTCAACAGTATAAATTGCCATTTTGTGGGATGTCAGTTTACATTTTGCAATAGTGGTAATATATAAAATATATACAAATATCTCCTTGTTAAAACAAATGTTATTTTTTAATATTTCTGTTTACTGGGCTATCAGGCCGTGGTCAATGTTATTACACGCAAACGTTTTCACCACTCCATCGGTGGCCATCTTCAATTCTTAAAGGACTGACACACGACACAGGTCTACAGGTCTGTGCCTTAACCAAAGTACTGTGGTTTACTGACTGTAGACCTGTGTCGTGTGTCAGTCATTTAAGCACTGAAGATGGCCACCGATGAAGTGGCTGAAACGTTTGAGTGTAACAACATCAGACCACGACCTGGTAGCCCAGTAAAGAGAAATATTAATAACTACAACGGCGGCCGTGAACAACAAATACTATTTATTTATTATTACAAAAATACGTATGTATATATGTGCTCACAATTGCTAACACAATGCTTGTTATTAACAGCAAAATAAATAAATAATATTTTACATTTGAACAAGAATATATTTTTCTTTATTATTATTTTTTAATCTCATATGTTAACGGTATAAATGAAAAATGCCAAAATGAAAAAAAAAAATAGTACAAGAGAAGCAGTAATTATATTTAATTAATTAAAATTTATTTGTTATAATGTACGAGTATTTAATAGTCTAAGTGCCACTTTGAAAAGTTTACTGATATATTTAAATTGCATTGAGGAAAATCCTCATGAGAAAGAACAGGTCAGAAACGCTTGGTCAGGCACAATAGAGTATGATTTCAAAAGTATGAGAATAAGTCTGGGGGATCGAGGTTTTTGGATCGTGTGTATGCAGAATGTAAAGTCTGAAAGAATACAAGCTTGTCAATAAAGAGTGATCGACAGTACGCTTTGTTGATTTCGAAGTTGGGCCACCCACCGGTCTCCCGATTACGGTTATAAGAAGACTATACACACTTCAGCCACTGTACAATATTCAGGGTATAGAACGTCAACATTTACCTTATCTACATTACGGATTACACTTTCCATTACAGCCGATAATCCCTCCACAGCCACGCTGATTTACGTCGCTGCTACTGTATAACGGTTTATAATTTGCGTATGCGTAAACAGTTATCACGTAGGCATGCACTGAGAAAACATTATGCCGTAAAATCTTGTCACTCTTACATCAACAATTCTTGCGTTGAATTCTTTTTGCTATTGGCCCAGTTAGCAAATTGATTATGAATAACGGCCGCGTACGTAAATAGTGATCATTAATGTGTTGAACATAATTTAACACCAGAGAAATAAACCAGTCATCCGTTTTTTATTAAACAAGTTCTATACAAATTATGATTTTAAAAAATTGTTCTTTATTAATACTGTAACCCGGTGGTTCCCAAAGTGGGGTCCGCAACAATGTTTCAGGAGGTCCGAACATTTAAGAAAAAATTAGAATTTTCTCCGATTTTTTAATGGTCTAAAGTTAAAATTTTAGAATCTTAAAACAATTAATAGAAGATTCCAGTATTTGTTTGAATTCAAACTAATTGTAATTGTAAAAGTAATTTCAAATAAATGGCTTTAATAATGTCTTTAAATCAAGTCGTGTAGCAGATCTGTTTGTCAGCCGAACTGATTAGACCTCTGTCTTACACTACAAAAAGAAGATTCATTAGCAGAACTTCAACTGACAGTTCATTAAAATTACAGCTTTCGCAGTTACAGCTATCTGACTTCTGGTTATATGTAATGATTGACTATTCTGAACTCGCAAAAGAAGCTTTGAAGCGTTTAGCTGCGTTTCCCTCTAATTATTTGTGTGAAACCGCATTCTCCCTGCTCACGTACTTCAAGTCAAAGAAATAAACTTGATGTCGAGAGTGACTTAATATTGAAATTATCAGACATTATACCCAATATTTCAGAGCTAATTGTTCAAAAGCAACTACATTGTTCACATTAAATTATGTTTGATATCATTGGTATTATAATTTTCAAGTTAAGAGAATTTTGATTTTAATACATTTTAATAATAAAAATATAAGAGTTTCTATCGTATATAATTACTGTTTGTTTTATTTCAGAACTCAGACGGGGTCCGTGATTTTTTAAATTATTCGGGGGGGGGGGGAGTCCGCGGATTGAAAAGTTTGGGAACCACTGCTGTAACGCATTACAAAGGATTCCCAAGAAACAACAACAATCGCTGAAGTCGTTAAATTCAATAAATATCTATAATAATTACATCGCACTAATGTATAAAAGTAATAATCGTTACAAAAATCATTGTCTTTATGAAAATAATTAAACTATGCCTGTCGTTGTTTATTGACTTTGATAATGTTTGTATTAGCTCAAGTCAAGTCAGACAACATCAAAAAGAACCTGCTTACAAGTATTAGCACATTCATCTTATCTATGAAGACCAAGTGTGGCCAAGTGGAAGAAAAGTGCGTAATTTAAATTGACGATTATTTGCTTTTCACACAGTGCTTGTGTTCATGTATCCTAAAAAGCACGACTATCATAGCCTGAAAAGTGCCAACTAACTGATTCCCACCACGGCTACACAATATACTCTTCACTAGAGGTCGGCCGATATACCTATAACAGGTATTTTGAAACGGTATTTTTGTGGAACGGATACAACAGTGATCGACGGAAAGTTGAAATACCTGTTCCGATTCAACTCCCCCCCCCCCCTTTGGCAACTAACGAGTAAACAAGTACACAAGTAACAACAAATAAACGAGTACTACGAGTATTAGGAGTATTATGGGGACACAAGTAAACGAGCACTGCAAGTATTAGGAGTATTACAAGTACACGATTACGAAGCCACTTTTTTCGTTTACGAAGCTGAATTTCGTTTCTGCGCATGTGCTGATTCCCATACAAGTACGAAACAAACCAAAACAGCGAGGTCCAGCATACTTCTATGCCAAAGAGACGAAGATGTTCTTAATAAATGAAAAAAATCATACTGATGTTACATTTACTCTCGCGTGCTATGCAGATATACAATACAGATTATAATAACAAATTATATATTATACTAGTCACCAACTTGGTAAATTTTTAAAAAAGCGAATTATATTGTGTTATAACTTACAGAGTGGCTGATAGGCCATATAGTTCTTTTTGTTAATGTGATTTCGGAGATGATTTTTAACTGCACTGCACATCTCACGTAAATTTTTTCACATTCTTTGTTGTGTTAGTACGTGCACTCTAAATTTCATTACCTGAGTTTCGAAACTGATTTGTCTATCAAAAATGGAGTCAATAGTTTCATAATAAATTTATATCAGTTTGTTAACTCCTAGTGAAAACTTATATCAGTATTCCCAAAGGGAGATAGGGAAATTCTCTTGTTTCTTATTTTCTTTTAAACAGTAACAGCTTAATAAAGTCACATTGTGAAGTAACACTGTTAATACTTTCAGTTTAAATTTATTTCCTATAACAAATTATATAATACAGGTATATGTATAATAAGTATATAATAACAAGTATTTGTACGTCTTGTGTTTTGTAACGGTATCGTTCGGATCTGTTATTTACAAATACTAGTTTAGAACACCTCTACCACACCATAATGTGCGGGCGATGAGCTTTAAATCGTTTCTGCGCAGGCTCTTTCGTAAGTTGCTATTTTAAAAGCAGTGACGTAATAATCTCAACGCCCATTCGATTCACTTATTTATTATACGATATTCTCAAACATCGTATGCTTTTTATAGTTCACCGTTCATGATAATATTATTTGATAGGTTATCAGTTTATACAATAAACAACACACCTAGCTACTAATTCCACGTGTGATTTTTACTTTTTACTTATGGTGATGGCAAAAAAAAATCGTGTTCGAGATTATTGCAGATTCTGATTGTACTACACTCAAAACATGAAAAAAGTCGTTTTTCGAAAAGTGTCTGTGTGTGTGTCTGTCTGTCTATGTGTCTGTCTGTCTGTGTGTGTGTCTGTAGATTTTTTTTTATGGCAAACGATAACAGCCGCAAATTCAAACAGAATCAAATAATTTTTTGCATACAGCCCTGATTTGTAGAGTACTCGCGACTTATTGTTTTTGGTGAAGATCGGATGAGGGAAAGGGGTAGTTTACCGGCAACGGTTTTTTTTTTATCAAGGGTAATTTTGTTTGTTTGGCAAACGATAACAGCCGTAAATTCAAACAGAATCAAATAATATTTCGCATACAGCCCTGAATTGTAGAGATCCCAAGATCTGTTGATTTCGGTAAAGATCGGTTAAGGGAAAGGGGTAGTTTACCGGCAACGGTTTTTTTTTTATCAAGGGTAATTTTGTTTGTTTGGCAAACGATAACAGCCGCAAATTCAAACAGAATCAAATACGTTTTGCATACAGCCCTGATTTCTTGAGTACTAAAGACCTATTGTTTTTGGTGAAGATCGTTTAAGGGAAAGGGGTAGTTTACCAGCCACGTTTTTTGTTTTATCAAGGGTATTCTGTATGGCAAACGATAACAGCCGCAAATTCAAACAAAATCATATAATATTTTACATACAGCCCTGAATTGTAGAGTTCTCAAGACCTGTCGTTTTTGGTGAAGATCGGTTAAGGGAAAGGGGTAGTTTACCTGCAACGGTTTTTTATCAAGGGTAATTTTTTTTTATGGTAAACGATAACAGCCGCAAATTCAAACAGAATCAAATGATGTTTTGCATACAGCCCTGTATTGTAGAGATCGCAATACCTATTGGTGTTGGTGAAGATCGGTTAAGGGAAAGGGGTCGTTTACCTGCAACGTTTTATGTTTTAAAAGGGTATTTTCTATGGCAAACGATAAGAGCCGCAAATTCAAACAGAATCAAATACGTTTTTGCATACAGCCCTGGTTTGTTGAGTACTAAAGACGCGTTGTTTTTGGTGAAGATCGGTTAAGGGGAAGGGGTAGTTTACCAGACACGTTTTTTTGTTTTATCAAAGGTATTTTATATGGCAAATGATAACAGCCGCAAATTCAAACAGAATCATATAATATTTTGCATACAGCCCTGAAATATGGAGTTCTCAAGATCTGTTGGTTTTGGTGAAGATCGGTTAAGGGAATAGGGTTGTTTACCAGCAACACTTTATGTTTTATCAAGTGGTTTTTTTTGACGAACGATAACTGCCGTACATTAAAACAGAATCAACTACTCTTCTGCATACCTTTTTGAATTATACAGAACTCAAGGTCTGTTGATTTTGTTGAAGATCAGTTAAGGGAAAGGGGTAGTTTACCAGCAACGTTTTATGTTTTAACAAGGTTATTTTTTCTATGACGAACGATAACTGCCGTAAATTCAAAGAGAATCAACTAATGTGTTGCATACAGCCCTGAATTGTAGAGTTCTCAAGACCTATTGTTTTTGGTGAAGATCGGTTAATGGAATAGGGTAGTTTACTAGCAACGTTTTATGTTTTATCAAGTGTGTTTTCTATGGCATACGATAACAGCCGCAAATTCAAACAGAATCAAATAATTGTTTGCATACAGGCCTCAATTGTAGAGTACCTAAATCTGTCGTTTTTGGTGAAGATCGGTTAAGGGAAAGGGGTAGTTTACCTGCAACGGTTTTTTATCAAGGGTAATTTTTTTATATAGTAAACGATAACAGCCGCAATTTCAAACAGAATCAAATTATGTTTTGTATACAACCCTGTATTGCAGAGTTCTCAATACGTATTGGTGTTGGTGAAGATCGGTTAGGGGAAAGGGGTAGTTTACCAGCAACATTTTATGTTTTAACAAGGGTAATTTTTTATATGACGAACGATAACTGCCGTAAATTCAATCAGAATCAACTAGGTTTTTGCATACCTTTTGAACTAAAGAGAACTGAAGGTCTGTTGATTTTGTTGAAGATCGGTTAAGGGAAGGGGTAGTTTATCAGCAACGTTTTATGTTTTAAAAAGGGTAATTTTTTTATGACGAACGATAACTGCTGAAAATTCAATGAGAATCAAATAATTTTTTGCACCCCCTGAGTTGCAGAGAGCTCAAGGTCTATTGATTTTGGTGAAGATCGGTTAAGGGAAAGGGGTAGTTTACCTGCAACATTTTATGTTATAACAAGAGAAATGTTTCCATGACGAACGATACTGCCGCACATTCAAACAGAATCAAATATTTTTTGCATGCATCCCTGAATTGTAGAGGACGGAAGGTCTGTTGATTTTGGAGAAGATCGGTTAAGACAAAGGGGTAGTTTACCTGAAACATTTTATGATTTAACAAGATTTTTATAAATAAAGTATCCTGATAAGAAGCTCATAGTCATCCACTGTAGAAACGTAGATGAAATATCTATAAATGAAGAAGTTAGGTGAACGGGATGGGGGTAATTTTCTATTATTAAAAATTATAGTTGAAGGTTGAGAGAAGAATTTTTTATATGTGTACTACGTTATCGGCAACAAAGAAGTTGTTTTTTGTTAAAATTGCTTCCCGGGCTCTTTAGCCGTAGTCCAATGTTTTCTGCAAAACCAGACTTTTCGGCAGTCCAATCGACTGCCATCATCGGTGAAAATCGAGTGGGAAAACGTGAGGTGGTGGTGGTATACGTTAGTGAGCACAGTACTGTGGTTAATGCTGAAGCAATAAGTAGAAAGACGTAGTTTCTATGGAAATATTTCATTTCGAATATGATTTTAAATATAAATCTTAGAACATGGAAGTCATGTATGGTTCTCCATACCGATATTTTATTAATGCATACTTCTTAAAGCATGCACAGTAACATCCACAAGTTTCACAACATCTTTGTAAAACGATTATCACCCATACTCATGTATCCCGTCTACAACAATAAAATTAACTGATCCTGCCAATAATGCGACGTAAAATGTCTGTTGTTAAGGTTCTTTTATTACTGATAAATCTCTCTATTACAATTGATTTTTCCCGTGAATGTACTTTGTCATAGTGAATAACGGGAATTTTTCCGTTAGTACAAAGTCGCTGCCTTCCCAGCACCCTCGCTCTTATCGAGCAACGCTGAAAGCTTATGACGTTAAATGAAATAACCAGAACTAAAACAACAATGAGTTACTTGTCATTGTCAAGTAGAGGTTAGGGCACCCTCTTGCCCTTGGAGTGAGAAATTGTCCCTAAAGACGGATGACTTTTCATCGATCAACGACGTAGGATGTGGGAGGCAAAGAGAAACCACTCCATTAAAGATCCTTATGGATATCTCAACAACTGGTCTCTTTAGTCTGGTAAGACAGCCAGTTTATGGGAGAACACTCAAACAGAAAATCGGGCTGGACGTTAAGCCTGAAGGTGGCAGCCCCACCATACGTCTTACCCTGCGATATGCTAGTAACATATCCAGTGGACATATTACTACTACATTGCGCAAATAAATAAATAAGGACTAGCCGGACTGATTAAAAGTTGCTGACTACGGCAGGAACTGAATATTATGAGTATACTCGACAGGATCGCCCAGTATCGGCTGAATTGATAGGAACGTCTTTCGCGAATGCCGCATCCCCAAACAACAATAGAACTGTAAGCCGAGAGGACGGAGAGGGGTGGGACGTCCGAGGAAGCGCTGGAGTGACCAGCTCTAATCTTTGCCTATATGAGACCGGAACAAACAATCCTTGGTTTAATCCTTGAAGAAGATGATGAATTAACGCTTTTGCCAGAATTAAATGTTAAAGAATGAACAAATTATTAATGTGGTTGTTATAAAGGTATTATGATATATGTTTACGCATGCAACAGTCGGAATGATAACGAAATACTGCACTGTATTCTGCTTTCACTAAACAAAATTAACTCCCTCTACAATTTTTTTCTGATTAACTTGTAATATTGTAAATTGAAATTGTTCACTGTATATCTTAAAATCTCTGGGTACTAAACAGTATTAACTACGATATAACAGTTACCATTCAACGTGTGTTACAACATGTATATCGCCGTCTTCAACAAATTCCAGATGCCTGTGAATATAAATAAAAAAGGTTTTTTGTTTTGTTTCAGGCTGAACGGGGTTTCGACCACTCCTCAGCGGACTCAATAATCGCTGACAACTAAACAACCAACAACAACCATGTAAATGTTATACAACCAACAACAGATCGACTTGTTTCTTGTACCACGTGCTGCTGATAGTAATTTTATCTTTTGTGGCTAAACAAAACAGACATTTGCTGTTGTTATTTTGATTCCTCTACGGTGACTTCGACGGTACTTGCGTTCACTTCAATCAGCATTCGATGTAATTTTCTCTGTATTTTTCTTATGTAATTGATTTATTGTTTGTAATGTAGTGTTAGTTTAAAATTTATTTTTCTTCGTGTGGTTTCTTCACCCAGTATAATGTTGTCATTGGAATAAATACATTTCTGTTAACTCAGCAGTAGAAATTTTATTTAATTCAATCCTTCCCATTCATAATTCGTCCTGACATTAAAATATATAGAAAAACCATTTGTATTCAACCAAATATAACAGCTCTCTACAAGCAAAATTGTTTACAAATATTATACGTGGAACTAGTAACTAGTAAGAATAACAATAACAAACAAACTAATAACAAATTTAGGGACAAACGTGGCTTAAACGTGGACCCGATGATTCTAAGTGTTCATTTTGACGTTGTTGCCTTCAGAATCTAAAAGCATCTTCAGAATTTCATGTTCAATAACTACATACTAATTAAAATCATAATAAGGATAATAAGTGATTACAAATAAAAAAATAGTTTATAAGCGTTGCACAGAATATCTTAAAAGTGAAGAAATAAAACCACGTAACATTTTGTACGAATGATCAAATAAGTGTATAAACAAATTATAACGATAATCATCTCATCATTATCGTTACAAATATTACAAATTTCATAAGTTAAATAACCTAAAGCCTAAATCTCGCTTATTTTTAAAACGATTTCTTAAATAAATTTAACAAATCAATTTTTAAATTTGTTATTTTACAATAGTTTATTGACTTCCACAAGTATAGCATGTAACTGTGTCCCTGTTTACCTACTGGTAAATAGACAGTTTACTATCTATCGTAGTAGACAGTAAGTATTTTTGCCATTTTAATTTACAATTATGGCATGGAAAAAACAGAAGGTAAGAAACAAAACAGCTAAGATATTGAGAAAGGATTCAACAAACAAAAATTATAGCTAGGTTAAAATGACGGCTAACTATTTACATATTTTGACACTGATACGACAAACAAAAATGTGGTTCACGAATTAATTGGCAAATGTCACGTAAAACGTTTACAGATGAAAATAAAATCTCATAACAGAGGAAACTAATAAACTCTAAAAGACATTAAATATTCTTCTGGGAAGTACAGTTTTTTTACCGTTGGCCTATACCTTCTCTGTAGCAGTATAAACCTTCCCTTTACCTCTGCTCCTAAACTACTGAGAATTTTACGAGAAACATTATGTCCTAAGCTCTTATACAGCCTGCGTAATAATTTTTTAAACATTCAGAAAATAAATAAATAAATAATTTTAAAATTCAATAATGTTTATTATATATAATATAATTATATTATTTACACCCCTATTACACTTAGTATTGTAAAGTATTAAGACGTTAACCATTAAATGGTTAGCGTTCAACTTCTAGAAACATTTGACACTTACATTTTTTAAAATATTAAAGCCACGATGAAGAATTTACAACTTACTAAAGAAAAAATCGTCCATTAATCGATAGTAGAACAGCACCTTCATTCAAAGCGGCCAAATTTCTGTTAGGCCTACATCTAATCCAAGATAATATCACGTTATCATCGAAGTCTCAAATCAAGAGTGGCTTTGAATTTACTAGTAAAGCGAAAGATTTAAATGTACATAACAATAGTAAATTTATATCATTTGATGTTTCTGATATGTACACCAGTATATCGAGGGATGACTTATTATTAGTAATTTATTAAGAAGCAATTTAAAAAAAAACAATAAATTACAGAAATATAGGATTGAAAATTTGGTCAACTTAGTAAAAATGATAATTAACCAAAATTATTTCGTCTATGAAAATCACCACTGTGAGAAAAAAATGGTCTTGCAATGGAGGTTCCACTTTCATCAATCTTGAGTGACATGTACCTACAACACCTGGAAGAAAAGTTTATTCTTACAACCAAAAATCTATTTATACAACACATCAAATACTGACACAGGTATGTGGATGACGTTATCTATGTTTATTTGTAGATACTGATAGACAAATCAGCCAACTTCTAGCATACATCAACTCCATCAATTCTGCCATTTACAAAAGAAATAGAGAATAAAGGCGAAATAAACTTCTTAGACCTTACCATAAAACGCCATGCAAGCAAACATCATTTCTCTGTATACAGGAAAGATACTCAAACAGATATTACCACTTATGCAGAGAGCAACCATCCCTACTCATACAAAATTTCTGCATACAACAGCATGGTATATACCTAGAGCCCTAACGTATCATCTGCAAGAAACAGTAAGAAAAAGATATGCAAATAACAAAGCAAAAAGCTCAAAACAATGGCTGTCAGCTTTAAATGATCAAAATAATCATTGGAAAACAAAAAAGAAATAAATCAAAAACAAATAATATATCAATCAAGAGGAAGAAACCCTATATACCTGTACATTACATTGACGACAACTCTCAAAAGTTAGCTAGAAAATTTGCAAAATACGACAATCAATTAGCGTTCAAAACCCACAATGACGTCTACAACGATCTGAAAATAAGCAACACAAAAAATAAAAGCATTTATGTAAAAGCTGGAGTCTACCAATATCAATGTCAGTCTGCTAACTTGACATAATACAATGTGCGATGCAACAAAAAATACATAGGTTTTACATAAAGATCCTTTAAACACAGACATATTGAACACACCAAACATTCTCAACATTCAAATCCGAACTCAACAGTAGCCAAACACATAAAACAACAGTTTTGTGAATATGGTCCAATACAGAAACATTTAACGGTGTTGAAAACACGTAATGATGAAATGAGAATCTAATATAAACAAAAGCAAATATAGAAACATGTAAAAGAAGATGACCATGAGAATCAATTGAACATCATTCAAAAATCGTATCACATTTGAGATATTGCGGCATAATAAAAAGCAACATACGGTAATCAGCTGAAATAATATATAGACCTGAATGTAAACATAAACATTCCGCTACAAAATCAGTTCTCGAGAAACTCTAAACAGAAACGTACGGTCACGATAATCAGTGTTTAAGAATTCGTTTTTTGTAAATAGTAACTGTTTTACAATATAGTGACCGCCAGTGCACAGTGTATACGTCCTGACGATGATCTATGACCGAAATCGATCGAATGTGAGTAATTAAAACTTTATTATAAATCATATGTTTGATACCTTTAGGTTATGAACAATGAATACACAACAATAGAAGTTTTAGATTATAGGTACCATTAGCAAGCAATAAGTGTGTGTATATTGTAAATACATCACTTTATCATTAGTTTTATCTTCTACTTTCATATTTTACGGAATCACAAATTTCGAATTAGAGGCTGATTTTGAGTAGAGAAGTTTTACTGTGTAACGTTTTGTGTAGTCAGTTCATGTTAATCTGTAGAGCAAAGAATTGCAATGACGCGTACGAGGTTACTCGGTCGTGCGTTATCTTTGCCGGGAGCGAACAAGCCGCCGGTATCGGCAACCATTATCTTGTGTATCCAGCAGGCAGCTCCGATACCTATTCCAGTGCCATCCTGAAACGGTTTTCTCATAAACACTTTAAATAAACTATTGATCATTGATCGGGAACAATGTTTGAGCACGTTTCATTTATTGGAAACATGGGTTAAAGTATGATTAAATCTAAACGAAACTTCTAATTAACAATGTAGGAAACAAGAGCTACGAAAAGTATTCGCATATTTGCTCCAACATATTGTATAAATACTTTACAGTTCAATTCAGAATCCCCTATCTTATCAAATGTACAAAAAGATTCTCTTTACTTTTAGATCGTGCGCTCACCTGTATAAAGACGTAAGTTATCTCATTAAATTTATATGTTCTTTAAATTTGTAAAGTCGTTGTTGAAACACTCGGTATCTTGATTATAGGAGGCCGATATTGTCACAATAAAACAATGTTGAATAGGTGTTAGTACACAAGATTTTGGGTTGTTTTCCAGTTAAAGAAATAGACGCACTGCTGTTAATATTATCCGTTTGTAAACAGTAATTACTTGTGAATGTTACGACATCTCCTTCATCGTTGTATGTCACAGTGGAAAACAAAATACAAGACACAAATGAAGTTACTAATCACCAGCTTTAATTATCACAATTAATAATGTATAATCAACTTGTACAATAATCCAAGTTAAAGTTGTTCACATGCAATAATTATGTAAACTAATAGAGTCCCGCACATTTATAACACTTCGCCACAATACTTCGAGCCTTACTTGGATAAATCGCCACTTAAAACTGAAACTAAGCGACAGCTGTCGTTGTTTAAATAGATAGCACAAGTGTCCGAGAATAATCCATAAAACGCCTCAACACTACTAGAAAACACTAGAGCGTAATTGCTTGCGGCCTTGAACACTGTGCGCGCGGATCGGTGAAGACTGGAACAGCCTCGGTGGTTGACGCGTAATTGTCTTTCATTTCAAAGTAGGAGCAATATGGTACGCACGCGCGCGCCCGCACACACACACACACACACACACACACACATACATATATTCTGGGGCTCTGCTGGGATAGCCGAGAAACATGCAGAATGTTCTGTAATGGGGTAACAATACGTTTATTATAGTAGAGCTTGTTTACATATTTTCCTTTCATATTTCATTATTCATAGTTTCATATTTTTCACGGCTCGATTTGCTCGTCTACCCGCACGTACGCGGACAAATAATACGTACGTCTTCTCTGGCATACCCGGACCAGATAAGTAACAAAGGCACACAATATACTACGCACATAAACAACACTCTTCCCCCCCACCGCACGGCTTGCCCCCGGGCGTGGGTTAAAGGTTGGCTAATATCTCTCTGGCAGGGGTGGGGCGTGAGTTCTATCACGGCCGGAGGGCGCAACAGGTCTATGACCTAATGCCTGAAAGTGAAGATGACGATTGTTTTCTTACCTTCATCATCACCACTCCAAGGACTATACCTTAGACCTGGTCCGGAACCCATTTCCTCCTCGGGCTACCGACATCTATCTTCCCAGTAGGGAGATAACCCAAAGCAGCCACAGATAGACGGATATCAGGATCTTATTTCCGAGGCTCGAATGAATTCTGTAAGTACATATAGCCTATTTTAATTAAGTATGTTACTGGCTTCCTGTAAAACCCCCAATCTGGAGGACCAGGAACTTTGATTTCGGGCTGGTCTTCCCCTAGGGAGTTGGTTCACCTCAGCTGACGAGCTCTCTCTGCCCGATCGCAGTAGATTAACTAACTTGTGTGCAGCCGTTGGCCTACTGTAGGCTCCACCCTAGATGCACACCCTGCTGCCGATGTGCAACGTCCAGCCAAATCAGGACCCAGGATACCCCCAGGCTGCCCTGACAGAATACTCATCTCTCGTTTGGTTACCGATCCACTCCGACGAAGGGATTGGCTACCACAACCTTGGAGTGGGTTGCGCGGCGTAACAGGGCCCGCCAACGTGTAGGTGAGAGTGGAGTTGGGGTGGAGAAGTAGCTAGTGCATTTATCTTCAATGAAAGCATGTGTTTGCGTCACACCTCCTTTCAGAGCCTTCTCCAACCTTAAAATGAATATAGGATGAGAGGAAGTCTGACACTATAAGGGTTCCTACACACTGCAAGTAGCGAATGGATACTTAAAGCACAAGACAGTCAGTTAAATAAATTAATACGCTACAATATCACATATTTGAGGTCCCTTTCGCATTTAACGAGAGGAATTAGCGAAATACCTGATTACAGTTTCATTTCAGGCCTACACAGTGGGCGAGTGTTTGCTGTCGGAATGCACACAGAGAAGAGAAAGATGATGTTCTTATCACACGTAGATAAAACAATCACGTGCTTACACGAACATCATGTTTAGATGCAGGAGTCAGGTGCGTTCTATGAGATATGAGATTAGGTAATAGCCTATCTAATTACTAATAGCTAATAGAGTTGGACATGACTTGTCTAACTCTACTACCTTAGTAAAACGTTTCTTAAAAAACTGTCCAGCCAGATACCGCTAAGAATAGTTTGTAAGGACTGAAAGCAATTCATATGGATCACATACGCTTAAGAACAGTGTTTCTCAAACTTTTGGCCTATCACCCCTGTGGCATGCTTAACGCTCTCGAAATTTTCTTGAGTTAATGTTGCAAGCTTAAGGAAGCTGGTGGGAAGTCAGAAAAGTGTTTTGCATAAATTAGTGGACTGTAAATTTAGATTAAGTAACGTTTATTGAATATCATTCAGAAGCGCAGGCCCACGCAATTACGTCAGAAGTTCATAGCCAAAATACAAGATGTGGCGTAAGTTGTTAGGCTACATAATGTGTAGCATTGAAAGGAGATCAAATAAGAAATACATAGTAAATTTAGTTTGCCGCGCTAGCGAGAAGAGTAAGGGTGCAAACGCACAGTTCAAGGATTGAGTGATGACTGAATAAACGTAGCGGTGTGGCCACACGTGCAGCACCGCTACGGTGACGCAAGTGCGCTGGGCAGATTGCGCGTGAGCAAGTACAAGGTACAATGCATTAACATACTGCCCGCCTCAAAATCGGCGATTTTGACATAGTTATTTAGCACATACAAGTATACATGAATATTGGCAAAAATACAAATATAATATAAACAAGTACATCATTAATACAATTAAATACATCATTAATCAATGCTCCATAAGTAATATGTAACAATAATCCAAAAGCTTGAATATGCGATAAAACATAACAAGAATGATAACAATAATACATGGCAATAAGGACATCGTAGGTGGCTTTGCACAATCATTGAAGAAATACAACCAATTTAAAAATAACAGCGTGACACTTAGCGTGTAATAAGCAGTATTACACAACAATACAAGGCAATATACCTGAAAAATTCACTATGACAGTACACAATAGAAATATGCCACAAATCTCGATAATAATATACAATAGAAATACCCAAAAAATTCCTATAATAATATACACTAAAATACCCAAAAAATTTAGTATAATAATATACAATAAAAATACCCAAAAAATTGCTATAATAATATATACTGCACCACACAGTACACCATAATTGACATCACATTAAGAAAAAGAAAAACGTTTAAATGTTCACCAATGCACCGCTACATGGCGTCCATTAAATGGTACAATAAATACAAGTGCATACATGGTATACATTACATAAGTTACATAAGCAACATTGTAGTCAGTAAAATGTGCATGGTAGAGCATGTGCTCGACCGGCAATGTCCCGGGCATGAAACACCGAGACGCCAATCAGTCTGATGCCACCGGAAGTGGGCACAGCTTATGAATAGGTCTACGCAGAATGCCGTTAGCAGTACGGACGTCCGCGACACGTACTAACGAATCCTGCCCTAGATATGTCTGAGTGACAATACCGCGCTTCCACTGCAATGGTGGAGTAATGTCATCCAAGATAAGGACTAATTGTCCTACCGATAAATTTTTAGACTGGTTTTTCCACTTGTTTCTCTGCTGCAGCTGGTGCAGATAGTCTCTGGACCAACTCTTCCAAATAGAACGAGTAAACCCTTGCAAGAGCTGCCATCTCCCCAAGCGACCCATATTCGAATCCGAGTAATCGGGTTCCGGTAGCGCGGTAAGGGGGAGCCAACCAAAAGGTGAGCTGGAGTCAACGGTTCGGGATCCCCGGCGTCCATTGAGATGGAAAACAAGGGACGCGAGTTCAAACAGGCTTCAACTTGGGTCAAGACAGTGGAGAACTCTTCGAAGTTCAGAAGCGTATTGCCTACAACGCGCCGCAAATGGAACTTAACACTCTTGACGCCACTCTCCCACAGACCACCAAAATGGGGGGCTGAGGGAGGTATGAACGACCACTTAATTCCGCGTGGACTGGCGAAGTCCTGAGCGGCCCTTTGAAATTCGTCCCGCTGGAAGAGCTTGTATAGCTGGTGTAATATAGTGCCAGCCCGTCTGTAAAGCATTGCCTCAATTGCCTCCATGTAACTTCGCCAATATTTGTTCGGGGATGCCCCTCCGGGATATGAAACGTTTCAAGGCAGCCAAAAAGGCGTCTGCCGACAAATCTGAAACTGACTGTTCTTAAAGCATAATGTTTGAGTTCCTTGTGGGGAGCGTCACGCCAAACAATTCTTTGTAGATTGGAATCACGCGGGGAGACCAAAATTTGGCGATACATTTTCTCGATTTCAGCAATGTAAGCGTAACGATGGGTTCTAAATCTGGCCATAATGGCGGAAAGATCCTGCTGGATCGTGGGGCCAACCATAAGGGTGTCGTTTAACGACAAATCGTTGGACACCTTGGCCGAACCATCAAAAACAACGCGAAGTTTAGTGGTGGTGCTTGTAGTCTTAAAGACGGCATGGTGAGGTAGATAAAAAATGTTTGATTTGTTAACTGACAAGTCATATGAATCAAGCGGAGACATATGGCCGAGATTTAAATATTCTCGCATAAAGCCAATATAATCCCTGTGCAAAGACTGGTTTTGCCTAAAGTTGAGTTCAAGGGTTTGAAATCTACAAACCGCTCCGGTAAGGGAATCCCCGAGGCATTCTGTAGTGCGGGGTAGCGATACAACGAACCTACCACTATCATTACGATAGGTGTTTGCGAGGAAATGATTTTCACACTCCGAATCCGCATCTGAAGGAGTACGGTACGAAACATCCTCCAACTGCCAGAAGGCCTTGAGTTGCGATGAGATAGCATTATTGTCGTCGAGGGCAATGAATGAACCGCTTTGGTCATGTCCACGTTGAAGGGTAGATTCCCGGCGAGTATAAACCCTAGCTTAGTTTCCTGGATTGCCGGAAAATGTGGACTTCGAACGAATTTAGTCGGCTCAATTAACTGCAAAAAGTATTGTGCCCCAAGTAATATGTCAATTTGTGACGAGTTATTAAATTGCGGGTCAGCTAAAAATATCCCTCTAGGAATTTTCAAGGAAGCGATGTCAAAGGATTCGGTTGGAAGATTGTTTGTGATTCGGGGCAGAACAGCGCAGTGGACATTTAAGGTGAAGTCCTTATAACGTGAGTTTAAGCGCACGCGCGTGCTGAAATTGGCCTGACACGATGAATTGTTTATACCCGTGATAGGCAGCTCGGATTTGTTTAGTTTTAGGCCCATGCGGCGGGCGAAACCCATAGTACAAAAATTAGCTTGCGACCCTGAATCCAGCAGGATTCTTACCGAGCGCCTCTTACCGGTATGATCGGTAGTAGTGCATACGGCTGTGGACAATAAAATTGATTTATTCGTCTGTATCTTCAGGGAACATTGCTTATTGTTCCTGTTGCTCGACTGATTTATCGAGGCATGGAGCATAGTGTGGTGCCTTTTCGAGCATGCTTTGCATGAAAATTTAGAAGGGCAACGCGAGCTGTCATGGCCCGAGCGTGTACAATTCAGGCTTAGTTTATTATGTATTAACACTTCTCTACGTTGTATAGGTTGTAGGGCAATAAATTGCGGGCATTCAAGTAGTTTGTGATTACCACAACACAGCTGACAAGATTTATTGTTTGGTTGAGTGTGCACTAGTGACCCAGTGAACTCCGCGCGCTTAGTTGACTTGCGATAAGAAGCATTATCGCTAACCTGCCTGAAGCCAGACGAACCAGTCGGTGCATTTATGTTTTGTAACAGCTGACGTATTGAATTTAAAAACTTAATAAAATTATCAAAAATAGGAAGTTGTTTTTCGCCTAAGGTTTCCTTCCACAACCTGCACGTATGCTCGTCAAGTTTTTGGGAGAGAAAATGCACAAAAATAAGCTCGAACGTATTTACTGAAAGTTTCAATGAGTTTAGCGCATTTATGTTGGCGGTGAGCACATCTATAAATTTAGAAATGCTGAGCACGGACTCACGTTGAATGTGTCTCAAGCCCAGGACGTTTGCTGCGTGATAAGTGGTTACAATTAATTTACTGTCATAGCGGGCCTTTAACAAATCAATGGCCACCGTGTAATTTTCGTGCGTGATAGGAAGCGATTTTATAACATTCAGCGCCGCGTATTTTAATGATTAGTGCAAATAGTGAAGTTTCTGGATGCCAGTCAGGTCCGTTCGGACATGAACTAGCTCCAGAAACATGTTGTTAAGGATCCATACCGTGAGGACCAAAAAATGTTAATGATGCGGTCCGCGTGGACCGGAAAATGTTTCTTGAAGAATGTTGAGTGAAATGTTCTATACTTAAAGTTGATTCGCCAGGATGCAGAAATGATGAAGCGATTGGACTGTAATTAATTCATTTGTTTAATGTTCACAAGTACATTAGAAATTGTTAACCAGTTAGAAGTTGTTTTGAGTGATAGATTGGCTAATGAGCATATGAATACAATTCGTATTAAAATTGATCTGATGAAAGGGCCTAATGGGCCATATGAAGTGTGGCCTAAGGCCTACATTAAAAGTCGTAAAGAATACGATATGCGCGAATACGCGGCACTAGAATACTTGAGTTCAAGTATTTAAATGTGACAGTAAGGCTGCGAGAGCGAGCCGAACGCTGCTGACGAGGGTCTGAGACGAACTGTGCAGAGTACCGACATGAATGATCAGATTACCGTAAAAATTAAAGCGCAGAATAGCCAACCTATAAAGTAAAAATTACCGCGCTACTGTACATAAACTGCCCGTCAAAAATCAATAGATTTTTTTACTACATTTTAGTAAATTATTATACATTTTGGTAACTTAGTTTATAACATACAGTGTTCTTAATAATGAAAGTTAATTTCAATGCTGCATTGAACCTTGAGTTGTAATATTAGATAACAGCTGTATGTTAATGGTTTAGCGATAAGCATGAATAAAGATAAGCCTAAAGATAAGCGTTTGGTAAGCCAAGGTTGGCGAGCAAACTAATTTCATGCATGAATAAAAATGTATGCGTTGGCAAAATATTGCCGTCATATGACGTATGCGTACAATATCGAACGTTATGAAACATGAAAAATACATAATTAGACAATGTTTAATAATGTACGATCGGAAGCTCATCACATGATGGCCCGATAGCTTGTAACCCTAAGCAAGTCATAGATGGTTACCGTGAAATAGTTGAGGCCAGTAGACCTGTACAGAGTATTGCTTACATGAACAAAATTGCCACAAATTACATGTTTAAACGTAAATTTAGCATGGCGTCATGTATTGAACAAGTCATGCTATTCCTGAAGGTTCAGGAACTTACAATATGTTGTGTGAGAACAAGCTATAGATAGCTGACTGAATGCAAGCACATATGTGATGACATGTATGTCATAATTTAAGCAGAAATAATAATTGTGCAATGCATAATCACAAAATACAAATACAATAATACAATACAATATAAAATAAACCTAGGCGTGGCACGGTTACATACAGTAGACGCAAAAAAACAATTTGTTTTACAAAAATACAAGTTATACAATAAATAATAAACACCAATTTAGTCAATTACAAATGTAAATAAGCGCACTGGCATAAGTAACAAATGCGACACTGTGATTACAAATGTAGTACATGAGTTGAACAATCATGAAAAATAAGTTCAGAGAATAACAAAATTTTTACACAATAGTAAGTAAGACATGAGGCATAAATCAAATGTTGCATATACGAAAATACAAATTAATAATGAAAGCCTTGCATATTAACTAAACTAACACTTGCTTGAGTAAAACAAACAGTTGCTGACTCAAAAATATACAATTAAAGCTTATGCTAAAAACAAAAGTGCTTATAACTAACAAGTCTTCTTGAACATTTGATTTATGTGTCTTTAGAAATTATACAAAGGAAAATAAATCCTTTTTCTTTATTGTTCGTCCCTAGTAGGGACCAAACATAATTTATGGATTGGTCTGCGCAGAACACCTCTGGCGTGCGAATGTCTACGACTCGAATTAAGTTATCTGGGCCGGGAAATGTGGCGGTAATTACACCAAATTTCCAGGCTAATGGAGGTAGTTTTATCCTCAATAAGTAAAACTAGGTCCCCAATGGAAACATTATCCTTAGCGAATTTCCATTTGTGACGCTGTTGTAACTGGTGTAAATAGTCGCGAGACCACGCCTTCCAAATGCCTTGGACAAACCTCTGTAGAAGTTGCCAACGCCCAAGACGAGAGATAGGAATATGAGATAAGTCTGGGTGCGGTATCGCCGTTAATGGTGCGCAAATCAAAAAATGGCTAGGTGTAAGTGGCACCGGACCATTTACATCCGAAGAGATGGCAAATAAAGGTCGAGAGTTCAGACATGCCTCTATCTGAGACAAAACTGTCGTAAACTCCTCGAAGATGAGTATAGACTTGCCTACCACGCGGCGCAGGTGAAACTTCAAACTCTTTATGCCGCTCTCCCAAAGGAAACCGAAATGAGGTGACGAGGGCGGAACAAATGACCATGAGATCCCCTGATAGGACGTGAATGATTTGAGTGATGAGATGGCATCCTTGTTATGCCAAAGGTTGTAGAGATCATGTAAAATATTGCGGGCCTTCCTAAAGTTTGTGCTATTATCAGAGTATAACTGACTGGGTATGCCCCTGGGGGCCATAAAACGACGTAAGGCAGCTATAAACGCACTGGCTGTAAGGTCGGAAATCAATTCCACGTGAATGGCCCTGGTTGCTAAGCAAATAAACAAAGACACGTATGCCTTAGAGAGAGTTCTGGATTTCTGCCCGCCATGACGAATCATGAAGGGACCACCATAATCAACCGCGCAGAATAGAAACGGCCGTGATGGAGTGACTCTAGGAGATGGTAAAATACCAAACCTCTGAACCTGCTGTTTGGCACTAAACCTGAGACACTTGACACATTTACGAATGATGGAGCGAATGACTATCCTGGCATTAACAATCCACAAACGTTGACAAAGTGAGTGATGCACGAGTTGAGCACCAGCGTGAAGTAGACGAATGTGTTCGCGTTCAATGATGAGGCGAGTAATATGAGCCGATGGATGTAAGACAATAGGATGTTTAGCGTCGTAAGGTAATTGCGACTGCTGTAATCGCCCGCCTACGCGTATCACTCCAGAATCATCAAGAAACGGGTCGAGAGAAGCCAACTTACTCCTAATGGAAACAGAAGATCCGTTACGAAGACAATTAATTTCGGCTGCGAAGTGGATCGACTGAGATTGTTTTATGAAGAAATTGAAAGCATGATGAATTTCGACAGGGGTAAGATCGCCCGTAAATTTGTCAGCACTGGAGAGTCTAATATTTTTGATGAACCGAAAACAGTAAGCGTATACGCGCGTTAGACGATGCAACGAGGAAAAGTCCTTAGAAAGGTCGATAGCCAGGGTAGACATTAGAGAAAGATTATGGGTTTGTTTCTCTTCCGCAGTGACTTCAGAAGACGACGGATTAGAAGGTAAAAAGGGTGGAAAAGGATTGGACTCGGAAGATTGAGACAAAAAAGTGGGACCGTGCCACCAAAGCGAACAATCGCGCAAAACGTCAGGGAGACACCCCCTGGAGATAATATCAGCATGATTGTGTCTAGAATTGATGTGATGCCAAGTATAGGTTTGCGTAAGACGCTGAATTTCAGCAACACGATTAGCGACGTATGTTTTCCACCTCGTTGACTGGGCATGAATCCAGTAAAGAGACACCATAGAGTCAGAATACAAATGAACACTATTAATGAAAGAATAGAGCGCAGGAACGACCTTAAATACGAGTCGCGATAACAACAAGCAAGCTCAGAGTTCGATGCGAGTTAGTGACACCTGTCGTAAGGGAGCTACGCGAGATTTAGAACACAGGAGATGACAAGAGGCCGATGAATCTTGATAAATGACTCTGATATAAATACAGCACCCAAACCCCTATTCAGAGGCATCCGAAAAACCATGTAATTCAACTGTACTTGCCTCAAGCTTACAACGAATAGAACGTGGGACCACAATTTTGCTAATCAGACACAATTTGTCGCACAATGAATGCCAATCCAAACGTGATTGGCCGGAGATCGGTTCATCCCAACCAAGCTTGCAAAGCCAGAGTTGCTGCATAAACTGTTTGTACAAAAAGACAACGGGACCGATCAGTCCAAGAGGATCGTATATGCCTGTAATAATCGAAAGAATTCTCCTCTTGGAGATGCTTGATTCAACGGGGAATGATTTAATGTCAAACAGAAATGAATCGGCAGTGTTATTCCAGAGAATGCCCAGGGTACGCACATTGTCCTGTTTGTTTAAGGGGAGCGATAAATTGTCATGACTTGCGACCACTCTGGGTTTATTAGATGCCCATTTATGCTACGTGAGACCGTATTGACTCAATAACGCACCTAAATCAGATTTCAACTTGGTCAGATCAGAGATGGTGTCAGAACCGGTAAGCAGATCGTTGACATAGAAATCATTCGTTATAGCTAACGCCGCATCAGGAAAGGAAGCTTGATGGTCCCTACCAATTTGAATAAGACAGCGAGTGGCCAAAAACGAAGCACTAGCCGTGCCGTAGGTTACCGTTCGCAATGCAAAGTGTTTAAATTGTTCGAGAGGAGAGTCACGCCACAGAATACGTTGATAGTGACAATCCCCTTCAGCTACGCGAATTTGTCAATACATCTTCTCGATGTCGGCGATAAGAACACATATTTATGCATGCGGAAACGTAAGAGAATAGAAAAAAGATCTTGTTGAACATTCGGGCCTACCAACAATATGTCATTGAGAGAAAGGCCATTGGTAGTTTTGGACGAACCATCAAAAACGACGCGCAGTTTTGTGGTCAAGCTAGACTGTTTAAATGCGGCATGGTGAGGCAGATAGTAAGTATCTGACACTCCTGAATTGATAGCGCAATTATCGATAAGCGTCATGTGTCCAAGATCCTTATATTCGTTAATAAAGTCTGCGTAATCGCGCGCGAGCTTAGCATCACGCCTGAATCGACGCTCTAAATTCAAAAATCTTGCTTCAGCATTGGTGTAAGATTCCCCCAACTGGAGATGCGATCATGGCTTAAATGGCAGTGAAACCACGAACCTACCCTCATGGTTGCGATGAGTAAAGCGCACGAAATGCTCTTCACAGGCTGACTCGTCATCAGGTGTGTTGTCAGGGTTAGTTTCTGCTTCCCAAAATCTTTCGAGACACTGCAGAATTTGACTGTCGTTGTTCCTAACTAGGAACGAAACACCAGGACCCTTGTAGCGGCAGTGTTTGGGCAGATTGCCAGCCAAAATGTAGCCTAGCTTTGTTTCCTGAATGGTGGGAAAATGAGGGCCGCGTACGTATTTATTAGCTAAAATTAAATACAGGTAAAATTGCGTCCCTAAGAGTATGTCGATTTCCGATGATATATTGAAATTTGGGTCAGCCAGAAAAATGTTGTCCGGAATGTGGAATTGATTTATGTCAAACGATTGTGCCGGCAGATTGTGGGTTAATGCAGATAAGATAGCACATTTTGCCTCGAAGCTAAATCTCTGATAACGAGAAATAATGCGTATAGACGCGAGATTAGTGGCGTAACACGCTGTATTATTTATACCCGTAATTGGTATGTTGGATTTAGTCAAATTAAGCCGTAGTTTCCTTGCAAATGATTTGGTGCAAAAATTTATTTGTGACCCGGCGTCTAAAAGAACTCTTGCCCTTTGTCCGTTGCCAGCCTGGTCAATGACAAATACAACTGCTGTTGATAAAAGAACATTGTTCGTGGATTGTAATTTAAGTGAGCAATAGTTACTACTACTGGCAGAGATTGAGTTCGGCACATTGTTCGCGTGCAACAATGTGTGGTGTCGTTTTGAACAGATCTTACATACCTGCTTATTCTTACAATTAGATACAAAATGAACTGGTCTAAGACAATTGGTACAACATTTGTGACTTGATACAAATTGTCCCCGCTCAGCGGTGCTTAGTGCACGAAATTTATCACATGCGTAAAGCGGATGATTAGATTTACAACACAAACATGAATAATTGCTTGACGCTGGGTGATAACTCTTAAATGTAGTACTGCCAGCAGCGTTTCTTGATTTATATTTATCATATTTATTGTTGAGTCTTAATCTCGGCTTGTTGAGTTGCTGTCCGGCATCGATAGGCAGTGTATTTTATAACAGCTGTCTACGTGAGTTTAAAAAATGAGTGAAATCTTGAAAGTTAGGAAAATTATCAGGGTCTATAGACTCCTTCCATAGTTTAAAAGTAGTAGGGTCAGTAATAGTAAAGTAGTTTAGTTGATAATAATTGTATAGTAATAAATTCAAATGAATTCACTGACAGTTGCATTGCCGCCAGTGAATTAACGGAAGACGTTATCGTGTTTGTGAATTCTGCCAAACTTTGGACAGAGTCCTTAATTGTCTACTTGACTTGAAGTAAATTTTGAACATAGTATTTGCTAGTATGAACTTGTTGTCATACCTTGCGTACAGCAAACTCAACGCTATTGAGTAATTTTCCTTACAAATAGGTAGTGACTTAATTAAATCTAAAGGTTCATTTTTTAAAGAAGAATGTAAATAATGTAACTTCTGCACTGGCGTTAAATCGGATCTTGTATGCACCAAGTCCGTAAAAATTGAATAAAAATGCTGCCATTCCAATATGTTGCCTGTGAAGCAAGGCAAACTTATTGGTTTTAATTGCATGTGGGTCGATAATACGGGAGGTACAGTCTGAACATTAAATGTATCAATCAATTGCAAAATATTTGCTTCAGTCGAATATAGCATTTCTTCGAACTCAACTCGGTCTTCTTGAGCAGCACTTACGTCTTTACAAATAAGTTCGATTTCAGATTGTACCTCGTCGTACTTCGATGCCAAGCTTTTCAAACTTTCAAGTCTTACTGTTAAAAAGTGTTTTGTATTGGAATTTATATCAAAGTTACTGACAGCTGATTGTATGCGCACTATTGCGGACTTTAAGCCGCCTCTCTTTCTGGTTAACACTTTGAGGCCTTCTTCAGCCATTGTACGCACCTTGATATGATGTTATTGAGGTGATACCTTGTAGGCGATGTCCTGAAGCGTCGACGCCGTGGAGAAGATGGCAAACACAGCTCGGAGAGATGACAGCCTTGTTTGAAGTACTGAAGCTAGCAGGCTCTTGCGATGATGTTGTCAGGAGGCTCAAAGGCGACGAGCGAAATGCCGATTGAATCACGCCAAGGTCGTATCAGCGGATATGCTGATTCGCCCGTGATGGCCAGAAATAGGGGCAGAAAAATAATAATTATGAATAATACATCCGGAAATCCAGGTCCGGAGCGACCAAAAAATGTTAAGGATCCGTACCGTGAGGACCAAAATATGTTAATGATGCGGTCCGCGTGGACCGGAAAATGTTTCTTGAAGAATGTTGAGTGAGATGTTCTATACTTAAAGTTGATTCGCCAGGATGCAGAAATGATG
This sequence comes from Magicicada septendecula, assembly GCA_034769895.1. Lineage (NCBI taxonomy): Eukaryota > Metazoa > Arthropoda > Insecta > Hemiptera > Cicadidae > Magicicada > Magicicada septendecula. Next base: position 306,218,392 of record CM068373.1, on the reverse strand, counting down.
AAGCGATTGGACTGTAATTAATTCATTTATTTAATGTTCACAAGTACATTAGAAATTGTTAAGCAGTTAGAAGTTGTTTTGAGTGATAGATTGGCTAATGAGCATATAAATACAATTCGTATTAAAATTGATCTGATGAAAGAGCCATATGAAGTGTGGCCTAAGGCCTACATTAAAAGTCGTAAAGAATACGACATGCGCGAATACGCGGCACTAGAATACTTGAGTTCAAGTATTTAAATGTGACAGTAAGGCTGCGAGAGCGAGCCGAACGCTGCTGACGAGCGTCTGAGACGAACTGTGCAGAGCAACGACATGAATGATCAGATTACCGTAAAAATTAAAGCGCAGAATAGCCAACCTATAAAGTAAAAATTACCGCGCTACTGTACACATGTAAAAGTGTTGCCACTCGATTATATCACCTGCGAAACAGGGTAGCTTAATAGGTTGCAACTGAATGGAAGGCGTGCGGAATGTAACTACCTCAGATGGACTTACTGCCTTCCTGCTCATCTCCTCGGCATGGTCTACTAAATTTTTCAGCTTGCATTCTATGCTGCATAAGTAGTCTTCGGTCTGAACCCTATCGCTCGCGGAAGCAAAATCGGAGTCCTCGGACTCGATTTGTGTTTGGATCTCATCATATTTAGCTGATAGCTCAATAAGGTGGCGAAGCTTTATTTTTAGCGCATGATGGTCATGCGTATCATGATCGAAATTGTCTGCATAAGTATTTATGCGCGATATGGAGGCCTTGATCGTGCCACGTTTCTTGATCAACGCCTTCATATCCGCCATGATTGGGTATGAAATAAAAAGAAAAGAATTTAAATGATGCTACAAAGTCCAAGTTAATGCAACGGGATGAGCTAGACCAGGCAGGAAGTCCAAATTATAAGGTCACGCAACAACACGGTAATACTTACTTAACACATCTTAACTAAATTTATGTGACAATAAAATCCTGAATTAGGCATTATAAACAATATAGCAGTAATCCTTAATGACATGAGTGCTGTTTGAAAAGATACGGCTTACAAGTAAAGAAAATATTAGTTGAGTTCGCAAAAAAATTATAAGTTCATATTCAAATTATTGAAAAATATTTTAAATTATTAATCATATTGTTATTTCAATACTGTTTTGTTTAATTTAATGGTATTGAGAAAAAAATAAGCGAATTATGCAAGTTGACACCAATATAAAACATGAGTTCATAGTCAGTTGAAATGGTACTTATCGGCATGTTACAGAAGGTATCGAAGCCTGTCGGAACCCTCGTAGTCGTGTCAGGTACCCAAGACTGGATAATGTAGACATGGTCGCTGCCTGTCCGGTGATGTCCGATGCGGTGGAATCCTGTCTAGATAGGCTGCTCTGGATTTTCCCACATGCTGAATGCCACGTGCTAGATGCTCATATGCTGCAATGATGATTCCAAAGTTCCGGCTGGCGAGATATGACGTCCCCAATGTCGTGTGATACGATTCCCAGATGTAGGTGCTAATTAACGAGTTGTTGAAGTCAAATTATGACGAAAAAAGAAATGCTGATAGGCCTGCTTAATGCACTAAACCATGAGACGAATTGTCCATGAATTTAGTCACGTCTGTGAAATACATATCCGGGGTCGGAGGACCATATGTGGCATGCTTAACGCTCTCGAAATTTTCTTGAGTTAGTGTTGCAAGCTTAAGGAAGCTGGTGGGAAGTCAGAAAAGTGTTTTGCATAAATTAGTGGACTGTAAATTTAGATTAAGTAACGTTTATTGAATATCATTCAGAAGCGCAGGCCCACGCAATTACGTCAGAAGTTTATAGCCAAAATACAAGATGTGGCGTAAGTTGTTAGGCTACATAATGTGTAGCATTGAAAGGAGATCAAATAAGAAATACATAGTAAATTTAGGTTGCCGCGCTAGCGAGAAGAGTAAGGGTGCAAACGCACAGTTCAAGGATTGAGTGTTGACTGAATAAACGTAGCGGTGTGGCCACACGTGCAGCACCGCTACGGTGACGCAAGTGCGCTGGGCAGATTGCGCGTGAGCAAGTACAAGGTACAATGCATTAACAGCCCCTTTTTAATAAAAAAATGTATTCGTCTTCTCAGAAAATCACAGCCTCTCTCATTACTAACAATAAAATTTTAAATGTAACTGTGTGCGTGTATTTTATAATGCGTTCAGCGCCGTAACACCGTCGCTGCGCCTTCATTATTACGCAGTATTAGTGAGTAATTAGTTGTGCTCTGTATTAACTGTCAGTGAACAGTGCCTGCTCTAACCGCTTTGTATGATATTGTTACGACGGTCTCACAGATCGTCGTACGGTACAGTGGCAAACAAAATAAAAGACACCAATGATATCACTAAAAACCATATTTAATTATCACAATTAACAGTTTGTAATCAACAAGTTATTCAACAAGATTATACTCGTACAATAATTCAAGTTAATCTGTCTACACAAATAATAATGTCAACTATAAATAATTCTGCACTATAAACAGTTTCTACTATATTACACCACTTGAGACGCACTGTGTGAATCGCCCGACATAAAACTGAGAACTAAGTGGCAGGTATGAGCTATTTATAATCTCCAGGGTTCCATAACATGCGTCCTTAACAAACGCTTGACAATTCCAGAGGATACTTGAGCGCGGGCTTAGCAGAAGCACACACCGGCAGGACTAGTCGAGAAGTTGTAGAACGACCCATTGAAAGCAGGAGAACGTTCAGCATTACGTAACAGTACCTCGCATGGTAAGTGTCACGTACGCACACAATCATTACTCCTGGGCTCTACTGAGATAGGCGAGAAACATGTAGAACCTTCTGTAATGGCGTTACAATATTTGTATGCAAAATACTTCTACAATTTTTGTTACTTTCCCGATTAAATAATTTCAACAACAAAAAATTCAAATCTGATTCCATTACTAGTATATCAGTGTACATTTTGAAGTAGCATGTCCAATAATTAAATATACCAAATACGCCATTTTTGCATTCCTCTGTAGTTTTGCATCAGTGCTCTGTTTTCTTCTTAATTTGCATTATTATAAATTATTTCTTAATTTCTCAATTGTCATACGAAGATGTTTGAAAATATCTCCACTTCTCCTACCCTAACCAACAAATCCAAGCCATGACATTACACAACTCTACTGGGCTCTTTACCCCTTCACAGTGTCAAACGTTTTATTGATCAATCAGTCAGTGTTATAATAGATAGATTCTTTTCTTACCTATCTTTTTTTTTAACTAAACTAAACTGTGTCTTGGAAAAAGTGTTTAAACTAAAAATTATTCACCACATTCTGTCATCGATTAACAAAACGTTTATATCAGAAAACTCTTACTTCCAAATTACGTTCATCATACGAGCCTTCAAACTAATGGTTACGGGCAATGAACTAAGTCAAAGAAGAACTCAATGTAAGAAGAGCAGGTCTGTATGAATTGCTTTAGTCAAGACCAAAAGAAGACCAAGAGCTTTCGTGACCTCCACATTACAACTCAATAAGGTGAATTTTTTGTTGGTCATCCAGTGCAAAAATGTTCTCTGAATCTCCTCAATGGTGTTAGCTATGTACTCATAGTCCCTGTTCCACATGACTGAAGTATATTCCAGATGGCTTTTAACGTTTCGCTGTAACGTTTCGAAGCCAAAAATGTGTGGTTTTCAAAACCTACGGTTCAAAGATAAAAGAATTTATTGAAGTATCTAAACGCTATACTCGATACTCGCGGTTGCTGAAGTCAAGCGCAGATTTTTGAGGCCGAAACGTCAAAAATAAAACTCACTACGATGGAAGCAGTCTAGCAAGTGTTTGCGTATGAGCAGGTGGACTTCTATTGTGTAGAAACTTACAAAAACTAAGACGCAATTATTGTGGAATTTGAGACACAAGTTTTTTATCATTCTTAACGATTGTAAGAAACTTTTGTTGCCACGTCACTAGATCTATTCCTTATGAAAAGTAGCATCGGCACAACACAAACACTGTCCTTTCCTCTATTTTCCGGTGAATCCGGTGGAATTTTCTATAACCCCTATGACAAGATTCCACATAATTACACTGTACACTCACCAGAATTCGTACAAACTTAGTAATGTTTAATTAAAATAGAATGTAACCAAATTGTCCGAATATATTTATTTTACTGTAAATTTTCCTTTGTTATAAGTTTTTAGCTATGTGCTTATTATGTTTTAGTTACTAGCTGAGCACCATAGTGTAATCACTACGTTAACACAGTTTGGAAATAGATTCTTCTTTTTGTATTAACCTGAAACCCAATATGTTTTTTAAGCTTTATTATTGCATTAGTGTTAGTGATTTTAACGATTATGATTATCATGACGACGACAATGATATCGTTATGGTGACGGGAGTATCAGCATTTTTAGTACTAATGTGTTTTGCATCCGACCGGAAGTTTTGCTGTCAGATTATGATGTTTTTACATAAGTAAATGAACAGAGAAGTGGTAATCGCTGCCTACGTGTCGTTTGTGTTCAACTGGCAGAGAACATACTACTTAACTGGGTGTAGTGGTATTTGTAGTTAAGCAGATGAGTAAGGGAGAACTAGAGACACAATGAGAGATGTGGAGTAGTCGCGAAAGTAAAGGAAAATACAAAAAAGGAGGCCGTGACACTCCATAGGGAGACTGTCATAGACAGCGTTGCTAAATATGGTATTTCAACTTATTGTTCATCCTAATGCTAGAGACATGTATGCAGTATATGATTTGTCAATGTTACTTAACTACAGTAATATCGAAGAGATTCAACTTAATGCTCCTCGTAAAGTTGTACCTTAAAACTTTAACCTTGAAAAATTGTAAAGAAGTATTTTTGCAAATTGCATATTATTTTTTATTAATACCAAAGAAAAAGTGCCGTAAGACTACTTTGTAAGTTATGTAATTTGTTCATACTTTTTACAAGAGTGTGTTTCGAAACACTAAATTTCATCTACAAACAAGTAAAATAATTTTTTGTGCAAAAATAATGGGTATTTAAAATATAGTATTTTCTAATACAAACAACAAAAATTTTGTTCAGAAATATTAAATACTGGAACTGAAAATAGTAAACAATTGTATCTTTAACATATAAAGCAAGAGAATTTCATTAAAAATGTAACGTAATTTTACTGGCATTTGTTTGTAATAAACAGTTCCTTCCTCCTTCCTTTCTTAAAAATTATTAGTCCACCCTCTTTTATGTAACTAATAATTTCCGTATTTTACCTCATCCTATACTTTACTTATTTACTTACTGTACTTCCTACATGTTTCCAGTGGCGTATCAAAAATTTAGTTTTGGGTCATGGTGGGGGGGGAGCTCAGTCAAGTCAACAAAAGAAAAAAAACAAGTGAAGACTAATCAACATTTCTATTTTAACATTGAAAATGTTTATAAGGACGTGTCGCACATTTGAAAACGACCGCTGGTGCGTGATCGAAAATGGGAACCGGTGAGTTTCCATAGAAACTATTTCTTTGTTGTCAATAACGTAGTACACATATAAAACTTCGCTTATGAATGCGACTACATTTAACTTATAATCTGTACATTGGTAAATGAAGAATGAATTCATTGATTGGTGAATGAATATAAATATATATATTTTTTAGATTTATTGAAGCATTTTCAATGCCCTTCTCTGTGCATTCCATTTGTGCAATGCCTGTAATTTTTTAAAGTGTATAAAAACGTGCGATAGTATTTTTAAATCAATCCCATTAAAATAAACGGTAATAACACAATAAAAATATACGGTATTAAAGTATTGTTAGAAGATACTTATTGACTGAGTTGATTTTCCTTTATTTCATATTTTAAACGTAGGCCTATACGCAAATTCTGTGTAATAAACCTGTTTGTTTATATGAAAAGAGTTACTACTATATGAGCGTACACAAGTGAAAGAATAATAAAATAGTCTACAAATTAAGAGATTGAAAAAATGCGTCAAATTTTTTCACCCTTTAGGAGGAGAAGTCCGGTCCCGCTTCCCCCCTCCCGTAATTACGTCCAGTATTTTCCTTTCATTTGTAAATATATACACAGAATCACAATACCTGAAGAACATAATTAGTTCTCTACATGTCTCTCTCTCTCTCTCTCTCTCTCTCTCTCTCTCTCTCTCTCTCTCTCTCTCTCTCTCTCTCTCTCTCTCTCTCTCTCTCTCTCTCTCTATCACACGCACACACACACACACACACACACTCGCATGCGCAAGTTGCTTGTGTTTCCGTGCACAATTAATTTTGTAAACTATTGTTCCACTTTGTTATGACTCGTATCCTTGTACATTCCCGTACACAGGTCGCATACTGTGAAATTATTTTGCAGTCTGCATCTATGTACATTATCCGCTTTGTTTTGTCGTAAAATTTATAATGCGGGTTTTCACGGCTGAAGGAATATGTAAATTCAATTACAATTATTTCACCGCCCACTGGCCGTGGACCAGTTTTCTGTAGTGCGCTATTATTATGGAAAACATCTCTCCTAATTGTGGACAGAAAATGTTATGCATCCGGGGTTATGTGTGTTAATTACTCAGACCAAAAAAAAAATTTAATTTAATATTCACAGCTGAAATAAAATGATAATCACTGGAATGTTTTACTAGGGTTCAGTGAGCAACAGTGAGTAATAATGAGACTCCATATTTTCCTTACAACATGTAACACTGCTGAAACTAATATATCTTGTAGGCACAGCGCGATCCCTGTTATAGACATATTAACATATGAGCGTATACAGTTTTACACTTATTTTGAATTAACGGTAGTCACAGAAACACTTTGCGAATACATTGGTGTGAAGAGAACGCCACGCCTAAGAAGAAGTCAGAATGAAGTTTTGGTTTGTTATGCAGAATATTATATTAAACCGTACCAAAGATTCTTAGTACACAAACGCTCTCCTACCAATCTAGAAGGCATTTGTTTTTTAGCTCCGTTTTGGAAGGCATTCCTCATACGCCATATCGCTCGCTTACCCTATATTTACTGCACCATCGAAACGTACAAAACGATTCAGTTCGCAACTAATAGAACAGGAATTTGGACTGTAACTTAACTTATCTGAATGTTAGCGATACAAACATAAAACGTCATAATTATATAGCATGTATTCACAATCAGAAAGTATTAAAACAAAAACTAAAAAATCTATTCAATTTAAATTTCCTATATGCTATATGTAGACTAACTCAAAAGTTTCTTGTAGTAATTGTATAATATTATATACATGGTACAGTGGAAAACAAAATACAAGAAACCAATAAAGTCTCTAATATCCAGCTTTAATTATCACAATTAATAATTTGTTAGCAACAAGATAGTCTCTTACAACAATTCAAGTAAAAAATGACCACACGCAGTAATAAAGTAAACTAAAAAGGATTCCGCACTAATTAGAACACGACAACACTTCGCAACAAACACTCGACCCGCGCTTAAGTAATCACACAACACCACTGAATTCATAAGCCGGCTACTAAGGCTACTTTTAGGTAGCGCACGCCTTCTAGAAAAATCTTCCAAGCGCACGCCACTTAATGCTGACGCTAATTGTATCTCAAGTGGCCTCTTGAAGAGTCTAGAACAAACTTGAACGCGGCCTTGGCTGAGGCAACACCTGCCACACTCGGCGAGGGACGGGTCGGAAAGCTCTCGGCTCTTCTACGCGGTTCGATACGATTATCGTTACAATATATACATAACCAAATATAATTTCTTCTGCAATTAGTTATATTATATTTTTATCGTTTTATTTCACATAAATTGAAATTTAATTTATAAAGTTTAATTTAATTTTAATATAAAATTTATATATATATATATATATATATGCGTATAATTAAAATTAACAATATAAAAAATTAACAAAATAACAATTAACGTTATATAATCAATTATATATTTAACAATTAAAATGTTATAACATATAACAATTAACACAAAAAATAGGTGAATTGAAACAATAAAAATAGAAAGAACACCTACAACATATGCAAATACTTGTATCAAAATTTATATTCGATAACACACATAATGTTATACAATATAAATTTTATTAAGTAATGACAGTTTCGATATTTATATACGGTATGAGGCATTGGTCTTAGCAAATGTAAGTATATCAGCTCAGATAAAATTTTAAGATCGATTTAAGCTGTGCAGATCATATTAGAAACGACTTGACTTGGACCTAGACAGGCATATTTGTGATAAATGAAAAAACTATGATTAACTGATGGGGGTAGTTGGATCGTCTAGACGGTAGATTGGCGAATCTGACTTATAAATGCAAACCAGTGGGAATGCAAAGGTTGGGAAAACCAAGGAAGAGGTAGTCAGATAATATCTAGAAATCGGAACACCTCAAACTGTCTAACGCTATGAAAGAAATAAGAAGAAGAAGAAAAATAAGAAGAAAAATGGTGTATTTTGAAAAACTGTCTAAGTAGGTGATGGCCCAGGTAAACAAGTCGATCGTCGTTCAAATTATGTACCTTCTAGTAGCGTGGCGTCCATGTTACCGCTATTGCCGGCGGCAACAGTACTGAAAATAAGAGAGAATAATATTAATTACATCACAGAATAGATACTTTAGTTGTTGAAATTCGAACAGTATTAGTAGAGAAACTTGAAGAAAAGGGTAGCATTGCTTTCGAACTGCTGAGCACTTCTTGCACCATCTTGTGTTGCCGGTTCAGGTATCAGAAATGTTTTACTGCGTACCGTCATTGACCTCGTAGTTGTTGGCACTGTATAAACTGGGGTGGGGTGGGGGAGACATTCGTCCACCCAATGTGTTGCCGCTGTATAAGCCGGCAAAAGCCTCAGTTAGCAGCTCTGTGTTCGTTTTCGAAATTCACGTGTAGCAGATACTACGTACATATTTGTATTTTGTTCGGTTTAGTCATGTGTTTCTCTGTTTGACTTTATTATTTTTAATTCGATTACTTGTGTTCTGATCTATTCTGTGTAAGTATAATGAGAGTCAGATTCCGTTGAACCTGGACCCTCTTTTTCACCCAGCGAATGATAGAAAAGGCTCTAAAGAGGACACTTGGTACAAGAAAAATTTCAAATTAACTTTTAGGTTAAGTTTTTGACCTATCACAACCGGCAACAGGTGTTATGTATCCACGACACGCCAGAGGAATCTTTGAGGTTGAATGTAGTTCCCGCGTGTCAAAAACGCGATGTGTGATGTCAAGGGCTTTACTCAAAACCCTGAAGCTTTCAGGATGTGCTGAAAATGCCAGATATGAGACACAGAATGTTAAAGACAAACTGACATATCCAGTATTGGAACCAAACTGACACGGTATTGTGAGCAGTCATGCTTGTTGCCGCGGGGCGTTCATCATTTGACTTATTCCCTGTATTTTGCTTTCGTAATTAGTTTTGTAAAGCAAACGTAGTTTCCTATTTGCGTCGAAATTTTCCTTCGTTGCCATCAAGTCGGCCCACAATTTATTGGCACTTTTGAGTGCTCCTCTGTGAGTGATAGGATTCCGTTGCTATAGCAACGTTATAGCGTTCACTTTCACACTTTATTTGACAAGACTTGTATACCCGTTAAGGAAAGATACAGGATGACGTCATTAGCGCCATGGCATTTTTACGCTTCTTCTCCATTTACACAAACTGTTTAATATTTATTTTTAATTTGCTTGTTGTGTCGTATTCAGTTGATCATAATTTGTATATATTATTACAGTAAGTATAGGTCTGCTAAAACAGCGCGCTTAACCAAAGTTGAAACGGAACTGAAGTAAGTAGAAAGTTCAAACTTTGAGGAGCTAACTAAATTTTATCTTCTTGTTTTTGTTTTGGTTCTTCACCTTCAGTAAAAGTATTAGACTTCCAACCTGGCCCGTTCTTGGTGTCGATCCGCCGCATTTTCATCTTTTCCCATCCTTCTCACGCCTTTGACGCTTTTTAAATCTTAACAAATTTCCCTCAGACGCGTCACCCAAATCAACCATGAGGTAAGATGCAGACAAAGCTACCGCCTTTTAGCCGTGCATTATAACGGTCGTTTGTACTATCCCTAACAAGAGGAATGTTTCTTTCGCCCCCAATTAAGATCATTAAGATATTCCTCCACGATACTCCACGAATGTCTCTTAAAGAATAGGTGCGTCTTCTGCACACAATGTCGTTTACGTTTTCTTCTCTGCTATCCCTATGAGAGGACCACGTCCTACACACTGCCAGCGTAACGTGGAGCTCACAGGGGAAGGGATATTTCACCCGGTACTGTCTAAATGAATATTTGTAAAGAAAAGAATGAAAACACATCAATAGTCTTCGAACGCTCTAACAAACTTAGGTTTGAAAAATAAAAAAGCAGTCAGCGTTGAGACAATTGATAAACAAGTGAGATAAGCAAGTGGAAACAATGTCTGTCTAGAATGATAGACTGACAGACCTCAGACTTAAAGAAGCGGAGGTTTCTGAGGAGACTGTTGCATTGGTACAGTACACCGGGCGATGGAGTCGCCACGTCCCTACGCCAAGTAGATCAATTGGGCTATAGAAACATTGTAACATTTGAGTACAGGCCTTGCGTGTTAACTGAAACAGGAAGCTTAACAAACAATTTTGAAACGTTAGGACAGTTGGGGTAGTTAGCAATAAATGATGAATGAAGCATTTATATTATACAAAAAAGATAATTATGTTGCTGAGAATACTTTCAATGTCATGACACGAGATCAATGAGGCGACTACAGGAAGAAAAAAAATCGAGAAAATGGATATAGGTAATAGACAGATCTGGAAAAAAAGAGTGTAAAAATTTTAGAAAAAACTAATAAACTTTGGGTAATAAAGACTAGCAAAGAACGGAAAATAGAGAAAGTGAATTTAACCTAAATAATAGTACAGTATTATTACTGGTACAGAACATAGAACAATTTAGTTTGGCAGTCTGGTTGGTTAGTCTGCTTTAATCATTCGGCGTATGTCCTTTAAAGTTTGAATTTGAGCAGATGTACCATGTCAGTAAAGGTTTGTGGGTTTTCGTCCATGCATACTTTTACTCTTCTATGTGTAGCGCATTCAATTTTTCTCTTCTCCGTGTTGTTCACTGTTGGTTCAAACGGAAGATACCGATCATTTGATTCATTATACGTAACGCGATGATAATCTTTAACATGATGATGATGATGGCGACGACGACAATGATGATGATTGATGATGCTGAGTCTGACAACAGCTGAGCGGCAGCGGCTCATCGCGCAAGTCATCAGGGTTCCATCTTTCCCACGTTGATCCCAGGAGCAGCAAGGAAGTCCTATATATCGAACTTACCGAACGGAGTTACCGAGGTGTAACCAAAGTGTACTGCAAGAACCTGTTCCTGATCATACTTGTTAACTGGATAGTGCAAGAATACAAATTCGAAAGACATTGTCTGTCTGTCACCAAGACTGGACCTAATTGATTATTTTTATTCAACACAGTTACGATACATACCACGTCGTTAACAAACGTGGCGAATTTATAAAATATTTCATACAATTTTTTTTGTTCTGTGTGTCTTTCTATCTCTGCCTGCCTGTCTGTCTGTCTCTGTCTCTGTTTCTGTCTGTCTGTCTGTCTGTCTCTCTCTCTCTCTCTCTCTCTCTCTCTCTCTCTCTCTCTCTCTCTCTCTCTCTCTCTCTCTCTCTCTCTCTCTCTCTCTCTCTCTGTTTCTCTTCCTCCCCTCTCTCGCTCTCGCTCTCTCTCTCTCTCTCTCTCTGCTCTGTTCTGCTTTTGTGTAAACGTGATATTATTTTGCCTTTTCTCCTTGTCTCCACTGACTGCTTTGTTTCGTCATAACGCTAATGCGGGTTTCAGAGCCTAAAGGGTGTGTAAATTAATGTAGTAATGTTGTATGTAAAGCCTCGGGATTAGTCAACACAGCGTTTGTGTTTTTTAATTATATTAAAAAAAAATACCTGTAAATACGGAAAATGTCTGGTAAACGAATGAGGTACCAAGGTTCATAACGTATAATATACTTACAATGTATGATGCGTGTATAAACAAATATAAAAATAAAAAACGATAATAATTAGCAAAAACAAGAGTATAGAGATCCTGTGGGTAACGAGAAGATAAATTATCGAAAAATTGAAAAATTCAAATGGAATAATGGATGGCTGGATAACGAAATTATTTAAGTAACATAAAAAGTAACAAGTAAATAAATAACAAAAAATAATATAAAATATAATAATACAAAAAAACACAAAAGTCGAATACTATAAAAAAATAATTTTATGAGGAAATAAATGCTAAAAGGAACAACAACTGAAATATTGCAAATATTATTATAAATATAATTAAATCAGTACCGTCTCGGAAGAGAAATTTTGTAATTTTGTGTTCCGAGTCGTTAATGATTTAATTATATTTAGTTAATCAACGGACACGTCATGGACAACGAAATCCAAGAATATTATTATAAATTAATATTATTGTAAATATTGTTTTCATAAGAAAATATACTTGAGAATCATTGACAGGCGCCATAAATTTGCGAAGCGAACCAGATGCAAATGAAACAACAATTCTTATAAAAAAAATAAAAAAAATAAAAAAAACAGTTTTCGACAAAATTAATCCGTTAAGTCATTGTGTCCATATCGATTATTATGAGATAGTATTAATTACCATACAGTTTAATATCTCTTTGTTGGTTTGTTTGTGTACTGTGCAAAAAACAGTATTCAACAATATTGTTATAACAATAGTGACGTTTTCAATCATATGTGAATTGTTTTACTGTAATCCAAGTATAACATACATACTGTAATCCAGTATAACATACATACTGTAATCCAGTATATAACATATATACTGTAATCCAGTATAACATACATACTGTAATCCAGTATAACATACATACTGTAATCCAGTATAACATACCCACTGTAATCCAGTATAACATACCCACTGTAATCCAGTATAACATACTTACCGTAATCCAGTATAACATACATACTGTAATCCAGTATAACATACACAGAAATACACACTGTAATCCAGTATAACATACATACTGTAATACAGTATAACATACACACTGCAATCCAGTATAACATACATACTGTAATCCAGTATAACACACTTTGCAGCACGAAACGTTTTTTTTACAGCAAGAAAATTACTGTGTATAAATATGTCACTTGATACAATGCGTAGTGATTATGTATAAGCAGTTTATGTGTTTATGATAAAAAGTATTTTCATTCATCGTTTATAACGGTATACTCCTCTTAATTCACAAATTCTTTGCTAACAACCAGTTTCAGATAGATGATTCTGATTATTGGATAACAAACGTTTTTGGATAATTCAAATTCTATAATTAGACTTGATTAGATTCCTTAAGTTTAATTAAGAGAGTTGTGTTAGTGGGTATAACCACAAACAGAATTATCACTGTTGCACACCACTATAGAAACATTATTCCGGTTAGCGCTTTCAAGCTTCTCAGCTCATCGTCAGATCGGAAAAATGATCTGAACATTTTTCCGATCTGACGATGAGCTGAGGAGCTTGAAAGCGCTAATCGGAATAAGTTTTCTACAGTGGTGTGCAACAGTGATAATTCTGTTTGAGATTCCTTAAGATTTCATATTAAATAGACTATTTTCTCTACGTAGGACAATCTACCTATTTTTTAATTATAATTTAAAATTATTGAAATATCGTTTTTAAATTGCAAAACAATAAAAGTTAAATGTAAAAATTTGTCTGTATGAGATATACATCTGAATAAGGAGAATAGTTTTCTACTAATCTTATTTTACTATTCACTGGGCTATTAGGCCGTGGTCTAATGCTGCCGGATAAAACAGACGTATCGGCCCCACGATTGGAGATCATCTTCAGTGTCACGTCAATGCAAAAGGTACCACAGTTCTGTGAAAACTGGTGAAGAGCGCACCAGTTGTTTTTATCATGTCGTTACACTGACGATGGCCTCCAATGGTGGGGACGGAACGTCTGTTTTGTGCGGCAGCATTACACCACGGCCTAATAGACCGGTGAATTGTCAAACTAATATTGACAGAGTTGACACCGGCCGTGAAAGCCTACGATATCAAAGAGAATGTTCTTCTATGAACAGGCATTTTCTACAGGGGTCCTCCAATATCACGTTTACACTAAAGCAGAGGAGAGGAGAGGAGAGGGAGAGAGAGAGAGAGAGAGAGAGAGAGAGAGAGAGAGAGAGACAGACAGACAGAGAGACAGGCAGGCAGGCAGGCAGACACACAGACAGACAGACATAGAGAGAGAGAGAGAGAGAGAGACAGACAGACAGGCAGGCAGAGATAGAGAGACACACAGAACAAAAAAAATATTTTATGAAATATTTTATAAATTCGCCACGTATGTTAACGACGTGGTATGTATCGTAACTGTGTTGAATAAAGACAATCAATTAGGTCCAGTTTTGGAGGCAGACAGACAATGACTTTCGAATTTGTATACTTGCACTATCCAGTTAATAAGTATGATCAGGAACAGGTTCTTGCAGTACACTTTGGTTACACCTCGGTAAATCCGTTCGGTAAGTTCGATATTTATAGGACTTCGTTGCTGCTCCTGGGATCAACGTGGGAAAGATGGAACCCTGATGACTTGGGCGATGAGCCGCGGCCGCTCAGCTGTTGTCAGACTCAGCATCACCAATCATCATCATTGTCGTCGTCGCCATCATCATCATCATGATAATGATCATCATCGCGTTACGTATAATGAATCGAATGATCGGTACCTTCCGTTCTAACCAACAGTGAACAGCACGGAGAAGAGACAAATAGAATGCGCTACTCATAGAAGAGTGAAAGTCTGCAGGAACGAAAACCCAGAAACCTTTACTGACATAATACATCTGCTCAAATTCCAAAATTTGAAGGACATACGCGTAATGATTATACCAGAGTAACCAACCAGACTGCCAAACTAAACTGTTCTATGTTCTGTACCAGTAGGCCTAATCATACCGTACTATTATTTAAATTCACTTTCTCTCTTTTCTGTTCTTTGCTAGTCTCTATTTTACCCGAAGTTTATCAGTTTTTTCTAAATTTTTTACACTCGTTTTTATTCCAGATCTGTCTATTACCTTTTACAATTTTCTCGATTTTTTTCTTCCTGTAGTCGCCTTATTGATCTCGTGTCATGACATTGAAAGTATTCTCAGCAACATATTTATCAGAAAAGTAACTGACAAAAGAGGTAGAAAACAAATGCGAGTAATTGAAAAAACGCAGGGTGGAAATAAATGTATAAATGAAAATCACGCTACATTCAAGATTTCTCCTCAAACCCATAAAGGTACTCAACACGTAAGAATTAAGTAAATGAGTCATTTCGGGAAAAATTTCGTATGTTTGCAGATTAAACGTAATTTTGTTTCTGAAAGAAACGTAAACAATTAAACAAATACAAAAAGCAATAAATAAAATTTAAAAATGTCCTTGGAAACAAATTTCCTCAGCTGCACTTGCTTACTTTTACTACAAGCATTAAAGTCACATCGGAAAACGGAACTTTCTGCGCAAAATATAAACAACAGTGGCGGCTGGTGTCCACACGCTTTTACAGTGCTATAGGATATTAGAATGCATAAAATTAATTGAAAATAATCTGTGAATTTTCAATTATTTTTACTTTCCGCACCAATAGTTGTTTAGAGATAAAGAAATTTTAATGTAACTGGTATTGTCTCAGACTATATGGTTAAAAGGAGCGGTACAATATAAAATGTTTACCCCCGAAAATAGCTTTTTGGCGCTCTTCTTTCATTCAAACCCTCAATAATGTCATTAGCATGTCGCTATATCATATTTTTACATTAGAAATCTCAGTTTTGAACTTAACGGTTGATTGTTTAATTTTATTTGCAAAACAATTGTTTTCGTGTGTGTGTGTGTGTGTGTGTGTGTGTGTGTGTGTGTGTGTGTGTGTGTGTGTGTGTGTGTGTGTGTGTGTGTGTGTGTGTGTGTATTGCAACAGATCAAATTTTATTATACTAATAAGGATATAGTGAGTGTGTAAAAATCACAAACAAGTCTATTATGGAGGAGTTGAAAAATTATTTATTATCCACACAAATATTGTTTTTAAAGATGTATATTGTATTATAAATTGTCATGTATTGATAATAGAAATAATAGTTTGTATTGTTCGATAATACAAATCGATTTTACTTGGTTGCTGCAACGTCCTCCTCTCCTATCGTCTCTCTCGTCCTGGCGTCCTCTTCGTCTCGTCGTCCTCTTCTACAGCAGGCGGCTCCAGCAGCGATATTTCAATGAGTTTCGTTGTTATTATGTTTGACTGCTAACATTAATTAGTTTCTTCATAAATTGTTCATTCACAATGATTATAAATTTCACTCGTACAGTTTCTTATTAATTTATACTTTATATTTTCTTAATCTCAGGGTTAATATGGGTATTAATTAATGCGGTGCATTAAACGTACACCTTCCACGATATCTTGAAGTGTCTTTAACTTCCCTAAGCGGATATCTTAAACTAACACGAAACAGCACTACATTATATTATAATTTTTATCTAAATATTTTACCCACTCGGTTCTTAACGAAAAACTTCGTTAAGAATTACCAAGGTTTATTTTATATATGATATTTCTATGATCGTAAGAGAACAACTTTCTTCACCGGGCACAACTTCCACTTGCATATGCTAAAGTTGAACTGTGTCCATCCTAACTCTACAACGAATGAATCTTACTGAATTTAGCGTATTCTATTGGCTAAGCCGAAGTCACATGATTGATGGAACAAACAGATATACGAATTTCCTGAAAAACTTTGTATAATTTAGCAAAGGCCTGCATGGAAATTATCTACGAATTGTATTACCCTATCATTGATAAGAGTTACAATTGAGTTTTTCTTCACTTAAAAAAACCATATTTCTAAAATAGTTATGAACCTCAGAGTATACACAAATTGAAGCTATTTACCTAAATAATTCCTTGTCAAAGTTTCACGTCATTCGGTTTACTATCACTGAAGCTATGGCGATCACACATTGTCACACCCGCACACGCGCACAAATTCACACAAAAATACATGACAATATAGAACACCTTTTTATGAAGAGTTTGGTATACCCTACATGCTTATCCATTTCTAAATACAAATCTTACGGCTAAAAGACAAAATATTACATAAAACAAATTTAAACAAGAAAATTCTTGTCATCCATGTGCTCTGATACAAACAACATAGCTTATCATCCTGTGTTCCGTTGCAATATATATATACTACAACGATACATATCATATATAATTTATTTTGTGGAGCCCCTTTTTTCGTGGGGTGCAACAATTATACTACGTTACAATTTTGTGTGTTATATAACGATACTTTTTATGTATGCAGGTTGTATAGCAATACCAGGTGTAACTATAATAAGAGTAGTAGATTTATGAGCAGTTAAAATTTCATGTTTATTGTTTTAACAAGCATTATAAATAATAAACATTGTTATTAATCTCCGATCAAGATATCACTCATTATTAAGTGTTTATCTCTTAAGCTATACGGTGTTACACACATTTAAAACACTCTTACATCTAGACATGTTAATAATCTTAAATCTAGACATTTATTCAATGTGCTTTACTAAAACAAAATAAAATTTAAATGTAATTTAATTGAATATTCATTTACTCAGATCTGACCTCGGCTTGCTCAGTATATACCAATGTTTTTTAAACATTAAATTCAAAATTATATTATTTATTCTTAGACTGGCATTTGTTTCATATTAAAAATTTAAACTATTCTTTTCTACAAAATGCAAATATCAAATCATTTCAATTATTTTACTTTGATAAAAAAATATACTATCTCAAATTAAACTCTCTTTTTTTTCTATATTTCTATATATGCGATCGCTCATTCTTACGACTAAAACATTTACCTAAGACTCTATTACATTATTTCTAATTATAAACCTTTTTTGTTTTAATTCATTGTCTCGCTATATAGTCTTTATGAGATCTTTAAAAAAAATCATTTGTAAATGCATTATGCAAGTCACCTCGAGTTTTGATGACCTTACGACTTATTGACGGGGTCCAGCGTTGTCCAGAGTTGGGTTGGGTTTCCGTTACTCCTGGCTTGGCGTAGTCCTGGATATGTCCACAGTCAAGCGTCGTTCTCCAGTAGTGTGTGGTCCGTTCCAGAGAATTACTATCTGCTGCGAGGTGGATCTCGTACGGCTGTTAGGCGTTTCAAAAGCATCTCCTAACGTCTAGCATCTCGTGTCGCTCTTGTAGCTTCTCTATTGATACTCTTGCTGACTTAAACGGTCCCGGTACTCTACGTTTCCCGTAATATTGTAAACATAATTACTGAACGTCTTTATTCCTTCATAGATGAGACTTATAACAAAATAAACTGTTCTGCCGACGGACAGCGTGTCCGACTGCAACTGTGTTTTGAAAAGAAGAGAAGGGTTTCCAGTCGCACCCTTAATTTATACCCTCTCGAGATTCCGCACCTTTTGGTTCCGAAATTATCCTGCCGAGATCTGCAGATCACATGCTAGCCCCCACTCCCGAACCTTTCCATATATTTGCAGTTTTTTTGCAAATGGCAATGTTTTGTACGGAATCGAGATAGCACAAATCATAGCTAATTTGATTAAGCACTCACTGTATTAATTTGAGCGTCTTAGTGTAATTTGCATATTTTTGGCACATTTATTTCGCACTGACTTCGCGTAGTGTGTCATTTTCTTACTGTGGATAACTATAAAATTTACACACACTTTGGTTCCTTTTGTTTGTTTATACACTAATTAGTTTTCACAAAGTGAATTGAAATATTTATTTTAGTAATTACTTGGGAATGGTAGCTGAGATTCCTGTCTATACATGCATCACTAACACACACAAGAGAACGCGTAACACACATACAATCGAGCAGGTGTTCTTTGCCTGTTGGAACAGGTTAATTTCTCCCCTAGTATAACAATGAAACGTTTTTACAATCCCAGACCTGTCCATTTACCCCAAACTTATAATAATTTTACAAGTTTTATATTTATTTAAAACAATGCTCAATACAGCATATGGCTGTATCGTTGCAATATATATATTTATTTATTTATTTTTGTATTTAATAGATGAAAAGAAAAATCGTAAAATTATTGGTCTCATTACTTTTATTAATGTTTCTCATTACTTTTATTTATTAATTTGAGGGTTGCCGTACAAACTGTAACACGCAACAAAGTAAACTTAACAGTTTTATGATTTTAATGGTACTTATAAATAAATAGGCCTACTCATAAATACCCTGTACTAGACCATAAGTCAAAAATATAATCCATGTATTTAGAACAACGCACTCGTATAATAATACTTATATTTCGATAAGTAAGGATACAAAAAATAAATAAAAAGTAATACTTAATGATCGAATTCTAGAACATTGAGCCCTTTGAATTATTTGAGAAATGAAATTGGCTAAGATAAGAATTATGATATTGATGTTAAGGTAGGTAAGTTCCAGACGATCTGTGGGACAATCAACTGTATTTTTAGAAACAAGGTATGTCAAGATACAAAATTAAATTTATACAAATTTATGGCAGTCCCTATACTGTCCTACGGGTGTGAATTATGGACAACAACTAAGAAACAGGACAGTAACATACATGCCACTGTAATGGCGTTCTTAAGAGGAGTTGAAAGGTGTTCTAAACTTGACCGTGTAAAGAATGAGGCCACAAGAAAAGAGTTACAACTTTTTAACTTGAATTAAAAATTATAAGATTACAAACAATGGTAAAATGAAAACTTAGGAATAATGCCAGCTTACAGAGTGGTCAAACAAGTCTGGAAACCTATAGGACAGTGTGTGTGTGTGTGTGTGTGTGTGTGTGTGTGTGTGTGTGTGTGTGTGTGTGTGTGTGTGTGTGTGTGTGTGTGTGTGTGTGTGTGTGTGTGTGTGTGTGTGTGTGTGTGTGTAGACCTAGGAACAGATGTCTTTGAAGGCAGAAGAGGCAGCACATTGTCTTTGCCGTGTCGTGCAGATGATGATATTTTGATAAGTCTATAATGAATATTTTACTGCTATTACTAAAAATTATATAACCTTTGTTTAATAATTTTACAGACTTTTAAAGCTAAAATTATATTAATTTAACACCTGCAAATTAATCAACTGGTCTAAATTGTAAGGTAATAAAAGTTTAGTGATTTATGTTTTAAACAAACTTATACAAACTTTGACTACAGTCTGTGATTTAAAAAATATTAATATTATTATCAAATAATTACAAAATTATAAAGGGAACAAAAATCCAGATTTTATGTTTTTTTAAATTTTGGTTGTGTTGCCGTAAATAAAAACTAATGTATTTGTAGCTAAACATTCGATTAGAGTAAAGATGATTAAATTTTGCGGCAAATTTCACGTTTGAATAGCTGGGATATTATACATCATAAGAAAATGACATTGACTGGAAGAATTAATTTACAAAATTTAGAAGCATCTGTAAAACTGTGAATGGAAACCTAAAAAATAATGTAAGTAAGGATAAAGTTTTTAAAAATAACTCCGTATCTATTTCTATATGTCTGTAGGCAACTAAAATGGGGCCAATAGATGAAAAGAAGAAAATAAAATTCAAGGTGTTGAATGAAATTTTAACAAGTACACAAAAATATTCCCTTCTAAATCGGAAAATAGAAATCATTAGGAGAGATTATAATAAAGGTATTCAATGTTTGCAGGATTAGGGATAATGGAGTGAATACTGGGACAGTAGGCCAAATAACAGATTACCAGCACAGCTTTGAGAAATACCCCATTGGCGAGAGAGATGTTGGTAATTCGAGAAGAAGATGAGTTTCGGAACAGGCCAATTACAAACTAACCTATGGAGCTATAATTTGAATCTACTATAATCGACCCACTGTGGTAACAAGATAATATTACTGAATGTACACAATGCCATGCGGGAAGTATTTCTAGTGCAGCAGCTTCACCACAAACAAGTACTATCAAAGCATATACTGTACAAAGAAAAGATTGTTTTGCAATAGTGCATCATACCGTAAAGAAATTTATTCACTAATTCATTATGTATGAACCGTTTTGATCTACACATACTTCACGACTAGATTGAAGTTCCTTGGCGAGGACATTGAGGTGTATTTTCAACCTGTTTCTTTATAACTGGCGCTACATCGTCTTATTTCTTTTCTTGAGACATTTGTAGATATCTTACTGTTGGCACGCGTTCACGTGGGATATCAAAACTTTAAATGCAATAGACCTTAAATTAAAACACTATTAATTGAATTTCAGAATTTATCGGTTAATTACTCTAACTAGTTAAGATTCATTGAACTGCAGTGCATTATGAAACAATACCGTAGTTGCAACTAAAGGATCAGATACTTATTTATCTATTAAATTTTGCATTACCACCTACCACTATAACTTGTACGAGAACATATTTTCCTCTTTGTGTTGAAATTTTCCTCAGTTTTCATTGACTCAGTGCATATTTCTGTTACAATTGACTGCCGCCTTTGACTACTTCACTGTGAATAATCAGATTCCGTTGCTATAGCAACGTCACACCTTCCGTTCGCTTTCACACGTTATTTCATCTGGCACATACAAATATCACTGAAGGAATTCGAAGGTCACGCGAAACACAAAACATACGTGCGAAATGTGCACTGTGCTACTCGGGCGGCTCCATCAAAGAGGCGGCAGTAGGCTCCAAATTCATACCAGCAGCTATTACAAAGTACAATTGTACACAGTCGTAATATCAACAAGGTGTAGGTCGCAATGTTCCACGGTACATAGAACATACAGTAGGGATCACGACAGGATGCGCAGTAACTTGTGACGTCATTTGTACCGTCGCTGGCTAGTGTAGGATTTGATTAGTTTGTACGTGATGCTAGACAACGTTGTTAT
Organism: Magicicada septendecula; assembly: GCA_034769895.1. Taxonomy (NCBI): domain Eukaryota; kingdom Metazoa; phylum Arthropoda; class Insecta; order Hemiptera; family Cicadidae; genus Magicicada; species Magicicada septendecula. The sequence continues at coordinate 306,196,354 of CM068373.1, read as the reverse complement.
TGTTGTTAACAATTCTCATTGTTATGTGTTTGTGACAAGGACTTGTTTGTGTTTGTGTTTTGTGTTCTCGGTCCTACTGATATTTACGTTAAGATCATGCGCAGTGCAGTTGCGAGCTGCACAAGTTACAGTGACAAAAGAAAATACAAAAAGGAATTTCTTGCATGCATGCCCTAAAGATAACGCATCAAAAAGAAAATGTAAAAATTGGTCATTTGAAGACACAATGTTACAAAAGTTGTTGCAAATCGTTGTATTTCTAAAAATGCTCCGTTGTACGTAAGTGAAATACTGAAGTTACAATAAAAAGACGACGACCGTTTTCAATTCCGCCAAGGTTTTAAGACGTTAGTATACATTTAATGAAAGGCCGATCCGTTATTATTATGACAATTTCAAAGAAGTCAATGTGATGTGTTTTGACCAAATAAAAAATTAAATTTGATATTTGTTCAATACACGTATAGGGGACCGCATGGCCACGTTCAGATCATGATCATCCGGAGCTTATGGGGGTAATGTAAACAGCCTATTTGTTTTCAAACTGTAACAACATAGTTATTTTTCGAAGTAGTTAGTCACTGTATCGGCAAAGTTTCGATTTCTAGCATTTGTTTGCAACATGGGTGGCCTAAACAGAGAACGTTTCTCTAACCGTAGTGTAACACATGAAACATTACCATAAAAACGCCTGCTCTAACGGTCGTGCTATTTGAGGCTTGTGACATCAAAATGCGAGCCTTTTAAAGTTGACGGTACCATTTTTTATATAAAGGATATCTGCTTGTCAAAGAAAAGAAATTTGCCGAAATAAAGATATTTTTAGTATACCTAATTAGCCGCCAAAAAGCACAAATTAGAAATTTGCTTACAAAATTTCTAAAAACCATCTTTTAATAACTCGAACCAAAGAAACACGTAAAAAACATTGGCTGAATTGCTCTTAAAACTGTCCTGAATGCCATTTCTTATGGTTTCCCCGGTAGGTAATGACAATAAATGGTGGTTTTCAGTTCCTTAACTCAAGATTTTTACACCTCCTAAGCAACAAACTAATTTACAAATATAATGAACAAAACGTTATTTTTAATAAAATTTACGATATGTGCTTTTCTGAGCAAGTCATTGGAAAATCGACTTTGTTGGTATTCCAAACAGGATTTATGACTATGATTCGTAATTTAGAAGACTTGTTCGTAAATTTACAGTCTGAAGGATACAATTAAGTTTAACCGTTTAGATGTAAGCAAGATGTTTTGGAATCTTATTTTTCATAGATAACGGGTCTTGGCCGGTTTTATGATCATCTTCTCCCATCTACTATGTCATACAGAGTAAAAACTCTTCTTCTTAGTAGTTGCGCTCCTGAAGTTGTGACAATCTGAAACTGATACAGTGTAAACTGTAACATGTTAAGTGTTATGTGTTTGACTCTGCTAATTGTGCGTTGCCAAATAACGAAACAACCCTACAGCATTGCGCTCCCACAATGGCAATGAGGCTGGAGACGCGGAATTTGATTTTATGATCGATGATTTACTCAGTCACTTGTTCTCACAAATAAAAGAACAAAATATATAAACTTGATATTAATAGAGATTTAATTAAATTGTTGGTCGGATATGTCGCGTATCGTGTTCTTACAAAAACAAAACATAATAACAACATTCAACTATAGTGAAAAAACTTGTCACGTTGATTTAAAAACCAGTGACTGGCTTTCAAACTTATGAGGGGCGCTATGATAAACTCATCTCCAAAATGGTTTTAAATTATTCCAAAAATTGAAGAAGAATTTGAGAAATTTACGGAGACGGCTTTAGTAAGTGTGTTAATGTTATAAAGGGACTTTTAAATATTTTAAAATCTAAATTTAACCTCACTGATGAATTCGCCATAACTTATTATGTGCAGACACATACATTTATTAGAATGAAATAACTAAATAAGAAGAGATCCTTAAAAAGGACAGTTTCCAGAAATGACTTTAACGGAGAAAAGTGTAAGAAATTGTGGTATCTCCAGTCATGAATGATACAGCAAACAAAAAATGTATACACTACAGTATATTATTAGTTAAGGTGAGTAATTTCCTTTTATTATAAACATTTATATTTAAAGTATATAAATATTAAATGCGTATTTAAATGACAGCCTAATATTCTATTGTGACGGTTTGTCAATTCATAGGTTACTTACTGTATTAAGTAAATACTTTCACCAAACCTGGAATTATTTTATTACATAACTCCAATGTTAAGTTTTATAATATAAATATGTAGCTGACATTTTGTATAAATAGTAAACGTTATTTAATCGAGCAGGAGCAATATTTTTTGTTTGATTTAATGAGATTTTTTACGAAATATATTGATGTTTATATAATGAAATTCGCTGTTAAATTCAATCATATTCAAAAAAAAGATGGCTTGATCATTTAAACTATGAAACTGTGATAATTTCTTATCATATCCACATATTCATTGCATCGTATCTATCATAAATGGGGCACATCGTAGAATACGAAAAACGCACAAAACACATCTACATACAGCTCGGGTTGGCTGTATAGGTACACGTTACGTCACTATTCCGTAGCGGTCTGCACGTGATCTCTACCCTATACCGTATTCTTTGTACCTTGATTAACACTACCACACGGCGCTTAGAACTACAAACCATTGACATTTTAATGTTACTTTAAAAATATTTGTCTAATATTGAAAGGTGTTGAGAGCTCCGAATCAAACGAAACTTGTACAGGTTTTCTCTCTATATCATATAATTCATAAGTCTGACATGTTAACTTCATTACAGACTACCTAAATTTAATTTAGGGGCAACGAAATCTATGAAATTCCGAATGTAACTAACTAAGCATGTAGTGGGCTTCTCCTTCAAGAGCTTTCTTTTAGACAATCTCCTCCCCCCCCCCTGTTCACGGTTAAGATGAAACGCGTTAAAGTTTCAACATCAAACTATTTACTCATTTCAGGACGAAACAGTTTCAGACTCAATCGATCAGACAAAACATTGAGAGGTTTGTGAAATGTTTAATGTTACGAAATAAAATGCCAGTTACCACAAAAAGTGTTGCTCTCAATAATAAAAGTCACGAGTCTTTTGTTTGTGGAGAAAACGAACACGACCAGAACTAATACGAACACGAAGAGAGTCGAGTCGAACAGACCCAGACTTGGACGGTGTAAAAAATAATATCAGTGATCCTAAAGATTCATTTGGCTCTGTTACTAAGAGTGGCTTGTCTCACCTATCTGGAACAATTCTGTATCACTGCAAGCTCTACCGTAAATCCTCTGTAACAAAGAAAACAAAACGTAATTATCCGTAAACATAATATATCTGCTAAAGGAGGCGACGGGTGGGAAATCTGAAAACAGCTGCTGAGGAATTTATGTAGGTATGAAGATGATGATATGAAGAATATGTAATGCGAAAGACGGAGGTAACCATCAAAAAAGGAATTGTAGGATGATATTCCGGAAGACGTAATGATCATGAGGCTGGAGATATTCCCCATGCGGAAAAGATGGTGGAAAGGTGGGGTTAGTCAAAAAGAGCGACGAACAGATTTGGATAGGGCACAGTAGGTCAAGGCTCACTCTTTCTTTCTCCCTTGTACTCGCAGACACAGAATTAGCGAACACAGATTTTATAATATATAATACATTATGTGCGTGCGTGTGCGTGTGTGTGTGTGTGTGTGTGTGTGTGTGTGTGTGTGTGTGTGTGTGTGTGTGTGTGTGTGTGTAATTAGTATTCCTGAGTACAAGTATTCGCCAAGCCGAATTATGTCTTTAAAATAGCAAAAAAAACCCTGAAAGTCGTTGACTCGTTAAGATATATCTATTTATTATTAGCAGAGACTGAATGTATGTAATGTAGTTTCTTAACAATTAAATTAGTAAGCCGTGAGAGACATTATGTATACATAATTTCCCTTCAAAAACTTTTAGTACATAAAAGCATTGTATAAAGGAGGACCTAAGAAAGAATAAGGAAGGTCACCTTGTAAGAATGAATAATTGTAGATTACCAAAAGTAATATAGAGTGTATTGAAAGTTACAATAATTTTTAATATTACCGAATGATGAAAGTGGAGAAGTAAAAGGCCATAGCAGGCCTGGAAATAACTGGAACGCGATGTAGTAGAAAAAGTTAAGAGAAGAAACTTGATTGGTGGGAGATGAGTTGAACCTTTGTATACGGTTTGATCGGGACAATAAGATTCACTGCGCCACGTTGATCGCCATAGTGACGTTTATGAAGATCTGTAAATGTCCCATGACACATTAGTGTTTGTAAATGTTTACAAATAGTGTGTAAATATTTGTAAATTTCTAAAACAGTAAACTCTGTACACCGCGCTGTAGTTTTTAAATAAAGATTGAGTGAGTAAACTTTTATACAACACAAGAAAATTACCTCTGTAGATAAGCTGTGAAGTTTGTTGCGTAATATGATACATTAATATTGATAAAGTAAAGCTGGACAGTGATGGCGATACATCAGTGTGGAATCATTAATCTTGAATCTGATAGTGCGGTGGAAGCTTAAATCTCAACGCAACTACAGTGTGTGACAAAGAGTGCCTCCATTTATCTCCTTGACAGCGGTTTGCAACGGTTCGCAGCTTCTTATTAACAACAGGTGAGGGAGTAAGTGACCACACTTCACATAACTCACTGGCATGCTTTCTCTTAGAGTCTTCAAATATGATTACATAATAGACAATGTCTTCTTCTTCTTCTTCTTCTTCTTCTTCTTCTTCTTCTTCTTCTTCTTCTTCTTCTTCTTCTTCTTCTTCGGCGCCTGCTGCTAGTTCTGTTTCTTCTTCTTCTTCTTCTTCTTCTTCTTCTTCTTCTTCTTCTTCTTCTTCTTCTTCGGCGCCTGCTGCTAGTTCTGTTTCTTCATTTTAATAATACTCACACGAGCCCTATCGTTCCCCAATTTCGAGGTTTTGTCTGATTCATTAATTATGTAATATTTTGCAGGAGTGCAAGCTAGCTATCCATTCAGCTTTCACACTGGAAAGGCTGTAGTTTACTGTAGAGATTTTCTCCTTTAATCCAGTTAATTAAACGCCCTGCGACCTGACTTACGGAGTCTTCCGCCAATTATGTAAAGCGCATCCATTGTACCTGAGGTAACACACGGTTAATGTTTTCTTTGAGGTGGAACTAAAATTTGATGGCAGCGCTTATAGATTTAGGAAGCATTCTCAAGGTTTTGTCGCTGAAGTCTTTGGTAACGTACACATAACGTAATGTTTTCTTTGACGTGGAACTAAAACTTGATGGCAGCGATTACGGATTTAGGGAGAATTCTCAAGGTTTTGTAGCTGAAGTCTTTGGCAACGTACACAATCATCGTTGCCAACCTTCCACCGATTAATATTAGTTCTAGCCCCCTTCCTCCGGATGACAGTTCACACAGAGACACTTTATCAATAGTGCTTTCAACTTTTGAGAAAATGCATCCATGGCAAATTCATGAAAATTTAACTATAGCAAAGTGATTCTGGAAGTTGTTGGAAAAGTAATTTTTTTTGCGAACATTATACGTTAAACAGGTTAACAATATTTTTCGATTTACCAAATGTAAAACAGAATTTGCGAAACCGGTTGTGCCATGGCCTCTGTTGCATTATTTGTAAAAGGTTCAATGGACACAGTAGCATGCAATTTATTCCATAAATGGCGGCAGGTAAGAGCCTCAGCAAAATACAGTGCAAACCCATCAGTTGGCTAAGTGTCGCTATAAGGAAGGTCCAAAAATTAACTAACGCTTAACATTCCGCTTAAAGCTTGCATACAACTGGTGTCATCATGGTCATTACAAGTGTCCCACAATCTCCACTGCCAGTCTGAATACATTCAGAATAGCTCAAACTATACTGGTATTGCTGGGAGAACATTTAGTCATTTGCAGAATAATATTAGACTTATTATCGAAGACGAATTGACATGGATGAATTTATTTAGGTAAAAAATCATTGTGAGGGTAAAAAAATCCCTGGAGAAAGGAGCTGCCTCTCGTGTGTACTAATTTTGTTAGTTTTCATTGATTAAGATAAGAAAACATAAACTAAGACAGGTAAGAAGCTGTGCCTAGTCGATCGCTGTAGAGAAGTAAAGGTGTAGAAGCTGTGCTAAGTTTCATGCAACAAACCGTTAAGCCACTAGCAGTGTTTCTGGCAAACCTCCACGTCGAAACAGTCAGTAAAGAAGCTTTACCTCAGATTTAGCCGAAACGTCTGGCTTTAACACCCGGAAAACCGACTACAACTTCCCTAGTGTGTGTTAAAATAGATACACCTTTCTTACACGTAGAAGAAGTTACTTTTTACGCCTTCCACATATATAAATAAGTGCCTCGTTGGTAGAAAATAAGAGGAAATCAGAAGAAATGTTGAACGTAAGAATAAGAGTCTGGAGGCAAGAATCTTTTGCGCAAAAAGTTAAATCACCGTTAAAGGCAAAGAATAGTTCAGTGATCCTCTGGCATCATTTAGCAAAACGAGCTAAAACATTTGCAAACCTTGGGTTATCTTTTTAACAACAAAAATTTAAAGATATAAATTAACACTGTTGAAATGGTTTACGTTATAAAGCAAAGGTTATGTAACATTTTATGTAAGAGTTTATGTAAAAGAAACAAAGATTTCTTTTATTATGACTGTTATAAATTTTGGTACTCGATTGGCTTAAAAATTTTTCAAATTTAAGAATTTTTCTCACAGACCAAAATTAAAAATTCAATATTAACTGTTGTTTTTATTCACATGGATTTAAGAACTGATATTTTTATATATAAAGAAACTGTTTTCAAATTAATTTCTGTTTTTTGACGAGTCCTAAAATCGCAGTTTTCTGATGACAATAGTATTTATTAAACACAACTGAACAACCTAATGTCTGGTTACGCTGACTAAACTAAATATGGTGCGACAACTACAATTCCCATAGTATAAAATTGTGTTCTTTAATAAAGCAATAACAACAGTGTGATCTGTTCTGTTTACACTGAATTCATTTTGAAGCTTATTCAAGCCCGTTCAGGTAGACGATGTGAAATCAAAAAACACCTCGCGCAATAACATGGTAGACCTCTTAAGCTTTCATTTTTGACACTTGTTTGACCACAGTTGGGGACATTGCTTTAGTAGAAGTTGTAACCTTAGTACAAGTTGCAAGGCGTAGACCATGGAATTAATGCTTTCAAAATGTAGTGCTACAGAATGATGTTGAGGATCAGGTGGGCAAAGTGGATAAGGAATTAAGAGATTTTAGAAATATCTGAAGGAAAAAGAAGTTTATGAAGTCTTATCAAGAGAGCAGCGATAATTTAAGGTTCATTAATGTTTTTGTTATATACTTAGTTCAACAAAAACAATCTTTATATTTCCAATTGGCTCTTATTGTTAACAAGTTTGTCACACATTTATTGTGCAATCGTTGAAATCTTATACAGGCTATACTAAATATAAACGTACAGTATACAAAAAAATGGATCCTTAATACTTCAAAATTAACTCCAACTAAAATAATCCTCTTTAACTTTAATTAGCATCTATGATTACAACTAAGATATAGTATTAACAATTATTATTAATAATATAAAATAAATATCCTAACATTTTGCAGTTATGACAATTTTTAAAATAAAATCACAACACTTTCACATTCAACTAAGTCTGATATGATCGTTGCAATTTGAATGAAATTATTATGAGTGTTTTAAAAAAATTTTAGTAATAAACAAATCATGAATACTTTTACATTACAATTAAATCTAACTTTACTCTTTACAAATAAAGTACAAACAAAAATTAAACTTTTTCTGTTAATAATAGTACCTCGTGTAGTTAAAATATTTATTAACGATATGCAGGATGATAGAAGTACTCAATTTGACCTTCTGTTCATTAGCCAAGACTTCAAATATTTATTAACGATATGCAGGATGATAGAAGTACTCAATTGACTTTCTATTCATTAGCAAAGACTTAAAATATTTATTAACGATATGCAGGATGATAGAAGTACTTAATTACTTGATTAAGTAATCAAGTTAACATTTTTATTGCATGTGAACAATTTTTATTTGATTTGTTGTAAGAGACTGTCTTGTTATAGGCCATTCAACTAAAGAAGATCGCTGACTTTCAAAAGCCTGCCATTTCCACAAATGTAGAGCCAAAAATTAAATGAACACATAGTTATAATCGTCAATCGCTTTTCTTTAAGTGGTTTATATTTCATAATTTTACAGCTAAGTGTTTTTTCACGGTAAAGCAATATTTAGAAAAAGTCACGGTTTTTTCATTGTTTTACCGTAACTGCCAAATTTATGAATTTATTTCTTAGTAAGTAATGCCATGAAAAAATTTTCTTGTTCAAGGATTGTTGACCCACTCATTCTACACAACATGTAAACATTTCAAGTTCATATTTTTCTTTTTTTACTAGTTATTAATTTTTTTCTAAGATCATGTTTTCTCGTAATCTAGAAACGTTTAACAATCAAGTGTTATATCGTTTTGAAGCTTACAATCTCAGCAGGTTGGTTAAATTATTGAAATTAGTTTATGATGCTTTGCTGAATTTTAACTGTGAAATAAGCTTAGAGGGAAGGTCAAGCGACGCGTACAGTAACAGGCGTGGCGTAGTAGACCACAGCGCAGCAGGTCGGCCTCGTAGCGCCAGTTAGGTGTGCTGAATGCAGGGGCCTTCCGTAAGTAAGGAATACGTTTGTAATCTGTTTGCGGTAAGCCTATATTAACCTAACAAACGAGGCTTTTCAGCCTCCCTGTCGGAGATATGAATAAACTGCCGACATTTTTTTATGATGCGCTTTAAATATTTTTCCAACTTTAATTACCCGTGAAGTGCATTATGAATTATTAAAGAAAGTAGTGATTAACCAGATGTCTGTTCCTATGTTCTGGTGTCTGAATTATGTGTCCCAAAACATTGAAGTGACCAGAATTTATTTATTTTAAGACCTACGGCTACATAAACGTTTATATTTTTGTTAATGTCCTCAATAATATTTTAAATTATTGTTACGACTTTTTAACATTTTATATTTTACAACAATTAAAATTTCAACTTATTTTATGCGTTATAAAACAATTCAGGCAAAATAAAATTTCTTAAACATTAGAAAAATTGTACTACAATATTAATTACATAATTATATAGGCTACATACCACAACACAATGAAGGGTACTTAAGGTGATAGTGGCAAAGGTGCGATCCCCTCCAGAATTGAGTCATCGCCAATGTCCATGTCATCCTCTTATGACTCTGAGGAAGTATTTCCCGTTATGTTTATGACGAACCGCTCTACTACTTCGTCAAGGATTCCCTCTGCTTCCCAGGCTTCCTTGGTCAGCTTCTCCACGTGTCGGACGACGTCTGCCCACTCCTTTTCGCCGATTAGCCCAAACCCTTCATTTATCAAACTCTCCACTTCCGTCAAAGTAAACTTTTTGTTGTTCCTTGCCACGTGTCCTTTTAACTGTGCCCATATCATTTCAATACAATTGAAATGGCAATGATAAGGAGGCAGTCGAATTATTTCGTGGCCATGACTTTTTGCCAGCTCGTCAATTTTGTAAATTGGAAATCTTGGCTTATGAGCCAAAACCATGTCTAATAACTCGCCTTTTTTGAGTTCTGGCCCTGCTTGCACTCCGTGTCTCTCCAACCACTCAATCATCGCAGATTTTTTTGACGAAATTGTAGGCGCTTTGTCTATTTGCACTGTGTGGTATGGAGCATTGTCCATAACTATTACTGAGTTTGGGTCAATGTTCGGCAATAGTTTCTCTTCAAACCACTTATAAAATCTGTTATGGTCCATTTCTTCATGGTAGTCTCCTGTCTTCTTAGACCGGAACATAAGTAAAGCATTGGGAACAAAACCTTTTGATGTGCCGGCATGCAGAACAATGAGCCTGCCTCCTTTGCCGATTGGAACGGTCATTGTTCCTTCGAGAGTGTTGTCAGTCCATCCCTTACTTTCGCTATGACTAGCATTCACCCATGTTTCATCAAGACATATAATTTGTGTAAAATCCTTTTGTTTAACACTGCTCAGATAACGGCAACGCCAAGCAACGATGTCTTCCCTTTCCATTAAAACTTTTCTACCGTTTACTTCGGAATAATGGCATCCCAGATGGCGAAGAACTGTCCAGAGAGAAGTTTTGCACCGCTAAACAATCCTGTATTTGTCGCTGATACCAGCATTTTATCCAGTGTGGGGTGTTCACGACGTTTGTAATACCCGTAGACGTGCCGTCTAAGCGCATAAAATATAGTAGCTGTTTAAGCTTGTTTTCACTCAACTTGAACTTTCGTTATCGTTGTCTTCTCAGTGTTGGTACAAATTTCAACTCTAACAGTGCTCCCGTTTACGAGTTGTTCGAGGTCAACAAAAAAATTAATAACGCCTATAAAAATAATCGCAGAGAGTTCAAATGGGAATATGTGATGTAGGATGAATGTAAAAATAATCGTTGAACAGGAAAAATTTGATGACGCTGTATTTTTTTTGTAATGAATTACCAAATTCTTGGATTTCGTTGTCCATGACGTGTCCGTTACTTAACTAAATATCACTATAATATTGACTTTAATTACAAACTGTTTAATTGTGATAATTAAATCTGGTGATTAGTGACTTAATTGGTGTCTTGTATTTAGTTTTCCACTGTAGCATACAACGGTCAGTAGACCGTCGTAACAATACCTATTGTACGACGGTCTCACGGGTCATCGTATTGTACACTGGAAACAAAATACAGACACCAATGAAGTGAATAATCAAGATCTTTAATTTAGTCACAAATAATTTTAAATCAGCAAAGTACTCTCATACAATAATTGAAATTAAATTTTTCACATACAAATAATAATAATATCAGCTATTAAAGTCCCGCACTAATTATAACACAATAATCACTTTCCACTAATCCCTCACACAACCACTTGATCCGTACTCTAAAATAACGCCAGGTGTAACTAACTTCTAAGCCGGCAGTTGACACACGCATATACACACCGCAGACGTTCCAGAATAATGTTCCATTCTTTTGACGGCTTGCCGGCATAATTTGCGTAGTCAAGAGTGCTCGAACAGTCTCGAAGCCTTGACAGAGACACCGCACCTGCTTGCCTAGCCGAGAAACATGCTACGACGTTTACGTAACTGCCCCTGCCGACTGCACGAGAGCGTTGCGTAATTGGCGTGGCAATATTATATTGAAACTTTAAGGATTATACAACCGTTACTGATCAAACACTTAAATATAAAAATAATCCATCTAAGGTAATCTAAATTTTCTACAGCTCAGAACACGATGTCTGAACTCCTGTGTCAGAATCTAAGATTCATTACCGTAATACAAAGCTGTGACTCCGTAATTATTTATTTATTTGCCTTTTGCTAATTTTAGTAGTACTTCCTACAAAAGTGGTCTATGCGTCTTTTTTTTTAAATATCAAATGAAGCCAAAATCAATTTCCTTAGGTGTAGCGATCTCCATTGATGCCGACAGGTCTATGGAGTCGCTCCTGTGAGACGCTCGAAATGGTAATAATCCATGTGGCTCCGTTCGATGTAAGTCGAGATCCGCAGAGCCGTAAGTGCTACGTAGCAGAGTGTCCCGGTATCCCAGGCCAAAGATCTTGAGGCCAGTCATTCATGGTAATGTGAGTCTTGGCCTCCTCTAGAAGCCATCTCCAACGGTCCCGATCTGACGCGTTGCTCTCCAGTCTTTCAGTCTAATTACATTGATATGATTGCTCACATCGTCAATCCATCGCATCTTTACCCTGCGTCTCTCTTCTTCCTTCATCCAGCTGCATCGACGTGTGCTTACCACCACGAGGATCACTTCTCCCGTCGTAGAGTGAAGTTAGCCCTGGATGGTTGGCAGATCGCCTGGTACTTAAGTTTCTTTATGTAGGCAGCCTCTTTGAACGAATATTTATATTTTATAACGATAGGGTTACGTCAATCATTACCATCTTATCCCGGTGTTTAATGATTAGGACTGGCCATGGAGTGATTCCGTCTGGGAGCACACAGGTCTGCTGTCTACATGGATCTAGAGAACAATGAAAAGTTTCAGTTGTAAAATTTAATAGTAAATTTTTAATTCTCAAATTTTAATTTAGTCTGTTTTGTAAAATTTCCTTTGAAAACTGTAATTGCTGTTCCACGCACACATTGATGCTGAGCTTACGTCTAGCATATTCAAAACCCACTTTGCACAGTCCGCTAGTGTAGTTTATATCATAATCCTCTTTATTCGCCAGTACCGTACCAAGTATTGTGACTATCACGAATTGATATTTATATGGTCCACTAAGAGTTTGTGTCTTCGCCCATCCTCAAGAGTTGTATCACAGGTGTGTTTCTAGTATGTTTAGTAATATGTCAGACATCTATCAAGTTGATGTTCCTGTTTTCTAGACATTTTGGTATTTTCCTTTTACCGTTTTTCAAGACCGTTTGTGCTTATGATCTGTAGGAAACATCGAATTTTTGGAGCCTTTATTGTTGTGGTTAACAGATTCCTACTAGTGTGTCATGGGTTTTAATACTGCTAGTATAGAATGCTTAGTTTTTTCTAGCAGTCCATGGCACTTTAAAGTTCTTTTCCAGTGTGCCAATTCTACAAAGGTCAAGTTTTTTTTATCCAACATTGTGATGCATACAGAGAGTATGAAGAACACGAGGCTATTCGGTATGCTTTTATTGTGTCAGTACATAGATTATGGCTTTTCACGCTCTTATTACTTGTGTCAGTATTGGTTTTGTCATTCCTGCTCTTCTTGAGTCTAATTTCTTCCTTATTTCGCCTCCTCTATCCATCAGAAGAGTCCCTAGGAAAATAAATCTGACCAATACTTATTGTTCACTTAATTATTATTTGTAAGTCTTTCATAATTATTTTAGACTTTTCTTTGTTAGTTTATAACAAAATGTGTTCCCTGTAACACCCTTAGTTATACGTTGAGACAAGTACGTGGAAAATCAGGCATACTGTCCATTAAGGGACTACCTTCAAAATGATCGATAGAGATTACGTGTGATTCGAGTAATTAAAAACATAAATATTGTAACGTTACATATCGTTAAAAAAAAAATTGCCGTTAGGATCCGGCCTTAAACTGTAGGTCCCATATACCTGTGAGAGACTCAGTATCACACGCTCCACGGGTATATGCGGGGAGGGTTCTAACCAGTCGAAAGACTGAAGGAATACGAACTGAACTGAACTGACATATCGTCACCATACTTTTGAACCCAATTTTAAACATAATATAACCATTAGCGGACACATGAACCACCAAATATAAGTAATTGTGTAACAAATATTACATTCGGCCAAGAACTAATAAAACAACAAACAATGAATAATATAGTAATGAAAACAAAACAAAGAAGAAAATATATTGAATGTGATTAACCCAATGACCCAATAGATTACATAGGTGAGTAAACTAAAAAACAAGTATAATGAAAATGAAAATAAGTGAAAGCGCATTATGGAAAAACAAAATAAAAGATAAAACAAGGAAGAGATAAAATATCCCCAACGCTCTATGCCAAAATGAAGATAATTGTGAGATAAATAAAATGAAACAAGAGAACTCCAGAGTCAAGGACAGTTAATAACATAAAACAATTGACAGACTATTTTAGATGACTTGACTATCACTATAACTCTGATTTAAATTAAAAATACAATCAATAATGATCAGAAGAGTGAAATTAAAACTTGAATTAGCATGATATAATAATATATTAGAGATAACAATAAGATTGTATCTTATCTGCTATTTATGTAAGTGACATAAATCCAGGGATATCAGAAAAACTGATAATCACCAGCAAAATTGTAAACATAATATAAAAGAAACTGAAAAATAACTATCAAAACAATAAATAGTAATTAATACTATTAGTACATTAGAATAATTGAAGGAAATGTATAGAACCAAACCACCAAATAAACCCATTGTTGTAAACCAGAGTAGGGGACCCACATAACCTAACTCAATAAGTATTTTCACTTATAATGACAAGAATCGATAATAAAAATGTTATAAAACCATATTCTATTATACTATAGTGAACCTAGATGTTATAAAGGCCATACTAGGACCGAGATTAGTTACCAAAGGATGATATTTGTTGTGTTTAATAAAAATTAACATACTGAAATGGACAGCATAGAATTTACCCACTAAACATACTAAAAACCTTAGAAGTACTAATAAAAAGAGAAATAAATTGATATCAGTGTAAACAACGATATGCAGTATAACTAATATGGTATAAACCAATGATAATTATCATTGAATTAAGTCATAATAATGTAAAAAAATATACATGTCAGACAGCACTAGATGCAAGAACTATTAACGAATTACCAGAAAAGGTGAATATACTGATGTAAACCAAAACATTGTAAAACTTTATAGTACTGTAACTATAATGATTATTTATTTCAAAGATAATGACTTAAAAACAATTGTACAATTTAGAATAAAGATAATTATTTTAACACCTAGTAGTGCAGAACTATAGGTGATTATAAAGAGTAAAATCAACAAAACAACAGTGTAATGACAAAAACTGAGGTGACCAGAAGTTTTAATGGTCATCTGAGAGTAATTGTGACATAACAGAAATTGTTCAGAGTCAACTATTAAAATATAATAAGTGAATTTAGTTTGTAGCGCTATAGGCCTACTGAAGCCTAGGCATAACTTATATGTTTTGTGAATAATTATAAGTAAATACTGAGTACGGAGTATAAAAATATCGGTATGGAGAACCATACATGACTTCCATATTCTAAGATTTATATTTAAAATCATTTTCAGCCAAACAGCCAGGCTGTGTCTTACCTGCCTTTTTATTGCTGTATTAAATGAAAAATATTATATTACATTAAAATGAAAAAATTATAATTTTATTGCCTGGCAACAAAATTATTTTATTTTTAACAATTACCATTGTTTCAAAAAGTTTAAATATATTTTCAAGTACTTTACTCTTGTTAAAACGTAAAAGGTTGCAGGTAAACTACGCCTTCCCCTTAACCGATCTTCACCAAAATCGAAAGTCATTGAGACCTCTACAATTCAGGGACGTATGCAAAAAATTATTTGATTCTGTTTGAATTTGCGGCTGTTACCGTTCGTCATAGAAAATACGCTTGATAAAAAACGTTGCAGGTAAACTACCCCTTCCCCTTAACCGATCTTCAACAAAAACAATAGGTCCTGAGCACTCTACAAATCAGGGCTGCATGCAAAACATTATTTGATTCTGTTTGAATTTGCGCTGTTATCGTTTGCCATAGAAAATACCCTTGATAAAAAAAACGCTGCAGGTAAACTACCCCTTTCCCTTAACCGATCTTCACCAAAAACAATAGGTCTTGAGAACTCTGCAATTTAGGGCTGTATACAAATAATCTTTTGATTCTGTTTGAATTTGCGGCTGTTATCGTTTGCCATACGAAATACCCTTGTTAAAACATAAAATGTTACAGGTAAACTACCCCTTTCCCTTAACCGATCTTCACCAAAAACCATAGGCCTTGAGAACTCTACAATTCAGGGCTGCATACGAAACATTATTTGATTCTGTTTGAATTTGCGGCTGTTATCGTTTGCCAAAAAAAAAATTTCCCTTGATAAAAAAAAACCGTTGCAGGTAAACTACCCCTTTCCCTCAACCGATCTTCACCAAAAACAATAGGTCGTGAGTACTCTACAAATCAGGGCTGTATGCAGAAAATTATTTGATTCTGTTTGAATTTGCGGCAGTTATCGTTTGCCATAGAAAAAAATACGCTTGATAAAAAAACGTTGCAGGTAAACTACCCCTTCCCCTTAACCGATCTTCACCAAAAACAATAGGTCTTGAGTACTCTACAAATGAGGGCTGTATGCAAAACATTATTTGATTCTGTTTGAATTTGCGGCTGTTATCGTTTGCCATAAAAAATACCCTTGTTAAAAAAACGTTGCAGGTAAACTACCCCTTTCCCTCAACCGAACTTCACCAAAAACAATAGGTCTTGAGAACTCTACAATTTAGGGCTGTATGCAAATAATATTTTCATTCTGTTTGAATTTGCGGCTGTTATCGTTTGCCATAGGAAATACCCTTGTTAAAACATAAAACGTTACAGGTAAACTACCCCTTTCCCTTAACCGATCTTCACCAAAATCAACAGATCTTGAGAACTCTACAATTCAGGGCTGTATGCGAAACATTATTTGATTCTGTTTGAATTTGCGGCTGTTATCGTTTGCCAAACAAACAAAATTACCCTTGCTAAAAAAAACCGTTGCAGGTAAACTACCCCTTTCCCTCAACCGATCTTCACCAAAAACAATATGTCGCGAGTACTCCGCAAATCCGGGCGGCATGCAAAAAATTATTTGATTCTGTTTTAATTTGCGGCAGTTATCGTTTGCCATAGAAAAAAAAATCTACAGACAGACAGACAGACAGACAGACAGACAGACAGACAGACAGACAGACAGACACACAGACACACAGACAGACAGACAGACACACACACAGACACTTTTCTGAAAACGACTTTTTTTCATGTTTTGAGTGTAGTAGAATCAGAATCTGCAATAATCTCGAACACGATTTTTTTTGCCATCACCATACTTCCATTCCTTAAGGAATATGGAAGTAAAAGGACTTGGAAAGCATCATATCTATGAGATATGATAACCATGTATTAATTTAAGGCAAATAGTACGTAAGTCTATTAAAAGTTGTATCAATTGTAAGTGCTAAAATCTATCTTTGTTAACAATGGACGAAAGCATTTCATGTGAGAACTCTAAATAACAAGCCAGACAATCGCCATATCATGGTAAGGTTAGATTAGCAATCACAAGTAACGTGAGAATGTTATATCAGTTGTAAGGTATTTGTGTTATTTAGACAAAATGTTTGGCGTCACTTTTTTAATCTCCACACCAAACAGCCAAGCGTTCTGTACAATTAAATAATTTAGAAAAGGGGGATTATGCACACTCGAAGAAATATCATCAATTTTTTAACCAATCAGGAGAGTTAAATCGAGATTTGGGCAGGTAACACAGATTGGAACAGCGAAACCGACGCCAGATTTGAACACACTTTTGCATTGTCGACGAAGCAAGACAGACGATCGCTCCGTACGCCAAAAAAGTCGAGAGTTAACTTAAAATCAGTGCGGGCATCGAAAGTAAACATTGGTCAACCTAACCAAATTTTTTTAAAGTGTTAAAAATGTTAATTAATTATACAATGAAGTTTAGTGAAGGCATAACAGTGAAACAACGATTGCAAGGTGTACAATGTTGCAATCACGTGAAATAAAGGAGTATAGTGACAATTAATCATACTTAGAGAAATTATAAACTTACACGATACAATTTATCGAATATAATGAATAAGATGATTTAATATTAACAATAAAGAGGCTTTGGACCTTATTACATCAATTAATTTGTTTATTGTTAAAAAGATTTAATGACAGATAACTATACTTAAGAGTTATTGACTTACCCGATACCAGTTATAGAATCTGATGAATAAGATGATTTGTCATGAACACTGAAAGGGCTTATAACCTTATTACATTTGTGTATTTATGTATTGTTAAAAAAGATTTATTTTCAAAACAAAGTTAACTGGGTACTATTCAGATACGCCAGGTTTAACCTAAAAATGTTGACGATAGTCATCTTTTGAATTTGTATGTTATTAGTTAACATTTATTTATTAATGTAACCACTCTCCTACTACTCAATTATTATAGTAGTGTAAATCTTCTAGTTACATAATTTGCAGTCTAAAAGAACCTATTTTAATAAAACAACTTAACCAGTAACTTTCAATGTTACGGTTAATACAACCAGAATAACCACCCTTAGAAAGAGATTTTATAAAGCTAATTATTATTGTACAATGAACGATCAGCAATTTAATTGTTATCTAACATTATTTCATGAACATTATTGATGAATAAACCGTTTTTTAACTAGATAAAAGAGTTAAAGAAGTTATTTCTTTAGACGATACGAAGATAGGTTAGGGGAACAGCTGGTAACAGTTGGTATCTCTCGCAAGCGGCACGAGATAATTTAAATATTTTGAATTATCGTCTCGACCATGCCTTGTTGACAGGGCGGTTAACAAGTGAGATATTCACTACAAGTAAGTACTTCACTAATGAATAAAATAAATTTCAGTGAAAATTAAATTTATAAACCGTTAAACAAAATCACGACGTCCGACACAATTAACAGGTACCAATGGTGCAGTCAACTCAGCCGATTCGTCTCAACTAAAGGAAATCAATTAACAAAAAACAATTAAACCATAAATAACAATAAAAATAATAATCGGAATTTAATTTTTATCCAATAATAATAAATAAATAAAATTCAAGAGGGAGAAAGAAGGAGGAAATTCGTTCAGTTACAATATACATACGTGCCAAACAGACCTCTGTGTATATGTGTGTTTGTGTGTGTGTGTGCGTGTTGTGTGTACGGTGCATCTTCAACTACTATACTTTTAGTTTTTAGTTTGAATTTTCTTTACACACTGAGAAAAAATGTACGCCAGACTATCCGAGACGCGCCGTAACTCAGTTACAAAAAAGGTTTTTCAGTTAAATTGAATAATCCAATCAAAAGCAAACTTCACGGAAATATTAAAAAAAAACCTTCGAACATAAATTTTGTATAACAGCGCTTGGTGACGTTTCCTCTTTGGTAAAAAATAAATTTCTCTTCGTACACGTAAGTGTAATTTACTATCAAACACTGAATAACCAACAAACTTTTACTATTGAATTACACGTTTCTTCCTGTAAATCACCTATTTCAAAACTCATGCAACATCATTATTTGTAGTTTAGATATCTATATTATATTCATATATACTATATTTGAACTTAAACAGTTAATTATATTCTGATATAGAAAAAAAAATTTCTGTCAATCGTGTACGTTCTTAAATATCGAGACTCAGAATCAAGCCTCCAAGTGAAGTACTCGGAATTAATCTCTAAGGTAGGCTTAAACAGGAATCGCACTTCAAACATCGTCTTTAAACGTAATAATTTTAATCATCATTCACATACAAAAAAGCTGCCTATTTTAAGCAGTTTGAGAAAAAAATGACAGTCAATTAATTGGAGAAAGTGGAAATTAATAACCTTATTAAGAGTGAAAATAAAGTAGAAAGAGTAATACTGAAACAAATCTAACTGAAAGTTGATGAAAGTCTAGGACAGAATAGAAGGCAAGGTTATACAGTCTCGTTATTAAGATTTTATCTTATAACTTTTCCTATTATTTTATTTTCCTTTTCCTATTTTATAATTTTATTTTTTTATAACTTTTCCTATTATTTTCCTATTATGTTATTGTTATTTTCCTAATAACAATAGTTTTTTCGGTTTATAACACGTCGTTTTATTTTTCTTAAAAACCAAACGTTTCGTTCGTTCTGCGATTAGGAAGGCTCAGCCTCAGTGGATGGACAAAGACAGAGCTCAAAGTCTTGACCCAGTCCTGTTTATACAGTAGGTTAAGCCCCACCCATAATGTTACAAACGACCCCATAATTTTCAAAAATGACAGCAGAGTGGCGCAGTGGAAGCGTGCTGGGCCCATAACCCAGAGGTCCGTGGGTCGGAACCACGCTCTGCTAAGCTCCTCTTTTTAGCTCCGCAAACTTGTTCCTTCCACCAGGCTACCCGTCTTCGGGCGGTTACTTGGATGGTTAAGGGCAAGATGTGCCTACTGGTACCCTCCAAGTTACCTCGGGGCGGGCCGGGCAACGTCGCCCCTTACGGGCGGCGGCTGATTACCAGAGGCTTCTGTCCGCACAATGGGAGATGAAGCGAATATAGCGTCCTCCTTTCTTACACTCTAGAGGACCCCAGCCTCTCTCTGCCTTATCTTCTAGAGCCCACCTGAGCTTAACGCGGGTCTCTAAAGCGGACCTAGTCTCCAGAAGCTGGGGAGATGGGATCCTGGGCGGGGCTAACCTCGAGAGAAGGGAACCTGCACTGGGTGACTGCCAAACCGGTGGACGGAGGCTTGAGACCTAGCACCCCACAACCGAGACCGGGTGGAAAGGTTCCCTTCGGGGGAGACACCACTCCTGGTAGAGGCGGGGCGGTCTGACCGGGCACCCCACAACCGAGACCGGGTGGAAACGTTCCCTTCGGGGGAGACACAAATCCCGGTGGAGGCGGGGCGGTCCAGCCCCCCCTCTTTTCTTCCATCAGCCATTCCTTACGGAAGAACTGGGGGGCTGAAGTGGTTTCTAGGGGTCGGGTCTCGGGTCACTGCTTGCAGTGGCCCGGGCCTATCTACTTGACACCGGCCTTTTCCAGCCAGGCCTACCTTTTTTCAGCGCAGCACACTTACATCTTCTGTTGCTAGCCTGAGGGCGGTAACGGGGGGCATGCCAGTGGGCCCTCGAGGGTTGTACTTGTACAACCCGCACTGGCTACCTCTCGAGGGTTGACGCCCCTCGGGGGGGAAATCTTTTATAGTTACGAGTATGGATAATAGAGCCTCGGCTTCCGGGGGGGTTCCCCCCCGGTCGAATAGATGCGGAACGGGATGTTGTACTGGATATGGAAAACCCCGTCGAATAAAAAAATAGTAAATAACAGAATTTAAAAGAAAATGTAGTAGATGAGACTGCAAGTATTTTGTTACATCTGTGGATTGCACCACCGTAAGTACACAAACATTTATATATCACAATACGTCATCTCAGGTAATCTTAATTTCCTGGAGTTCAGAATAATATTTGATCATGTGAACAGAGAGAACATGTGGGACGTATAAGAAAAGTTCTATCCTTTGAAGTCATCATCGCCGTCATCACCGTTGTTGTTATCATTGTCGTCGTCGTTGTCGTCCTTATCGTCATCATCACCACCACCACCATCACACAGATTTAATCTCTTATTTACAGGTCCAGTCAAGAAGTAACGCTTTCTTTCTTGTGACTACCCCTTGACATTTTTCACTCTCATATCTTCGTCATCATTTATTCTCATCATTCTTGTTTTTTCTAAATTAATTTTAATCGATTTCCTTTTATTTAATTTTATAGCTTTGTAACATTCTTTTCGAGTTTGTTCATCCAATTTTGCAGACATAATATTAGCACCGGCGATCCTGAGGAGATTCTCGCATGTCCCCTGATGCAGCACGCTATCGTCCTCTCATTTATTTCTGACAGACGGAGTTCTATGTTGTGTTTTGTGTGTGTGTGTGTGTGTGTGTGCGCGCGCGTGTGTGTGTGTTTTGTGCTTGTTTGAAGAGATACAGAAAGCGCGCGAGGACGCGCGTGTACATAATTGTTGCAAGTCCTGCAAAAACTTTGAAAAGCAAACAGTACTCGATTGCAAAAATACTCGATCGAATTATCAAGCACGAGTTTTAGTAATGAAGCAATTAAATGACAACTTTGTTAACTAACCCCATAATGAGATATCATCATACATAGTTGTTTTATATGTGCCTAACAGAAAATAGTCCACTGCTCCCAAATTATCTACCAACTGATTATTAATCGCAAATAGCGCACGCGGTATGTTTTGAGGAAAAACAAGAGAGGAGAACAAAAATAATCACTTCAAAACAATTTAAAAATTACTTCTTGTTACTCTCTAATTCTTACGCGTAAGGACTGGTAGTTGGATTCTTTACCTCCGTGTGAAAATTACAAATGAACAGCGTAGTAGTCTGTTTATATACACCAACAAATTAGTAAATAAAACGTATTTAAGTTATTCTTATTTATTAGCTTATTTATCTCTACTTACAGACAACATAAAGTGCACAAAACAGATGAATGCCAGAATATAAAGACAGATCTTTAAATATAGGCGATTAAATTGTATTTAACAAAGTAGGCCTACAAGTAGAGGTACAGTATGGAAGTTTGGTCCAGCTGGATCTGAAAATATCTTGTTTTTCGTAAAAATACAATCGTTTCAAAAACAAGTTGCGCAAAAAAATAAAATAATATAAAATGTGTAAAACCTGTTTCCATAACTTTTCAAAACCTGTTGATCTTATTATTTTTTGCATTATTTAACAGATTGTTTCATGATCCGTTAATCTTAACCGTTAACATCCCTAATCTGTCTCCGGCAATGATCTACAGAATATTTATTTTAATTTAACCACAGTCGTAACCATCATAAGTCAATTTATATAAATTGAATAATGTACTATGTTGTTTACACTACTCCAAGCATGTACGGTAACATAATGAAGTTAATTTGAATAAAAAACTTTGGGTTTATATACTTTATGTCACTCTAGACACTAAAATTGCAGTATTTTGTCTTCGAAATGTCATCACTAGATACTGTGGACAAAATTCAGAATAGGAGGCTATAGTAACATCACTGATCAGTTTAAAACACAACGTACAAGGCTCACGAACAAATACTCCCACGTTTACATAAATAACAAATATTTATTTTTGTTAACATGAATTAAACTGATAAGTCGTAGTACTGATGCTTTCTGGATGTTTGTCCTTTGTTCTACATTACCCCGACTTGATTAAGACGTGTTTTTAGGAATGTAGGAGAATCTAGAACATTTACTGTGTATTTCATTTTGTATTCACTATCGTTAGGACCGACTTCAAATACGTTTTTACATAATTAACCCCTATTTATTAGCAATATTATTAAACCTCTTATCGACTTTTTAAAAATATTAAATTTACTCATATCAGTTACACCCTCATAAAACTAAATTAGACATTTAACGTTTGTGCAAATTACACAATTTTACATGTGTGTCATTTATTTTCATTTTATTAAGAAATTAAATCCCTGCGCCAATCCCCTTCCTCCACACACCACCCCCACTACACCTTCCACACAAAAACCGTTACGAAATGATGGCAGTCTGACTAAAAGCTGAAGAAGGCGGATACTAAGCCGAAACGAGTCCGACGAAAAAAGTAAGTTTTTCACAAGATAAAGTTCATTTTTAGTAAAGTGATAGTGCTGTGAAAGAAGAGATGAACAATCAAGACAACAAGAAATTAAAATATGGTGATAGCTTCATTTTGATAAAAGTTGTAGTTTATTTAATTCTCTACAAAATGAGCTATTAACAGACGCAGACCTGTTTTTTGTCCCTTCGTATTTTATACAGAAACACTCAGGTAAACATTCTTTTGGTAGGCTTACAGAGTGTACATAAAAGAATCATTTCCCAAATTGTAAACAGAATTATTAAAACAGTAATGCATGAGTTGATTTGACGTAACAAAATTCCCTAGAAAAAAATTTCATAATACATAAAAAAGGAAGATGCATAAGAAAAAGTGCTATACATCGATGAAAAGTAGACACTTTCAGTTTTAAAATGGCTTCTCAGTTTTTGTTTGATACCAAATATTTACGGAATAATCGCGACTTAAAGTGTGAAATTCTTAAAATTTTCAAAATCGAAAAATTTTTTAATTGTATAATGCTTGGCATTTTCAATTCATAATCTTTATCAAAAAAGCATTATATGTACAATAATATACGTCGTCTTGTTAAGTTACTTTCGTTATACAAGAAATTGTATTAAATATTTTTAATAGTACGAGCTGAAAACCTACTAATTCGCGTCTGCTGAAAACCTATACGTATGTTTGAGTTGCCGTATATTTCTGGCAAAAGTAGTGACATAAATTCTTTTTACACCATTGAAAAGCTTATGTTTTTCTCTGAAGAAATACGTCTTTACAAGATTTTTATAGACCCATTATAAAAAAAGTATTAAGCGGAAAACGTCTGAGTGCGCCAAACATTAGCGCGAAAATGCCCCAGCAGCGGTCCGGACAGCAAATTCCCGTTACTCTCCTTATCGATTTTCCATGAAAACTATCAAATGTAAAAAAAAACAATAAAACATTTTTTGTGGAAAATTTCCCGCCATTTCGTGTCAAGTTTGTATTTTTATTTTAGGACAAATATTTAAAAAATTATTAAAAAAATAAAATTTTTGTAAATGTTATTAACTATAAATAAAAGAATCCAAGGGGTGGAGATGCAATGATTTTTTTAAAACATTGTTTTTTATATATTTTTTCATTGTGTAATATTTTTCAAGGTGAAATCGCAGAATGACTGGTCTAATAGTGCAATTTATGCAAAAGAAATAATCTCTAAAGACCCAGTAACTGATCTCTTACTCAGCAAGACATGTGGCCTAAACCACTATGAAAAGTAATGAGTAAGGGTTAGTGAGACAAAATTCGTACATGTCACATTGACGCTGCGCGGTCAAAACGTCGTAAATTAACACTAAACGTACATCTAATTGTATAATGTGAGCATCTTAAGTACTTTGGTGTCTATTTAAACCTAAAGCCTACCATAAAAATATACTGGACAAAATATGTTCAACTGAACAGGAAAGTTAGCAATTAGTTTATGTTGGCATCTACGACAAAAATTGCATTTCCAGAAGCAAAGTCGTTAATCCACAATACAGTTCCTGTCTACATAGTCGTCTCAAAATCCATTTGAACTTTGGTAGTACAAATTTTGGGTACTTTAAGAAATTCTCAGACTGTATGGGCACAAGACGTTGAGATTAACTGCTGATAGTCCACCCTATGTCAGCAATAAGTTTGTTCACCTCGATTTTTACATACAAACTGTAATGCAGGAGATTACACACAAAAAAGTATCAAAAACAATCTAACAGACTTCAGAATTAACCAGTAGTGACGTTATTTGATTGTGACTGAATGAAGAGATATATATTCTGCTCTGTTTCTCAAGGCGTTTGGGCAGGCGGACAACCTCATTAGCCTGCAAACACACTCAAATGTAACTGATGAGGATTCTTTAGGACTTCTCGACTGACAGATTAACTGGTGATCGTTTTACGCAACTATTTCAGAGTTATTCTGAACTACAAAATGCTGACCATTTTTTAAATTTTCAAGTACAAACTTCACACAAATTCTACCAATTACGATATCTAAGTAACCTAGTGAGAAATTAAAACAAATAACAAAATAACATTAACTTAGATTTTGATCAAAAAGCTAGTAAAAGTTACTCTTATTTATAAAATTGTAATTTGATTCATACGTAGTAATATGGACAACTTTACTAAACTCAGAGTGGGATATAACAGGATTATGCAAACGTTTCTTCAGACTTCAAAACATTTCTGAATGCACTTTTGGAATAGCTTTGAATTCGCTAGTGATTTTTTTGTACGTTTTCATTAGTTGGAAGGGAAAAGATTTCATTGGGAAACAACCGGCAAACACGATGGTGCGATGGTATTTTGTTTTTAAAATTCTTTAACAACAGTAATGTGCGTCCTCGCGCAATATCGGTGTGCAATTTCCATAAACTACCCTTCTGTGAATCTGGCCGATTTCTACGAATAGCTTTACACAAATGGCGTGAAATTCCCAAGTATCACTCTTTATCTGCCATTGCACCTAGTCATTACAATTTAAAGAACACAAAACCCAATATTCATCTAGCTATTACGATCTCAAGTCATTCATGACGATGTTTTAAGCTTTTGTACTATTTCTGAATTAGAAGTTCATGCATACAAAACTCACAAGAAGTGTTCTCAACGATCCGAAGTCTTCCAACAAAATAGAGCAGTTTATCATATTTTTTACGTACAATTGAATGAATGATAATGAATCTTGTATTGTGGAATTAAAAAAATATCAAATACACAAAATATTTACTCAATTACACGTAAAATCAAAATTATGCATCTGATTATAGACAATGGTGTTTTATTAACACTTTCGCTCCCAGACACTGGTGACAGAAAAACCTCTCGCTACCAGACCTGTGAAGAGTAAATTTTCCCCTGGCCCAGACGTGTTTCCCATATATGTTATAACAGCTGATTTTGTTAACAGTACAGTATTGCCAACTTAACCCAAGAGTATATTTCTTTCACTCTGGCCCAGAGGAATGTAAAACTCTATCTACATGGCTTGATCTGTGTCCATATGTTGCCAAGATATTCAAAACACAGTCATGCAATGTATCCAACTTTGGTACACGTGGCCTGTACGGAAAATTGAATATGTCCAGATATGGTACACACGGGCTGTAAAAAAAGTTGTGTGTCCAAAAATGTTACACATGGTAGCAAGAGTGTTAAAAACAGTGGTACCAACATCACATAAAAACAGATTTTTAATCGGACCGCATGAAATTTAAAAATTGCATGAACTTGTTGATCAAATCTGTACTACTGTTACACAGTAGTAAAGCAACGTATAGTACCAAAAATACGTTGCAGTTTGATAATAACTGAATAAAATATTTTACAAGGATGCTGTAACAATTTCATTAGTTGAATGCCGCGTTTGCACGGTGTTAGTAACACGTGTTACAAACAACTTTAAGTAACATTTTGAAAAATGCTTCTGAATTTGTTACCAACAAGCTGTGTTATCAACATAAATACCATGTTATTAATAAGAATTTTTTATCCACTAGAAGTTGGAAAAATCAAAGAATGTTGTTAACATTTGTTAGTAATACATGTTACCGCTCCACTTCGATGCTAGTAACATTTCCCCTACCTCCTTCCGCCATTTTATGTCATAACATTGATATTAAATATTCAAAGTCACAACTAGAAAAAATTCTTAAAAAGTTTGTAAAGCTTCCGTCATAACTTAGTTTGCCTGACAAAAGATCAACGTCATCTTCATTCAAGTCACTTAACAGAAAACTTTCACTATATCTACTCTTGCCTGCAATGAAGTTCTCAACCAGAATATTCTTGGTCTTCTCTGCTTTGGGAAAATTACTCACGCAGCTGCAGCGAAAACAACGTCTTCAACATTTTTCTGACAACTGACCAGGGGAGACGCGGTGGCGTGGTGATGTGGCAAAATGATAATAACAACAAAATATTCATCTACTGTTCTTTAAACAACATTTGTAAGTAACATTTGTAAGTAACATTTGTTACTAAACGTTGTTACTAACGAAAAAGTTAGTAACATTTGTTACTAACACAGGTGTAAACGCGGATAAAGCCTATAGACTACATTTGTTACTAACGCAGGTGTAAACGCGGATAAAGCCTATTGACTACATTTGTTACTAACGCAGGTGTAAACGCGGATAAAGCCTATAGACTACATTTGTTGGTGTAAACGCGGATAAAGCCTATTGACTACATTTGTTACTAACACAGGTGTAAACGCGGATAAAGCCTATAGACTACATTTGTTACTAACACAGGTGTAAACGGGGATAAAGCTTATAGACTACATTTTGGGAACTTACTTGTATGCAGTAAAGTTAGTTGACTCACCACAGTAACGAGGCTTGCTTAAATCACATTAATACAAAAAAGTCTCAAATACGAATGTAAATTAAAGTAAATTCTCTATTTACTTACGCTCAACGGACAGCGACTCATTGCTTAGTTGTTAACGAACAAAGTCGAATTGTATGGTAGAATATTGCATAGAGTCATTCGTAAGCATTCAATTATACGTACTTGACTTGGTCCTACAGCTGTTACAGGACATTCGCGTGGCCAGAAAAGTGGTTAGAGGAATAACTGTTCAACCGATCGTCGTTGTCAGCGTGACGTCACTGTGTGCTTCATCTGAAACAGCACACCGAAACTCTTACGCCTCTATTACACTACGCAACTGAGTGCATGCAAATGGTATCAAGTCAACATGAAAGCAGTTGCACGGTAGATTGCTCTTCAATCAGTTGCAGAGTAAGCCTGTCGTCTATGCGACTATTATAGCTACGTCCCGGGCTAACCTCAGAAACTACCAGTTCAATAAAAAGAAACTTTCACTACCGTGTTTCTTGAAGTTTATGGACAGTTTCAGACAGAAATTTGAACAGATAACTTTAATAATTTTCAAGAACAGAGCCTAAAAACGGTCCCACGTCATGAAATTTCTATGTTAATTTGCATGTAGTGAAATTTTCGGCATGCGTCAAACTCATTCTATAAAAGATAGCAATATAGTGTCATTAAGTACATTTTAGAAAAAATTAAAAATTTTATTTCAATAAAATCCTTTCTTTCGTTTTTGAGATATTTGTAAAATACTGTATATGTTGTGTCGGTCTCATGTCATGAAATTTCTTCGTTGTCCACAGGATGCGTGTGAAGGCGAAGTGGTTTCAATCGGTTGCATAGTGTAATAAGCTACATTTGAATCGATGGTTCACAACGAGCGCGTGAAACTAATAGTTGTACGAGCAGTTGCATGGCTTGCAAGTGTCTTGCAATCGATTGCACACCATGCAACCGATTGCAGTAAGTGTAATAAGCAGGGCCAGATTAAGACCCTTAGAGGCCCTAAGCACTTAAAAGATTTTGGGGCCCCCATATGCGTGTGTTTGTGTGCGTGTGTAAATGTGTGTGCGTGCGTGTGTGTATAATTCAAAATATAAACAATAATAAACCATAAAGTAAAATTTTATTGTAATTAAACAAAACTTACAGTAAGATGGAAAATAATGTTTATTTATATTTAAAAATTTTTCTTCTACATTTTTTAATTGCAAAGTCTTTGATCAGATCCTCAAAACTAATTTTATGTAATATATCTGCTTCTATACTTAATAGAGATAAGGCTTTCAGCCTGCCTTGTTGCATAGTTGTTCTCATGGGATTTTTAATATACTTCAAGCGAGAAAATGAACGCTCAGCTGTGCAATTTGTGACCATTAATGTTAAAAATATACGAAAGCTAATATCTACATTTGGAAAGGCACACTCCAATATTGTCTTCTACAATTATTTTATATAGTTCAGCATGACTGAATCTTGTTTTTACATTTTTTGTTGCATTGAACTTATGGCGCACATATGAATGAAACTGTTGAAGCTCAGATGAAAAATCACATTTGAAGTCCTCTGGGTAAGCATCAATCAGCTTTTGACAGCACTGAGAATACTTTTCAATGTTAGTAGGTGATGTAATGTCATTACGTGGCACATCACTTAGAAAAGAAAATCTCTCTGCTATTTCTTTGTATATCTCTCCTCTTCTTTTCATCTCAGTTTCAAGTTTGTCAACAATTGTGTAAAAGGTGGTGATACGAAATTTATCTCTGGCATTCAGATATACTTCTGGTGCATCTGCATCTCCATCTCCGTCATTGGGTACCTTTTTCCTGATACGTTTGCGAGCTGTAGCTGCCTTGTAATCAACATCTGGTAGCATTTCTTTTGCAGCTGCTTCATATCTTTCAGATTCATCTCGAGAAGTGCACAGTTGGTCAGATAATGATGCATACAAATCTGCACATGTTTCGGGGTTGCACATGTTTCTAAGTTCAGATTCTCATTTTGTAGAACTTGGCTTACTCTGTGAAAATTCTGCAAAATCTCATTCCAAAAATTCAACATAAAAACGAATTCTAGCTCTTGCATCTTATTTGCAATATTATTTGCTTCTCTTCTAGCGTCTCCCTTTTGTGACTGGTCTTCGGCTA
The DNA here is from genome assembly GCA_034769895.1 of Magicicada septendecula. Classification (NCBI taxonomy): domain Eukaryota; kingdom Metazoa; phylum Arthropoda; class Insecta; order Hemiptera; family Cicadidae; genus Magicicada; species Magicicada septendecula. The sequence goes on along the minus strand of CM068373.1, from coordinate 306,166,738 downwards.
TATATTCTAATGATTCTAAAATTTTAAGGAAAGATTTCAAAATTGCTGCTGTTGCTATAGCATGTGCCTCCTATCTGGTATTAGAGAGGGATTTTAAGACACTTTCATTTCCAATACAACCTTTAAGAATTATCCACCGGCTGCTTCAGGCTGAAAAAAAGGTATAGAGTAACTGCACTATAGAGAAAACATTAACTGCCTCTTCACAGCAGTCAACAGCACTTCGGCCTACCAGATTTAAGGAATGAGCTGCACAAGGCACATATATAGCAAATGTGTTTGTTTCTAAAACTTTTTGCTGCATCCCCTTATAACGCCGAGAAATGTTAGCAGCGTTATCATACGACTGACCCCTACATTTTGAAAAGTCTAGACTACAAGCTTCACGTAAGTACTGCAACACCTGATTTGCCATTTCCTCACCGGTATGGATTTTCATTGTTTTCATTTCCAGAAAGGTTAAAAAGCGTTCAATAGGCTGTCCATCATGTAAGTACCTAAGTACAACACTTAACTGATCGATATGTGACAGATCTGGTGTTGAATGAACTGACAAACTAAAATAGCGAGAAGATTTTACTTCGTCAACAATGAGCGCATGGACCTTTTGTGCCATTAGTTGAATGAGTTCCTCACAGGTGGTTTTTGACAGGTAAGAAGGATTTCCTTTACCAGAATTTCCATATTTCGAAATGTGGCCTGCTAAAAATGGATCAAACTGGCTTACGAGTTCAAGCAGCAAAAGTTATACCACAAGCAATAAAAGGCTAAGAATAAAATATAATAAGATGTAAATGAAATGTTAATATTTTCGCATTGCTGTTACTACTCTAGCTTAAGACATTTACATGCGTCATAAAAATTAAAGTAGTTATATTAAAATGTTAATATAACAATTTTATTTATTAAATTCTTGGATTTCGTTGTCCATGACGTGTCTGTTACTTAACTAAATATCACTGTAGTATTGACGACTCGGAACACCAAGTTTTTTATAAGTAAAAACGTAAAGTTTTACCTTACAGCCTAAACCGGCTTTCACCTATAGTTTTTCGATCTTTCGAAAAACTATCCCGTCGCCAACAACAAGACGAACATCGCTACCTACGACAGCCTCTGATGAAGCCTTCTATAGGTGAAAGCCGGTTTAGGCTGTAAGGTAAAACTTTACGTTTTTACTTATAAAAACTTAGTGTTCCGAGTCGTCAATACTACAGTGATATTTATTTATTAGTTGCAATATATGCGTGAATAATAAATATTTAGTAATATTTACATTGTTTTACTAGACTGTAAGAAGAGTGAGCAGATTTATGGTAGCTCGGGAAATTAACCTCTATCATTACTATTATTATTAATTTTACTTCCGCCGAGGAGATTATGTTTTCGACACACTGACGTACAGATTGTATACAAATTTCACAGACTGCTTACAAAGTTTCCCCTGCATTCATTTATGTGGGGGAGGGGAATTTTTTCCTTCAATTTCATGACTTTTGGCGGAGGTATACACTCTCTGAGTGTTCTTGTAATTATTGCATATATCTGTATGAAAATTTTTGGGGGCCCCCTTCCCTTCAGGCCCTAAGCACGTGCTTATTTTGCTTAATGGTTAATCCACCACTGTTAATAAGCCACATTTAAACCAACGCTCCACAACTTTTTCTGCAATCAGTTACCTAGTGTAATAGAGGCCTTAGGTGGCATCAGATAATGTCAGCGCCTAACGTCAAAGATATGTCTGTAACAATTGCTACTCTGAAAAAGAAGAACAGTTGTAAATAACGTACTAAAATTATTTTATAAATTTATCAATGTGCTATAGCATAGTAACGTATATATACCAGGCGTCACTGATGGCAGCGATCAACATGGGCGATAGACAATATCCATTGATTTATAGAACCCTGCCGGTTAATTTCCGCACATTAACCTACATCGCATAACTCACACGACACTATATATTATATATATTACACCTATCACTTTAAGGACGCTAATCAAACCTAAACTACATTAATCGTTATATTGTAACTGTAAGATAAAAAGTAATTTGTTGATACATTAATAATGATTAAAGTTCATCTGAATCATTAATTTCCAATACAGCAGTACTGTTTTTGTCAAATTTGTAAAGTAGTTACTTTGTGGCCAACAATTTTTATACAGTATATAGTGTGTCCTAGATTTTTGGTTTACCTGGAGAGAGCTTTAATGAACAATATGCTGTATCTGTTGTTTCCACGTCAGGATTTCACCCGTTTTCTCCATTATATTGCTTGTTTACAATGGCAAAGTCTTCCACTTAGTAATAAACGTTTTATTGAAGGATTAACATCTGGAAAATATATTAACAAACGGCAGCCTTTCAAGATTGTTAAATAAATGTGATATCCCACACTCTACTCAATGTTCAACTGTCAAAGCCATGTTGTAAGTGAATCATTTGTTACACAAACGACTGAAATTATATCTTGTAAAAGTTTTTTTTAACCTTTCTGGACTCACTTACACATATGTTTAACAATTTACTGAAAGCAACAACCCGAGTAGTTCAGAGTACAGATGAATTTAAAAGCGTATAATTTTTTAAGTAACTAGAGTGGTAAAACATTTTTACTTTCATTTATTTATATATACCTAGATGACGCCCCACAGTAGACCCCATGTCTGTCTACGTTTTCCTACTTCTTCATTATTGACACCATTATACCTAGATGACGCCCCACAGTAGACCCCATGTCTGTCTACGTTTTCCTATTTCTTCATTATTTACACCTTTATACTTAGATGAAGCCCCCCTCAATAGACCCCATGTCTGTCTAGGTCTTCATATTTCTATGTTATTTACACCTTTATACTCAGATGACGCCCCCCACAGTAGACCCCATGTCTGTCTGGGTCTTGATATTTCTATGTTATTTACAGCTTTATACTTGGATGACGCCAACCACACAGTAGACCCCATGTCTGTCTGGGTCTTGATATTTCTATGTTATTTACACCTTTATACTTGGATGACGCCAACCACACAGTAGACCCCATGTCTGTCTACGTTTTCCTATTTCTTCATTATTTACACCTTTATACTTAGATGACGCCCCCCACAATAGATCCCATGTCTGTCTAGGTCTTGATATTTCTTTGTTATTTGCACCTTTATACTTAGATGACGCCCCCCACAGTAGACCAAATGTCTGTCTAGGTCTTCATATTTCTCTGTTATTTGCACCTTTATACTTAGATGACGCCCCCCACAGTAGACCCCATGTCTATCTAGGTCTTCATATTTCTCTGTTATTTACACCTTTATACTTAGATGACGCCACCCACAGTAGATCCCATGTCTGTCTAGGTCTTGATATTTCTTTGTTATTTACACGTTTATACTTAGATGACCCAACCCAACACTAGATCCAATGTCTGTCTAGGTCTTCATATTTCTTTGTAATTTAGACGTTTATTACCAAATATTTTCCCTACTTATTCGACCATGATCTTTTCCTTCCTTGTCTCATCCCTCCATCACTCAGGAATTCCTGCAAGTATTCTCTCTACCCGCTCATTATCTCTTTATCCTCATTTAAAGATTCTCCAATTTTACTTTCAATTAGTTTAATTTTTGTTGTCTTTACTTCCTTACTGATTTCAATATGTTATAAAATAGTTTCTGGTTTCCTCTGCTGTTTGTTTGTCTCCAAATTTCTTCCACATGACTTCTTTTGGTTCTACTACAGAGTCCTTTTATAGTTTCCTTTCCATCTAGTATAAATCGTAATTACCTGTCGCACTGCTGCTTAAATATTTTTTACATGCAATTATTCCTTGATATTTGTATTGTTAATTTCTCTGTCCATCATGTCGTTTGCTTCTGTTCGCTCTTACTAATGCCCGTTTGCATATATGTTCTGCCGTCTCCAGTATCCAATTCTTTGAAAAACTATAGCCACTTCTCATTCTTTTCTTCTAACAACGCTTCATCAATTTTTAGCTCTACTGATGCTACTGTTTCGATTTTATTTGCTAACACCTTATCTCTCAGCTTGTATGGCCTTTTGTTTTCATCTGTTAAATTTATTGAATTTCACAAATAATATCTCTACTGTTATTTTTCTAACTTCCGCTATGGCTACATGTTAATCACTGTCAACTGCGAACACCTCTTCTTACACTTGTTTAGTTTTGTTTCAGCAGTAGCCTTTTTTTGTAGCAAAATTGCTGTTGTTTTTATGATTAAATTTTGTAACTATATTGAAGCCCTTGAAAAGTTTTAAGCCAAATAAGTTCCTAACTGTATCTTGGAAAAGGAATGTTGTAGCAGAGGTGTTGTGTTAGTCATTAAGACAGTAAAATGTTTCCCCTCTACATACTGCTTAACTGTTCTGCTAAATTAGCAGTCCCTAAAACGCTTTAGCTTTAAACGGGTTTTCTATAGGAACAGCAAAAGGCTCGTGTTTGTTAGTACTGGCTTTCACATGGTTTATGTTTTGAAAAACCAGATATTTTTTATTATTTTCATCTTCAAATAAATATCACGGAAAAAAATAGTACAGATTTTATTTCACAGTTGCGTAACCCTTAATTTTCTCTATAATATTCAGTTTTAATCACCCTATAAAGTATATTTTATCCGCTATCACATATTGAACACTATTTACATCACGTAGTAGTCTATCATATTTTATACATCATTTCACTGATCATCAAACGAAAGTTCATTAATGGATTCACGAACAAATTAGAACACGATTTATTAAAAAAATCAAACACAACAATTACAAATTCAATTAATAATAAACATGCAGACATAAAATAAAATACTTCCACACAAAAAATATATCATTTAAAGATAAATGTACAACCTAACACGCGGCCGGTAGTAGGCCACACCTATTGTAGGAAGCCTTTAGACTCCTTTGTCCCCGCTGCGGCAACTCTTTTGAAGCTCGGAACGCGGTGTAACGGCGGGCGGCGGGCTTGTTCGTCCCTTGCACAGCCTCCGATCTCTCTCTATAATCTGACACAAACCGTAAATGTCATCCAAGGCATATAAAGACACAAAGAAGGTAGCGCCAGTTCTCTCAGCGGACTGCTCGCTAGTGCGTGACGTCACCGTCAATGGCGTGGTTGGTAACTCAAATACATCTCTCTTACTGTCGTCGAGGTTCTAATCATTTTTAACATGTTCTGAGGGTTACAGATTCCAAATACTGTTACTTGGGAATTATATTAAAAAATTCATTAGAAATAACGGACGACACTGGACCGAAAAATTCTTGCCGCGTGAGAATTTGAAGGACGCCCAATTGATTTCGCGGTGTTTCTCAACATAAAACATTATTTACGAGTAAGTATAAGTAAGTACAAGTATAGTGTTTACGGAAATGTATACACATGGTAGTGTGATTGAGTGTCAACTAATTAGTTAAATATTAGTAAAGAGAAATAATTGAAAATTCAAAATTAAACAATAATGTAGATAAGAACTATCGTAATTCTTAAAGCCAATAAACTAATTTGCTCTTGCAATATCTTTTCTGATAATTACAACATAATTAATGTTTAACCAGTTAGATTCAAATAAATTACAAAATAAAATACTTCTGTCTCTGTTGACCTGACTACAAATTTAAAATAATTTTTTTCTTATAATATAAAACATACTTTTTTATTAGTTCGTTTGTCATTTAGTTTATAGTTTATTCAAATTTGTAACAAAAAGTAAAGTAACTTCCCTTTATGACGAATATAGATCGCGATGTTGCTGATCCAGACTGGACACAGTTGATATAGTTGTGAAGCGTTCACTCTGGACACAGGTATAACTCTTCCTGGTGCCCGGCGTTCAGGGCCGTTCTCGAGTTGAGCAATTCTAATTAATTTCTTCGCTGTTATTTATTTTGTGTATTGAGCTCACACAATCCAGCATACTTCAAGTATCTTTTAATCCCTATACGGACAATCTTGTACTTTTCCGGAGTAGCACTACTGAAAAATCAACTCGCCAGCTTCTCACGTGTGTTTGTACGCGTTAGTAAACCTAACGTCTAGGCTTCGACAGATACGTCCGCACGTTTTCAAGTTCAGAGAGATACTGTCTTACCGACAATAAATTAGCATTCAAATGAAATGTTAGCCTATTTATCGTACGCTGATTGGGTAATTAATTGTCTTCTCTGCTTCTGAAGCTCAGATAAATATTTATTCTTATAGTTTCAAGTAGATATCGAGTTTCGGTCTAATGAAAATGCAGTCTATTCAAACCTTATAAATTCCCATAAAACAAACAATAGATACCTAACAAGTCAACAACCCCATCAACTCCTCCGCCACTGGTACCGTTAACACCTGACAATCCTTTACCTTGTGCATCCGCTCTTTCTCCACGAAATAGATTCACACACTGACACTATGCACTATACAAAGTGAGAAAAATATAATTAATATGTATCACGTTTTTCTATCGTAGTGTAGTGTATAGTTTTGTGTATGTGTGTATCTGTGACTCAACAATATATGTAAATACTATTAGTTATTCTATACAAAACAACGCTATTGTTAATACCATACAACATATTGCAACAAAACACACGATGATAGGCGGTGCTGATCGTATGTGAGCATGGGTGACGAACATTGACATGTTTAAAATGGTTTTTATGCAAAATTTTGTCTTTTAGCTGTAAGTTTTGTATTTAGCAATGGATAAGGACGTAGGTTATATCAAATTCTTTATAAAAATGTGTTCTTTTATGTTATGTACTTTGTGTGTGAAATTGTGCGCGGTGCGCGTGTGGTAAACCTTACTCGCTATATCTTCCGCGGTAATCAACCAATCTACGTGAAACTTTGACAGTGGATCGTTTATGTAAATAGCTCCTGTTTTTATATACTCTGAGGTTTCCAACTATTTTATAAGTATGGTTTTTTGTATAGGAAAGAACTCAACTTTTAACTTTATCAATGATAGAGTAATAAAATGCATAGATAATAAAATCAATGCAAGCTCTTGCGGATTTATACAAAGTTTTGCATGTAACTCTTATATCTTTTGTTAATATCAACCATGTGACATCGGATGGACCAATCAGAAGACACTAGTTTCATTAATATTCGAACTCTGTGAGGTACAGATCGACACAGTTGGTCCCTAGCATTTGCCGAATGAAGTTGTGTCCGTCGACGAGGGTTTTCCTCGTACGGAATTATATAAATACAAAATTATCATAAAACTTGGAACTCTTTGCGAGCTTCGCGTAAAGAGCCAAGCAGGTTGACAACCTCTATAAAAATTATTATTATATTTAAGTGCTTTCCGCGGTAGTCAAGATAGTCCGCATAGGGAATTATTGAACACTTCAAGTTTTCACGGAAGGTGTAAGCTAATTACACCGCTTTTATAATAAATACCCATATTCACCCTGAGATCTAACTAAAATTAACGTGTAAATTAATAATAACTTTTGCGAGCGAGAACGCTAATTATTGTGAGAGTGACAATGGTGTGAAAAGTCTATTTGGTGTTAGCAGTTCGACGGAATCGTCCGCGTGACATACAGAGGAAGCGCCGCTGGAGCAACCCACCGACGAAGAGGACGCCAGGACGGAAGCGAGGCTAAGAAGAGGAGGAACGCACATCCGGAGGACAAATCAGCAAGTGAACGGATATCATCTAACAAGTAAAATCGATCTAAAATCGAACTATATAAACTTTATTCAAATATAAAACGCATGCCAATTATGTAATTTAATATACATAGTAAAAACTATTATTTCCTGTGTGTAATAAATCATTTTTCATTACCTCCATTATAGACTCGTTTGTACTTTCTTCACACACACTATATCCTATACGAAAATAATAATCTGTATCGTTGCAATATATTGTGACAAATTAAATGTAATTTAACTTTGTGGAGCCCCACGTTCTTTGGGAAGCCAAAATGTGACAAATTAACCTTCTGAGTAATTTAATTTGTACATTAATTTAACTCATACACTTTATATAACATTACTAACAACGTGTATGTGTAATTTGGGGTTCAGGTGTAATTATAATAAGAGTAACTCTTTTAGGAATCGTAATATGTTTCCATTTATTAATTTAAACAAACAAAAAAATATAATAGCATAAAATAATGATTAATTCGCCATACGATATCCATTATCTATGTTTCAAAGTTTCTTTACTTGCCGTGTTATCATCAGAAACATATATCTTATATTCTAGATATTATATTATCAATTTTTATTAAAAACTTTTCTTCATTATATTATGATTTCTTGACTACTAAGTCTGAATGTGTGCTTTTTTTAAAATTGTTAATACATCCTTATTCTATATATTCTTTATACCTTTTTTTACGGCTTTATAATCATTTTAACACAATTAATTGATTATTTTCAATGACATTACGTTATGTGCTTTTACTAAGAAAAAGTTAAATAAATTATTTAGTTGTTCATTCTCCAAGCAAGGATTTAAATTATCGTTACATTGACTGTTCATTCATTAAATAAAAATAATTAAAGAATATTCTGATTACACATAAATTACATTGGTTTTATCTCTATCTACATAATTATTATTTAATCTTACAAAAATATTTTGTTTTTGTTTTTCTTTTTATTAATGTCTTTCAATTTCTTTCTCTTTGATAATTATATATTGGTTTTTCGTCACCTTAAATTCTGCAGAGTTGTCCCATGTCCTCCAGTGATTCCGTCGGTTCGCTCCTCCTGGATGTCCTTTTGTCCTCACTGCTCGTCCTCTCGTCTCTCGTCCTTCTTGGTACATTTGCTGCTGTAGATTATGATGACGTGTTGCTCTGGATCTGTAGCTGTTATGATAGAACCGTCTCTAGTCCTCTGCGTCTCGTTCCTCTGCTAGTCGTTCTCTCGTCCTCTGTCAGGAGTTGATGTTCTTAGTTGTCGACTGCTTGTAGACGTCCGACGATTTCTTTGTTACGGTACTTTTTAATTATTGTTTTCATTAATACTTTAAATCAAAACATTTTCCGTAATACTTTACAAGTTAAGCAAAAAAAAAATCATACTGATGTTTGACCTAGCGTCTAACTCTGTCCAAAGTAATTAATAAACTCGCGTCTCGGACGGACATAGCGTACCGCCGCGACTGAAGAATGTTAAAAGAGAGAGTTCGTCTCTCCTGGGCTCATATTTATATCCACCAAGGAAACTGCACCTGTCGGCTCAGGAAAAAGCCTGTCGAAAACTGTACCATGGCGTGAGTGCCCCCACTCTCGTCTCATTTCACATTTTTGCACTTTTTCGCCAACCACATTGTTTAATGCGGATTTCAAGGTGATATAATATTGTCTAAATTAATTGTACATACGATATGTAATTCTCATTGTGATCACACCATTAGGGTAATTATAATGCTTTAACAATCGGACAGAATTCGCACTGATTGTCCGAACTACGTAGAATTCGCACTGCACTTGTGTCTGATTTTTAGACATTTTTAGGAGTTTTTACATTCTTTCTAACATTTATGGTAAGCTTAATATTAAATATATTCTTAATTTAGCATTGACTTGAGGTGAGGTTGCAAACTTTCAGGCTCAAACAGGCTTCACGCACACACACTATTTACTTGTGTACACGCATGCAGCGATAATCGCGTGATCCTGCGTATTGATTCCTGTTTGCAAGCCAGATTCCAATTTCACATCTGCTCGTCTATTATATATTATTAAAATTAAATTAAGTATTTATTTTATTTCATATAAGCGCATTACAGCCTATGCTTGTACTGTCGCAATATATTATAATTAACTCTCTTCAAAATTATATTAGTTTATATTTTATGTTGTAGCGATGAATATGATATAAAATAAATCTCGAAACGTCGCATAAAACCTGCATTTTTATTAGACCGAAACTCGATATCCACTTGAAATCATAATTAACACGGTCGATAAATAATATTCTTATTTATTCTTATATTAAACTGTTCGAAGCAACTTTCAGCTTGCCTAAAAAAAAAACAGTCTGATTTTATTACTTATCTACAGAGTCATACAACTTTCTTTATTAAAACACTCATACCTATATTCAGTTCTTTAAATTACTAAAAATACTGCCACTAGATAGGTCTTTTTATCAGGAGCATTCTGGTACAAGTCTCATGTCAAACTTTTGATTTTATCGAAAGTTAGTTAGTTTAATATGTTTTTATTTTTATCCGAATGGAATAATTACAGATTAAATCTGTATAATATTTACCTTATTCCGTCGTATGTAAATATTATACAGATTTTGTCAATAAGTGACTTGGATACCATTTCAAACATGTCTTTCAATTACAGATTGCAGCACACGCGCACTTACTGCACGTCTATGCATAATGCCGCACAATGTCACAACACTAACTTTTTTTTTACTGTCTAAACTTTACTTAAAACTAACCATTTTAACATGTCTCTTATTGCCTATTATAGAATGTTTAAACCTGCAGGCTTTACTTATACAAATTTTCATTTCAAATGCTATCATATCCTCAAAGTCCCATTACTAATTTATATGCATATTCTACTCATTGCAATATATATTGCAATGGAACACCGCAGAAAAGAGTCTTTGTAGCTATTAATACATGCTTTTATACAATTTATGATGTTATAGACATGTTGAAAATTGATTTTGTTAAAATTTTATAAAATATCTAGAAGTTTTGAAATAAGAAATGGGTATTTAACTGTTGCATGTCAAAATGCCTATAAATTTATTTTCTGTCATGTCAAGTGCGAATTAAGTGCGCGTGTGCGTGTGTTATTCGTATTTATATGAATAACTCTGGTGTAAATTAACGTATCGAATTGAAACTTGGACAGCTCATACTTCTGAATTAGCGCTACATTTTGCATATGTCAAAGACTCAAAACATATTATTTTAATATGTATTTTTTGTATTTTTTAAAAGTTTGTTAAGGTATTAGTATGGAGTGTTTCAACTTTCGGGTGTGAATCGTGGACCTTAGGGAAGGTGGAGAGTGACAGACTTCAGGCAATGGAGATGTGGATTTGGCGGAGAATGACAAAAACTAGTTGGACAGATAGGAAGACGAATGAACAGATCTTAGAGGAAATAAATGAGAATAGAACACTGCTTAGGAGTATAGAGGTGAGGAAGATTAAGTTGATAGGGCATGTGATCAGACATAGTGCTTTTTTAACTAACATCTTTGAGGGCAAAGTAGTGGGGAAGAAGCCCAAAGGAAGACCAAGAACTGCATACTTCCGCAGCACAATGAGTGTCGTGAATAGTGGGTCCTATGGAGAAATGAAGAATATCGCAAGGGATAGAGTGACGTGGCTACAGCGACAAGGCATTGCCTTTAGGAGTTAAAAAAAAAATGTATTTTTTAACAGAATTCACTTTTCTAAAGACTCCTTATCCTTTGAAAGTCATAAAACTTTTAGATAAAATCTATACATGCTTTTGCAGTCTTCAGCAAAATTGATCAGGACATATGTCTATCTATCTAACCCATCAATCACGTGCTATGGGTTTTAACCAATCGGAGGCTCCAATTTTCATTCAGTTTGGTCCCTCGCGGAAGAAGCTTCGCTCAGTTCAACCTAACAGCTCGGCCTTAACAGACGTTGTCTCTGTGCGAGTTTGTTATCAGTATACGTTCTACATAAGGGTTACGAGTACGGGGTCTTAGTAACGAGTTGCCCGTTTGCTAGATCGATTGGGTATTAGAACTCAAAATAATTTAATTATGAATTAAATAGTACTATCTCGCGATAGTCAAGATTTTTCCACATAGGAATCAGGTGTATTTGCGTAAATACATCTGGGTGAACGCGAGGACACGTCAAGATACCGTTAGGTGTACGTAAAACACACCGAAATTTAATTAATAATAGTTAAACCAATTATCGAGCCCTGAGATAAGTGAGATACACTCTATCGGTGAAACAGCGAGCGTGCGTGTGTCGCGAGACTTCTACGCCATTGCAGCGGATCCAGCAGGCTACGAGTGTGGCAGTAGAGCAGTTCAACCGTTCGTCAAGGGATTTCACCGAACAAGTAAAATAGACTATAATAATGAAAAATATTCAAACCATTTCACAGACTCTATTAAAATTTAAGAATAAATAATTTATGTTCAAATCACAGACCATATTAAATTTGTTTTAAAATAAATACCGGTACCTAAGTCCAGATAAAAGACTCTCATATTATATTGTTGTAATTTACTATGCCTTATATTTATTTCGTTGCAATATATTATAACGAGACCTAGTTGTTTAAACAGTTATAACGATGCCAGGTGTTTAAACAGTTATAACGATACTAGGGGTAACTTATTTGTAATAAAAGTAGTAAATTTATGAGTAGTTAAAATTTCATGTTTATTGTTTAAAAAGAATTATAAATAATAAAACATTGTTAATACTCTCCGATCAAGATATCACTCATTATTAAGTGTTTATCTCTTAAGCTATACGGTGTTACACACATTTAAAACATTCTTACATCTAGACATGTTAATAATCTTAATCTAGACATTCAAATTGATTTAATAAAAGAAATAAAATTTAAATGTAATTAAGTTTTATTTTAATGGAATTCATTTAAATCAGATCTGACCTCAGCTTACCCAGTCTATACCAATTTTTTTAAAAATAAATTTAAAATTATTTTAATTACTCTTAGACTGGCATTTGTTTAGTATTCAGAATTTAAATTATCCTTTTCTACAAAATGCAAATATCAAATCATTTAAATTATTTTTCTTTGATAAAAAAAAAATACTATCTCAAAATTAAACTCTTTTTTTTTCTATATTTATCTATATGCGATCGCTCATTCTTACGACTAAAACATTTACATAAGACACTATTACATTATTTACCTAATTATAAATTTCTTTTTTTCTTAATTCATTGTTTCTTTATATAGTCTTTATGAGTTCTTTAAAAAAAAAATCATTTGTAAACGCATTATGCATGTCACCTCGAGTTTTGATGACCTTACGACTTATTAACGGGGTCCAGCGTTGTCCAGAGTTGGGTTACCGTTACTCCTGGCTTGGCGTGGTCCTGGATATGTCCAGAGTCCAGCGTCGTTCTCCAGCAGTGTGTGGTCCGTCCCAGAGAATTATTATCGGCTGCGAGGTGGATCTCGTTCGGCTGTTAGGCGTCTAAAAAGCATTTCCTAACGTCCAGCATCTCGCGTCGCTCTTTGTAGCTTCTTTCTAGATACTCTTGCTGACTTATAATAATTTTACATTTATTTAAATCAATGCTCAATACAACATATGGCTGTATCGTTCCATTATTCCTCTGCTTGAAAAAAAATTTAATAAATATTTATTTATTAAATTTTTGTCTATTTGTTCTAGACAAATAAAAATAATATTATATACTAGCTTAACCTTAGTTTACATCAGTTAAATGACACATAGTAATGAGTAGGTCAGTAAAACGCTCGCCTGTGGTGGTATGCAATATATTCACCACCCCCTATTAACAGCTGAGCGGTGCGTTAACCTTGGACGGGCGCAATGGCATTGTTCTTCTCTCTCTCTCTCTCTCTCTCTCTTCTCGTTATTCATACGTAGAATTTCTTCAATGAGGTCGCATGATATTTGCCGATGTCCTTTTCCTTCCCCTCGTCGTATACGATGAACGTGTGTCTTCCCACCCGTTGTTTTAACGTATAAGGTCTATTGTACAGCCGAAATAATTTCTTCGCGTTTTCGACGGGATTAGCTTTCACAGAATTTGTTCTCCTACGTCGAATCGTTGTAATTTATGTGTTCCATTGAACTTTTCTCTCCTCTTGTTACCTTGATCTATGATGAGTTGTTTAGCGTACTCAACCTTTACACTTAATGGAATAGGTACATTTTGATTCTCTGGCTTGCTTACATATTTGGTCCAGAATCTAATAGGGTTTTTTGTCTTCATCTAGCTCGATTGGCGTATAACTTGTTGCTTCGCTATAATTTTTATTTATTGCTTTTTTGAAAGAAAGGTAAATACTCTGCCCATTTGTTGTGTTGGTCGTGACAGTAGATTCATAAATATTTACCTAACTCTTTATTTACTCTTTCCACCAGATTTCCCTGTGGGTGTCGTACTGATGTGAGTACAGGTTGGATTCCATTTTCACGAAGAGTCTTCTCCCATACATCGCTTTGGAACTGCACTCCTTGGTCACTAAGTACCGTCTTCATTTTACCGTATTCAGGAATGTATTTCTGCAAGAGTATTTTCAAAACAACTTTAGTTGTGGGTCGAATAATTGGATACAGATGATGGACGGCTTCGGAAAATACATCAATACAAACAAGTATGTGCTTCATTTCACGACTTGATCTTGGAAGTGGTCCAAAAATCCACTGCAATTAGCTTTCCTTTCTGGTCCTTCTGGATACTCTGCATTTCCACATAGGTATGTAGATTCGGTCCTTTTGCTGTTTGAGTCTCATAACACTTCTTACTTTCGTTTTTAATCTTCCTGAACATATTATTGTTGGTGAAATCTTCACTTAGGCTAAAGTAACATTTAAGTGCAGCAGCATGTGCTAAACTTTCGTGTGTTGGTCGAATCAATTTATGCAATATATCATTTGTTAATACTACCTTCCAGTCTTGCCTCATTAGTTTATATAAGACTCCATTTTGTACCTTGTAATGGTCTGGTAGGTAATCTGGTAGCTTAAATCCTCTCGTAGCATCATCTAAGTCTTGTTGTTGAGCTAGATTTTTCAGCATGTGTTTAACATTATTATCAGCAGAAAATTTAATAGATAACAGTTGTAACTCATTATGGTTAATTTCGTAGACCTCTTCACACTCTTCTGTGACATATCAATTCAATGTATCGGCTATAAAATTATCATTCCCTTTACAATATTTTATAGTAAAGGAATACTCACCGATTGCTAGGATCCATCGTAATAATCGAGCGTTGGTTACTTTACATTTTAATAGAAATGATAACGCTTGATGGTCCGTATGTATTTCAAAATGCGTTCCGTAAATATAATATCGAAACTGTTTCAGGGCGTATACTATAGCAAGTATCTCCTTCTCAGATGTAGAGTACTGCTTCTCTGCCCCTTTGAATACTCTAATGGCATATGCAATGACACGGTGTTCTCCTGTAGCATCTTGTTGATACAGCACACTTCCACACGCGTAGTTGCTAGCGTCTGCGTAGATAACGAATCTTCCATCTCGCTGTGGATGATGAAGCATTATGTTTTCAATGAATAACTTCTTGACTTGGTCGAAGGCATCTTGATGTTTCTTCTCCCACTTCCATTTGTGATTTTTCTTTGTTAAATCCAGCAACGGTTGTGTTCTTTCCGCATATTGTTGTGAGAATCTTCTATAGTATCCTGTGAGTCCCAAAAATGCTCGTAATCCTTTAATGTTCTTAGGTGTAAGAAAATCGGTAATACTGGATATCTTTATGGGATCGGGTTGAATACCTGAGGATGAAATAATATGACCTAGGAATTGGATTGAGGATTTTATGAATTCGCACTTGTCTAGGTTAAGGGATATATGGGCTTCCCTAACCTTGTGGAATACAGTGTTAAGATGTTCAATGGGTTCGTCAAGTGTTTTTGATACTACCAAGATATCATCCAGAAACACTATGGTGTAAGGCTTCACTTCTGGGCCTAATGCTTTCTCCAGACATTTTACAATCGCAGCCAAACTCGTGCTCAAACCAAGGGGAACTACCTTGTGTTGGTAGCATTTATTTTTTATAGGAAGGCGGTGTATTTTCTATCTTCTCTTCTAATTGCAATTTGCCAAAAACTCGACCGTAAATCCAACTTAGTCAAATAACGTGCTCCTTCACACTTTGCAAATAACTCGTCCGCAGATGGTGCACAATCGAATTCACGTAGAACGACGCTATTCAAACTCCTCATGTCCAGGCATAAACGTACTTCTCCACTCTTCTTTTTTACTACAACTAGAGGATTAAGAAAGTTACTGTTCGACCGCTCAGTTATGTTATTTTCTATCATCCGTCGTATTTCCAGTTCAACTTCTCTCTCGTACTTCATGGGTATTGGATACGTTCGTCTGACAAATTTTGTAGGGTCTGATACCATAATAGCGTGTTCGTAGACTGTGGTCTGCGTCGGTACATCACTGAATACTTCGTTATACTCTTCTATTAATTTAAATAACTTTGCTTCTTCCTGAGATGACATTCCTTCTTCGGCTGTATTAGCATGCTGAGTAGGTGCATATCGTATACGTGGCTTGGATACGACAATAGGTTTTCCATTTACCTCAAAATTTTCTTCATTTTCATTCATAATTAATTCATATAGAACATCCTTATAATTACATAAAATCTTATTGTTATTAATATCAATCTTTGCACTTAAAGTATTAAATAAATCTATTTCAATAATTCCATCATATATAAGTTTATTCATTATGATCATAGGATATGTTATTTCTAAGTCCTTACAATTTAAAGTTACGTAAGCTTGCTGTCTAACCTTTTCCCTCTTATTAATGGCTGTAATAACATTTATAATATTGACAGGTAAAATAGCCGTTTGTTTAAAATATTTTTTATTTTGTTGTACCTACTTATTGTGTAGTACAGTTAATTGGCTACCTGTATCGATTAACATTTTAATTCTACATCCATTAATTCGTACATTAATTATAGGACAATTTATTTCTTGTTGATTTGGTGTCACATTCCTGTCAGTGTCTAATAACTCATTTCTAACGTCGCACGGATATATATTGTTTATTGTGTAACAGCACGTCCTGTTTCTCCGTCATTGTGTTGTGTCGCGGGAACAGGATGGTTGAACATGCCCTTGTCGCTGTCTCTCTTTTATTACCTCATCTGCGCTCTCTCTCTTGCTTCCCACACTACAGCTCCCCGCTCTCTTCTCTTTTCTCTGTATTGTGGATACGGTGCGATCATATGGTTTACTAAACTTTTTCTTCAAATTTGGCCAGGCCAAACCTCCTTTTGTAATTCGCACGTTTCTCTCGGAGTGTTGTTCCTTCTGTGCGTCGCATGCGTTATTCACAGCTGTGTGTTGCTTTACACTGTGCGTTGGCGGCGTATAATTTCGCCTATAATTATCACGGTTTTGCGTAACGTACGTTCTCGTGCTTTATCACTACTGTCGTAACTAGCGTGATAATTAATGCGTGTTTTTGATTGTGTGTTGAAGTGTTACTCTTGTTAATATTTTGTGATTGAGTGACAAGTATTAAGAATTGTTCTATCGTTTTGACACCCTGCGTATATACAGCTAACTGAATATCTCTGTGGAAATGGTAAGACAACTTAGACACTAACTCATACTCAGAAAATTTTGGTTTTTAAATGTTTCAATCTGCGCTATAGTGTATTGCTCAATACTCTGGCGTCCATGCGGATTATATTTACCATACTCTAATTGGTCGCGTACTTGCCTTTGAGTGTAGATATTCCAGTACCTATTTTCGAATGCTTCTCTGAATTGCTGATACGTGGTTACATTGTCTCGAATTATGGAGTAACATTGACTTTCAGAATCTCCTAAATGACGGGTGACAAAACTCACTTTCTCCTCGTCGTCACTCATACTTCCAATTTTTTCAATTTCTCTCTAGCTATTCGCCAAAAATTCCATGCTATTTTCCCCTTTGTTACCTGCAAAGGTTATCTTTGTTCTTTCTTCTATGGGTGCAGTGAACATCATTGTCTGCGTCGGCCGTCTACAAAGTTCTTGTCTAAGCTGCTTCATCTCACTTTGCATCTCTTCCTTCATATGGGATACTTCTTCAGATCGGTCTTTAGCAGTCTTGGACGTCTCTTCAAATTTGTGTTCTATAACTACTGTGCACGCTTCTATGTCTTTAATTTTACCAGTATTAACTTGTACCATATTATTAACAGTTTTGAACTTTCTCATCTTGTTCTCGCGTAATAGTAGTTAGATTATCATTTATTTGTTTATGTACTACTTTGATATCTCTTTTCCACTCGAGACGCAATTGTTTTTGTTTATTTTCAATCCTTACTACTTGTTCATGTAAGGCTTGTTTAAAATAATTTTCAAGAGCGTCAATACTTAGTTTGTACCAACAAACTTTTCTGTTAATTGTATATTACTGTCGATTATAGTTTGTTTTATTTCAAGATTATCGTTCTTCAATTCTTCTAACTTTTAGTTATTCTTATAGTTCTTGTTTAAAATTCTCAAACTGTTGTTCTAATTTAGTATTTACATTTTCAGTTTGTTCTTCTAATTAATTTTTAATTCGTCTATATTTCGGTTCACTTCCTCTTTCAGTTTTTTGTTTGCTTATTTATATTTTCTCTCTGTTTTGTGCTTATTTCATCTACCCAGGCAGTCATCATAGTTTGAAGTTCTTCCATATTCAAGCTTTCTGGTGCTGCCATAGTGAATTATTATTAAAATATTTATTTATAATTTATTATTGGTGAACCGTATGCGACCTTTAATTTATTTATTGCTTAATTACTATTATTTATTTATTTTTATCTACTCATGTTACAATTACACCTGTTTTTTGGGGTGGGCGCCAGTTGCGTTATTACAATACAATACACACAACAAATTTAAAATAACTAACATACAAAAATAATTAAAATATAATATTAATTATATCATATAAATTATCAAACACTGGTAATGATAGAGCATACATTAATTGTTAAATGTAGGCGTGTCATGCCCCATGTTGGGCGCCAATTCTATATAACGATACCTAGTTGTTTAAACAGTTATAACGATACCAGGTGTTTAAACAGTTATAACGATACCATGGGTAACTGTAATAAGAGTAGTAAATTTATGAGTAGTTGAAATTTCATGTTTATTGTTTGAAAAGCATTATAAGTAATAAAACATTGTTAGTACTCTCCGATCAAGATATCACTCATTATTAAGTGTTTATCTCTTAAGCTACACGGTGTTACACACATTTAAAACACTCTTACACCCTACAAAATGCAAATATCAAATCATTTCAATTATTTTACTTTGATAAAAAATTATACTATCTCAAAATTATACTCTCTTTTTTTCTATATTTCTCTATATGCGATCTCTCATTCTTACGACTAAAACATTTACCTAAGGCTCTATTACATTATTTCTAATTATAAACCTTTTTTGTTTTAATTCATTGTGTCATTATATAGTCTTTATGAGATCTTTAAAAAAAATCATTTATAAATGCATTATGCATGTCACCTCGAGTTTTGATGACCTTACGAATTATTGACGGGGTCCAGCGTTGTCCAGAGTTGGGTTACCGTTACTCCTGGCATGGCGTGGTCCTGGATATGTCCAGAGTCCAGCGTCGTTCTCCAGCAGTGTGTGGTCCGTCCCAGAGAATTATTATCTGCTGCGAGGTGGATCTCGGTCGGCTGTTAGGCGTCTGGAAAGCATCTCCTAACGTCCAGCATCTCGCGTCGCTCTTTGTAGCTTCTCTGTAGATACTCTTCCTGACTTAAACGGTCCCGGTACTCTACGTTTCCCGTAATAGTGTAAACATAATTACTGAAACGTCTTTATTCGTTCGTAGATGAGACTTATAACAAAATAAAACTGTTCTGCCGACGGACAGCGTGTCCGACTGCAACTGTGTCTTGAAATTAAGAGAAGGGCTTTCAGTTGAACCCTTAATTTATACCCTGTCGAGATTCCGCACCTTTTGGTTCCGAAATTGTCCTGTCGAGACCTGCAGATCACATGATAGCCCCCACTCCCGAACCTTGTGATATATTTGCAATTTCCTGCAAATGGCAATATTTTGTACGGAATTGAGATAGCACAAATCATAGATAATTTGATTAAGCACTCACGGTATTAATCTGAGCGTCTTAGTGTAATTTGCGTATTTTTGGCACATTTATTTCGCACTGACTTCTCGTAGTGTGTCCTACTAACGTCATTGTCTTACTGTAGCTAACTATAAAATTTACACACACTTTGGTGCCTTTTGTTTGTTTATACACTAATTATTTTTCACACAGTGAATTAAAATAATTATTTTATTAATTAATTGGGGAGGGTTGCTGGGATTCCTGTCTGTACATGCATCACTAACACACACAAGATACACGAGTAACACACATACAATCGAGCAGGTGTTCCCTGCCTGTTGGGACAGGATAATTTCTCCCTAGTGTAACAATGAAACATTTTTACAATCCCAGACATGTCCATTTACCCCAAACTTATAATAATTTTACAAATTTTACATGTATTTAATCGATGCTCAATACACCATATGGCTGTATATTTGCAATATATATGTATATATATATATATTTTTTACAACACAAAAAACTATGGTAGTGTTTTATCAAAATGATCAATTTTGAAGGAGAGGCATTATGTTACAACACAAATAAGCCACCCCAATACCAGGGATATAAAAGATGAATCATGAATATTAAAAAGTAATTCGTATAAAATAAAATGTTTAATATAATGAAAATAAAATGACGATGACACGACAAACGACGACATGACCTAACCCAAGTGATTCATCAAATAAAAAGAAACAAAAAGGAGACGGGAACAACGAAACCAAACAAGAATGAAACCAATTGAAGAAAGTGAATAATCCCATACAACCAAATGAAATAAAACCAAGTATAAAGGAAATAAAGTGAAACCGAATGAGAAAACACGGACAAATAATATAGAATATGAAAAGGAGAAATGGTACACTCAAAAGTAATATTGGAAAAGAAACCAATAACTAACCAATATATAGAATAATTATTATTATCGATTGAAAAATAAATGTAAATGATTTGATAAAACCCAATAACGTAATGTGAAAAAATAAAAGTACACTAACCCAAGAATTAGAGTTAGATGTAACAAAAAACTCTATAAAGACATAAACTTATTAATAATGTAAATAATATTTGTAATGAGAGAGATTGTGAGATATTGAGAATATAAAATCAACTAAGTGACAAAGAAAAAGTAATTATAGGGTTTACCCACTAATGAACACTTAATATAAACATTTAAGGAGTGCAAAAGTGAAAGTGTAAAACCCCAAAATAATTAGAAACCATATTAATACGAAAAAACACTTAATAATCTATAAACAAACTCTAAATGATTAATAGTGAACCACATTAATAGTTGGTAACGTTGTTAATGATAGTATTAGGAGTAAACAGATAATAACATATCATGAACACTGAATAGTGATGGTGACATTATTATTAAAATAAAAATCTTATTATTAATAAAATTAAGTTAAATTGTATACACTAATATTTAAAAGGAAGAATCCCATGAAAGGTAAACAGTTAGTGTTACCATGGATTGAAGATAGAGATTATGTAAGAAATAAGGAATTAGAAATGAAATCAATAAACACCCCAAGTTATAAGGGATAATTAATTGAATAAATTTAGAAGGAGTGATGATGTTTATCACCCAAAAAATAATAAGGAATGAAATGAATTGTAAACAAACATTACCTAATAACTGTTAAAAAATTGTTTAACAATAGGCCTAGATGTTATGTTTTAATAGTAAGTAATAGCCATATTGTTAACAAAGCCAAAATAGTGTAACAAATTAAAAAATTCTTCCTGTATACTGTTAATAAAAATAATTGTTTGGTTGTTGTTTAGTTAAAAAAAATTTTTTTTTTTATTTAATATTTATTATATACATATATATTTTTTTTTAATTAATTTAGTATTAAATATTTTAAACCATTTCGTTGTATTTTGAACTTCTTATTAATTGTTTTTGTCGAATTATATCCTTTGGTGTATTTAGAATTCTTTTATTATGTTAATAGGATTGTCTCCAAGAACAATCGATTGGTGATCTTTCCTTATTTGCAGTTTATCCTCCTTTAAAGTAGTTAAACTCAGCTGTTCTGGTAGTTATGTCTCAACTAATGTGTTCTATTATTCTATTTATAAGTGAGGAATAAGTAGGATTCAAAATAATAATATTAAAAGATTTTTATTAAAAATTAGTAAAGTAATCGATTTTATATCGATTGATGAATCGATTCTCTCAGGGCAAATCAATATATTATACAAATTATTTATTCTCGTGTTCTTTGAAGAGTTATTTTATACATAGTCAGAGAAAAGGGCATAGTATAGAAAGTATAACATTACAAATTACAAGCTTATTAATTAAAATACAAACATATCATTCCATATAATATAATGGTTAATAAAGAAATTGTTCGAACCATTCGAAGGTATACTGGCCGTGGCGCTTGGAATTGTGGGAACTCAATGATGGCCGCTCCGTAGTCAGATGTGTTTAGATGAATGCACCTCGAAGAATCTGCTTCAAATAAATGTTGCTTCTCCAATGGTTTCTCGTCCCTGCAGTTGTGATTATTCCTTCTGGTGTTAGTGGAGTGGTCCTGGTTCAGTGTTTGTAATTCACTTCGATAAAATGTGTTGGATAATGTTATAATTCACTTTTGTCAATAAGGTCGACAATTGCACCGTTCGTTCCTTTATTCTGAATTATTGGTTTTAAAAGGTTTAATTACGAATTCACTTAGTTTCTGTTCTGTGTTAATCTAGTTTAATGTTTGTATGTGTTAATTCCACTGAATTTAAAGTTTAATGAAATTTTTGGAAACTCGCGATTTTCACAGGAGACTAGGCTTGTCGAATGAACGCCATACTTGTGTTCGCTATTAGGATAATATTTAGCCAAATCACGTTCAAGTGTGCTCGACAAAATCTAATAATCAACTGTTCTAACTTCCTTCGTCATCTAAAAACGTCTTAGCCAATTTAATATTAGCAATATATTGTTTCAAGTCTTTTTTGCTTCCGTTACATTTATGAAATTTACATTATATTACTGAATATATTTTTGCTATTATTTAAATTTATTAAATACTAAATACATAATCTCCTCAATACATTCTGCTTGATTTGATACCAAATAAGATAGTTTTACTAAGTTTTTTATCTAAAATGCTATATTTACTTCATTTTGAAAATGTAGGCCTTAAAATTTACTTCCTGTCCTTCTCAAAATATTTGCCATTTTATATGTTATATTTACGATTGTACTAAATCTCAGATTGACATAAAAGTGTTTTCTTCCCTTAATTTCTTGTAATTTAAATAATTGGTTATCTTTTTAAATATTATTCATCAATTTGTGACTCCCCACTTTGAATTTTCAGTTATTACATTTGCATTGTTTTCCAATAATTCTTACTATCTTTTTACAAAATCTTTCTTAAATATAGTTTCAGTTATATGACTCTGTGACTGATTTACCTTATATAAATTTCATCAGTTTAACTATTTTACTGTACTTAATTCATCAATTATAATGTTGTTTAGATTTACCATTTGGCCTAGATTTTATCTGTTTTTACATACAATGTTTTTTGAATAATACGTCTTGTTTATACCCCTTCTGACTTTCTATCCTAATATAATATTACTTAACATTTCCTTACTTGAACAATAGAACATTTAGTATATAATTCATACTATTTATCCATAACAAATATTTGAAATTAACAATGGTATTTAAACTCAGACATTTTAATCTTGATTATTACTATTAACACATAATAAATATTTTATAATAAAAGATTTATATTAAAAAATTTTACTCTCAGACATTTCAGTGTGAGCTATTTGAACTTATTATAAACAAAACATATCTCTCCTTCCATCATTTAACTATTTCTTATAACTAATTTTATTTTCAGTCTTAGCTGTTTTTGTTTGGTTTTTGGGTATTTATTTGGTCACTTCAATTTTTATTGGCCTGCTCTAGTTTTATTACTGTCATTCTAATGAATGTTGTATATAAAGAGTGGCAGTTATTTAGAAACAGTTGTATCTTATTTGTGATTATAATACTCTATTCAATATTATTTCTTGACACAATATAAAAATTTAAAGTCGTATAAATGCACAATTTACTTAGTTTATGAACTCCAACATTGACACATTAAGTTTATTTAATATAATATAAAATCTTGCACTGGCCCCCTTTTTATTCTTTGATTTTATTTCTAATCAGTTATATAGTCTTATTCAAATCAAGAAATTTATTTATAGAGGATAATGAAGGTTTGTTTTTCCCATTATATAATTAATTCATATTGGTTCACTTATAATTCTACTTTATACACTTTTGTTTATATCTATTTTACATGGTTTTCTAAATTTGGGTTTTTGTTATACTTTCACTGGTTATTTTTATTTTCTTTTGGGGTATCGTTTTTGTTTCTTATAAGAGCATTCCTTCTTATTGTAGATGTTGTCTTGTTGTGGTTTCTTCCTTACTGGCTCCTATCCTACTTGTTTCTTATAAAAGCATTCCTTCTTATTGTGGATGTTGTCTTGTTCTGGTTTCTTCATTACTTACTCCTATCCTACTTGTTTCTTATAAAAGCATTCCTTCTTATTGTGGATGTTGTCTTGTTCTTGTTTCTTCCTTACTTACTCCTATCCTACTTTTTCTTATAATAGCATTCCTTCTTATTGTGGATGTTGTCTTGTTCTGGTTTCTTCCTTACTTACTCCTATCCTACCTGGGTATCTCGTTACTTTATTTTTAGCCTTTTGGTTTATTTTGATTACTCATCATTCATTGTATATCTGTTTTAATGAAATTCTTACTTCAAACTCTGATTGTGTTTTCCGGTGGTTCTTAATTAATTTTTAATATTGCTTTCTTGGATTTAAATTTGTTTTTATTTTATTTTATGATCTTTCTTTCCATTCAGAAGTATGGGCATTATCTGTCATGCTAGAGATTGCTCTCCTCCAGAAGTGATTATTTCAGACTTGATTATGGATGAAATAATTACTTAAGATAGCTTTTTGTTTATTATTCATTGTCTTCCTCACCATTTCTATATCGGCTTCTTCATACTTGAGCTTAATAAACTTTATAGTCTTTTATCTGACTTTGATTATTCCTGGATAGTTAGTGTTCTCTGAGATTTATTATTAATATTATATTTTCCTTTTCTTAACTTTGTGTTTTATCCATGGGATATTGATTCCCTAACATTCCCTAACACGTGAGCTGGAACAGTTCAGAGAGGCACTGTTGGCTACTTACTCTGCTGGCCATACTACACTTCTCGTTGAGATCAGAGGCAATTCATCTCTGCTCAAAACATAATAATGCTGGAATTATCTACAGACCGTCATCAAATAAAAATTATATATAGAATAGTCTAATTTTCGACTAATAAAAATATCTTTGGATACTTCACTTTTGTTGTTTCTCATATTTTCTCACATTTTCTATCTCAGTTATTTTTCTTAGTATTTATTATTCTCATTATTTATTCTTCTAACTTTTTAGTTCGGCTGATATATTCATTTTTATCATGGTTGGAAACTTTGTTAATACGTTTATTACTAGTTATGGTGTAACGTTTCCTTTTTCATCTGAATTCTCTTCAATTCTTCTTCTGGTTATTGATATTAATAGCATATATTTTATATATATATATATTTTTTTAGATCTTATTAATTGTTCGAATGGTATTATTTTATGACAGTTCGTTTTTTCAATGGGTTTTATTATAATTGACATCCAAGTTGTTATTATGATCATATTATATAAACATATTTTTCTTTCTTTTTCTTTCTCAGAAAGTTATTATTCCACTTTTGTCTTCATTAAAATTAATTCATTAATATTAGATTTTTCATGTGGTCCTTATTTCTCTTTGCCTTTTATAAATGTTTTATTATTTTCTTGCCAAGACTATCTTCTTCATATGATTGGTATGAGTTGTTCTTCTTTGTTTTTTAGAACTGAGTAATATCATAATCATCCTTCTTGACTGTTCGTTTCCATAATCGTTTCATAAATAATTAGTCATAGGTTGCTCTTATTATTTTCTTCTTTTTAAATTTTAATGATTTTACTATAATAACAAATTCTTCTCTTTTTCTTTCATTATTATTGCCTTCTCTTGTATATCACACTCTTTTATGTTTTTCTTCTCTACTCCTTCAAATGTTTGATATTCACATTTATTCTGGTTTCTTTTTAATTTTCCTTCTTAATTAATCACATTATTTTCTTCAAATCATTTATAAGTTTGTCTCATTATTTTTTAGAATTTAGAGAATTTTATTAACTTCTAATTCTATTCTTCTTCTAATTCCAAATTATTTTCTTTCAAATCACTGGTAAGTTGATCTTACTATTTTTTAGATTTTGATAATTTTTTATAATAATAAATTCTTCTTCTAGTTCCAAATTATTTTCTTTTAAATTATTTGTGTAAGTTGGTCTTACTTATTTTTTAGATTTTGATTATTTTTTATAATAATAAATTCTTCTTCTTTTAATTCCAAATTATTTCTTTTAAATTATTTGTGTACGTTGGTCTTACTTATTTTTTGGATTTTGATAATTTTTTATAATAATAAATTCTTCTTTTTATAATTCCAAATTATTTTCTTTTTCAAATCACTGGTAAGTTGATCTTACTATTTTTTAGATTTTGACAATTTTTTATAATAATAAATTCTTGTTTTTATAATTCCAAATTATTTTCTTTTAAATTATTTGTGTAAGTTGGTCTTACTTATTTTTTAGATTTTTGACGTTTCATTACGTCTAATTCTATTCTTCTTCTAATTCCAAATTATTTTCTTTCAAATTACTGGTAAGTTGATCTTACTTATATTTTAGAATTTTTACCTTTTTTTATAATAATAAATTCTTCTTTTTATAATTCCAAATTATTGTCTTTCAAATCGCTGGTAAGTTGATCTTACTTATATTTTAGAATTTTGACCTTCTGTTAAATTCCACGGTTTCCCTAAATCTAAGTTTACATTGATAATTCTTTATCTTACCGGGTTCATCGGAAAATACTGATTTATATTTCTCATATACCCTTATCAGACGATTTGCTTGGTGTGTGGGTACTTTCCCTTTTGTGATTCCACACCGGAAGTCCCGTATTTCCTGTATCTTAACTGACCATAAATCCTCTTCCATGTTATTATACATAATTTGGTTATTCAGGGAGTTGTGCTCTACATAGTTTATGTTCCGAAGTTGTTGGTGTATACTGTTGGGAAGTATATTCTCGCCTCCTACTAAATCTGCTGTCCACGTTATTCCTTCTGAAAACAGTGATACCTTTTCTTTGTTCAGATCTATAATAGCGGAATTCCTCCTCAATACATCGCACCCTACCAATATATTAAATGGCAGTCCGGTTGCGATTAAAAATACTACATTTAAAGCTATACCACGGCTAATGACATTTACAGAAACTTGTTTTCTAATAGTTTTGTTTTGGCGGCCAGTTTCACCTACTAAGATAATATTATTTACTGGCAACATTGGCAATGTTCTTCCACATTCTTTCTGGAATCTTTCCAATTGAATTATATTAATTATTGATATATTTGCACCGGTATTAATCATGATCTTGGCGGGGATTCCTTCTACTTCCGCTTTTATATATATTGTAACTCTACTTATATGCGTTATTGTTATGTCGTGTTGTGTGTGAGTACCTACCTGCTGTCCGATCTTGCGGATTCTTCCGGCTAGGGCGTGTGGATTTTGGATTTGAAGTTCGCAAGCTAGTAATCTCAAATTTATTGCAACAACACACAAAATAGGTTACTTTAAAGGGGGAGAGTTTTGTGAGACTGGTAGGCTTTATCGCACAACAATAAAACACTGTTATATGGGGTAATAAAACGTTGTTTATTACTCCAACAACACACAAGAAATAAATGGTTATTATATTATCAATTTCTTACAGTCTAAACAATGAATCAATGTTTTTCGATTGGTTAATAATTGAAAAGAAACTAAACTCGAGTTGATTGCAATTTAAATTTTAATTAATTAATTGATTTGATTTGATTATATTTCTTTTACTAAATTGAATTTAAATGTTCATGAACCAAAATATAAAACTTTGAAGTTAATTAGAATAATTTTCCAAAATAAATTAGACGTGACAGTCTAGTTCACGTTATTTCATTTCTAGCGATTCGAGTTCTGTTATACTGCAGTATGAACTAATAATTAGATTGTTAGTTAAGATTTGTATAGCGCTTTTATACTACTTCTATTTCTTAACTATAGCATACTAATGACTTAAACTGCAATACAGATTATCACAATGAATTTATTCTTAATTACTAGAGTCTTTAATTTTTGTATGGCACCTGAATTATTTGAATTTAAAATGTTTTAAAATGAAAAATAGAAAATTTAATGTTGAAAAATAAATAAGTGGATTTTGCTTTCCTGTTATTGAAGAGGATGTCGTTCCGATTTTCCCTCGTCGATTCGAGTCCTTCGCTAGAGAAAGTAATCTGCTTAGAGCTGCTGGATTCGGTCGTGGAGTTCAAAATTCGGCAACACTCTGCTTCCTTGCTGTTTGTGAATATTTTAACGTCTGCGGCTCTCCGCTGGAGCTGGTTCCTGTCCCTCGTCGATTCGCACGTCGCACGGCAGCGTGTGTGTGTGTGCTTCGTTCGAGTGGTAGCTCTGCTCGTCCGCTGTTCACCAATGATTTAGACGGCCTCTCTGCTGTATTCTTGAAGTCTGGACTTGAAGTCTGGTGGATCTCTTGCGTGCTTATGACTAGCTGGTAGTACACAATAAGCTTGGTTGATGTACTGAAGAGTATCTCGCCTTTACGCAACAATTACGATCTATACAGTTGATCTGTGTTTATTGTGTTCGTAATTGCGTGTGTGTTGACTACGTAGAGTCTTCTTGTTGATCTTCACCACTATGGTTACTGGACGATCGAAGAATTACGTCTTAACTTCGTGAGTACTGGCAGAACAGTGATGTTTCAGTCTAAAAACACCTCGCTGGTCGGGGCTCGCGTCAAATGATTTGATTGGCTGACACACTCTCCCTACTACATAAAATTTGAATTCCCTTGGTCCGTGAGAATGAAGTTAGGTTCCCACAGACGGAGAATTAATATTATTTCTAATACTATTATTACCGGCGGAACCAATTTGTCGGTCCGGATTTCCTGTGCTTATTTAATTTTGCAATAACTTGGTTGCAAACCAAGTTATGTGAAATCTAAAATATACAATCTGTCAGAAATTATTATCTTCATACATACTAAAATCTCATTAATGTAACTCTATTTTTACAGAAGTTATTCAATCATATTTAATTAACTCTTTCATTTGTTAATTATATTGCGTAAAATTTGCACACGTCATTATTAATATTTCGGCAAACATTTTGGCTGTCTTGGATTTCGCCTTTATTCATTAGTTTCCGAGATATTAATAATTAACCGATTGGGTGTGGCCCTGCCTTGTACAGCGAACTGATTACATAATGACCACGTGTGCGTCGCTTTACTAAGCATTATTTTCAACGCTCTACATTCAAATGGAGTTTTGACTGTTATACTTTATTTAAATATGCTTTCAGTATGCGGGCAACATATAACCCCAAATAATCAATATTTGGTGCTGTTATATACTCCCACACCCGCTTTAAAAAAAAATGAATGTAATAATTACAGTTATTTTTTTTTTCTTAATCATTACACACGTATTCTGTAATCACTATACTTATTACTTATACAGTGTATTACTTATTCAAAAGAAAAACATACATGTGTGTTAATTTTATTCCATTACATACAACTTAACTCTAATACATTTATTAATAATATTATATTTGCAATTTATTCTGTATTAATGTTTTTACAATTGGTAATAGCTAACTGCGGCGTTTAAAAGGTTTGTTTGTAAACAGTGGCACGCGTGCAAAGGAGTTTGCTGACTCTGCCTTGTTTACAACCGTTATCGCCTGCCGCGCGGCTAATTGCTTGACCTACTTTCAAACGTCGGGCAGCTGTTACCGCGTGTGTCTTAACTATTTCCTGGCGGTGCGTTTGTTCATTGTACACGCCCGTTATTTACCGCGTTATAAATGCATTATTATTAATACACAAGCTATCTACAATTATTATTAATAATATTATAAAACACAAGTAATTTATTTTAATTTTACTTATTATAATACAATTATTATTAATTCTAAATATTATTTATTTTTTTTCTAAAGTCTTATTATTTCGTCGCGACGCGCTTTGGAATGCCATGCTCTCAAAGTATTTTCTCAAAGAGCTCGCATGGTATTTACCGATCGTTTTCGTTCGGTCGAGCGTCGTAACGATAAACGTGTGAGGCGCGAGTTGTTGAGCCAAAAGATACGGACCATTATATACATGAAAAAACTTTGCGGCTACATTTATGTCTCTTCGGCCTACAGGATTCGCCTTGAGCAGTACTTTCTCACCTACTACAAAGTTAGTTAGTTTATGAGTAGTATTGAATTTGTCCGCCCTTTTCCGCCCTTTTTCAACTATTCTTTCCCTCACAAGTTGATTTTTACACTGCACCGGCAGAGGTAGATTATAAGTCTTTGGCCTACTTAAATAACTATTCTAAAACCTCTCTGGCCTTATTCCAGAGTCTAATTCTGCTGGTGTGTATTCCGTGGTATCGTGATAATTCTCGTTTATTGCCTTTTCGAAGAATGGTAGGAACTCGGGCCATTTACTTTGTTCCTTATAGCAATAGATACGGAACATTTTACCGATTTCCCGATTCACCCTTTCGGCAAGGTTGCCCTGTGGTCGTCGTATCGAGGTTAGGATTGCTTTGATACCGTTACGTTCCAGGGTAGCTGCCCAGTGTTTGTTTTGGAATTGCTTTCCCGGGTCACTAAGTACGTTCCTTATTGGTCCATGCTGTGGGATATGCTTGTTAAGTATAATATTTAAAACGGACTTTGTGGTGGGCCTAGGAATCGCATAAAGGCTAACTTTTTTAGTGAACACATCGACGCAAACTACCATGTGTTTTAGATTTCTGGTAGCCTTGGGTAATGGTCCCAGAAAGTCGATGGCGATCATCTGCCCCTTACCTTCCGTTATCACATTGGCCATGGGAACGTAAGTGTGCAAGTTTGGTACTTTCGCTGTTTGACATGGATGACATGTTTTTAACAATTTCTTTACCCTACGATAAATGTTTGTAATTGTAAAATCCTCCTGCAATATTTTTACACATTTTACAGGAGATGCGTTCGCCATTTTTATATGTAATGATTGTGTTACACACGCAAGCATCGCTGGAGACAATACCACTTTCCATTCGCCCTGTAACAATTTATACAATATATTGTCTTGTATAAGATAATGCGGATTCGGGTGAGCTGCTAACATTAGCTTTTTAGCAAGGAGTGCGAGGTTATCGTCCTGCTCGCGTCCTAAATTCTGTAGCATATTGGTAGCTTCAGGCGCGACAGTGTATTGTATATTCAATACCTTTAACTCGTCGTCCGCTGCTTCATATACCTCCTCCTTTTCTACGGGCGGATATCTACTTAGAGTGTCTGCGGTGGTATTCTCTGATCCTTTGCAATATTTAATAGTAAATGAGTACTCCTGAATAGCTAACACCCATCGTGTTAGTCGGGAATTTGCTAATCGACATTTTAATATAAACGATAACGCCTGATTATCTGTGTGGATCTCGAAATGGGTACCATATAGGTAGTGTCTGAATTTTCTGAGTGCGTTTATTATGGGGAGTATTTCTTTCTCAGAAGTACAATAGTGCAACTCAGCGCCTTTGAGCGTTCTATTGGCGTATGCTACAACATGAAGACTACCTTGTTCGTCTTCTTGGTGCAACACGGCGCCGATAGCGTACTCGCTAGCGTCAGTGTACATTACGTACTTCCTACCCTGCTGTGGATGGAACAGTTGTAAATTAGATTGGAACAGGCCCTTAACCCTCTCAAACGCATCGTTCTGTTCAGAACCCCATTTCCACTTTATATTTTTGCGTACCAGCTGTAGCAAGGGGACTGTATATTCGGCGTATTTGCTGGTGAATTTCCTGTAGTATCCCGTGAGTCCAAGGAATGCTCGCAGTGCTTTGAGGTTCTTGGGCACCGGGAACTCCACAATACTCCTGAGCTTTTCTGGGTCCGTACTGATACCTGTAGCTGAGATTATATGTCCCAGGAATTTCATTTGAGACTTTACAAACTCGCACTTGTGTAGCTTGAGCTTGATGTTGGCTAACCTCAGCTTCTGGAAGACGCTCCTCAGATGCTCGAAGTGTTCTTCCAACGTGCGGGATATTACGAGGATGTCATCAACAAATATTACAGTGTATGGGTCTACCTCAGGTCCTAGAGCTCTCTCGAGGCATCTTACTATCGCAGCGAGACTCGTGCTAAGGCCAAAAGGTACCACCTTGTGCTGATAGCATTTGTTATTGAATATAAATGCTGTATACTTTCGATCTTGCTCACACAGGGGGACCTGCCAGAAGCTTGCTGTTAGATCTAACTTCGTGAGGTACCTGGCTCCTTCACATTTAATGAAGAGGTCCTCCGCTGTCGGTGCGCAGTCAAACTCTTTCTCTACCAGACTGTTTAAGTTCCTCATATCCAGGCAGAGTCGGATTTCTCCAGTCTTCTTGCGGACGACCAGCAGTGGGTTGAGGAAGCTGCTATTGGATCTCTCTATAATATCTTCCTCCAACATCCGCTGTATCTCCTGCTGGACCTCGGCCTGGTATTTTATAGGGACCTGGTAGATTCTCCTTATGAACTTCTCCGGCTCTGTGAGGTGGATTCTATGTTCATACACTGACGAGATTGAGTGCTCTTCACTGAAGATATCGCTGGATTCTTCTTGCAGCGACGACAATCTCCGTTCAGTTCGGGAATCTAAGGTTGTCTCCCCCTCTTCACAGTCTTTATAATGAATCAATTGTTTTGGTAGCAGTGTGATTTTAATTGGGTCACCATGATTTTGTGTGTGTGTATGTGTGTTCAATTTAAAGGTGTAACTAACATTGTCAATGGTACATTTTAATAAGTGTTCACTGGTGTTAATTTCCGCACGTATTTGTTCTAATACATCTACCCCCAATAACATATCACATATTAAATTGTTTATACCCACTACACACACTTCAAATTGCACTTTGTCTAGCATGATAGTTAGATAGTATTGAGTGTCAATTTTTTCTTTTGTATCGGTAGCGGTTCGTATATAAAATTGATTTATTGGGAGTGATGGGGCCGTACGAAAATATTTTTTATTGGCACGCAGGAATCTTTCACTGACGCCGGAAACAACGCTGCCGGTGTCCAACAAAATTTATGTGGGAACGCCGTTGACAAAGGCGTGTAACACCGGACACGCCGCGCTCACTGGCCATTGTTGCGTGGGACCGGATTCTAGCAACGGATCCCTGACGTCCGGTGGGAACACATTATTAACGGGCACACAAGTTACATAATTAAAAGTACACATTTCACACAATATACAATCCTTATAATTAACATGCTTACTCTTACAAAATTTTGCTGAATTTATAGCGCGTCCTTGCTGGATGCGCATTTTGGCACGTTTTTTGTAGGTTGGTAATTTTTTGATTTATTGTTAGAGTCTTTACTGCTTTGGGAGTCGCTGTCTTTTGCAGTTGTATCAGCTTTGGCTAATTCGACCGTTTGAATCGCTCTAATTGGGGCCCCGTCGTGAGTACCTACCTGCTGTCCGATCTTGCGGATTCTTCCGGCTAGGGCGTGTGGATTTTGGATTTGAAGTTCGCAAGCTAGTAATCTCAAATTTATTGCAACAACACACAAAATAGGTTACTTTAAAGGGGGAGAGTTTTGTGAGACTGGTAGGCTTTATCGCACAACAATAAATACCCTGCCCTTTTGGTCTACCAATATTTTGTTTACCCTTGTACTCAAAGGTTTTATTTGGCTGTTTTGACGGTGTTTGGGGTGGAGTAGAACTGGTACTCGGTCTTTGATCGGATTGCTGATGGTACTGTACCCGCGTATTCTGCCCTTCATTATTTCGGCGAAAATCGGGATTATAACGCCACCCGCCCAAATCAAAAACCGTCTCACTTTGGGACATTAGAATGAGGAGTTCATCGACCGTGCGAATACCCTGCGTAAACACAGCTACTCTAATGTTATGATTAAAGTGATAGGCAAGTTTCGTGACTATGTCAATCTCCGAAAATGCTGGGGTTAAATGCTTGGCGCGTTCGACCTGCTGGATTATATAATTTTCCGCGGTAATACCCAGTTTCCTATCAAATCTGCCATACTCAAGCTCATTGCGTAGAAGTCTTTGGGTATGCGAGTTCCAGTACCGGCTTTCAAATTTTTGTTTGAACTCCGCGTATGTGGGCACTCTATCGCGTACAATGTTATACCACTTACGCGCCGAATCACGCATCGCGTTAACTACCCACTGTATTTCGTCTTGATCTTCTAGTCGGGAACCTACTCTAGCCATTTCACTCTCACACGCTAATAAAAATTCAATAGGGTTTTCGTTATTTTCCCCCGTAAAATACACGCGATTTTTCTCGTCAACAGGACCTTGTACCAAAATATTAGGAGCAGATCTCCTCCGTACTTCCTGTCGTACTTTCAAAATCTCGTCGTTTAACGTTTGTAAGGCACTCTCTTTATTAGAGTCTATGTTAGATTACGTCTCTACAATTGAAGGGTCTAATCTATCTACTCGTCGTTGCGTTTCGGTCACGTCAGCCTGTATCTTTATCTCGAGAGATTCGACCTTTCTTGAGACGTCTTGCGTTTGCTTCTCGCAGCGGCTTATATGGTCCTTGAACCGGCCCTCCATACGTGTTACTTGTTCAATAAACGATTTTTGCATAGTGGTCTCAAAAACCTAAACCGTTCATTGATTTTGGTATCAACCGTATTTACTTTTTCGCCGATTTTTGCATTGCTTTCCGCGATTTCGTCTATTTTCGCCGTCAATTCTCTACTACTTTCTTTATTACTTTGCTTAATTTCCGTATTTATGTCGGCGTTGCTTTGGTCTAATTTCTCGGTTAGACTAACTCTCTGCGCCTCGATGTTAGATTTTAATTCTGCGATATTCATTTCAGCATTGGCTGTTATTTGTTCAAACTTCGCGTTCATATTAGCGGTTAATTCGGCATTTGTTTTCTCAAATTTCGCGTTAATATTAGCGGTCAAATCCTCACTCATTTGCGCGTTCATTTGCTGTATTTGTTTAAGTATATTATCCATATCCATTTAAAATACACAGAACAGTTTCAAATACACAAAATAATTTCACTGCTGTACGAACACCAGTCACAAAACTCTTTGGGGATTGTTCAGTTGGACGCCAGCTGTTTTAAGAAGTAAAACAGCAAAGTTTGTTTTAAAGTGAAAATTAAATTTAAATTGAATTTAATTTCGAGCCCCACGTGCAGGGCGACATATGTAACTCTACTTATATGCGTTATTGTTATGTCGTGTTGTGTGTGAGTACCTACCTGCTGTCCGATCTTGCGGATTCTTCCGGCTAGGGCGTGTGGATTTTGGATTTGAAGTTCGCAAGCTAGTAATCTCAAATTTATTGCAACAACACACAAAATAGGTTACTTTAAAGGGGGAGAGTTTTGTGAGACTGGTAGGCTTTATCGCACAACAATAAAACACTGTTATATGGGGTAATAAAACGTTGTTTATTACTCCAACAACACACAAGAAATAAATGGTTATTATATTATCAATTTCTTACAGTCTAAACAATGAATCAATGTTTTTCGATTGGTTAATAATTGAAAAGAAACTAAACTCGTTCTCTGGCGAGTTGATTGCAATTTAAATTTTAATTAATTAATTGATTTGATTTGATTATATTTCTTTTACTAAATTGAATTTAAATGTTCATGAACCAAAATATAAAACTCTGAAGTTAATTAGAATAATTTTCCAAAATAAATTAGACGTGACAGTCTATTTCACGTTATTTCATTTCTAGCGATTCGAGTTCTGTTATACTGCAGTATGAACTAATAATTAGATTGTTAGTTAAGATTTGTATAGCGCTTTTATACTACTTCTATTCCTTAACTATAGCACACTAATGACTTAAACTGCAATACAGATTATCAAAATGAATTTATTCTTAATTACTAGAGTCTTTGATTTTTGTATGGCACCTGAATTATTTGAATTTAAAATGTTTTTAAATGAAAAATAGAAAATTCAATGTTGAAAAATAAATAAGTGGATTTTGCTTTCCTGTTATTGAAGAGGATGTCGTTCCGATTTTCCCTCGTCGATTCGAGTCCTTCGCTAGAGAAAGTAATCTGCTTACAACTGCTGGATTCGGTCGTGGAGTTCAAAATTCGGCAACACTCTGCTTCCTTGCTGTTTGTGAATATTTTAACGTCTGCGGCTCTCCGCTGGAGCTGGTTCCTGTCCCTCGTCGATTCGCACGTCGCACGGCAGCGTGTGTGTGTGTGCTTCGTTCGAGTGGTAGCTCTGCTCGTCCGCTGTTCACTAATGATTTAGACGGCCTCTCTGCTGTATTCTTGAAGTCTGGTCTTGAAGTCTGGTGGATCTCTTGTGTGCTTATGACTAGCTGGTAGTACACAATAAGCTTGGTTGATGTACTGAAGAGTATCTCGCCTTTACGCAACAATTACGATCTATACAGTTGATCTGTGTTTACTGTGTTCGTAATTGCGTGTGTGTTGACTACGTAGAGTCTTCTTGTTGATCTTCACCACTATGGTTACTGGACGATCGAAGAATTACGTCTTAACTTCGTGAATACTGGCAGAAGAGTGATGTTTCAGCCTGAAAACACCTCGCTGGTCGGGGCTCGCGTCAAATGATTTGATTGGCTGACACACTCTCCCTACTACATAAAATTTGAATTCCCTTGGTCCGTGAGAATGAAGTTAGGTTCCCACAGACGGAGAATTAATATTATTTCTATTACTATTATTACCGGCGGAACCAATTTGTCGGTCCGGATTTCCTGTGCTTATTTAATTTTGCAATAACTTGGTTGCAAACCAAGTTATGTGAAATCTAAAATATACAATCTGTCAGAAATTATTATCTTCATAATATACTAAAATCTCATTAATGTAACTCTATTTTTACAGAAGTTATTCAATTATATTTAATTAACTCTTTCATTTGTTAATTATATTGCGTAAAATTTGCACACGTCATTATTAATATTTCGGCAAACATTTTGGCTATCTTGGATTTCGCCTTTATTCATTAGTTTCCGAGATATTAATAATTAACCAATTGGGTGTGGCCCTGCCTTGTACAGCGAACTGATTACATAATGACCACGTGTGCGTCGCTTTACTAAGCATTATTTTCAACGCTCTACATTCAAATGGAGTTTTGACTGTTATACTTTATTTAAATATGCTTTCAGTATGCGGGCAACATATAACCCCAAATAATCAATATTTGGCGCTGTTATAATATATTATTTCATTATTTCATTATTAGGGCCGACCGAGGTGTCGGTCTGGAGATCTTGCGTCGGTTCCTGCCGCTCTGTACTATGTTCAGATGTTTGTTCTCGGTTTGGTTGCCGGCCAGGATCATCTAGACTGGTACTTCGTCTATGTTGTTCGTACCTCGGACCATCACGTTCTTCGCTCCTCCGCCGATGATCTCCATCGTGGAAACTGTTTCTTCGCTTACGGTTATACCTTCTTGGCCCATTATCTTCAGCTCTTATGAAATTTACCCGTGGTCGGGAAACCCTGTTGTTATTATTGTAGTTGTTGGAATTGTAATTCCTATTATTTTGGTAATAACGTTCAGTATTAACGGGGTGGGGGTTTCTCTGACTATAGGGATTATTAGGGTGCTGATAATAGTTATTTCGGTTATTTGGGTTGTGGTTTTTATTCCTATTATTCTTCGGATTATTGTTGAAGTTATTATTATTGTTATTTGGAGGGTTATTATTACCATTATAATTATTTTGATGGTTACGGTTCCCTTGGTAGTTGTTACCATAGTGGCTGTTATTGTTACTGGGGTACTGATTACTTCTTACTTCCGGCCGATCGTTCCTCCTTCTACTCTGACGGTAGTATTCCTCGTTCTCGTAACTCTCCAGTAATTCGGTCATGGCTTGCACTGTCTTTATCTGGCTACCCCTTCTTGCTCTGATTATGTCTTCGTCATAGTGGTAAGACAACTTGTTCACCAGGCATTCCTCGGGTATTGCCGGTTCTAAATGTTTCGCCAGACACACCTTCCCTAAGAAATAGGCCGTCATAGTGTTACTCAGTTGGGCCTTATATCGTCCATGGCAGATATTGTCCCATATCAAGTTCTGCGTGGTTTCTGACCAGTACTTCGCTTTGAATAGGTTTCTGAACTGTTGGTAGTACGTGATCTCACTTCGATTCGCCATCCACCAATTGTCGGTCATTTCCCTGAACGACTCGTCCAATATCTCCCGGTTGTTATTCCACCTATTCCCACTATGTTTGGCGAAGTATTCCTCAATCCGGGCCAGGAACTCCATCGGTTTTCTTTTGTATTGTCGGAAATTTAACCATTCCCGATTTTCATTCATTGGTATCCCAGTAAAGTTAGTGGGTCGATTTCTAATGACTTCCATTTCTTCTTGTCTCTGCCGTACTTGACCCGTTATATTCGTCATAGCCTCTTCCATTCCGTCACACCTTTCCGCGAATTGGTTCAGTACCTTCCCTAATTATTCCTCGGTTTGTCTTCGGTTTTCTTCCATCTTCCTACTACTGTACTCTTCGATATTAGTGAATTTAGTGTTTACCTCTTCTTTGAAACCCTGTACTTCTTTCTCCGTCTGGCTACACCTTTCATCCACTTCCTTAATTTGTTGTTTGATTTTCATGGTTTCTTCTTCTAATTTCTTAGTTCTGTATTCATTATTATCGTTGATTTCCTTGCTCAACTCTTCCTTTAACAACTCTATCATCTCAACTAATTTGTCCAGATTTTCTTGGTTAACCTCCCTTAATTCTTCTCTTAATAGTTCGTTATCTTCCTTCAATTCTTCCATCTTCTCCTCCATCTTCTCTTCCATTTTCTTATTATTTTCCTCCATTTTTTTCTTCCATTTTCTTGCTGGTTTCCTCTATTTTCTTATTTGTATTTTCAATTTTATTACCCAATTCTTCCTTTAAAGACTGGTTGTCTTCCTTCAAATTTTCCAACGTCTTATTTAAGGATTGGTTGTCTTCCTTCCTTTCTTTATTCGATTCTTCTTTTGTGGAATCCATTTTCTTACTCATTTCTTCCTTGGTGGATTTGATTTCTTCCTTTGTAGAATCCATTTTCTTACTCATTTCTTCTTTCATTTCCATCATCACTCTGAAGATCTCTTGTATTGTCGTGTTCTCTGTTTGTGAGGGTTTCTCGGGTTGTACCTCTGGTGGTGCGGGTTGTTTAGTTCCATTGGGGGTAATAACATTTCCACGTCTTTCACCGGCGTCGCCTCTTTATCCTCCATATCAATTTCCTTTTCGGCCTCCGCCGCCCGTTTCTTCGATGTTGCTCTACGTTGCATTTTTCTTTTCTTCTAACTTGATAACTGCTGCCAAGCCTAAATTAGGAATTGGGCAAATTATAGTGGCCTATCAATCACTAATTAAAGCCCCTTAGTTGGTCGCCAATTCGTAACAAATTAAAAAATTCTTCCTGTATACTGTTAATAAAAATAATTGTTTGGTTGTTGTTTGGTTTAAAAAAAAATTTTTTTTATTTAATATTTATTATATATTTTTTTGTTTTGTTTTATTTTTAATTAATTTAGTATTAAATATTTTAAACCGTTTCGTTGTATTTTGAACTTCTTATTAATTGTTTTTGTCGAATTATATCCTTTGGTGTATTTAGAATTCTTTTATTATGTTAATAGGATTGTCTCCAAGAACAATCGATTGGTGATCTTTCCTTATTTGCAGTTTATCCTCCTTTAAAGTTGTTATACTCAGCTGTTCTGGTAGTTTTGTCTCAACTAATGTGTTCTATTATTCTATTTATAAATGAGGAATAAATAGGATTCAAAATAATAATATTAAAAGATTTTTATTAACAATTAGCAAAGTAGTCGATTTTATATCGATTGATGAATCGACTCTCTCAGGGCAAATCAATATATTATACAAATTATTTATTCTC
This sequence comes from Magicicada septendecula, assembly GCA_034769895.1. Classification (NCBI taxonomy): domain Eukaryota; kingdom Metazoa; phylum Arthropoda; class Insecta; order Hemiptera; family Cicadidae; genus Magicicada; species Magicicada septendecula. The sequence continues at coordinate 306,126,662 of CM068373.1, read as the reverse complement.
GTGTTCTTTGAACAGTTATTTTATATATAGTCAGAGAAAAGGGCATAGTATAGAAAGTATAACATTACAAATTACAAGCTTATTAATTAAAATACAAACATATCATTCCATATAATATAATGGTTAATAAAGAAATTGTTCGAACCATTCGAAGATATACTGGCCGTGGCGCTTGGAATTGTGGGAACTCAAAGATGGCCGCTCCGTAGTCAGATGTGTTTAGGTGAATGCACCTCGAAGAATCTGCTTCAAATAAATGTTGCTTCTCCAATGGTTTCTCGTTCCTGCAGTTGTGATTATTCCTTCTGGTGTTAGTGGAGTGGTCCTGGTTCAGTGTTTGTTATTCACTTCGATAAAATGTGTTGGATAATGTTATAATTCACTTTTGTCAATAAGGTCGACAATTGCACCGTTCGTTTCTTTATTCTGAATTATTGGTTTTAAAAGGTTTAAATTATGAATTCACTTAGTTTCTGTTCAGTGTTAATCTATTTTAATGTTTGTATGTGTTAATTCCACTGAACATAAAGTTTAAATGAAATTGTTCGAAACTCGCGATTTTCACAGAAGACTAGGCTTGTCGAATGAACGCCATACTTGTGTTTGCTATTAGGTTAATATTTAGCCAAAATCACGTTCAAGTGTGCTCGACAAAATTTAATAATCAACTGTTCTAACTTCCTTCGTCATCTAAAAACGTCTTAGCCAATTTAATATCAGCAATAAATTGTTTCAAGTCTTTTTTGCTCCCGTTACATGTATGAAATTTACATTATATTACTGAATATATTTTTGCTATTATTTAAATTTATTAAATACTAACTACATAATCTCCTCAATACATTCTGCTTGATTTGATACCAAATAAGATAGTTTTACTAAGTTTTTTATCTAAAATGCTATATTTACTTCATTTTGAAAATGTAGGCCTTAAAATTTACTTCCTGTCCTTCTCAAAATGTTTGCCATTTTATATGTTATATTTACGATTGTACTAAATCTCAGATTGACATAAAAGTGTTATCTTCCCTTAATTTCTTGTAATTTAATTAATTGGTTATCTTATTAAATATTATTTATTAATTTGTGACTCCCCACTTTGAATTTTCAGTTATTAAATTTGCATTTTTTTCCAATAATTCTTACTATCTTTTTACAAAATCTTTCTTAAATATAGTTTCAGTTATATGACTCTGTGACTGATTTACCTTAAATAAATTTCATCAGTTTAACTATTTTACTGTACATAATTCATCAATTATAATGTTGTTTAGATTTATCATTTGGCCTAGATTTTATCTGTTTTTACATACAAAGTTCTTTGAATAATACATCTTGTGTATACCCCTTCTGACTTTCTTTCCTAATATAATATTACTTAACATTTCCTTACTTGAACAATAGAACACTTAGTATATAATTCATACTATTTATCCATAACAAATATTTGAAATTAACAATGGTATTTAAACTCAGACATTTTAATCTTGATTATTACTATTAACACATAATAAATATTTTATAATAAAAGTTTTATATTAAAAGAATTGTACTCTCAGACATTTCAGTCTGAGCTATTTGTACTTATTATAAACAAAACATATCTCTCCTTCCATCATTTAACTATTTCTTATAACTAATTTTATTTTCAGTCTTAGCTGTTTTTGTTTGGTTTTTGGGTATTTATTTGGTCACTTCAATTTTTATTGGCCTGCTCTAGTTTTATTACTGTCATTCTAATGAATGTTGTATATAAAGTGTGGCAGTTATTTAGAAACAGTTGTATCTTATTTGTGATTATAATACTCTATTCAATATTATTTCTTGACACAATATAAAAATTTAAAGTCGTATAAATGCACAATTTACTTAGTTTATGAACTCCAACATTGACACATTAAGTTTATTTAATATAATATAAAAACTTGCACTGGCCCCCTTTTTATTCTTTGATTTTATTTCTAATCAGTTATATAGTCTTATTCAAATCAAGAAATTTATTTATAGAGGATAATGAAGGTTTGTTTTTCCCATTATATAATTAATTCATATTGGTTCACTTATAATTCTACTTTATAAACTTTTGTTTATATCTATTTTACATGGTTTTCTAAATTTGGGTTTTGTTATACTTTCACTGGTTATTTTTATTTTCTTTTGGGGTATCGTTTTTGTTTCTTATAAGAGCATTCCTTCATATTATGGATGTTGTCTTGTTGTGGTTTCTTCCTTACTTGCTCCTATCCTACTTGTTTCTTATAAAAGCATTCCTTCTTATTGTGGATGTTGTCGTGTTCTGGTTTCTTCCTTACTTATTCCTATCCTACCTGGGTATCTCGTTACTTTATTTTTAGCCTTTTGGTTTATTTTGATTACTCATCATTCATTGTATATCTGTTTTAATGAAATTCTTACTTCAAACTCTGATTGTGCTTTCCGGTGGTTCTTAATTAATTTTTAATGGTGCTTTCTTGGATTTAAATTTGTTTTTATTTTATTTTATGATCTTTCTTTCTACTCAGAACTATGGGCATTATCTGTCATGCTACAATACATAAATAAGAAGGTAAATCAATACAAAAATAATAACACTGGAAAATCAGTTAGGAAATAATTAACAAGCCATGATGTAGAAAATAATAGAAACCTACAAATAGTATAAAATCAGTTCCAAAACACATCTAGAGATAAAACAACCAATTATAATATCAAAACGAAACGCATTAAAGTAAAATGATATATAATCTGTATGAAATAATAAATATAATCAATGGCTGCTGAGGCCTGTGAAATGCCTAACTGCCAAAAACAAATAACTGCAAACTGTATAACATCAATAATGAATTTAACAAATACAAGGCGAGTAACGAGCCAAGGATAATTTGTAAATCGTATTAAAAGAAAAATGTTAGAATAAGGACTTAAATTAAAAAAGAAATGTAATTAACAAATATTAACATAATTGTACAAACCTTATTATCTTATAGAACCCAAACGTATGGGATATCAAAACAATCTTTTAAAGGAAATAATAACAGTAGTGATAATATTAAATACTCAGGAAGGAAGACAGAAGAATATAAGCAATCAGAAGATATACAGATATTTTGATTAATAATTCAAATTTGATAACAATGGTTATAAGACAAGATTAACCAATCAGAATTAACATGTAACCATGACAACAGACCGTTGGTTACGAATTTTTCGTTAATTTATAGTACTCTCAAAATGACGCTCGTCAAGATTAGACGCCAAATATTGAATGACCTAAATTTTTATTTTTAATGTATAAAAAGTAATCTAAATTCAAAAACATGAACAAGCAAGAAGAAGACGAGGGACAATGATATTTAACTGATGCCAAGGACCATTTTACCTAAGAATTAAATGAAAAAGTGACTACAACTAACATGAAAAGGTCGCAAGACATTCTTAAGCCCCAAGATAGAATTACCCAATTTCCTGAACTCAACTCACTTTAAATATTTCTCACAGTTATCTGAACTCTCACTATAAACTGAATATAATTTCTTTCAAAGATTAAGTAAGATAAACAAACACTGAAATTTTATTAATTAAGGAAATAACCTAGCATTAGATTGCGAACTTTTGAAACACACTTTACTACACTGCAGTAACAAATTGTAGCTACACTTTATATTATTTAAGTACAAGTAATGTAAGGTAGTGTACTTTTTATTGTAATCATAATTAATGTTTTTCTCATAATCAAAAGAACTCCAGACTTTGAACGAAATAATTGTAAAATAACAAACACAGTCGCCATACTTGACTGGACGATTCGTTCCAAAATCGATTTCGCCAAACCCTAGAGAAATTGTCTCATATTAATTGTCGGTGCAAAATTGTTGAATAATCAAATATAATTTTCTTGTCAACTGAATAATTACCAATCAAACATTAAAGAAACTAGTACAGAGTGTTACCATTGTTTTATTTCATAGGAAAGTGTATTGTATAATTTGTGCATTTTTGCGAACTTCCAGTATTGACGGCCAGCGCTCACGCTGCAACTCGAGAAACTACCGGCTTGATTCAGTAAGTCGTACGAAGGCGGGAACAAATTTGAATACTCCCGGCCGTCATAGATTAGAACACTTTCTGTCACGTTATTTATTAATTTAATTGTTTTAAATAAACATTTGGCGCCACCCGGGATTATTAAACTCCTATGAACAAACAGGTAAGGTTTCAACTCGCGTTGTACTGGTAATTTGAAACATCGCTGCGGACTTCGTTAGCGCAAAACATTGAAGTAACGACACCAGTGTGAGGCGAACACACAACCTATACATAATTACAGAGATGACAAGAACTCGCGTTACAGATTGGCGACCAACTCGTGAGGCTAGAAAAGAAGTCTAGCGGCGATTATGAGACATTCCATGGTTACAAGATATCAAGCAGAGAAGGGAACTGAAGGTACTAACGAAGATGAAAGAGATTGTAGAAATGATCGGGGAAATGATCGAAGAGGATCCCCAAGAGGACCAACCGGAAAATCCAACCCAAACAGAACCGGAAGTGGAAGGAACAGTCGGTGACCAACCAAACAAAACTACACCAACCGAAGGGGTGAAAATGGATAACATGATGAGGATGATGATGGAGCAATTTGGACAGATTAAGGAAGATAATAAGAAAATACATGAAAAATTGGACAGAAACAATGAAGAATTAAACGAAAAACTCGATGAAAAAATAGACCAAATGGAGGAGAAAATAAGGGAAAATATTGAGATATTAAACGAGAAAATCGAAGGAAATAATGAAACATTGAAGCAGCAGATAAATGAGAAAATGGAGGAACACAGTGATACTTTGCGGAAGAATCAAGAAGCTCTACAACAACAATTGAAGGAGGACATCCAAAGAAGTAATGAAGAACTGAAGGAAGAATTGAGGGGACAATTCAAGGAGGACCATGAGGAAGAGCAAAGAAAAGTTAAAATGTCAATTAGAACAACAGTTAGAAGGATACTGTGAAGATATCAAAAAGAAAGTCTCAGAAACTAATGAGAGAATAAAAACAACCAGAGAAACGGTAGCAAAGGCCCAAGAAGAAATGTTAAACAAAATTAAAGCAGTCGAGGACGACGGAAAAAACCAAATCGAAGAAACTCCACATAACAACCACAGTAGAATGCCAAAGAAATAAACAGGATGTGCTCAAGAAGCTGGAGGAGAGGCACAAAGAAATACAAACTGATATCAGTGACCGTGTGGAACGAGTATACATCACCATCAATAAAGTCGACGAACAGACCCAAGAGAATAAAGAGGAGATACAAGGAATCAGTCAGAGAGAGAGGCAGATGCAGGAAGAGCTGGATGCATTGAGGGAGAATCCATGCCACACTACTCACATTATCACCAACGAAAACAGGGAACTGATAAACTTTCGGAGTTACAGGTGTAATCCCATAGAATTCCTAAAGAGGGTGGAAGAACTCATCGAGAAGAACAAGGAAACAAGATGGACGACGGTAAGGAGCCTCATCGACGAAATGTTTAAAGATACTCATGACAATTGGTGGACGGCCACTCGACCGGAGATCAACTGTACCCAGGAATTCAAGGCACAATTTCGCGAAAAATATTGGTCCAAACCTACACAAAATGTAGTAAGGAACGACATAAGCAATGGGAGGTATGAACCGCAAGCGGGGCACACCCTAACATCTTACTTTTTAGGGAAAGTATGTTTAGCTAGGAATCTCGAACCAAGAATACCTGAAGAGTCATTAGTAGTACAGCTGGTTTTTCACTACGAGGACGCAATCCAAAGGGCCAGGAGACAAGGACAGATCAAAAACAATCCAAGGAATGGCAAATTTATTGGAAGACCATGAATATGATAGACAATATCAACGTAACCGAATGGTCAACTTGAAATACAACCGTGGTGAGGAAAACCAAAACCCACCAAATTACAATCCGTCCTATAACAAACCCCACTACAACGACCCGAATAACCAAAACCGGAACGATATTAACTATCTATATAGGGGTAACCGCCCAAATTATAATCAGGGCAATCCACCGTTCAACGGAAACAATCAAAACAATAACCATTACAGGTGCAATGGACCAAACCAGCGTCAAAACAGCTACCCCAACAATAATAATTTTTACGGAACAATGATAACGCCCAAAGCGATAACCATCATCCAAGGGTAGAGAATGCTGAAAATGTACAACGGGTTAATAATATTGAAGGAGTCAGATCCGGAAGCGAAAACCAGAGAAGGGACGCACCATCCGGAAGTAACCAACCCGAAGAAGAAAATTATGACTGGATACCTTTCAGCAACAATCCTGCAGAGAATTTCAGAATAGCGTACAACAAACGCAACCCACCGGAACTCTGGATTCCCTCAAGAAGCACTGGAAACCAATCCAACACACCTCAAGGAGGGAGACAAGAAATAGATGAAGAAGAGGAAACGGCCGACCGATGGAACGCATAACCACAATAAGTAAATAAACCAATACCAAAATTCAAAAGAAGTAAGATCAGCTTACAACAATATTTCGATGACTTATAAGGCCTAACATAAAATATTAAAAGAAGGAATAAGTTACAAAAATTCCTATAAAGTAAGAACAACCAACTTACGAAAATTATTCAGAATAATAATTAAAACTAAACAAAATAAACAAAAATAAAATCAAGCAAAAACTGCTAAGACAAATTCCTAAAATTATAAAGAATTCAATGTATTCAAAAGAACAAAAAAAACTGAACTGGTATAAGAAAAAAAAATATGTATAAAGCAAATATACAGCAAATGGCTAAAGCAGAATATTGGTAAACAACCAAGAAAAAGAATAAAGATGTCTAAGATAATTAAAATGATCACAAGAAGAAAAGAAAAATAAACTAATGAAAAGTTAGAAATGATGAAGTTAACAACAAAATAAATAAAAAACAATCAACTGTATGAGTAAATAACAGTATATAGCAAAGGTACAACGGAAGGAAGAATGAGTAAAAGGCTAAAATGATCGAAAAACCACTAAGTGGACAATCCCAAAAAATATTATTAATTTATGTCACAAGATGACAAAAAAGGTATTTAAGATTGACTGAGAATAGTTCCAGCAATCAAATTAACTGAGCAGAGATGATGTTCCTCTGGTCTCAGAAAAATGAGTAGTAATGGAAGAAACCAGCTACTGAAAGTTAGGGAAAAAATTATATAAAAGGGAGAACGCACTAATGGAAATAAATAAAAACCGATCTAAATAAAAAGGAGTGAATCAAGTAAGAATAGAAATAAGAATGAAGAAACAAACAAGAAAGAAAAGGAAAAAATTATATATAACTGATAATTTCATAAAAAACTATGATAGTGTTTTATCAAAATGATCAATTTTGAAGGAGAGGCATTATGTTACAACACAAATAAGCCATCCCAATACCAGGGATAAAAAAGATGAATCATGAATATAAAAAGGTAATTCGTATAAAATAAAATGTTTAATATAATGAAAATGAAATGACGATGACACGACAAACGACGACATGACCTAACCCAAGTGATCGACCAAATAAAAAGAAACAAAATGGAGAAGGGAACAACGAAACCAAACAAGAATGAAACCAATTGTAGAAAGTGAATAATCCCATACAACCAAATGAAATAAAACCAAGTATAAAGGAAATAAAGTGAAACCGAATGAGAAAACACGGACAAATAATATAGAATATGAAAAGGAGAAATGGTACACTCAAAAGTAATATTGGAAAAGAAACCAATAACTAACCAATATATAGAATAATTATTATTATCGATTGAAAAATAAATGTAAATGATTTGATAAAACCCAATAACGTAATGTGATAAATAAAAGTACACTAACCCAAGAATTAGAGATAGATGTAACAAAAAACTCTATAACGACACAAACTTATTAATAATGTAAATAATATTTGTAATGAGAGAGATAGTGAGATAGTAAGAATATAAAATCAACTAAGTGACAAAGAAAAAGTAATTATAGGGATTACCCACTAATAAACACTTAATATAAACATTTAAGGAGTGCAAAAGTGAAAGTGTAAAACCCCAAAATAATTAGAAACCATATTAATACAAAAAACACTTAATAATCTATAAACAAACTCTAAATGATTAATAGTGAACCACATTAATAGTTGGTAATGTTGTTAATGATAGTATTAGGAGTAAACAGATAATAACATGTAATGAACACTGAATAGTGATTGTGACATTATTATAAAAATTAAAATCTTATTATTAATAAAATTAAGTTAAATTGTATACACTAGTATTTAAAAGGGAGAATCCCATGAAAGGTAAACAGTTGGTGTTACCATGGATTGAAGATAGAGATTATGTAAGAAATAAGGAATTAGAAATGAAATCAATAAACACCCCAAGTTATAAGGGATAATTAATTGAATAAGTTTAGTAGGAGTGATGATGCTAATCACCCAAAAAATAATAAGGAATGAAATGAATTGTAAACAAACATTACCTAATAACTGTTAAAAAATTGTTTAATTAAATTTATAAATAGGATATGGCTGAAGGAATTGTACAGACCATAGGCCTAGATGTTATGTTTTAATAGTAAGTAATAGCCATATTGTTGACAAAGCCAAAATAGATAAATAAGAAGGTAAATCAATACAAAAATAATAACACTGGAAAATCAGTTAGGAAATAATTAACAAGCCATGATGTAGAAAATAATAGAAACCTACAAATAGTATAAAATCAGTTCCAGAACACATCTAGAAATAAAACAACCAATTATAATAACAAAACAAAACGCATTAAAGTAAAATGAGATATAATCTGTATAAAATAAGTAAATATAATCAATGGCTGCTGAGGCCTGTGAAATGCCTAACTGCCAAAAACAAATAACTGCAAACTGTATAACATTAATAATGAATTTAACAAATCCAAGGCGAGTAACGAGCCAAGGATAATTTGTAAATCATATTAAAAGAAAAATGTTAGAATAAGGACTTAAATTAAAAAAGAAATGTAATTAACAAATATTAACATAAATGTACAAACCTTAATATCTTATAGAACCCAAACGTATGGGATATCAAAACAATCTTTTAAAGGAAATAATAACAGTAGTGATAATATTAAATACTCAGGAAGGAAGACAGAAGAATATAAGCAATCAGAAGATATACAGCTATTTTGAATAATAATTCAAATTTGATAACAATGATTATAAGACAAGATTAACCAATCAGAATTAACATGTAACCATGACAACAGACCGTTGGTTACGAATTTTCCGTTAATTTATAGTACTCTCAAAATGACGCTCGTCAAGATTAGACGCCAAATATTGAATGAGCTAAATTTTTATTTTTAATGTATAAAAGTAATCTAAATTCAAAAACATGAACAAGCAAGAGGAAGACGAGGGACAATGATATTTAACTGATGCCAAGGACCATTTTACCTAAGAATTAAATGAAAAAGTGACTACAACTAACATGAAAAGTTTGCAAGACATTCTTAAGCCCCAAGATAGAATTACCCAATTTCCTGAACTCAACTCACTTTAAATATTTCTCACAGTTTTCTGAACTCTCACTATAAACTGAATATAATTTCTTTCAAAGATTAAGTAAGATAAACAAACACTGAAAATTTATTAATTAAGGAAATAACCTAACATTAGATTGCGAACTTTTGAAACACATTTTACTACACTGCAGTAACAAATTGTAGCTACACTTTATATTATTTAAGTACAAGTAATGTAAGGTAGTGTACTTTTTATTGTAATCATAATTTACTTTTTTCTCATAATCAAAAGAACTCCAGACTTTGAACGAAATAATTGTAAAATAACAAACACAGTCGCCATACTTGACTGGACGATTCGTTCCAAAATCGATTTCGCAAACCCTAGAGAAATTGTCTCATATTAATTGTCGGTGCAAAATTGTTGAATAATCAAATATAATTTTCTTGTCAACTGAATAATTACCAATCAAACATTAAAGAAACTAGTACAGAGTGTTACCATTGTTTTATTTCATAGGGAAGTGTATTGTATAATTTGTGCATTTTTGCGAACTTCCAGTATTGACGGCCAGCGCTCACGCTGCAACTCGAGAAACTACCGGCTTGATTCAGTAAGTCGTACGAAGGCGGGAACAAATTTGAATACTCCCGGCCGTCATAGATTAGAACACTTTCTGTCACGTTATTTATTAATTTAATTGTTTTAAATAAACAATTTGGCGCCACCCGGGATTATTAAACTCCTATGAACAAACAGGTAAGGTTTCAACTCGCGTTGTACTGGTAATTTGAAACATCGCTGCGGACTTCGTTAGCGCAAAACATTGAAGTAACGACACCAGTGTGAGGCGAACACACAACCTATACATAATTACAGAGATGACAAGAACTCGCGTTACAATATATATATATTTTAATATATATTAACGTAACGAAAACGTTTAACGTGTGTTTGTGTTTACTAATTATATATTATGTGTTTGTGTAGAAATAAAAATTGTTTATTAAACATTTTCTTTTATTTTAAAATTTTTTTATATTAATTAATTAATTAAGAACAATTAATTAATTACGTTTCGTGGTGTTCCGAAACGTTTATCACTTAATTTAAATGTTTTATAGGCTTTTGGGTATTTGTTAAAACTCTAGCCACTTATAGGATTGTCTCCAATAGGAATCGATCCTTGTTTATTTTCGGTTTGGAGGTTATCTTCCTTCTGGTGGTGAGATTATTGTAGTATTTTCTTATTAAGTTAAAGTATTGTGTTAATTGTCTACATTTAGAAATGAAAAACTGTTTAAATATGAAATGTATTAATAATTTTATTAACAATTAGGTATTTTGACTCTTGTCGATATGTAAATCGATTCTCAGGGTATCGTTTTGTTATTACAAATTTTTTATATAAAGGTTCTTTGAACAGCTATGTTAGGGAAAGTCAGAGAAATAGGGCAAAGATTGAAAAGTATAACATTACAAGATAAATTCTTAATTATAACAGTACATATATTCGATTTCGGTGTTGTATTCGGAAAATTGGTGTAGTTATAAGTCAGGTTCAGTTTTGTCGGTTAGGCACTTTTTTGGTTAAGTTTTATTACTGGTTTATATGGTTTAAATGTTATTTACACTGGTGTTCTGTGCTGTATAATGTTAGTTCGTTGTTGTTATATGTTTCTTTCACTGTGTATGACTTAAAAAATATTTTTTACTGAAACTCCCGATTTTCACTTTCGGATCATTCAATTATTCGCCATTACGGTATTCGTAACTAGGTTAATACGGTTAAATTGCTCGTGTCAAGTGTCCTGTACAATGTTCAGTAATTAACTAACTTACTTCCTTCATCTCCGACTAAAGCCTTAGCCAAAGCAATATTATTCCTTCCATTGTTCGAATTTTATTTTGCATCCTGTGCATGTAATAAAGTTACATTATATAACTGATTATACTTTGGTTATTCTTCAGATTTATTAGCTAGTTGTTACTTAATTTTATCCTTCAGTTCATTCTGCGTAATTTGATACCAAATAATGCCGTTTTATTAAGTTTTTGATCTAAAATTAATAATTATTCCTTCATTTTGTAATTTCTAATTCCTAAGGTTTAGCTTCCTGTTATTTTCCAAATTCTGCCATTATCAAGTTATATTAATGATTATTAAATCTCATATTGTAATAAAAGGTTTATATTCCCTTAATTTCTTGCAATTTGGTGAATTGGTTAAGTTTTAAAATATTATGTTGGGAAATATGACTCCCCTCTCCAAATTTTGAGTTCTGTCATTTCCATTTGTATCAATAATTCTGGCTATAATTTTACAAAATCTTTCTTAGTTATATTTCTGATTACATGGCATTGTTTCTGATTTACATTATCTAAATCCCTTCAGTTTAACTGTATTTAAGTACTTAGTTTCTCAGTTTTGATGATGTTTAGTTTTTAACTTTTGGCCTAGATTCCTAACAGTTTTTACATACAAATTTTTATAAATAATACATATTGAGTTATACCCTCTCTGACTTTCATTGACATTGTAACATAAAATAAACATTTTCTTCTTGTATACAAAATAACAATTAGTATCTTTCATACTATTAACATATAACAAATAATTCCAATTAATAGTTGTCTTTAACAAATCAGACATTTTTTATACTCAAATATATATACATAACAAATATCATATATATAGAATGTTTTTCCATTCTAACATCTTAATTAATTACTCACAATCATACCTGTAATAAATATTTTACAATTAAAGAATGTTATTGGTTCTGATCTGTTTAAATTTTCTTATTCCTAATACATTTTAAATATCTTATTCTACATAAACAAAACCTTATTTACGATAATCTTATAAACTATATTCCTTATACTAAATTTTATTAACAGTTTTTATTTGTTTTTAATTGGGTTTTGGGTAATTGTACCCTGTCACTTCACTTTCTTATTGTGTGTCTGCCCTTGTTTTTTTTTTTTTAATCATTCTAATGAATGTCATTTAAACAGATTGGCAGTTCTTTGCTAAAACACATGTATTATATTACCTCTGTACAGAAATTAAGTCACTTCAAAGTTGTATTATTTCATTATTTACATAGTTTGTGATTACCAATAATGAAACATAAGTTTCATTTTTTTATAATACTAAAACTTGCACTGGTTCTCTTTACATTGATTGATTCTATTTCTAAATGGTATATAGTCTTATTAAAATCAAGAGATCTATTCGTAGATTACAATGAAGATTTGTTCTTTGGTATTATATTATTATTTCACCTTGGTCCACTTTCAACTCTTACTCTATACACTTTTTTGTCTTATATCTATTGTACATATGGGTTTTTGCATTAATACTTTGTTATACTTTTATATTATTATTATTTTTATTTAATTTGGGGTATGGGTGTCTTTTTACAAGAGCATTCCTTCCTCTTGTTTCTTCATTGATGTCTTCTTTTCTTCTGGTTTCTTATAATTTTATTTTCTTCATCTTCTTCTGGATGTCATCGGGTTTTTGGGTTTCTTCTTCACCTACTCTTCTTGTTTTATACAACAGATTTCCTTCTCTTTGTTGCGTTTAGTTATGTTCTGGGTTTCTTCCTTGTCTACTCCTTACCTTCGTTGTGGGTTTAGTTATGTTCTGGGTTTCTTCCTTTCCTACTCCTCACCTTCCTGCGTTATATTTTTTCACCTTTTTAGTTATTAAAATTGGTTCTGATGATTCATCACTTGTAACTTTTATTTTATATGAACTTATATCTTTATATCAATGATTGTACTGCACGGTCGTTCTGAATTAATTCTTTATTATATTGCTTTCTTCGGATTTAAACATGTTATTATATTATTTTAATGATCAATTCGCCATTCATTTTTATGTGCTTATCTGTCATGCTACAATATTCATAAATACAATGCAAGTAGGTTTATTTTCACCTGACGCACGTTTCACAGAAATTATTCTCTACGTTTAGAGGTTTGTTTGAATTGTAATTGAATGTTTGGCTTACAATATAGTTAACCGCGTAATCGATTTTACTTCGCTTCTATTTCGCTTCTTGTAATGTTTATGTAGTCATCTATTTATTATATATTTAATGTTTATTTTATTATTCTTATATATTTATGATTTAAATAAATCGTCTTGTTTTGTTTTATTTGAATTTGTTCTTTAGTTAGTAAGTTATTATTACTGTGTTTGTAAATATTAAGATTTTCCCAGGTATTCATTTGTTACTTTTTTATACATTTCTAATTAATTTGACATTTTGAATGTCTGTAAATTTTTGTTTATTGTTTAAACAGTGTGACTATCTTAGATTTGTAAATATTAGGTTTTAAAAACGCATTGCGATGTTGAATGAATCTCTCGGACTGTTTTTCTTCGTCTGGCTTACGTAAAATTTATTGCAATCTGGACATTCCATTTTTTACACTCCATTTTTATTATGAATGTTGAATTTAGTTTTAGGTTTTATTTATTGAAAACAATATTATCTGTGTTATATTTTTAGGTTTGTATCTTTAAATAGTTTGCTTAGTTGACGAGTTACAGTATGCTTCCGTGATAAGTAAAGTTGATATATTTTATATTATCATTAGTGGAAGGATTTTTACATGAAGGTTTATATGGTGTTTTTTTAGTAAATTTATATTTTATTTTATTTTCTAATTTATTAATAGTTTTTAGTTTGTAATCATTGTCTATTGCTCTTTGTTTGATAATATTTCTTTCTTTCTTGTTCATTTAATGGGATTCTATACATACGGTATATTAATGAATTGAATGCTGGTATTTTATGTTGGGCAGGATGATTAGACTTACTTAGAATTATTAAATTAATTTTAGATGTTTTTTCTATATATTGAGTATTCAATACATGAGAGGAGACCTGCAGGAAACTAAACAATTACTTACAAATGAATAATATAAGCTATTCATAATTGCTCAAATTTGTCTTGTTATATATTTTATATAATTATTAATAATACAATTGTGTACAAGAATATAATTTTACACCAGTTTTTCTTGTAAAAATTATATTATAAATTTTATACCTGAATAAAAACCTCACGTTTTTGAAAAAAAACGGGCGGCTGATAAGGTTGGAAGTGTGACCACGGCCCTGAGCAGAGTTATGGCTAACACCAGCAGCAAAAACATAATGCTGCTGGAATTATCTTCAGTCAGTCATCGAATACATTAAATAAAAAGTAGTCTCATTGTCGATAATAAAAATATCTTTGGATTCTTCACTTCGTAGTTCTCAGATTATCTCACATTTTCTATTTTAATAACTCTTCTTAATACTTATTATACTCATTATATATATTTTTCTAAACTCTTAACTCGTCTGATATATTTATTTTAATTATGGTTGGAAACTTTTGTTAATAATTCTTGTTACTAGTTATAGTGTAACTTTTTTCCTTTTTTCTTCTACATCTGAATTCTCATTATACTTCCTTCTGGTTAATTACAATGTTAGCATAGT
Source organism: Magicicada septendecula (assembly GCA_034769895.1). Lineage (NCBI taxonomy): Eukaryota > Metazoa > Arthropoda > Insecta > Hemiptera > Cicadidae > Magicicada > Magicicada septendecula. The sequence goes on along the minus strand of CM068373.1, from coordinate 306,111,600 downwards.
TTTTATATAATGTATTTTCTCTTTGGTTCTTATTCATTGTTTGAATGGTCTTATTTTATTATAGTTAATTTTTAAATTTGTATCTTTATATTAGATATTCAGGTTGTTATTTTGATCATATTATTTAAACATTTTGTTCTTTCCTTTCTCTTAGAAAGTTATTAATCCGCCTTCGCATTCATTAACATTAATTCGTTTATATTATATTTCATGTGGTACTTCTTCTCTTTGCGTTTCATATAGGTCTTATTATTATTATTTGTTCAAAATCATCTTCTCCATATGTTTGGTATGAGTTGTTTTTCTTTGCTTATTCAGAACTGAGTAATATCATATTCATTTTTCTTGATTAACTGTTTCCATTATCGTTTCATAAATAGTTAGTAATAGGTTGTTCTCATTATATTATTGTTTTTATTTTTTAGATTTTTTATATAATTTGCTTATAATAACAGATTCTTCTCTTTGTTTCCAAATTATTGCCTTCTCTTGTATCTCACACTCTTTTTTATTTTTCTTCTCTACTCCTTCAAATGCTAGATATTCACATTTATTCTGGATTATATCTAATTCTTTTTTCTGAATTAATCATATTATTTTCTTATAAATTTGTTTATAAATGGAACATATTTATTCTTAGAACTTTGTTAGTTTTATGCAAAATTCAAATTCTTCTTTTCATCTATTTCCATAACATTTTTCATAAATCATTGTAATAAGTTGATCTTATTATATTGTAAAATTTTGATGTTTTATCAAAATTCAACTTCTTTATTTCCAAATTTTTTTCTCTCATAAATATTTTGTAGTAAGATGTGCTTACTTGGTTTTTAGACTTTTTATGATTTTATTCTAAATTCCAATTCTTTTAATTATCTTCAAATGCTCTTCAAAATTGTGTGTAGTAAGTTGGTCTTACTTCATTTTAGAATTTTTAGTTATATAATTCTAAACTCCAATTCTTATTTTTAATTACCATAAAGTTTTTTCACAAAATTAGTTGTAGTAAGTTGGCCTTACTCTTATTTTAGAATTTTTTTTATTCTAAATTCTTGTCATTTTAATTATTCCAAATGGTTTCTCTTCAAAATTGGTAATAAGTTGTTCTTATTTTATTTTAGAATTTTTTAGTTATATAATTCTAAATTCCAATTCTTATTTTTAATTACCATAAAGTTTTTTCACAAAATTAGTTGTAGTAAGTTGGCCTTACTCTTATTTTAGAATATTTTTTTTTTCTATTCTAAATTCCAATTCATTCTTCATAATACTTTTTCATGGATGCTTGGTTGTACACACCTTTAACTCTTCCGGAAACTATTTCTCTCAGTTCATACGTATTATTATGATTATTCTTTACAACAACATATGGTCCTGTATAGAGTAATAATAACTTTTTTGTTATCCCTTCTAGGGTGCTGGGCAGTTCTCGATTTTTTAATAGAACTTTCTCCACCCTCTTTGTAAGTTATTATGCGTCCTATTGCCTTTTGATATTTGGCTTGCCGTTTCTCTTGGTCTTCAGCCACCTTGTTATAGAATTTCACCTGGTCAAACTTACGACCATTGTTTGTTGGGAACTCTACTATTTCTTCAATTTCTCGGGGAGTTAGTTTCTCATACGTGGCGGAGTAAGGGGTAATTCTATAGCTGGATGGTGGGCGAAATTTAGGAATTTCTCTGTTGCTGCTGAGTACTCTTGCCACTTTCTCTGTTGGTTGTGACAGTACGTTCGCAAGATTCTACCCACTTCTCTCAGTACTCTCTCAGCCGGATTACTACTTGGGTGGTAGACTGACGTCTAATAGGTTCTAATTCCAAGTGATAATAATGTGTCTCGCCATCTTCTCCCTTTAAATTGAGTACCATGGTCGGTAATTATTGAAGATGGTTTACCGATCTCTGGCACATACAACTCTGTGATTACCGCAAGATCTTTCGCTGTGGTTGCCCGATTAACCGGATATAGCTTTATGTATTTAGTATAATGGTCCATGATTATTATTAGGTACTTGTACCTGTGTTGACCACCGCTACGGGGAAATGGCCCGCAGATATCTAAGAACACTTTTTCTAGTTTTGCGTTTGATGTTATTGGTATCATTATACCCTCTTTCTTCTCATTGTTAATCTTAACACACTGGCAAATATTACAAGACTTTAGGTAATTTCTAACCTTTCGGTTAATGTTCTTTATTTTGCAGTTTCCATCTAAAGCCTGTATCACTTTTCGCGCTCCCATATGGCCATACCTTATATGATAATTGATTATAACTTCCTTTTCGATTTGGTGCGGAATTATCACCTTCCATGTTTCTTCATCCAATGCCGTTTTTACGAATAGTATTCCTTTATTGAGATGGTAGTATTTGGAAACGGTGTCATCGTCGGCTTCCAATCGACTGATTATGTTTTTCAGTTTAGGGTCAGACTGTTGGTGGATACGGATGTTTATCAATAGGGATTGTAGATCGGATCTGGTTTTAAATAAGTTGGAAATTTTAACTAAGCTCTCCTTCTCCCCCTCGAAGGTCTGGTCTTCCAAATTAATCCGTGATAATACATCGGCTATTACATTCTTTTTTCCCGGAATATACTCCCACTTTAAATCGTATTCTTGTAGGGCGAGTACCTATCTAGCCAATCGGCCGTGACTCAATTTGCACCTACGTAGAAATGAGATGGATTTATGATCAGTGCGAACCGTGACTGGATATCCGAGAATGTGTGTTCGGAACTTGCTGCATGCGAATACCACGCTAAGCAATTCTTTTTCGGTCACATTATAATTCTTTTCGCATTGATTCAGTGTACGACTAGCGAAGCTTATTACCAGATGGTGACCCTCCTCATCTTCCTGGTATAATGTTGTTCCTAAGCTGATGTCGCTCGCATCGCAATTCAAAAAGAATGGTTTCTTAAAATCCGGGTGACGAAGTATAACGCTCTCCAAGAACTTTTCTTTTATCAGTCGGAAGGTAATATCTTGTTCTTCACCCCAGGTCCATTTGTTTTTCGCAGACAATTGTGGTTGAAACTTGGCTGTCAACTCGGAATATTTGTGCTGAAACTTTCTGTAATAGTTACAGAGTCCGAGGAAAGATTGCAACTGTTTCCTGTTTTATTTTTATTAATTTCCTGTTTTATTTTTAATTGAATTATTAAATTAATTTTAGATGTTTTTTCTATATATTGAGTATTCAATACATGAGAGGAGACCTGCAGGAAACTAAACAATTAGCCTACTTACAAACGAATAATATAAGCTATTCATAATTGCTCAAATTTTCCTTGTTATATATTTTATATAATTATTAATAATACAATTGTGTACAGGAATATAATTTTACACCAGTTTTTCTTGTAAAAATTATATTATGAATTATATATATATATATATATTGTAACAATACTAGAATCCTGCTCGGGTCTGCTTCCTTTTATATTGTGCGCCACTGTTGTGAGCGCCAATTTTGTAACAAAACAAAATATTAAGATCTGTAGTAATGTTGTTATAACAATTTGAAATTAAAAATTTTTTTTTTTATTTCACAATAAAAAATTTCTGGAAAAATATTTTTTATGTAAATTTTAATCCTAATATTTAGGAACTAATCGTGTTTATTGTTTGTAATTAGAAATGAAGTGGTATTATGTTTATTTTGGTAATAGTGTCACTTTCAGTAAATTTGTTAAAGGACAATCTGGTTAACTCCAAATCTAGGCTAAAGATGGCTCTCTTCTTCTTCTTCTTCTTCTTGAAACGTTCGTTGTTTCGTATATACCGCCTTTCGATTGGTAGGGTTTCTTGATTAATTTACCTGTTAAGCATTTTTATAAGAAAAATCAAATCCAAATTACAAAAACAGAAGATTTTCAGGAGACGAAGGAAATGAGAACAGTTCATTATTATCCGTTGACGAGTGTACTTAACGTAATTAATTGCCTAAAATTAAATAATTAAATAAAATAAAATAATTAATTTGTTCGATAAGAATCGATGTTACAAGTAGTATCGACTCACTCAGGGCCGGTCGATATAAAAAGTTTACATTAGTATTATAAAAATATGGTTCTTTAAACGGTTATTTAAGATATAGCCAGAGAAGATTATGGGCAGGAAAGTATAACACTTACAATTATAAAATGCCTTAATATTAAACAATACAATGTTATAATTACAAATAATAAAAGTTTATATATGATTTTTATTCAAACCAAAAGCAGCCGAAGGTCGTTTTTCCACTGCACAAGTGAGAACAGCAATGAATCAAAATGGCCGACTGGCGCATGCGCGATGAAGCATCTAACTTTGACGAAGTATTTGTTGAAATAAAAATGTCCTTTCTTCGTGGAAATGGTCTCAGCAATTGTATATGATAGTCCTGGATATATTTGAATGTCACTGGTGTATGGTGGAATAGTTCACTTGGTGTAACATGTTGTTATTGGATATATCTCATTGTGTCTATGTGTGTCGGTTTTAACCTAAATTTTTCGTCATTAAACTGTGTGATATTGGTGTTATTTCGATTAATTAGTCTTATGTGGTTCAGTTTATTGGTGTTACACTGTTCATATGTTAACTTCACCGGTTCACAATAAACAAACAATTTAAAATAAGATTTATAAAATTTTCACCGAACTCGGTTTATACTGTTAGCTGCCATTATAGGTTATTTAGGGCAATTAATTACGTTAAGTACACTCGTCAACGGATAATAATGAACTGTTCTCATTTCCTTCGTCTCCTGATAATCTTAGCCTATTTAATATATCTTATACATTGTTTCAAATTACCTTAGCTTCCGATATATTTTATTTTAATACATTATACTCATAAAATAATTTCGTTATTAGTTAACTGTACGAAATACGAAATACATATTCGGTTTCATTATTCTATTCTGCTTATTTTGCTAGTAATTAATATAGTGTTACAAAGTTTCATTAGAACATTATATTTATTACATTTTTGGAAGGTAGGCCTAAATTTATACTTCCTGTAGTCTAAGCAAATAATAGCCATTTCCCCTAATATAATTATTATTCTATTAAATCTGAAATTGATATAATTGTCTATTCTTACTTCATTTCTTGCAATTTAGTTTATCAATGATTGTTTTTAAATACAATTCATTTGTCTATGACTCCTCCTCTGATAATGTCAGTTAGTCCGTCCCATTTTTATTGGTAATTTTATTAGATAAATAAGTAATTTTACTTATCTACTGACCATATCCTTAGAAAGTCTTATTTACATGGTATACTATATGTTGGGTTTATCTTGCATAAATATTGTCAGTTTAACTGGCTTATAAGACTAGATTTATTAATTATTCTGCAGTTTAAATTCATTATATGGCCTAGATTTGATGTGTTGCTATTTGCAAAATTTTTACTAATGTAGTTAGTTTATATCCTTCTCTGACTTTTTATCCTTATATACTTTATTAACAATAGCTCTTTGACTGGTATAACAGTGATTATTGATTGTACAATTAAAATATAACAACTATCTCTATCAAAACTGGTACCTTGAATAATACCTTTTATGTGTATTGATTACACCTAGTAACATAATTAAAAAACATTTTATAACATGGGGAATGATATCTACCTTTAGATAGGGCATTCCTAATTTAAATTAACAACAAAATAACAGTTTATAACAATAATATCTCTTACTAATAAATCTTATTTGTCTAGTTATTATATGGAACAGGAACATAACATATTGGTTCCATATAATGGTTAACACTTTCTTAAAACTAATTATTGACAGTCTGCTCTGTATTTCCCAATTTAAAGGATTTATTCCCCATCTCTAAGTATAACACTAGCTATCTGTTCATTATTTCATTCTATGGAATGTTCTTATAAATTCAGTAGCATTTCATTAGCAATATTATTACTTCATATCAAATATGATACCGTTCAAAAAACACTTAAAGTTTATACATTTGTACGGCAACTCATGCACCTTTTTAAAGTTTATCAGTTATAATTCAATAACTTACACTTGTCCATGGTTATTTATTAATATTATTACTAGTCCTTTTCTAGCTTTACAACATGAAATATTTAACCATGGGGGGACTGTGAAGATTTGTTCATACAAACCAAACAATAACTTTTTTGGGTGCACTGTTACTTAATACAATTGACACTTTCGGTTTTTGTCAGTTTTACATTGTGATATGGTTTTTTGGGGTGTTATACTTTCTCTTTGGACATTCATTTATTTTTGGGGTTTTTGGGTTCTCTCCCTATGGGGTTTCTATTTGGTATGGGTCTTCTCACTTCCTTTTTTCTAGTGGATCTTCTCAGGTTTCTTATTCTTCAGTATTTTTGGTCATTCTATATTTCTTCTTTCTTCTTTCTTTAGTATTTTTTTTTCATTTTATATTTCTTCGTTCTTCTTTCTTCTTTCTTCAGTACCATTCCGCTGTGTATGCTTTTGTTTCTTCTGGTCTGGTTTCTTTGTCGGGGTATCTTAATTGCCTGCTTCTATCCTACCTGGGTAATTTTGTTATTCACCTTTTCAGTTTTCTGGGTTTTTAAATTTGTAGTATATATATTATTTGCAGATTTTTTCTTTATTTTAACTTTTCTTGTGAGTATATTAATTAATATTGCCTTTTAATTGATTCTCATCTGGATATTCCATATATTAGAGCTTTATTAATGATCATTGAGTAAAGTATTTGTGTGGATTATCTGTCATGCTACAGATTGCTCTCTTCCAGAAGTGATTAGTTCAGATCTTACTTAGTTTGTCTGAATTAATTGCTTATGATATTCATTATAAATTATATTTCTTTACTTCCTTTACATTTCTAAAATTTTTTCTTCTATATTTTTGAGCTTATCTATATTTCATTATTAACTGGATTCTTCTTGCTAGTAATAGTCATGTGATGTTCGTTATTTTTTATTTTTCCATTTTCTTCTTAACTTGATTCTTTATCCTTGGGATATTTATTCCCTAAAATTCCCTAACACGTTAGCTGGGGCAGTGTCCAGAGGGGCTCTGTAGGCTACACTCTCTGCTGGCCATACTACGTCATTTATTGATTACAGAGGCAAATCATCTCTGATCAATACATAATAATACTGCTGGACTTATCTACAGACAGTTATTAATAAAAATTACATAAGAATAGTCCACCTTATGACTAAAAAAAAAAAAATTAAATATCTTTGGATACTTCACTTCGTATTTGCTCAGATCTGTTAATATTTCTATCTTAGTTAATTTCTATCTCAGTTACTTTTCTCAATGGTTAGGTCTGCTGGCATTTTATTCCTTCTTATGGTTGGAAGCTGGTTTAATATAATTATCACTTGTTATTCAGTGTAAAGTTTTTATTTATTTTTAATTCTCTGTCATATTTTGACTGTTATTACAATCTTTTTCTGGTCATTGGTAGCACATATTTTGTATTATATTTTTGTTTTTTTTCTTAACTCTTATGAATCGTTCCACTAGTATTATGTTCTTGCAATTACTCTTTTAATTGTCCTTCTTATAATTGACATTTATTATATGATCATATTTTTCTTATGGATTTATTTATATATAGTTTTTTCTTTCTTTTTCAAAATTTTATTCTGCTCTGGCTTCTTATCCAAATGCACTATTTAATTATTAATTCCATGTGTTTATTATCTCTGCTTATTTTACATAAAAGCCTCATTAATTTTACTTCACAATAAGTTTACTCAGTTTAATAGTATCAGTGGTTTGTACTGCCATTTCTTTATTCTCGAAAGTTTTTCAGAATTGGTCCCATATATAATTGTTTGTAATGTATTATCCAAATTCTTTTTCTTCTTTATTAATCCCAAAAGTTATTCAAATATAAGGTAGTAGGTAGTTCTTAATTGTTTTTAGAAGTTACATATTTATTCTGAATTGATTTTCTTCCTTTTATTTTCCATAAAGTTTTTTTTTCATAAATATTTGGTAGTAAGTAGTTCTTACTTGTTTTTTGAATGTATTCATTAAATAAGTTCCCTTCTTTTTATTTCATTCATAAGTTGTTTCCTAAATATTCGGTAGCAAGTTGTGCTTACTTAGTTTTAGAAATTTTAAATTTTTTATTCCAAATTCTTTCTCATTTTCATTAATCCAAAATTCGTTTCATAAATAAGGTAGTAAGTTGATATTACTTTCTTTTTGAATTTGTTCAATTATTTATATTTATGCACACAAAATTCAATCTTCCATACATTCAATTACTCATAATATTTTTTCATGGAAGCCTGGTTATATACACCCTTTATCCTTTCTGAATCTATTTCCTTGATTTCATAAGTATTATTATTTTTCACATTGGATATGACATATGGTCCGGTGTATAACAGCAATAACTTCTTCGTTATTCCTTCCAGTGTGCTGGGTAGTTCACGAATTTTTAACAATATTTTTTCTCCCTTTTCATATATTATTAATTGATTTCTGCATTAATATAAATTATTTCATTGTTTATAATAGGGCGGCGAGTGTCATCCTCCTCCAGTAGTTCATTTCGAATGTTTTTCAAATAGTTACACCGAATGATAGTAATTTTATTGTGATGATTTGTTCTTGGCAATTCTTTTATATACCCAGGCGATAGAAGCAGCAAAGGGTCCTTATTATTTATTACTGCCTCCTCCCGTTTAAATTCTCCTCATCCTGGTTATTAATTGGACCAACAGAGGCATTAGTGGGGAAACCTTGAGTGGGTTCCAGCCTTTCAGTTCTCTGTTCGTATGTTTGTTCCCTATTTGTATGCCGCACCGGGTCATCTAGTCTGGTACTTCGCCTTGGCGGATTATAACTGGAGTTGTCCCGTTCTCGGCTTCTGCGTCGATCTTCATACTCGTGGACGCTGCTCCTCCGTTGATGGTTATACCTGCGTTGGCTGTTTCCCTCTGCACGTATAAAATTTACCCGGGGCCGGGAGAACCTGTTGTTGTTGTTATTGTTATTATTAGGGTAACCCCTATTGCTATTGTAAAACCGCTCGTGTTATTTGTATGGTTGGGGCTTCTCTGGCTATTTACATTATTATTCGGGTAATAATTATTTCGATTACCGGAGAATCCGTTATTATTTCGGTTAATGTTCGGGTTTGTATTACCGTGGTTATTGTTGTTATTGTTACCGTTCGTGGGGTGCTAATTGTGGTAATTTGGATTATACCTGTTTCCTTGGTATCCACTGTTGATCTGTTGATTATTATTATTCGATGACGGATTATTTCGAACTTCTGGCCGCTCGTTTCTTCTTCTACTCTGCCTATAATATTCTTCGTTCTCATAATTTTCTAATAGCTCCGTCATCGCCTGTATGGTCTTTATCTGGCTACCTCTTCGAGCTCTTCTGACCTCTTCGTCATAATGATAGGAAAGCTTGTTCACCAGGCATTCCTCTGGTATGGCTGGTTCCAGGTGCTTGGCCAGGCACACCTTCCCAAGGAAGTATGCAGTCATGGTATTGCCAAACTGGGTTTTGTATCGGCCATGGCAGATGTTGTCCCTTATTAAATTCTGGGTGGTCTCTGACCAATACTTGGACTTGAACAAACTTTTAAACTGCTGGTAATCGTTCATTTCGCTCCTGTTCGCCATCCACCAATTGTCCGTCATATCCCGGAATGATTCGTCCAATAGTTCGCGACTATTGGTCCATCGATTATTTCTATGTTTGGCCATATATTCCTCAATACGGGCCAAGAACTCCATCGGCTTCCTTTTATATTGGCGGAAGTTAAGCCATTCTCTGTTCTCGTTGATGGGGATATTAGTGAAGCTGGTTGGTCGGTTCCGAATTGCTTCCATGTCCTCCTGGTTCTGCCTCAATTGACCAGTGATGTTAGTCATCGCTTCCTCCATTCCGTCACATCTTTCCGTAATTCGAGTTCGTACTTTACTGAGTTCTTTCTGGCTTTCCTTTCGGTTTTCTTCTGCCTTCTTGCGACTAGATTCTTCAAGACTTGTAACCTTGGTGTTCACCACTTCCTTGAATTCTTGCACCTCCACTTCCGTCAGCCGACATCTTCCATCAACTTCTTTTATCTGTTGATTTACAGTTATGGTTTCGTCTTCCAGCCTTTTGGTCATATATTTCTTATTATCTTTGAGTTCTTTGTTCATTTCCTTTCTTAATAGTTCCATCCGCTCGTCTAACTTGTCTAAATTCTCTTGGTTAACTTCTCGTAATTCTTCTCGTAATAGTTGGTTATCCTCTCTTAACACTTCCAAACTTTCCCCCATCTTCTCTTCCATTTTCTTATTATTTTCTCTTAATTCTTCCCTTAATTGTTGATTGTCATCTTCTATTTTCTTGCTGGTTTCTTCCATCTTTTCTTCCAAATTCTTCTTATTTTCTTCCATTTTCTTTTCCACCTTCTTACTGGTTTCCTCAATTCTCTTATTGGTCCTTTCGATTTTACTGCCCAATTCTTCTTTTGTTTCTTGGTTGTCCTTCTTCAATTCTTCTTTTGTTGCTTGGTTGTCCTTCTTCAATTCTTCTTTTGCTGCTTCTATGTTCTTATTTATATCACTCAAATTTTCCTTCAAGGACTGTTGGTCTTCTTTCCTTTCCTTACTATTTTCTTCTGTAGTAGAATCCATTTTCTTGTTCAAGTTTTCCTCCATCTTTTGCTGTTTTCTTCAATGTCCTTCCTTAATTCTTCCTTGGTTGACCGGTTGCCGTCCTTCAAATCTTCTATGTCCTGACTCAACTTCTTATTATTTTCTTCCACCTTCTTGTTATTTTCTTCCATTCTCTCCATCATTATCCTGAGCATCTCCTGTATGTTACTATTCTCTGCTCGTGCTGGTTTCTCGGGTTGCTCTATTCGTTCCTCCCGGACATCGATTTCCCCTGTTTGTGTGGGCATTTCCGGTTGTTCCTCTGGCGGTGCTGGTTGTTTATGTTCCACCCGTTTCAATATCGTTTCTACGTCCTCCACTGGGGTTGCCTCCTTATCATCCATATTGTGTTCTTTTTCGGCCTCCGCCGCTCTCTTCTTTGATGTGGCACGACGCTGCATCTTTCCTGGTTCTCTGGCTAGATAGCCGCTACCAAGCTGAATTAGAAATTGGGCGAGTAATTACAGCCTTTCAATCCCTAATTACAGCCCCACGTTGGGCGCCAATTTTGTAACAATACTAGACTCCTGCTCGGGTCTGCTTCCTTTTATATTGTGCCCCACTGTCGTGAGCGCCAATTTTGTAACAAAACAAAATATTAAGATCTGTAGTAATGTTGTTATAACAATTTGAATTTAAAAAAAAAATTTTTTATTTCACAAAAAAAAATTTCTGGAAAAATATTTTTTACGTAAATTTTAATCCTAATATTTAGGAACTAATCGTGTTTATTGTTTGTAATTAGAAATGAAGTGGTATTATGTTTATTTTGGTAATAGTGTCACTTTAAGTAAATTTGTTAAAGGACAATCTGGTTAACTCCAAATCTAGGCGAAAGACGGCTCTCTTCTTCTTCTTCTTGAAACGTTCGTTGTTTCGTATATACCGCCTTTCAGTTGGTCGGGTTTCTTGATTAATTTACCTGTTAAGCCTTTTTATAAGAAAAATCAAATCCAAATTACAAAAACAGAACGTTTATTAATAAAATAATTAATTTGTTCGATAAGAATCGATGTTACAAGTAGTATCGACTCACTCAGGGCCGGTCGATATAAAAAGTTTACATTAGTATTATAAAAATATGGTTCTTTAAACGGTTATTTAAGATATAGCCAGAGAAGATTATGGGCAGGAAAGTATAACACTTACAATTATAAAATGCCTTAATATTAAACAATACAATGTTATAATTACAAATAATAAAAGTTTATATATGATTTTTATTCAAACCAAAAGCAGCCGAAGGTCGTTTTTCCACTGCACAAGTGAGAACAGCAATGAATCAAAATGGCCGACTGGCGCATGCGCGATGAAGCATCTAACTTTGACGAAGTATTTGTTGAAATAAAAATGTCCTTTCTTCGTGTAAATGGTCTCAGCAATTGTATATGATAGTCCTGGATATATTTGAATGTCACTGGTGTATGGTGGAATAGTTCACTTGGTGTAACATGTTGTTATTGGATATATCTCAATGTGTCTATGTGTGTCGGTTTTAACCTAAATTTTTCGTCATTAAACTGTGTGATATTGGTGTTATTTCGATTAATTAGTCTTATGTGGTTCAGTTTATTGGTGTTACACTGTTCATATGTTAACTTCACCGGTTCACAATAAACAAACAATTTAAAATAAGATTTATAAAATTTTCACCGAACTCGGTTTATACTGTTAGCTGCCTTTATAGGTTATTTAGGGCAATTAATTACGTTAAGTACACTCGTCAACGGATAATAAGGAACTGTTCTCATTTCCTTCGTCTCCTGAAAATCTTAGCCTATTTAATATATCTTATACATTGTTTCAAATTATCTTAGCTTCCGATACATTTTGTTTTAATACATTATACTCATAAAATAATTTCGTTATTAGTTAACTGTACGAAATACGAAATACATATTCGGTTTCATTATTCTATTCTGCTTATTTTGCTAGTAATTAATATAGTGTTACAAAGTTTCATTAGAAAATTATATTTATTACATTTTTGGAAGGTAGGCCTAAATTTATACTTCCTGTAGTCTAAGCAAATAATAGCCATTTCCCCTAATATAATTATTATTCTATTAAATCTGAAATTGATATAATTGTCTATTCTTACTTCATTTCTTGCAATTTAGTTTATTAATGATTGTTTTTAAATACAATTCATTTGTCTATGACTCCTCCTCTGATAATGTCAGTTAGTCCATCCCATTTTTTTGGTAATTTTATTAGATAAATAAGTAATTTTACTTATCTACTGACCATATCCTTAGAAAGTCTTATTTACATGGTATACTATATGTTGGGTTTATCTTGCATAAATATTGTCAGTTTAACTGGCTTATAAGACTAGATTTATTAATTATTCTGCAGTTTAAATTCATTATATGGCCTAGATTTGATGTGTTGCTATTTGCAAAAGTTTTACTGATGTAGTTAGTTTATACCCTTCTCTGACTTTTTATCCTTATATACTTTATTAACAATTAGCTCTTTGACTGGTATAACAGTGATTATTGATTGTACAATTAAAATATAACAACTATCTCTATCAAAACTGGTACCTTGAATAATACCTTTTATGTGTATTGATTACACCTAGTAACATAATTAAAAAACATTTTATAACATGGGGAATGATATCTACCTTTAGATAGGGCATTCCTAATTTAAATTAACAACAAAATAACAGTTTATAACAATAATATCTCTTACTAATAAATCTTGTTTGTCTAGTTATTATATGGAACAGGAACATAACATATTGGTTCCATATAATGGTTAACACTTTCTTAAAACTAATTATTGACAGTCTGCTCTGTATTTCCCAATTTAAAGGATTTATTCCCCATCTCTAAGTATAACACTAGCTATCTGTTCATTATTTCATTCTATGGAATGTTCTTATAAATTCAGTAGCATTTCATTAGCAATATTATTACTTCATATCAAATATGATACCGTTCAAAAAACACTTAAAGTTTATACATTCGTACGGCAACTCATGCACCTTTTTAAAGTTTATCAGTTATAATTCAATAACTTACACTTGTCCATGGTTATTTATTAATATTATTACTAGTCCTTTTCTAGCTTTACAACATGAAATATTTAACCATGGGGGGACTGTGAAGATTTGTTCATACAAACCAAACAATAACTTTCTTGGGTGCACTGTTACTTAATACAATTGACACTTTCCGTTTTTTTGTCAGTTTTACATTGTGATATGGTTTTTTGGGGTGTTATACTTTCTCTTTGGACATTCATTTATTTTTGGGGTTTTTGGGTTCTCTCCCTATGGGGTTTCTATTTGGTATGGGTCGTCTCACTTCCTTTTTTCTAGTGGATCTTCTCAGGTTTCTTATTCTTCAGAATTTTTGGTCATTCTATATTTCTTCTTTCTTCTTTCTTTAGTATTTTTTTTCATTTTATATTTCTTCGTTCTTCTTTCTTCTTTCTTCAGTACCATTCCGCTGTGTATGCTTTTGTTTCTTCTGGTCTGGTTTCTTTGTCGGGGTATCTTAATTGCCTGCTTCTATCCTACCTGGGTAATTTTGTTATTCACCTTTTCAGTTTTCTGGGTTTTTAAATTTGTAGTATATATATTATTTGCAGATTTTTTCTTTATTTTAACTTTTCTTGTGAGTATATTAATTAATATTGCCTTTTAATTGATTCTCATCTGGATATTCCATATATTAGAGCTTTATTAATGATCATTGAGTAATGTATTTGTGTGGATTATCTGTCATGCTACAGATTGCTCTCTTCCAGAAGTGATTAGTTCAGATCATACTTAGTTTGTCTGAATTAATTGCTTATGATATTCATTATAAATTATATTTCTTTACTTCCTTCACAATTCTAAAATTTTTTCTTCTATATTTTTGAGCTTATCTATATTTCATTATTTACTGGATTCTTCTTGATAGTAATAGTCATGTGATGTTCGTTATTTTTTATTTTTCCATTTTCTTCTTAACTTGGTTCTTTATCCTTGGGATATTTATTCCCTAAAATTCCCTAACACGTTAGCTGGGGCAGTGTCCAGAGGGGCTCTGTAGGCTACACTCTCTGCTGGCCATACTACGTCATTTATTGATTACAGAGGCAAATCATCTCTGATCAATACATAATAATACTGCTGGACTTATCTACAGACAGTTATTAATAAAAATTACATAAGAATAGACCACCTTATGACTAAAAAAAAAAATTAAATATCTTTGGATACTTCACTTCGTATTTGCTCAGATCTGTTAATATTTCTATCTTAGTTAATTTCTATCTCAGTTACTTTTCTCAATGGTTAGGTCTGCTGGCATTTTATTCCTTCTTATGGTTGGAAGCTGGTTTAATATAATTATCACTTGTTATTCAGTGTAAAGTTTTTATTTATTTTTAATTCTCTGTCATATTTTGACTGTTATTACAATCTTTTTCTGGTCATTGGTAGCACATATTTTGTATTATATTTTTGTTTTTTTTCTTAACTCTTATGAATCGTTCCACTAGTATTATGTTCTTGCAATTACTCTTTTAATTGTCCTTCTTATAATTGACATTTATTATATGATCATATTTTTCTTATGGATTTATTTATATATAGTTTTTTCTTTCTTTTTCAAAATTTTATTCTGCTCTGGCTTCTTATCCAAATGCACTATTTAATTATTAATTCCATGTGTTTATTATCTCTGCTTATTTTACATAAAAGCCTCATTAATTTTACTTCACAATAAGTTTACTCAGTTTAATAGTATCAGTGGTTTGTACTGCCATTTCTTTATTCTCGAAAGTTTTTCAGAATTGGTCCCATATATAATTGTTTGTAATGTATTATCCAAATTCTTTTTCTTCTTTATTAATCCCAAAAGTTATTCAAATATAAGGTAGTAGGTAGTTCTTAATTGTTTTTAGAAGTTACATATTTATTCTGAATTGATTTTCTTCCTTTTATTTTCCATAAAGTTTTTTTTTCATAAATATTTGGTAGTAAGTAGTTCTTACTTGTTTTTTGAATGTATTCATTAAATAAGTTCCCTTCTTTTTATTTCATTCATAAGTTGTTTCCTAAATATTCGGTAGCAAGTTGTGCTTACTTAGTTTTAGAAATTTTAAATTTTTTATTCCAAATTCTTTCTCATTTTCATTAATCCAAAATTCGTTTCATAAATTAGGTAGTAAGTTGATGTTACTTTCTTTTTGAATTTGTTCAATTATTTATATTTATGCACACAAAATTCAATCTTCCATACATTCAATTACTCATAATATTTTTTCATGGAAGCCTGGTTATATACACCCTTTATCCTTTCTGAATCTATTTCCTTGATTTCATAAGTATTATTATTTTTCACATTGGATATGACATATGGTCCGGTGTATAACAGCAATAACTTCTTCGTTATTCCTTCCAGTGTGCTGGGTAGTTTACGAATTTTTAACAATATTTTTTCTCCCTTTTCATATATTATTAATTGATTTCTGCATTAATATAAATTATTTCATTGTTTATAATAGGGCGGCGAGTGTCATCCTCCTCCAGTAGTTCATTTCGAATGTTTTTCAAATAGTTACACCGAATGATAGTAATTTTATTGTGATGATTTGCTCTTGGCAATTCTTTTATATACCCAGGCGATAGAAGCAGCAAAGGGTCCTTATTATTTATTACTGCCTCCTCCCGTTTAAATTCTCCTCATCCTGGTTATTAATTGGACCAACAGAGGCATTAGTGGGGAAACCTTGTGTGGGTTCCAGCCTTTCAGTTCTCTGTTCGTATGTTTGTTCCCTATTTGTATGCCGCTCCGGGTCATCTAGTCTGGTACTTCGCCTTGGCGGATTATAACTGGAGTTGTCCCGTTCTCGGCTTCTGCGTCGATCTTCATACTCGTGGACGCTGCTCCTCCGTTGATGGTTATACCTGCGTTGGCTGTTTCCCTCTGCACGTATAAAATTTACCCGGGGTCGGGAGAACCTGTTGTTGTTGTTATTGTTATTATTAGGGTAACCCCTATTGCTATTGTAAAACCGCTCGGTGTTATTTGTATGGTTGGGGTTTCTCTGGCTATTTACATTATTATTCGGGTAATAATTATTTCGATTACCGGAGAATCCGTTATTATTTCGGTTAATGTTCGGGTTTGTATTACCGTGGTTATTGTTGTTATTGTTACCGTTCGTGGGGTGCTGATTGTGGTAATTTGGATTATACCTGTTTCCTTGGTATCCACTGTTGATCTGTTGATTATTATTATTCGATGACGGATTATTTCGAACTTCTGGCCGCTCGTTTCTTCTTCTACTCTGCCTATAATATTCTTCGTTCTCATAATTTTCTAATAGCTCCGTCATCGCCTATATGGTCTTTATCTGGCTACCTCTTCGAGCTCTTCTGACCTCTTCGTCATAATGATAGGAAAGCTTGTTCACCAGGCATTCCTCTGGTATGGCTGGTTCCAGGTGCTTGGCCAGGCACACCTTCCCAAGGAAGTATGCAGTCATGGTATTGCCAAACTGGGTTTTGTATCGGCCATGGCAGATGTTGTCCCTTATTAAATTCTGGGTGGTCTCTGACCAATACTTGGACTTGAACAAACTTTTAAACTGCTGGTAATCGTTTATTTCGCTCCTGTTCGCCATCCACCAATTGTCCGTCATATCCCGGAATGATTCGTCCAATAGTTCGCGACTATTGGTCGATCGATTATTTCTATGTTTGGCCATATATTCCTCAATACGGGCCAAGAACTCCATCGGCTTCCTTTTATATTGGCGGAAGTTAAGCCATTCTCTGTTCTCGTTGATGGGGATATTAGTGAAGCTGGTTGGTCGGTTCCGAATTGCTTCCATGTCCTCCTGGTTCTGCCTCAATTGACCAGTGATGTTAGTCATCGCTTCCTCCATTCCGTCACATCTTTCCGTAATTCGAGTTCGTACTTTACTGAGTTTTTTCTGGCTTTCCTTTCGGTTTTCTTCTGCCTTCTTGCGACTAGATTCTTCAAGACTTGTAACCTTGGTGTTCACCACTTCCTTGAATTCTTGCACCTCCACTTCCGTCAGCCGACATCTTCCATCAACTTCTCTTATCTGTTGATTTATAGTTATGGTTTCGTCTTCCAGCCTTTTGGTCATATATTTCTTATTATCTTTGAGTTCTTTGTTCATTTCCTTTCTTAATAGTTCCATCCGCTCGTCTAACTTGTCTAAATTCTCTTGGTTAACTTCTCGTAATTCTTCTCGTAATAGTTGGTTATCCTCTCTTAACACTTCCAAACTTTCCCCCATCTTCTCTTCCATTTTCTTATTATTTTCTCTTAATTCTTCCCTTAATTGTTGATTGTCATCTTCTATTTTCTTGCTGGTTTCTTCCATCTTCTCTTCCAAATTCTTCTTATTTTCTTCCATTTTCTTTTCCACCTTCTTACTGGTTTCCTCAATTCTCTTATTGGTCCTATCGATTTTACTGCCCAATTCTTCTTTTGTTTCTTGGTTGTCCTTCTTCAATTCTTCTTTTGTTGCTTGGTTGTCCTTCTTCAATTCTTCTTTTGTTGCTTCTATGTTCTTATTTATATCACTCAAATTTTCCTTCAAGGACTGTTGGTCTTCTTTCCTTTCCTTACTATTTTCTTCTGTAGTAGAATCCATTTTCTTGTTCAAGTTTTCCTCCATCTTCTTGCTGTTTTCTTCAATGTCCTTCCTTAATTCTTCCTTGGTTGACCGGTTGCCGTCCTTCAAATCTTCTATGTCCTGACTCAACTTCTTATTATTTTCTTCCACCTTCTTGTTATTTTCTTCCATTCTCTCCATCATTATCCTGAGCATCTCCTGTATGTTACTATTCTCTGCTCGTGCTGGTTTCTCGGGTTGCTCTATTCGTTCCTCCCGGACATCGATTTCCCCTGTTTGTGTGGGCATTTCCGGTTGTTCCTCTGGCGGTGCTGGTTGTTTATGTTCCACCCGTTTTAATATCGTTTCTACGTCCTCCACTGGGGTTGCCTCCTTATCATCCATATTGTGTTCTTTTCCGGCCTCCGCCGCTCTCTTCTTTGATGTGGCACGACGCTGCATCTTTCCTGGTTCTATGGCTAGATAACCGCTACCAAGCTGAATTAGAAATTGGGCGAGTAATTACAGCCTTTCAATCCCTAATTACAGCCCCACGTTGGGCGCCAATTTTGTAACAATACTAGACTCCTGCTCGGGTCTGCTTCCTTTTATATTGTGCCCCACTGTTGTGAGCGCCAATTTTGTAACAAAACAAAATATTATGATCTGTAGTAATGTTGTTATAACAATTTGAATTTAAAAAAAAATTTTTTTATTTCACAAAAAAAAATTTCTGGAAAAATATTTTTTACGTAAATTTTAATCCTAATATTTAGGAACTAATCGTGTTTATTGTTTGTAATTAGAAATGAAGTGGTATTATGTTTATTTTGGTAATAGTGTCACTTTAAGTAAATTTGTTAAAGGACAATCTGGTTAACTCCAAATCTAGGCGAAAGACGGCTCTCTTCTTCTTCTTCTTGAAACGTTCGTTGTTTCGTATATACCGCCTTTCAGTTGGTCGGGTTTCTTGATTAATTTACCTGTTAAGCCTTTTTATAAGAAAAATCAAATCCAAATTACAAAAACAGAACGTTTATTAATAAAATAATTAATTTGTTCGATAAGAATCGATGTTACAAGTAGTATCGACTCACTCAGGGCCGGTCGATATAAAAAGTTTACATTAGTATTATAAAAATATGGTTCTTTAAACGGTTATTTAAGATATAGCCAGAGAAGATTATGGGCAGGAAAGTATAACACTTACAATTATAAAATGCCTTAATATTAAACAATACAATGTTATAATTACAAATAATAAAAGTTTATATATGATTTTTATTCAAACCAAAAGCAGCCGAAGGTCGTTTTTCCACTGCACAAGTGAGAACAGCAATGAATCAAAATGGCCGACTGGCGCATGCGCGATGAAGCATCTAACTTTGACGAAGTATTTGTTGAAATAAAAATGTCCTTTCTTCGTGTAAATGGTCTCAGCAATTGTATATGATAGTCCTGGATATATTTGAATGTCACTGGTGTATGGTGGAATAGTTCACTTGGTGTAACATGTTGTTATTGGATATATCTCAATGTGTCTATGTGTGTCGGTTTTAACCTAAATTTTTCGTCATTAAACTGTGTGATATTGGTGTTATTTCGATTAATTAGTCTTATGTGGTTCAGTTTATTGGTGTTACACTGTTCATATGTTAACTTCACCGGTTCACAATAAACAAACAATTTAAAATAAGATTTATAAAATTTTCACCGAACTCGGTTTATACTGTTAGCTGCCTTTATAGGTTATTTAGGGCAATTAATTACGTTAAGTACACTCGTCAACGGATAATAAGGAACTGTTCTCATTTCCTTCGTCTCCTGAAAATCTTAGCCTATTTAATATATATCTTATAGATTGTTTCCAATTATCTTAGCTTCCGATACATTTTGTTTTAATACATTATACTCATAAAATAATTTCGTTATTAGTTAACTGTACGAAATACGAAATACATATTCGGTTTCATTATTCTATTCTGCTTATTTTGCTAGTAATTAATATAGTGTTACAAAGTTTCATTAGAAAATTATATTTATTACATTTTTGGAAGGTAGGCCTAAATTTATACTTCCTGTAGTCTAAGCAAATAATAGCCACTTCCCCTAATATAATTATTATTCTATTAAATCTGAAATTGATATAATTGTCTATTCTTACTTCATTTCTTGCAATTTAGTTTATTAATGATTGTTTTTAAATACAATTCTTTTGTCTATGACTCCTCCTCTGATAATGTCAGTTAGTCCATCCCATTTTTATTGGTAATTTTATTAGATAAATAAGTAATTTTACTTATCTACTGACCATATCCTTAGAAAGTCTTATTTACATGGTATACTATATGTTGGGTTTATCTTGCATAAATATTGTCAGTTTAACTGGCTTATAAGACTAGATTTATTAATTATTCTGCAGTTTAAATTCATTATATGGCCTAGATTTGATGTGTTGCTATTTGCAAAAGTTTTACTAATGTAGTTAGTTTATACCCTTCTCTGACTTTTTATCCTTATATACTTTATTAACAATTAGCTCTTTGACTGGTATAACAGTGATTATTGATTGTACAATTAAAATATAACAACTATCTCTATCAAAACTGGTACCTTGAATAATACCTTTTATGTGTATTGATTACACCTAGTAACATAATTAAAAAACATTTTATAACATGGGGAATGATATCTACCTTTAGATAGGGCATTCCTAATTTAAATTAACAACAAAATAACAGTTTATAACAATAATATCTCTTACTAATAAATCTTGTTTGTCTAGTTATTATATGGAACAGGAACATAACATATTGGTTCCATATAATGGTTAACACTTTCTTAAAACTAATTATTGACAGTCTGCTCTGTATTTCCCAATTTAAAGGATTTATTCCCCATCTCTAAGTATAACACTAGCTATCTGTTCATTATTTCATTCTATGGAATGTTCTTATAAATTCAGTAGCATTTCATTAGCAATATTATTACTTCATATCAAATATGATACCGTTCAAAAAACACTTAAAGTTTATACATTCGTACGGCAACTCATGAACCTTTTTAAAGTTTATCAGTTATAATTCAATAACTTACACTTGTCCATGGTTATTTATTAATATTATTACTAGTCCTTTTCTAGCTTTACAACATGAAATATTTAACCATGGGGGGACTGTGAAGATTTGTTCATACAAACCAAACAATAACTTTTTTGGGTGCACTGTTACTTAATACAATTGACACTTTCGGTTTTTGTCAGTTTTACATTGTGATATGGTTTTTTGGGGTGTTATACTTTCTCTTTGGACATTCATTTATTTTTGGGGTTTTTGGGTTCTCTCCCTATGGGGTTTCTATTTGGTATGGGTCGTCTCACTTCCTTTATTCTAGTGGATCTTCTCAGGTTTCTTATTCTTCAGTATTTTTGGTCATTCTATATTTCTTCTTTCTTCTTTCTTTAGTATTTTTTTTTCATTTTATATTTCTTCGTTCTTCTTTCTTCTTTCTTCAGTACCATTCCGCTGTGTATGCTTTTGTTTCTTCTGGTCTGGTTTTTTTGTCGGGGTATCTTAATTGCCTGCTTCTATCCTACCTGGGTAATTTTGTTATTCACCTTTTCAGTTTTCTGGGTTTTTAAATTTGTAGTATATATATTATTTGCAGGTTTTTTCTTTATTTTAACTTTTCTTGTGAGTATATTAATTAATATTGCCTTTTAATTGATTCTCATCTGGATATTCCATATATTAGAGCTTTATTAATTATCATTGAGTAATGTATTTGTGTGGATTATCTGTCATGCTACAGATTGCTCTCTTCCAGAAGTGATTAGTTCAGATCATACTTAGTTTGTCTGAATTAATTGCTTATGATATTCATTATAAATTATATTTCTTTACTTCCTTCACAATTCTAAAATTTTTTCTTCTATATTTTTGAGCTTATCTATATTTCATTATTTACTGGATTCTTCTTGATAGTAATAGTCATGTGATGTTCGTTATTTTTTATTTTTCCATTTTCTTCTTAACTTGGTTCTTTATCCTTGGGATATTTATTCCCTAAAATTCCCTAACACGTTAGCTGGGGCAGTGTCCAGAGGGGCTCTGTAGGCTACACTCTCTGCTGGCCATACTACGTCATTTATTGATTACAGAGGCAAATCATCTCTGATCAATACATAATAATACTGCTGGACTTATCTACAGACAGTTATTAATAAAAATTACATAAGAATAGTCCACCTTATGACTAAAAAAAAAAAAATTAAATATCTTTGGATACTTCACTTCGTATTTGCTCAGATCTGTTAATATTTCTATCTTAGTTAATTTCTATCTCAGTTACTTTTCTCAATGGTTAGGTCTGCTGGCATTTTATTCCTTCTTATGGTTGGAAGCTGGTTTAATATAATTATCACTTGTTATTCAGTGTAAAGTTTTTATTTATTTTTAATTCTCTGTCATATTTTGACTGTTATTACAATCTTTTTCTGGTCATTGGTAGCACATATTTTGTATTATATTTTTGTTTTTTTTCTTAACTCTTATGAATCGTTCCACTAGTATTATGTTCTTGCAATTACTCTTTTAATTGTCCTTCTTATAATTGACATTTATTATATGATCATATTTTTCTTATGGATTTATTTATATATAGTTTTTTCTTTCTTTTTCAAAATTTTATTCTGCTCTGGCTTCTTATCCAAATGCACTATTTAATTATTAATTCCATGTGTTTATTATCTCTGCTTATTTTACATAAAAGCCTCATTAATTTTACTTCAAAATAAGTTTACTCAGTTTAATAGTATCAGTGGTTTGTACTGCCATTTCTTTATTCTCGAAAGTTTTTCAGAATTGGTCCCATATATAATTGTTTGTAATGTATTATCCAAATTCTTTTTCTTCTTTATTAATCCCAAAAGTTATTCAAATATAAGGTAGTAGGTAGTTCTTAATTGTTTTAGAAGTTACATATTTATTCTGAATTGATTTTCTTCCTTTTATTTTCCATAAAGTTTTTTTTTCATAAATATTTGGTAGTAAGTAGTTCTTACTTGTTTTTTGAATGTATTCATTAAATAAGTTCCCTTCTTTTTATTTCATTCATAAGTTGTTTCCTAAATATTCGGTAGCAAGTTGTGCTTACTTAGTTTTAGAAATTTAAAATTTTTTATTCCAAATTCTTTCTCATTTTCATTAATCCAAAATTCGTTTCATAAATTAGGTAGTAAGTTGATCTTACATTCTTTTTGAATTTGTTCAATTATTTATATTTATGCACACAAAATTCAATCTTCCATACATTCAATTACTCATAATATTTTTTCATGGAAGCCTGGTTATATACACCCTTTATCCTTTCTGAATCTATTTCCTTGATTTCATAAGTATTATTATTTTTCACATTGGATATGACATATGGTCCGGTGTATAACAGCAATAACTTCTTCGTTATTCCTTCCAGTGTGCTGGGTAGTTTACGAATTTTTAACAATATTTTTTCTCCCTTTTCATATATTATTAATTGATTTCTGCATTAATATAAATTATTTCATTGTTTATAATAGGGCGGCGAGTGTCATCCTCCTCCAGTAGTTCATTTCGAATGTTTTTCAAATAGTTACACCGAATGATAGTAATTTTATTGTGATGATTTGCTCTTGGCAATTCTTTTATATACCCAGGCGATAGAAGCAGCAAAGGGTCCTTATTATTTATTACTGCCTCCTCCCTTTTAAATTCTCCTCATCCTGGTTATTAATTGGACCAACAGAGGCATTAGTGGGGAAACCTTGAGTGGGTTCCAGCCTTTCAGTTCTCTGTTCGTATGTTTGTTCCCTATTTGTATGCCGCTCCGGGTCATCTAGTCTGGTACTTCGCCTTGGCGGATTATAACTGGAGTTGTCCCGTTCTCGGCTTCTGCGTCGATCTTCATACTCGTGGACGCTGCTCCTCCGTTGATGGTTATACCTGCGTTGGCTGTTTCCCTCTGCACGTATAAAATTTACCCGGGGTCGGGAGAACCTGTTGTTGTTGTTATTGTTATTATTAGGGTAACCCCTATTGCTATTGTAAAACCGCTCGGTGTTATTTGTATGGTTGGGGTTTCTCTGGCTATTTACATTATTATTCGGGTAATAATTATTTTGATTACCGGAGAATCCGTTATTATTTCGGTTAATGTTCGGGTTTGTATTACCGTGGTTATTGTTGTTATTGTTACCGTTCGTGGGGTGCTGATTGTGGTAATTTGGATTATACCTGTTTCCTTGGTATCCACTGTTGATCTGTTGATTATTATTATTCGATGACGGATTATTTCGAACTTCTGGCCGCTCGTTTCTTCTTCTACTCTGCCTATAATATTCTTCGTTCTCATAATTTTCTAATAGCTCCGTCATCGCCTATATGGTCTTTATCTGGCTACCTCTTCGAGCTCTTCTGACCTCTTCGTCATAATGATAGGAAAGCTTGTTCACCA
The DNA here is from genome assembly GCA_034769895.1 of Magicicada septendecula. Lineage (NCBI taxonomy): Eukaryota > Metazoa > Arthropoda > Insecta > Hemiptera > Cicadidae > Magicicada > Magicicada septendecula. The sequence continues at coordinate 306,086,865 of CM068373.1, read as the reverse complement.
GGCATTCCTCTGGTATGGCTGGTTCCAGGTGCTTGGCCAGGCACACCTTCCCAAGGAAGTATGCAGTCATGGTATTGCCAAACTGGGTTTTGTATCGGCCATGGCAGATGTTGTCCCTTATTAAATTCTGGGTGGTCTCTGACCAATACTTGGACTTGAACAAACTTTTAAACTGCTGGTAATCGTTTATTTCGCTCCTGTTCGCCATCCACCAATTGTCCGTCATATCCCGGAATGATTCGTCCAATAGTTCGCGACTATTGGTCCATCGATTATTTCTATGTTTGGCCATATATTCCTCAATACGGGCCAAGAACTCCATCGGCTTCCTTTTATATTGGCGGAAGTTAAGCCATTCTCTGTTCTCGTTGATGGGGATATTAGTGAAGCTGGTTGGTCGGTTCCGAATTGCTTCCATGTCCTCCTGGTTCTGCCTCAATTGACCAGTGATGTTAGTCATCGCTTCCTCCATTCCGTCACATCTTTCCGTAATTCGAGTTCGTACTTTACTGAGTTCTTTCTGGCTTTCCTTTCGGTTTTCTTCTGCCTTCTTGCGACTAGATTCTTCAAGACTTGTAACCTTGGTGTTCACCACTTCCTTGAATTCTTGCACCTCCACTTCCGTCAGCCGACATCTTCCATCAACTTCTCTTATCTGTTGATTTATAGTTATGGTTTCGTCTTCCAGCCTTTTGGTCATATATTTCTTATTATCTTTGAGTTCTTTGTTCATTTCCTTTCTTAATAGTTCCATCCGCTCGTCTAACTTGTCTAAATTCTGTTGGTTAACTTCTCGTAATTCTTCTCGTAATAGTTGGTTATCCTCTCTTAACACTTCCAAACTTTCCCCCATCTTCTCTTCCATTTTCTTATTATTTTCTCTTAATTCTTCCCTTAATTGTTGATTGTCATCTTCTATTTTCTTGCTGGTTTCTTCCATCTTCTCTTCCAAATTCTTCTTATTTTCTTCCATTTTCTTTTCCACCTTCTTACTGGTTTCCTCAATTCTCTTATTGGTCCTATCGATTTTACTGCCCAATTCTTCTTTTGTTTCTTGGTTGTCCTTCTTCAATTCTTCTTTTGTTGCTTGGTTGTCCTTCTTCAATTCTTCTTTTGTTGCTTCTATGTTCTTATTTATATCACTCAAATTTTCCTTCAAGGACTGTTGGTCTTCTTTCCTTTCCTTACTATTTTCTTCTGTAGTAGAATCCATTTTCTTGTTCAAGTTTTCCTCCATCTTTTGCTGTTTTCTTCAATGTCCTTCCTTAATTCTTCCTTGGTTGACCGGTTGCCGTCCTTCAAATCTTCTATGTCCTGACTCAACTTCTTATTATTTTCTTCCACCTTCTTGTTATTTTCTTCCATTCTCTCCATCATTATCCTGAGCATCTCCTGTATGTTACTATTCTCTGCTCGTGCTGGTTTCTCGGGTTGCTCTATTCGTTCCTCCCGGACATCGATTTCCCCTGTTTGTGTGGGCATTTCCGGTTGTTCCTCTGGCGGTGCTGGTTGTTTATGTTCCACCCGTTTTAATATCGTTTCTACGTCCTCCACTGGGGTTGCCTCCTTATCATCCATATTGTGTTCTTTTTCGGCCTCCGCCGCTCTCTTCTTTGATGTGGCACGACGCTGCATCTTTCCTGGTTCTATGGCTAGATAACCGCTACCAAGCTGAATTAGAAATTGGGCGAGTAATTACAGCCTTTCAATCCCTAATTACAGCCCCACGTTGGGCGCCAATTTTGTAACAATACTAGACTCCTGCTCGGGTCTGCTTCCTTTTATATTGTGCCCCACTGTCGTGAGCGCCAATTTTGTAACAAAACAAAATATTAAGATCTGTAGTAATGTTGTTATAACAATTTGAATTTAAAAAAAATTTTTTTTATTTCACAAAAAAAATTTCTGGAAAAATATTTTTTACGTAAATTTTAATCCTAATATTTAGGAACTAATCGTGTTTATTGTTTGTAATTAGAAATGAAGTGGTATTATGTTTATTTTGGTAATAGTGTCACTTTAAGTAAATTTGTTAAAGGACAATCTGGTTAACTCCAAATCTAGGCGAAAGACGGCTCTCTTCTTCTTCTTCTTGAAACGTTCGTTGTTTCGTATATACCGCCTTTCAGTTGGTCGGGTTTCTTGATTAATTTACCTGTTAAGCCTTTTTATAAGAAAAATCAAATCCAAATTACAAAAACAGAACGTTTATTAATAAAATAATTAATTTGTTCGATAAGAATCGATGTTACAAGTAGTATCGACTCACTCAGGGCCGGTCGATATAAAAAGTTTACATTAGTATTATAAAAATATGGTTCTTTAAACGGTTATTTAAGATATAGCCAGAGAAGATTATGGGCAGGAAAGTATAACACTTACAATTATAAAATGCCTTAATATTAAACAATACAATGTTATAATTACAAATAATAAAAGTTTATATATGATTTTTATTCAAACCAAAAGCAGCCGAAGGTCGTTTTTCCACTGCACAAGTGAGAACAGCAATGAATCAAAATGGCCGACTGGCGCATGCGCGATGAAGCATCTAACTTTGACGAAGTATTTGTTGAAATAAAAATGTCCTTTCTTCGTGTAAATGGTCTCAGCAATTGTATATGATAGTCCTGGATATATTTGAATGTCACTGGTGTATGGTGGAATAGTTCACTTGGTGTAACATGTTGTTATTGGATATATCTCAATGTGTCTATGTGTGTCGGTTTTAACCTAAATTTTTCGTCATTAAACTGTGTGATATTGGTGTTATTTCGATTAATTAGTCTTATGTGGTTCAGTTTATTGGTGTTACACTGTTCATATGTTAACTTCACCGGTTCACAATAAACAAACAATTTAAAATAAGATTTATAAAATTTTCACCGAACTCGGTTTATACTGTTAGCTGCCTTTATAGGTTATTTAGGGCAATTAATTACGTTAAGTACACTCGTCAACGGATAATAAGGAACTGTTCTCATTTCCTTCGTCTCCTGAAAATCTTAGCCTATTTAATATATCTTATAGATTGTTTCCAATTATCTTAGCTTCCGATACATTTTGTTTTAATACATTATACTCATAAAATAATTTCGTTATTAGTTAACTGTACGAAATACGAAATACATATTCGGTTTCATTATTCTATTCTGCTTATTTTGCTAGTAATTAATATAGTGTTACAAAGTTTCATTAGAAAATTATATTTATTACATTTTTGGAAGGTAGGCCTAAATTTATACTTCCTGTAGTCTAAGCAAATAATAGCCACTTCCCCTAATATAATTATTATTCTATTAAATCTGAAATTGATATAATTGTCTATTCTTACTTCATTTCTTGCAATTTAGTTTATTAATGATTGTTTTTAAATACAATTCTTTTGTCTATGACTCCTCCTCTGATAATGTCAGTTAGTCCATCCCATTTTTATTGGTAATTTTATTAGATAAATAAGTAATTTTACTTATCTACTGACCATATCCTTAGAAAGTCTTATTTACATGGTATACTATATGTTGGGTTTATCTTGCATAAATATTGTCAGTTTAACTGGCTTATAAGACTAGATTTATTAATTATTCTGCAGTTTAAATTCATTATATGGCCTAGATTTGATGTGTTGCTATTTGCAAAAGTTTTACTAATGTAGTTAGTTTATACCCTTCTCTGACTTTTTATCCTTATATACTTTATTAACAATTAGCTCTTTGACTGGTATAACAGTGATTATTGATTGTACAATTAAAATATAACAACTATCTCTATCAAAACTGGTACCTTGAATAATACCTTTTATGTGTATTGATTACACCTAGTAACATAATTAAAAAACATTTTATAACATGGGGAATGATATCTACCTTTAGATAGGGCATTCCTAATTTAAATTAACAACAAAATAACAGTTTATAACAATAATATCTCTTACTAATAAATCTTGTTTGTCTAGTTATTATATGGAACAGGAACATAACATATTGGTTCCATATAATGGTTAACACTTTCTTAAAACTAATTATTGACAGTCTGCTCTGTATTTCCCAATTTAAAGGATTTATTCCCCATCTCTAAGTATAACACTAGCTATCTGTTCATTATTTCATTCTATGGAATGTTCTTATAAATTCAGTAGCATTTCATTAGCAATATTATTACTTCATATCAAATATGATACCGTTCAAAAAACACTTAAAGTTTATACATTCGTACGGCAACTCATGCACCTTTTTAAAGTTTATCAGTTATAATTCAATAACTTACACTTGTCCATGGTTATTTATTAATATTATTACTAGTCCTTTTCTAGCTTTACAACATGAAATATTTAACCATGGGGGGACTGTGAAGATTTGTTCATACAAACCAAACAATAACTTTTTTGGGTGCACTGTTACTTAATACAATTGACACTTTCGGTTTTTGTCAGTTTTACATTGTGATATGGTTTTTTGGGGTGTTATACTTTCTCTTTGGACATTTATTTATTTTTGGGGTTTTTGGGTTCTCTCCCTATGGGGTTTCTATTTGGTATGGGTCGTCTCACTTCCTTTTTTCTAGTGGATCTTCTCAGGTTTCTTATTCTTCAGTATTTTTGGTCATTCTATATTTCTTCTTTCTTCTTTCTTTAGTATTTTTTTTTCATTTTATATTTCTTCGTTCTTCTTTCTTCTTTCTTCAGTACCATTCCGCTGTGTATGCTTTTGTTTCTTCTGGTCTGGTTTTTTTGTCGGGGTATCTTAATTGCCTGCTTCTATCCTACCTGGGTAATTTTGTTATTCACCTTTTCAGTTTTCTGGGTTTTTAAATTTGTAGTATATATATTATTTGCAGGTTTTTTCTTTATTTTAACTTTTCTTGTGAGTATATTAATTAATATTGCCTTTTAATTGATTCTCATCTGGATATTCCATATATTAGAGCTTTATTAATGATCATTGAGTAATGTATTTGTGTGGATTATCTGTCATGCTACAGATTGCTCTCTTCCAGAAGTGATTAGTTCAGATCATACTTAGTTTGTCTGAATTAATTGCTTATGATATTCATTATAAATTATATTTCTTTACTTCCTTCACAATTCTAAAATTTTTTCTTCTATATTTTTGAGCTTATCTATATTTCATTATTTACTGGATTCTTCTTGATAGTAATAGTCATGTGATGTTCGTTATTTTTTATTTTTCCATTTTCTTCTTAACTTGGTTCTTTATCCTTGGGATATTTATTCCCTAAAATTCCCTAACACGTTAGCTGGGGCAGTGTCCAGAGGGGCTCTGTAGGCTACACTCTCTGCTGGCCATACTACGTCATTTATTGATTACAGAGGCAAATCATCTCTGATCAATACATAATAATACTGCTGGACTTATCTACAGACAGTTATTAATAAAAATTACATAAGAATAGACCACCTTATGACTAAAAAAAAAAAAATTAAATATCTTTGGATACTTCACTTCGTATTTGCTCAGATCTGTTAATATTTCTATCTTAGTTAATTTCTATCTCAGTTACTTTTCTCAATGGTTAGGTCTGCTGGCATTTTATTCCTTCTTATGGTTGGAAGCTGGTTTAATATAATTATCACTTGTTATTCAGTGTAAAGTTTTTATTTATTTTTAATTCTCTGTCATATTTTGACTGTTATTACAATCTTTTTCTGGTCATTGGTAGCACATATTTTGTATTATATTTTTGTTTTTTTTCTTAACTCTTATGAATCGTTCCACTAGTATTATGTTCTTGCAATTACTCTTTTAATTGTCCTTCTTATAATTGACATTTATTATATGATCATATTTTTCTTATGGATTTATTTATATATAGTTTTTTCTTTCTTTTTCAAAATTTTATTCTGCTCTGGCTTCTTATCCAAATGCACTATTTAATTATTAATTCCATGTGTTTATTATCTCTGCTTATTTTACATAAAAGCCTCATTAATTTTACTTCACAATAAGTTTACTCAGTTTAATAGTATCAGTGGTTTGTACTGCCATTTCTTTATTCTCGAAAGTTTTTCAGAATTGGTCCCATATATAATTGTTTGTAATGTATTATCCAAATTCTTTTTCTTCTTTATTAATCCCAAAAGTTATTCAAATATAAGGTAGTAGGTAGTTCTTAATTGTTTTAGAAGTTACATATTTATTCTGAATTGATTTTCTTCCTTTTATTTTCCATAAAGTTTTTTTTTCATAAATATTTGGTAGTAAGTAGTTCTTACTTGTTTTTTGAATGTATTCATTAAATAAGTTCCCTTCTTTTTATTTCATTCATAAGTTGTTTCCTAAATATTCGGTAGCAAGTTGTGCTTACTTAGTTTTAGAAATTTTAAATTTTTTATTCCAAATTCTTTCTCATTTTCATTAATCCAAAATTCGTTTCATAAATTAGGTAGTAAGTTGATCTTACTTTCTTTTTGAATTTGTTCAATTATTTATATTTATGCACACAAAATTCAATCTTCCATACATTCAATTACTCATAATATTTTTTCATGGAAGCCTGGTTATATACACCCTTTATCCTTTCTGAATCTATTTCCTTGATTTCATAAGTATTATTATTTTTCACATTGGATATGACATATGGTCCGGTGTATAACAGCAATAACTTCTTCGTTATTCCTTCCAGTGTGCTGGGTAGTTTACGAATTTTTAACAATATTTTTTCTCCCTTTTCATATATTATTAATTGATTTCTGCATTAATATAAATTATTTCATTGTTTATAATAGGGCGGCGAGTGTCATCCTCCTCCAGTAGTTCATTTCGAATGTTTTTCAAATAGTTACACCGAATGATAGTAATTTTATTGTGATGATTTGCTCTTGGCAATTCTTTTATATACCCAGGCGATAGAAGCAGCAAAGGGTCCTTATTATTTATTACTGCCTCCTCCCGTTTAAATTCTCCTCATCCTGGTTATTAATTGGACCAACAGAGGCATTAGTGGGGAAACCTTGAGTGGGTTCCAGCCTTTCAGTTCTCTGTTCGTATGTTTGTTCCCTATTTGTATGCCGCTCCGGGTCATCTAGTCTGGTACTTCGCCTTGGCGGATTATAACTGGAGTTGTCCCGTTCTCGGCTTCTGCGTCGATCTTCATACTCGTGGACGCTGCTCCTCCGTTGATGGTTATACCTGCGTTGGCTGTTTCCCTCTGCACGTATAAAATTTACCCGGGGTCGGGAGAACCTGTTGTTGTTGTTATTGTTATTATTAGGGTAACCCCTATTGCTATTGTAAAACCGCTCGGTGTTATTTGTATGGTTGGGGTTTCTCTGGCTATTTACATTATTATTCGGGTAATAATTATTTCGATTACCGGAGAATCCGTTATTATTTCGGTTAATGTTCGGGTTTGTATTACCGTGGTTATTGTTGTTATTGTTACCGTTCGTGGGGTGCTGATTGTGGTAATTTGGATTATACCTGTTTCCTTGGTATCCACTGTTGATCTGTTGATTATTATTATTCGATGACGGATTATTTCGAACTTCTGGCCGCTCGTTTCTTCTTCTACTCTGCCTATAATATTCTTCGTTCTCATAATTTTCTAATAGCTCCGTCATCGCCTGTATGGTCTTTATCTGGCTACCTCTTCGAGCTCTTCTGACCTCTTCGTCATAATGATAGGAAAGCTTGTTCACCAGGCATTCCTCTGGTATGGCTGGTTCCAGGTGCTTGGCCAGGCACACCTTCCCAAGGAAGTATGCAGTCATGGTATTGCCAAACTGGGTTTTGTATCGGCCATGGCAGATGTTGTCCCTTATTAAATTCTGGGTGGTCTCTGACCAATACTTGGACTTGAACAAACTTTTAAACTGCTGGTAATCGTTTATTTCGCTCCTGTTCGCCATCCACCAATTGTCCGTCATATCCCGGAATGATTCGTCCAATAGTTCGCGACTATTGGTCCATCGATTATTTCTATGTTTGGCCATATATTCCTCAATACGGGCCAAGAACTCCATCGGCTTCCTTTTATATTGGCGGAAGTTAAGCCATTCTCTGTTCTCGTTGATGGGGATATTAGTGAAGCTAGTTGGTCGGTTCCGAATTGCTTCCATGTCCTCCTGGTTCCGCCTTACTTGACCAGTGATGTTAGTCATCGCTTCCTCCATTCCGTCACATCTTTCCGTAATTCGAGTTCGTACTTTACTGAGTTCTTCCTGGCTTTCCTTTCGGTTTTCTTCTGCCTTCTTGCGACTAGATTCTTCAAGACTTGTAACCTTGGTGTTCACCACTTCCTTGAATTCTTGCACCTCCACTTCCGTCAGCCGACATCTTCCATCAACTTCTCTTATCTGTTGATTTATAGTTATGGTTTCGTCTTCCAGCCTTTTGGTCATAGATTTCTTATTATCTTTGAGTTCTTTGTTCATTTCCTTTCTTAATAGTTCCATCCGCTCGTCTAACTTGTCTAAATTCTCTTGGTTAACTTCTCGTAATTCTTCTCGTAATAGTTGGTTATCCTCTCTTAACTCTTCCAACCTTTCCCCCATCTTCTCTTCCATTTTCTTATTATTTTCTCTTAATTCTTCCCTTAATTGTTGATTGTCATCTTCTATTTTCTTGCTGGTTTCTTCCATCTTTTCTTCCAAATTCTTCTTATTTTCTTCCATTTTCTTTTCCACCTTCTTACTGGTTTCCTCAATTCTCTTATTGGTCCTTTCGATTTTACTGCCCAATTCTTCTTTTGTTTCTTGGTTGTCCTTCTTCAATTCTTCTTTTGTTGCTTGGTTGTCCTTCTTCAATTCTTCTTTTGTTGCTTCTATGTTCTTATTTATATCACTCAAATTTTCCTTCAAGGACTGTTGGTCTTCTTTCCTTTCCTTACTATTTTCTTCTGTAGTAGAATCCATTTTCTTGTTCAAGTTTTCCTCCATCTTCTTGCTGTTTTCTTCAATGTCCTTCCTTAATTCTTCCTTGGTTGACCGGTTGCCGTCCTTCAAATCTTCTATGTCCTGACTCAACTTCTTATTATTTTCTTCCACCTTCTTGTTATTTTCTTCCATTCTCTCCATCATTATCCTGAGCATCTCCTGTATGTTACTATTCTCTGCTCGTGCTGGTTTCTCGGGTTGTTCTATTCGTTCCTCCCGGACATCGATTTCCCCTGTTTGTGTGGGCATTTCCGGTTGTTCCTCTGGCGGTGCTGGTTGCTTATGTTCCACCCGTTTTAATATCGTTTCTACGTCCTCCACTGGGGTTGCCTCCTTATCATCCATATTGAGTTCTATTTCGGCCTCCGCCGCTCTCTTCTTTGATGTGGCACGACGCTGCATCTTTCCTGGTTCTCTGGCTAGATAACCGCTGCCAAGCTGAATTAGAAATTGGGCGAGTAATTACAGCCTTTCAATCCCTAATTACAGCCCCACGTTGGGCGCCAATTTTGTAACAATACTAGACTCCTGCTCGGGTCTGCTTCCTTTTATATTGTGCCCCACTGTTGTGAGCGCCAATTTTGTAACAAAACAAAATATTAAGATCTGTAGTAATGTTGTTATAACAATTTGAAGATAAAAAAATTTTTTTTTATTTCACAAAAAAAAATTTCTGGAAAAATATTTTTTACGTAAATTTTAATCCTAATATTTAGGAACTAATCGTGTTTATTGTTTGTAATTAGAAATGAAGTGGTATTATGTTTATTTTGGTAATAGTGTCACTTTAAGTAAATTTGTTAAAGGACAATCTGGTTAACTCCAAATCTAGGCGAAAGACGGCTCTCTTCTTCTTCTTCTTGAAACGTTCGTTGTTTCGTATATACCGCCTTTCGGTTGGTCGGGTTTCTTGATTAATTTACCTGTTAAGCCTTTTTATAAGAAAAATCAAATCCAAATTACAAAAACAGAACGTTTATTAATAAAATAATTAATTTGTTCGGTAAGAATCGATGTTACAAGTAGTATCGACTCACTCAGGGCCGGTCGATATAAAAAGTTTACATTAGTATTATAAAAATATGGTTCTTTAAACGGTTATTTAAGATATAGCCAGAGAAGATTATGGGCAGGAAAGTATAACACTTACAATTATAAAATGCCTTAATATTAAACAATACAATGTTATAATTACAAATAATAAAAGTTTATATATGATTTTTATTCAAACCAAAAGCAGCCGAAGGTCGTTTTTCCACTGCACAAGTGAGAACAGCAATGAATCAAAATGGCCGACTGGCGCATGCGCGATGAAGCATCTAACTTTGACGAAGTATTTGTTGAAATTAAAATGTCCTTTCTTCGTGTAAATGGTCTCAGCAATTGTATATGATAGTCCTGGATATATTTGAATGTCACTGGTGTATGGTGGAATAGTTCACTTGGTGTAACATGTTGTTATTGGATATATGTCATTGTGTCTATGTGTGTCGGTTTTAACCTAAATTTTTCGTCATTAAACTGTGTGATATTGGTGTTATTTCGATTAATTAGTCTTATGTGGTTCAGTTTATTGGTGTTACACTGTTCATATGTTAACTTCACCGGTTCACAATAAACAAACAATTTAAAATAAGATTTATAAAATTTTCACCGAACTCGGTTTATACTGTTAGCTGCCTTTATAGGTTATTTAGGGCAATTAATTACGTTAAGTACACTCGTCAACGGATAATAAGGAACTGTTCTCATTTCCTTCGTCTCCTGAAAATCTTAGCCTATTTAATATATCTTATACATTGTTTCAAATTATCTTAGCTTCCGATACATTTTGTTTTAATACATTATACTCATAAAATAATTTCGTTATTAGTTAACTGTACGAAATACGAAATACATATTCGGTTTCATTATTCTATTCTGCTTATTTTGCTAGTAATTAATATAGTGTTACAAAGTTTCATTAGAAAATTATATTTATTACATTTTTGGAAGGTAGGCCTAAATTTATACTTCCTGTAGTCTAAGCAAATAATAGCCATTTCCCCTAATATAATTATTATTCTATTAAATCTGAAATTGATATAATTGTCTATTCTTACTTCATTTCTTGCAATTTAGTTTATTAATGATTGTTTTTAAATACAATTCATTTGTCTATGACTCCTCCTCTGATAATGTCAGTTAGTCCATCCCATTTTTTTGGTAATTTTATTAGATAAATAAGTAATTTTACTTATCTACTGACCATATCCTTAGAAAGTCTTATTTACATGGTATACTATATGTTGGGTTTATCTTGCATAAATATTGTCAGTTTAACTGGCTTATAAGACTAGATTTATTAATTATTCTGCAGTTTAAATTCATTATATGGCCTAGACTTGATGTGTTGCTATTTGCAAAAGTTTTACTAATGTAGTTAGTTTATACCCTTCTCTGACTTTTTATCCTTATATACTTTATTAACAATTAGCTCTTTGACTGGTATAACAGTGATTATTGATTGTACAATTAAAATATAACAACTATCTCTATCAAAACTGGTACCTTGAATAATACCTTTTATGTGTATTGATTACACCTAGTAACATAATTAAAAAAAAATTTTGTAACATGGGGAATGATATCTACCTTTAGATAGGCCATTCCTAATTTATATTAACAACAAAATAACAGTTTATAACAATAATATCTCTTACTAATAAATCTTATTTGACTAGTTATTATATGGAACAGGAACATAACATATTGGTTCCATATAATGGTTAACACTTTCTTAAAACTAATTATTGACAGTCTGCTCTGTATTTCCCAATTTAAAGGATTTATTCCCCATCTCTAAGTATAACACTAGCTATCTGTTCATTATTTCATTCTATGGAATGTTCTTATAAATTCAGTAGCATTTCATTAGCAATATTATTACTTCATATCAAATATGATACCGTTCAAAAAACACTTAAAGTTTATACATTTGTACGGCAACTCATGCACCTTTTTAAAGTTTATCAGTTATAATTCAATAACTTATACTTGTCCATGGTTATTTATTAATATTATTACTAGTCCTTTTCTAGCTTTACAACATGAAATATTTAACCATGGAGGGACTGTGAAGATTTGTTCATACAAACCAAACAATAACTTTTTTGGGTGCACTGTTACTTAATACTATTGACACTTTTGGTTTTTGTCAGTTTTACATTGTGATATGGTTTTTTGGGGTGTTATACTTTCTCTTTGGACATTCATTTATTTTTGGGGTTTTTGGGTTCTCTCCCTATGGGGTTTCTATTTGGTATGGGTCGTCTCACTTCCTTTATTCTAGTGGATCTTCTCAGGTTTCTTATTCTTCAGTATTTTTGGTCATTCTATATTTCTTCTTTCTTCTTTCTTTAGTATTTTTTTTCATTTTATATTTCTTCGTTCTTCTTTCTTCTTTCTTCAGTACCATTCCGCTGTGTATGCTTTTGTTTCTTCTGGTCTGGTTTCTTTGTCGGGGTATCTTAATTGCCTGCTTCTATCCTACCTGGGTAATTTTGTTATTCACCTTTTTAGTTTTCTGGGTTTTTAAATTTGTAGTATATATATTATTTGCAGATTTTTTTTTATTTTAACTTTTCTTGTGAGTATATTAATTAATATTGCCTTTTAATTGATTCTCATCTGGATATTCCATATTTTAGAGCTTTATTAATGATCATTGAGTAATGTATTTGTGTGGATTATCTATCATGCTACAATATATATATATATATATTCGATACCTGAATAAAAACCTCACGTTTTGGAAAAAACCCGCGGCTGATAAGGTTGGAAGTGTGACCACGGCCCTGAGTAGAGTTATGGCTAACACCAGCAGGCCGAAACCTTCTAAGCGACGATTACTCACGGCAGTCACGCACTCAATACTACTTTATGGTGCGGAGATCTGGTCTGATCCAGTAAAACTCTAGAAATACAGAAGACGTATGTCAACAGCGCATGCTTACATAGTGGCGCGCTCGGAGTGGCTTGCTCCTACCCCACGGTTTCGGAGTCCCCAGTTCTTGTCGTCCCGGGAACATTTCCAATCGATTTGCTGGCACACGAGCGGAAACATGTTTACAAGAGAAAGGCCAAAGTAGATAAAGTACAAGCTCACAGGCCAGATCCCATACTATGGCTCAGTGGCAGGAAAGATGGGCCAGTGACACGAAGGGAAGATGGACCGCTCGGCTCATAAAACAGTTAGCTGAGGGGACTGATCGCAAAACAGGGAGAGATTATTTCATAGCGCAATTTCTAACTGGTCACAAGCTGTTCCGGACTTACCAATAGACCAGACCAGACTGCATTTTCTGCAAAAAGGAACAGACAATGTGCACCACAAGTTTTTCACCTATGACAGATGGAAAGATGAGGGCAAACCCTAGAAAATTTAGTTGGACAGATCTTGCCTAAAAATATCATCGGAGTAATGCTGCAAAGCGAACACCACTGAGATCAGGTAGCAGCGTACATAGAGAAGGTACTAAGGCAAAAGAAGGAAGCAGAAAATAATCTTGCTAGGGTCGCTATAGAATAGCTGAACACAGATTACGTGGACCCGCTGAAGGTTTAAAGCAGATGAATGTCCACAGGACGAAGAATAAATCTCACCACCTTGAAGCATAAAGTATTGCGAAAGCTGAGTCCCGAGGTGGATCCATCCCGTGGGCAAAGACGTTGTGTTTTTGGTGGGTGCGAGTTCCACACCAATAAGAGTTAGGACCCTTCTGCGGCAAATATTTGTTTCCCACAGTCTCCCTCGTAAAAAAAATATTATTATTTTGCACGGTTTGCATAATTCCTTGTACCTATTCTTCACAAATTTGACACTTTATTGTTGCTATTCAGGTTTTAGCTAATATTCTTTTAATTCTCGTCCTGCTCCTTATATCTTAAATCCTAAGACTGGTTTGCAGCAGTCTTCCATTGTGATCGATCTTGTTCTTTCCTCTTCATTTCCTCATAAGTTACACAATTTACACACTTCATAATTTCATTTATATACTGCAGCCTTGGTCTTCCCTTACATCCTTTACATATTGTTCCTTCTATTACCAATTTTAGTATTCCTTCATGCCGCAGTGTATCCAACAAGTTTTATCTTTCTTCTAATTATGCTTTTCAACAAACACCTCTCATTCCCTATTCTGTTCAGCACCTCTTCATTTGCAATTTTGTCAGACCATTTTATTTTTAGCATATTCTTTTAATTACACAGCGTAAATTCGGTTGTAAGGCATAAGTGAATCCAAATATATAAATTTGTTTACATCTTCACGTCTGACTGATTTTGGCCGAACCTGATTTCCTGTCTGAATTATAACTGCGATGATCGGTTATCATCATGACTCGTGTCTTAAAGTCATTCAAGTTCAAAAACTGTAATTTCTATCACAGCTGTCTGATCTTAACACTATTTCTATTATTTTTTTTAATTTCAGAGCTGTCAGACCTCAGATTACACCCTATATTATTTTAAGTGTCTTCTTTTTGACTTAAATCCACGGTTGCAATCATTAATAAAACGTTTTCCATTACATATTCCCTATCCGCTGGATGGATTCCTAAAAAATACAAATAAATTAACAAGAATACAGTGAATTTTGTTTATTTCCTGTTTTTTGAACGTCTAGTTAAGACAGCAAATAAATAGAAATAATGGTGTCGTTTTATTGATTCTTCCACATATAGTTGACAGTTTCGTCGAAGTCTGATGGCACTAGTATTGTCACAGCCTGAAACACAATAAACCGACATTAATGAAATAATATTTAGAAGACAAATACACTGACAAATTCAGAGTTATTCCTTGAGTATTAAGAATTAATATTTTTATAACACTCTTCAGTTTATTAAATAATAGTTTATTGTTTGATAGTACAGTATTGAACTGTTTATAGTATTGAACTTACTGTTGTCATGTAAAGTCCATATCCGGTGCTATTATTTTTCGTCACATCCGGAAACCATTTAAGGCGAAGTTCTGGCGTGTAATTTCAAGGCCGGTGGTGTAATCCCCTCCCATACGTTGTACATCGCTGGATTTCGGGGAGGGGATCGCCGTCCGGGAGCCCTTCGTAGGCGCCCAGGGTCCTCCGTCTTCGCGACTCTGCAGAGGCCACAAGAATCCTCTGGAGGCGCATGGTTTCAGACGTCCCTTTCCCGGTCGGTGTTCGTCGCAGCCGTGGGTTCCTGTATAGTCACAGCTGGCGATGTGATGGTTATATAGTGTCTAGGTCGGTGTTGTAATCTCCTCCCGTACGTCGTACATCGCTGGATTTCGGGGAGGGGATTGCCGTCCAGAAACCCTTCGTAGGCGCCCATGGTCCTCCGTCTTCGCGACTCTGTAGAGGCTACCAGACTTCTCTAAAAGAATCTGGAGGCGCCTGGGTTCAAACGTCCCTCTTCCAGTCGGGTTTCGTTGCAGCCGGGGGTTCCTGTATCGTTACAGTTGGTGATATGGTAAACTGGTAAAAAAAATTGAATAATTTTGATAAACTACAAATTTCATGCCGGCGTGCTTCAAATATAAAAAAAAAAATTGATTATTATTTCCGTCGTTACGGCCAATTTATATTCATTGTTATTGTTGCTTTTTATTTAACGCTTTTTGTATATTTGTATTTGTTTGGCACTGAGCATTGTGACTGAATGTAACGCGGTACGGGACTCTTGAAACAGTACGGGACAATTTTTCTTTTTGTTAATACTTGCATTTGTTGTTAGTCATATATTATAATTTAGTTAAAATCCCACGAAGGGGTATTAATTAGGTACAGGTCAGCTTGAAATATTTTATACACGTTTCCTATAGGCCTATAACTAAAATTAAAACTGGAGAAGATTATGATTACTTTAAAATTATAATAACTTAAATTACTAAACATAGGTAATTGTTTTATTCATAAGGATACTTGTCTCTATTTTCTCTACCAGAAGTATCACATTTTCAGCATTTTTAGGATTTTGCTAATTTAATAAAAAGGAAGTGTGGTCTATCCATTAACCGTCGGTTAACAACGGTTAAGGCCTCGTACGCTTGCTTTCAAATAAAATTTACTCATCGTACAGAGAAACTTACTTTTTAATTGTAAAATTTAATATCCGTAAAATGTTGACACAAGTCCAAGAACCAAAATGTCAAATACATTGGTCTGGAATCTAAGAAGCAAAAACTGTTTGAAGTAAACAAAGAATTTGAAAATTATATCAGCGTTGACTAGAATTTTGAGCCATGGTTTTTCACAGGTGAATTGCATTTTGGAAAATCGCATTTTGTAGTTAGAAATTTATTTCGTTAAATCTTCAAATTTACTGTTTATATGGGTCTTTACGTATTTTTGTTCATACACTAAGACACGTGCGTTGCGTTGTGTCATTGTAGCGGGGCGTCTTCGCACCCGTGGCATGATTGCAGCATCTGGGGCGAGCCCAATGGCTGTCAGACAATAAACATAGTGCTGGTAGAGTAGACAGGTGCCTAATACTGGACTGAGTATCCGCCAACACGATCATTCGCTAGATGGCGGGGGAAAACTTTAGTTCAGGCGACAGGTGCCGCCTGTCCCAAGCACAGCAAACAGACGTCTTGAGGCGTCGGCCACTCTCCGCGAGGCAGTGAGCCTCCGTGCCGGTTACAGGGGTAACAGCAGCAAGCAGTGTGGTCAGCGTGGGAGGAAGGAAGAAAGGACTGCTGTAGTCCTTTCAGTGGTTAACTCTAGGGCTGGGAGAAGAATTTACAGTCTAGTACATCTATTCTAATCTGATCTTGTAATTGCATTATGCCTCTATTTATTCAGTTTCACTATTCTCATGACTCCGAAACATCTACCATTTTTCTTGAACTTCGTCTTCCTCTGTAATCTTGTTCCTGCAGCACAATTCTTTTCACCGCTCTCTGTACTCTGATAAATCTCGGCAACTCAATAGCAGTGCAAATTTTTAACTAAGTAAACACCAAACGTTGACTCTCAAGTGGGTTTTTCTTGTTTAAAAGTAGATTCGAGTTTCACCAGCATTCTCAGTGCAGCAGCAAGGAACACGGTCAGCTGTTATAGAGTTTGCAGCCGTAAACATTAGTAATAGGCTACACCCTTATGAAATACGATTTTGTCTTTTCAATAAAAACGTTAATATTATTTTACAAACTTAAGTAACAGTTTATGGAGATGAAATACGATTGAAACGTAATATGAATTACGACGGAAGATGGATGTAATCATTGTGGGGGGGGGGAGTCGACTCCGCGACCAATAAGTACTTCTATAAAGCATTAGTCTTTGTAAGCTTTTTTCAATACTCCGCCAAAGCGTGAGCTCCATTAGATTATTCAATTTTCCTGAAAACGCTTTTTCTAACCAGGCTGCCGAATATCTCAGCCACTTTGGAGTGAACTATTTGTTTTTGACGTTAGTCCACACACACATATCTTCCAAAAAATGTTATAAATTGTAGCAGTTAAAAACACGTACGCTCAATCATATTTGAAAAGTGGTCGAATTCTATTTAAATAAAATTGTTTACATTTACAGTAATAGTAATAACAAATATAACAATAATAATAACTTGTAAGCTCCTTGAGCTGCAGAACTCAATCACCATCTTAAACGAAATACATTTATTATTAGACAAAGGTTTTAAAAAACACAAATCCCTGGTAATTTCACAATATAGTAGCACAATTTAAATTGTGAAACTACCAAGTGTTTGTGTTTTTTTAAACCTTTGTAGTAATAGCTTTCACCTAGTTTTCAACGAATCTTCAATCAATATGGTATTATTAGATAAATTTTGTTGTAAGATTGTAAGATAACTTTATAATTATGAAAAAAAGTGTTATTCACTATGAATGTCTTAAGTTATATCGCCACCGGAGTTCAAACTCTGATTCTTTTCCTTTATCAGGATCAGAGTTGACAACTTCAGGATGTCTTTTTAGGAAAATCTTAATCATTACTTAGCATAAGTAACTTTACTAGGTTCCAATAAATAAAGCTGAATACAGTTCGTCGTAGTATTTTTGCAATGAGAGCCATCATGCGCCGATATCACACATAAGAAAATGCGTTGACGTAGTCATTCCTTCGTCTGCGGACAAATACCGAACAAGTTTCCAAACTGCTGAATCGATTCCCCAGTGATTCCACAATGTTCACCTTCAGTATTGACGGAAGAGTTTGTCCGGTGTATCCTCGTTGTTTTATTGTCTCATTGACACATTCCATATTTTCTTTTAGTACATCCGCAGTCTACTTAGCCAGAGGTTGTCCGGTGTATCCTCGTTGTTTTATTGTCTCATTGACACATTCCATAGCTTCATTTAGTACATCCGCAGTCTATTTAGCCCGAGGTTGTCCGGTGTATCCTCGTTGTTTTATTGTCTCATTGACACATTCCATATTTTCTTTTAGTACATCCGCAGTCTACTTAGCCAGAGGTTGTCCGGTGTATCCTCGTTGTTTTATTGTCTCATTGACACATTCCATAGCTTCATTTAGTACATCCGCAGTCTATTTAGCCCGAGGTTGTCCGGTGTATCCTCGTTGTTTTATTGTCTCATTGACACATTCCGTAGCTTCTTTTAGTACATCTGCAGTCTACTTAGCCCGTTTCGGGGTTTCTGTGACAATTCCATTTCCCCCTGGCTAATATAAAAATACAGAGAAACATTGCGTAATCACTCAATAAAAATTGTGGGGAGATTGGTAGGACAAGGTTAAAACTATAGGGTAAAACTATTTAGTATAAAATTAGGTTGTACACCTGTAAGGCCAATTAGCTTTTAGTACATACCCTGTTATTTAAAACACGGCTTTATAAAGAATACGCTGTATACAATAAAAATTCAATTTTTAATTTGTAAATACTTTAGAATAAAACCAATTTTGAAAAGAAAAAATTCGGGATTTCAAGAATATATTGTTACGCCATTACAGAACGTTCTACATGTTTCTCGGCTATCCAGCAGAGCCCACCCGTAATGTTTGTGTGCGTACGTAATACGTACGTACTATTACATAATTAAGGCTGTATTACGTAATACGGAACATTCTCATACATTCGATAGTGTTGTTCGGCAAGCGACTAGCCCAACGGTGTGTGTTTCTGCCAAGGCCGCGCTAAACTATCCTCTAGAATTTTCAAATGCTTGTAAGGACGCATTTTATGGAACCCTGCAGACTGTAAGTAGCCCCCTCTCCCGCTCAATTTCAGTTTTATGATTTACATTTACATTTACGATTTACACAGTTCGTCTCAAGTGGTGTATTAGTGAAATGTGATTATAGTGCGGAATTCTTTATAGTTGACATTTTTATTTGTGTGGACAGATTAACTTAAATTACCGTATTGTAGGAGTATAATCGTGTTGAATAACTTGTTGATTACAAACTGTTTAATTGTGATAATTAAAGCTGTTTTTTAGTGACTTCATTGGTCTCTTGTATTTTGTTTTCCAATGTACCAAACGACGATTAGTTAGACCGTCGTAATAATATGCCACAGATTATTCACATAAAAATAATAAGATGACAAAGTTAATCATAAGAAAATAAGAACATGCACCTTTCATTGCGTTGAACACTTCACTAGTACTAGTCCATATGACTGCAGACAAAATGGTAGGCTTAACTTTCTGGTTTAACGTCTCGATGGAAGTAGTTTGAAATAAACGGATTCATTTGTACAAAACTGCGTGAGTTTTTTACAAAGAAACGGTTCCCTTAACGAGAACACAAGCTTATTTGCTTCAGATAGCTCATTTAATTTATTTAATTAATTCAAACAAATAGGTACTAAACATATTAGATAGTTACAAAATCAGATGATTAGATTACTTGTTTCACGATGTTTATTTTAAAATTTGATTTTTATTTGTGTAGTCTACTCTCTGGATTAAATTTCTTAGTAAAAAGAACTGTATAGACTACTTGTGAATCGAGTAGGAAACAAATGAATATCGAGGAACGTCAGGACGTTCTGTAACACACGTCAGGACGTTCTGTAGGACAGTCGTGAACTGTAAACCAGGAAACGGATGTAGGCGCTAGAATTCAACCCAGGAAACGATGATCTTAAATACTATATGGGCAGGCAGTTGTCTAATCTACATACGTTACAATGTAATGACGACTACTGTGATGATGTTGTTGTTGTTGTTGCTGCTGCTGATGATGATGATGATGATGAACGTTTCAGTTAGTGAATCACAGGAAGCTGCATAATTGATCGAATATTGTCCATCCACTCAAAAGCTTGTTTTCAGTATCATAGTTTATTTTATGAACATTGTTTTCCTTATAAGTAACAGACAGTTGACGAATTTAAATTTTTTATTATTGAAGTTCTTACTCACTCCTCTGTTTCATACGTTTTTCTTGCCTAATTTGATGTGTACTCTCCAGATATATGTGTGTCAGGTCAAATAACGGGAGAAATCGTAGACAAAGCGCTCGCTGGAACGTTGCTATAGCAACGGAATGTGATTATTTACAGTAAAGCAGTCAAAGACAGTAGTCAATTATATCATAAGCAGTCTCCTAAAGTTGTAAAAGTGTAGAAAAATTTTGAGTTGATAATGAAAACTATGACTCTGGCTACAGTCATACTATATGACTGAAGTAATATACTACAGCGTGCTAGTAGTTGATATACAAACTTAATTTTACTAGAGAACAATAGGTTCTTATACTGTTTTCGTTCTTAGCTTTAATCCTGATGTAAACAAACAGGCATGGCACATCTGAAACACTATTTGTTGCTTGAATTAGAGGCGTGTCACACTGACAGAGGTAGTACAAACAGGGTACATATAATGTTGATACTGTATAAACACATGTAAATTGTGATAATTTTTACATTCCGGGCCAAAGCAATATTTGTGTGACTGTGTCAGAGCGACAATGATATACTGGTATTTTATAACACGCAGAGTTAATGGCTTTTTTAAATATAATTAATTCACTACCGACTCAGAACACAAAGTTTTTTACGGGTAAAAACGTAAAAGTTTTACCTTGTAGCTTGAACCGGTTTTCGCTTTTAAAAGGTTCTTCAGAAGCTGCCGTCGGGAGCATTGTCAGTCTTGTTCTTGGCGACGGTATCTACTTTTGAACGATCGATGTTGTGTGTGTGGTGTGATATGTTCGAATAATGCGTGTAATTTGAATTGTGTCTGTTCGTTTAGGATGTTATTTTTTTGTGTTTGTGTGTTTGTATATTTCCAATTGTTCTAGGGTGTCTAGTTTTCGGCCTTTTGTGTGTACGTGTAGAATATCCATGTTATTTTCGATGTTTTTGTATGTGTGGTTTGCTTCAATGAGGTGGTTTGCAAAGGTGGATTCTGTAGTGATTTTTTTAATTTACTGTTTGAATATCCCAAGAAAAGAAAATAAAGTAGGCCTATATTTAAAGCGAAAATAGAAGCTGTGATAATTACTTACCAGTGTACTGTGTATTATCAGTTGCTGTCAGAGAGTAATTTAATGCTTTCTATGTATTTGTCGGAACTTGAATTGTCACTTGAGTCAGCAGTGTTAACGATAAGATTGTCCACGACAATGTTGTCCACATTGTTCGACACAACCACTCCACTTGTTCATCGTCATTTCATTTACCGCCTGCTCTATTAGTTGTTCTATATCATGCAGCTTATATGTTGTGCTGTAACGGACAACATATCCAACTGGCTCCATATTAATTCAATAAGATTCAGAATACAATGAAGAAGAAAAAGTCTTAAAACGGCGTGCCCCGATTTTTTGGCAATATCATTTTCTAAAAATTTTTAAATTTATGTTCATTTTGCTAGCAGCGATAAAGTTCTAATATGTATTCATAAAGATGATTTAACGTATTCAAAAACCACTTATCGTAATTAAGACAATTCTCACATGACTGTACAGACATTCCGTTCATGCGCGTGACACATTACTGTGTGAACAGTTTCAACGCCCCTGACCAAATGTGTTTCAGATGAGCCATGTGGGTTTGCTTACATCAGGATTAACTTAAGAATGGAAACAATATAGAACAGTAGCAGCGTCTGTCTGACCCAATCAGAGAGACCTGTTAGTAAAATGACGTGAATGCATTCGGTACATGTTGAGTGGACTGGTAGCTTTAAAGCTACAAGCAACATAATTAAATCACTGATCTTCGATGAAGCCTTGTCATCGTCGTTCTGCAGGGCGGCGCTTAAATGTCGTTTACAACAGATAACGATTACTGTGGTTGCCAGCGTTAACCTTTTGACTATGGCATTATCTCATGCTTACACTATTATTAGATAGTTCACTTTCCTTAATTTTTATTGTACAGCTTCTAAACTTATGTAAAACTTAATGTCTAATACAAGTTTCACAAGTAACAAGATTACATGATGATGAATCTCAGACTGGTGATGATTAAAGAGAGAATGAATGTAAATAAGGCAAAGAAAATGAGATTGATATAAAGATAAATGTGCATAGTGGACAAAAGGAATACAACAGGAACAACTTAAAACTCCACTGGCTCTGTTCAACGTGGAACGGAAGAACATATCCAATGTAGACTCTCAAAAAAGGTAAATAAACATTAGTAACTAATTTATAGTCGAAAGGTTGGAGGTTTTACGTCGGGTTAACATCCCCGCCAAGTAAAAATAAAATTGTTAGGAGACCAACAACCTAGCCTTGGAAAGGACTGTTTTTTGGGAAACAATTTGCAATTGTAATGAGGATATGAGGAATGGGTCATGGTAAAAGAATCAAAAGTAAAACATGAGATAATAGAGTAAGTAACATGACCTACATTGAATGTGAGGTCGGTGATAATAGTAGAAAGAGGGGCGGAGCCGACCTAGGATAAGATGGTTGGATGATGTGCTGGAAGATATAAGGAGATTGGATGTGAGTGGGTACGCTGAGATGGCAATGGATAGGAGACGTTGGAGGAGATTGGTGTTGCAAACCAGGGCTCGCGTTGGGCCGTAGTGCTAAAGAAGAACAATACCAGAAGAATTAAATAATTTACATAAATATATAATATATACATATGTTTATATATATATTAATCTTCAAAGCCCAGAAGTTGAATGTAGCGTATGTGAATCGCTTAAATTATCACTGTTAGACATTAAGATATGAAACGCTCTTGGAATGTGTAATGAGAGTGTCTACACATGCAGTATGTGCATCCTACAGGATCAAACGAAATGTGCACGAACGTTCCAATCAGAACACTTCATGTATGAGCTAATAAGTATAAGCCGGCGCGTGTAAACTTATTTAGTGTTATTTGCTCCGCAGTTGATTTGGTTTGACTGATGACGCCGTGAAGCCTCTGAGGTTAATACAGCCGCCGTCCCAACGTGATCCATTTCATCTCCCAAGTAACGGATCCCTTTAAAGGAATGTGGTATTTAGTTCCTGGAAGACCCTTGGCTGATAATGTCGAACCACACACACACACTCCTTCTCGCCCACACACACATACTGCTACAGCACAAATTGCGTGAACAATGTACAACACGATGTATATGTAAATTTATAACAAGCAGAAAATGGAGATAGATTTACATGCAAAACAATCTGTATAAAAACGATTTTGACAATCTTGGGCAGGTGTGTTTCACCTGAGGGGTGAGATCTGTGTGTACACTACTAAACATTTGTGTGCCTTGAGGCTTGAAAACTATGTTCAAAATTTGGTACTACCACATAAAATATCGGCATGGAGAACTATACATGACTTCTATGTCCTTATATTTATATTTAAAATCATTTTTGAAATGAAATATTTCCATAGTAACTTTTTTTTCTTCAGAGTTAACCAGAGCACTGTGGTCACTAATGTATACCACCTCACGTTACAGCAATCGATTTTTACTGATGATGGCAGTCGATAGCAAAGCCAAAACGTCTGGTTTTGCAGAAAAGATTGGACCACGGCCAAACAGCGTAGGAAGGAATTTTAACAACAAACTACTTCTTTGTTTCCGATAACGTAGTATATATATAAAAAATTATCCCCTCCCCTTCAATTATAATTTCATTTATAGAAAATTACCCCTCCCTTCAACTACCCTTTTTTTTATAGATATTTCATCTACCTTTCTACAGTGGATTATTATGTCCGTCTTTCCAGGATACTTTATTTATCAAAATTAAGTACTTTACTCTTGTTAAAACGTAATATGTTGCAGGTAAAATACCCCTTCCCCTTAACCGATCTTCACCAAAATCAATAGGCCTTGAGTCCTCTACAACTCGGGCACATATGAAAAACACTATTCCATTCTGTTTGTTTTTGCGGCAGTTATCGTTCGCCATAGAAACATTTCTAAACATAGACACACACAGAGACACTTTTCGGAAAGTGATTTTTCTTCATGTTTTGGGAGTAGTACAATCAGAATCAGCCCTTATCTCAAACAGAATTTGTTTCGCGGTCACCATACTTCCATTTTCTAACGGAACATGGAAGTAAGAAAGCTAAACTACACGTATTTATTACGAATAATGTAAAACCGGTATTGCCATATGGTTGTGAAACATTGGTATTATCTGAAAGTTACTGTAGACGGAATACAAGCATTTGTTAACATGGACTTATGATGTATTTTCATTGTTCTAAATATTGAACTTATGGATCGTAAGAGGCCAAAATTGATTTGTTCATTGATCATAACCAAGAAAATTAATGAAGCGCCCATGACTGGGAAGGAAAGCACACGGTACAGGAAAAATCTTTTATTTGTATTAAGGCGTGGCAACTAGCTAACCTGCGTCTGCTGCTAACTGCCTTGCAAAACAACTTACTCATATAGACTAACCTGTAGAAATCATATGCACACGATTTGCTTAGTAATGAATTTATGAAAATATACATGATTAACGTAATGCAACACAAAACGCGCATTTAACCAACCCTGTGGGGCACACGCATATGACATTATTAATTAGTCGGTTTGCATAATCTTTCGACCGTGAAAATATGCAATATTTTAAAACTAAACAAAGCAGACAGCATAAACAGAGGCAGAACGCAAAATAATTTCACATAATCTCGCTGCAGGGACAGACAGATACATGGAGATAAAGAGAAACCCACCAATAACAAACATATTAAAGCAATATTTTATGAAATTAATGGTGTATGCAAACGCACGCATGTTAACGCCGCTGTGTGTGTCCATTACCACAACGTCCTGTACACTGCATCAAACGTGATACAGCGAGTATCTTTGGGCTTACACAGGTTTATTTATTTAAATCATTATTCAGTGACTCATACGTATCAATAAATGCAATAAAATCGCCATACGTCTCTCTCTCTCTCTCTTGAGCAGCTGTATTAGACAAATATACATTACTCTGAACTAGTAGTGCCTACGAAGTATATATAAGCAGAAATCGGTAAGTATAATACACGGAAATATAACATGAAACGCAGCACAAGTAGGGGTATGTAAAAAAAATTGCAACAAATTTTCGACCAATAGTTGAAGCATTTAACGCCAATTTCTTTCTCCGTACAAGTAAAAATTATGTGTCTATATGAACTTTTAATAGATGAAGATGTTTATGAAAAAATTAATCGAAATAACCTTATTTACAAATGTATTGTTAAAACCAATTTATAAAATAAAGAACACAGGTTTTTATTAGATTTGCATGGAACATTTATTAATTCTATCAGAATTATAGTTCTTCATAATGTTAATAAATATAAACTCTTTATAATTGACTATACTTGTCTTCTATTTACAGACTCTATATTCTTTAATTATTTTCTCTGTTTTCTACTGTCCTTCATTTTTTAAATACATCAGTTCATCGTCACCTGATACGGTCGATCGCTTGGTGATCCTCCTAAAGGTTGCGCCCACGCTCGCATGTGTGTGTGTGTGTGTGTGTGTGTGTGTGCGTGTGCGTGTGTGTGTGTGTGTGTCCAGTCTCGTCAGACAACATGCGTTAGTGACCCATGAAACACACGACGATCACCCAATGACGATCTCATTCTAAGAGGAAGAAACATTTCTACCAGACTTGGTCATATATAGCCTGGAGGTTCCATTCCTGTAGCAGTTCCAACCCTGTCCCAGATTGTCATAACAGGTTTCAGGACAATTTAGACAATACTGAACATATTTGTAAATCTTAAAGATTTCCAGCGTCTATAGAACACCCTCCTGTAATTCACCATATTTCGCGCGCCATCTGAGTGTTTTCGTTACTGTATAATTAGATTATTAACGGAATAATAAAAAAATAATTACATTATTACCTTTCACACATGCGAATTTGCAAACAGCGAGTAACGGGCGCGTAACATTTTGCACAACCCGTTGATACGTTTCTTTTTTACGTGGTAGTACCGAATTTTGAACACAGTTTTCAAGCCTCAAGGGACACAAATGATTAGTAGTGTACACGCAGATCTCATCCCTCAGGTGACACACACCTGCTCAGGATTGTCAAGATGGTTTTTATGCAGAGTGTTTTGAATGTAAATCTTTCTCCAATTTCTGCATGTTATAAATTTACATTACATCGTGTTGTACATTGTTCACGCAATTTGTACTGTTGCAATATGTGTGCGTGCATGCTCGCGAGGATGTGTGTGTGTGTGTGTGTGTGTGTGTGTGTGTGTGTGTGTGTGTGTGTGTGTGTGTGTGTGTGTGTGTGTGTGTGTGTGTGTGTGTTTCGACATTATCAACCAAGGGTCTTCCAGAAACTAAATACCACTGTACTTTAAAGGGATCCGTTACTTGGGAGATGAAATGGATCTCGTTGGGACGGCGGCTGTATAACCTCAGAGGCTTCACGGCGTCATCAGTCAAACCAAATTAACCGTGGAGCAAATAACACTAAATATGGTTACACGCGCGCCCATATATTTATTAGCTCGTACATGAGGTGTTCTGATTGCAACGTTCGTGCACACTTCGTTTGATCCTGTAGGATGCACACACTGCATGTGTAGACACTCTCATTACACACTCCACTAGCGATTAATATCTTAATGTCTAACAGTGATAATTTAAGCGATTCGCATACGCTACATTCGACTTCTGGCCTTTGAAGATTAATATGTATAAACATATGTATATATTATATATTTATGTAAATTATTTAATTCTTCTGGTTATTGTTCTTCTTTAGGACTACGGCCCAACGCGAGCCCTGGTTTGCAACACCAATCTCCTCCAACGTCTCCTATCCATTGCCATGTCAGCGTACCCACTCACATCCATTCTCCTTATATCTTCCAGCACATCATCCAACCATCTTATCCTAGGTCGGCTCCGCCCTCTTTCTGCTATTATCACCGTCCTCACATTCCATGTAGGTCATGTTACTTACTCTATTAGCTCATGTATTACTTTTGATTATTTTACCATGACCCATTCCTCATATCCTCATTCCAATTGCAGTTTGTTGTCCCAGAAAACAGTCCTTTCCGAGGTTAGGTTTTTGGTATCCTAACAATTTTTTTTTTACTTGGCAGGCATGTTAACCCTACGTAAAACCCCCAACCTGGAGGACCAGTTGTTTTTTTATACGGGCTTCCTTCCCCTAGCTTTTGGAGGAATAACTCCTAGTTGCGAGGCAGCAGCTCAAGTACGCAGTATTACAGCCGACTAAATCAAACCAGATTCCTCCCTCCAATATTCCAAAGTTTAGCCGGTCTAGGATCAATTCCCTTACGCATTAGCTTCATAATCTTGGTTACTGCTCCCCTCCAAACATTTATCGACTTTCAGGTCTACATCCGTACTTTTCTACATCAACATGGTCACCGCTTGTAGGTTGAGGCACTTCACCACGCAGTACGATCTTGGCTGGAGAGATGATGTTGCTCTTTTGAAAGCTAACATCACTTCATCTAACCCTGGGAATTTGTGAGGACCAGTGCCCAGTCAACCTGGTGCAAAGATACTACCTCACCTGATTCCTCGACCGCCAATTATTTACTTATTTATGTTAAATATAAAATGGCATGCGCGCGCGCGTGTGTGTCTATGTGTGTGAGAGCGTGTATACACTTTACAGTGTGACAAGCTTTCCACTAAATGTGAACAAAAAGACACCTTATTCCTTTGGGCCAAAACAACGTTATCCAGAGCGAAAATCAGAGTCTAGTAAGAACCTATTGTAAATATTAGGTTAAGTGCTAGATTTAATGTTGTAAACATGAACTGAAGTGGTGTGTTAGTGTAAAGTGTATTCTCTGCCCTTATCGTTGGAAGCATGTGTCCAAGAATAGTGGACGTTACGTCCATTCGTGAGCTATTCAGTTACATTCGTGTGTATAATGACTAAAAACATTCTATCTAGAGAATTAGTTTCAACTTTACTTAAATAATTTAATATTAATCCTCACTATATTTAAAATTTATATAAATTAATTTACAATTCAATCCAAGTGGTTCCGAATGTGATCGAAAACCAGACGACGTTGGATGTTTTTAACAGGTATTTTGAAAAAATTGGGAGTTCGAAATTAATAATGCTGCTGTTACTTCCAATCAGATTCCAGTAATACATATTCTGCAGTACAAGTTATATAAAGACAATCATCTGCCCACCACTATCCGTCTGCATAGATTGCAATGGGCTGGACACATCATTAGGATGGAAGGCAACCGAATACATAGGAAGGTACTGTTTAGTCAAATCGAAGGTAGAAGGCCTGTCGGAAGACCCAAGCATCGCTGGACTGAAGGAGAGGCGAGGGATGCTGATACTTTGATTAAAATAAAACGAAGGACATCGATCGCCAAAGACAGGGAAAAATGGAGGCGGATGATTATAGAGGCTAAGGTTCGACTGCGAACTGTGACGCCATAGAAGAAGAAGAAGAAGAAGAAGAAGATACTTTGCAATGCCACATGGTGTCATACAGCTAGGCGGTACTAATCTTGCATAATAACTCTAAAGAGTAGTAACTGAAAAGGAAATTATCTGCAATCATTGCTATCCGAAGTAACCGAGAACAGAGGCGAGACCGACGTGTAACATCCGGGACAACGACAGGAACTTAAGGAACAGGATAACGGTGGACGACGTGTGAGATCTTCAAAGACAGAAAGCGACCCATCATCTCCTATCGACACTACGATGGGAACAGGCGAAATTGCATAACTCTGGAAGGGCAGAACAAGAAGACGATGTACATATTTTTTATATATATTTATTTACTTGTATGTATGTGTGGTGTGCGCGCACGTTTGCACATACAACGCTCATTTACACTCTATTAATTTTGTAAGGTAATTACCAAACTCTTCAAACAGATGGAGACAATGAAGAGAACAGAACAGTTCACGGCGTTAGCAAACAGGAGACATGCACTTGTCAAAGGGAATGCAGTCTAATATATGAGTTACTAACAAAGCGGGCTTCATAACACAACCCGCATTTCACTAGGAGACAACACAGTTTAATAGCACTACGTACTTAATTACACATAATACTACCTCTCTTACTCTTACTCTCTCTCTCTCTTTCTCCCTTTCTCTCTTCCTGTCTATGTATCTGTCTATCTCTTTGCGCCTGTTTGCTTTTTCTTCAACACTTTCTTAACCTTTCCAGTTATTACGAATCTACATTCTACACGTGACTGAATCTTGGATACCAAATGCGTTATCAACTGACCGGATATGATTCCATTCTTCTTCTTCTTCTTCTTCTTCTTCTTCTTCTTCTTCTTCTTCTTCTTCTTCTTCTTCTTCTTCTTCTTCTTCTTCTTCTTCTTCTTCTTCTTCTTCTTCTTCTTCTTCTTCTTCTTCTTCTTCCTCTTCCTCTTCCTCTTCCTCTTCCTCTTCCTCTTCCTCTTCCTCTTCCTCTTCCTCTTCCTCTTCCTCTTCCTCTTCCTCTTCCTCTTCCTCTTCCTCTTCCTCTTCCTCTTCCTCTTCCTCTTCCTCTTCCTCTTCCTCTTCCTCTTCCTCTTCTTCTTCTTCTTCTTCTTCTTCTTTTGCTCCTCCTTCTCCTCCTCCGTCGTCTTGTTATACAGCTAATGTTTTCTCGGTCGCCCAGGTTTTGCGAATATTACGCTATTCTACGTATAATAACCAATGTATGTACTAATAATATACGTCTATATTGCTCATCGGGTGTGAATGTAGAGTCCAATTTTTCATCTATCTTCCTAACTATGCATAACTTAAAACAATTACGTTTCCGAACCTACACCTCTATAACCTCCCTATCAACAAATTTGCTATAATTTTACCTTCAGATTCCCTTGTCCGACTTCCTCGTATCAATTTTATTTCTTGTGTCTACCTGTTGAATACTGGCTGGAAGATAAATGTGAAGAAACAGAGTCGTTGGAGAGAGAAGGCAAATTTGAAATGATGTATCAGGTTGAATTGGAATTAGTTTTTCAAAGAAGGAAAAGTTGTGCTAAAATGTAAATAGAGAATATAGATGGAACTCTAGTAACTGAACCTGAGGAAGTGCTGAAACGTTGGAAGGAATAGTACATAGAAAATCTGTATAAAGCAGATCAAAGACCAGAAAGTTGGAACTGGAAGAGGAAGTAAACGTAAATGATGATGAAAAGGGATCCAGCATCATAGAAGGCAAAATTGAAAAGGCATGGATGGAAATGAAAAATAGAAAGGCAGTTGGCATTGATGAATTGCCCGCTGAGGTGCTCAAAAATGTTAAAACTAAAGTGAGGAAAGGGCCAGTATACCGTTGTAATGAAGTTAATGAGAACGGTGAAGGGCCAAATGACTTTTTGGCAACAGTATTGATACGAATAGAGAAAAAAAAAAATGCAAAGATATCCGAAGAGTTCAGAACTATTAGTTTGATATCGCATGCACCCAAAGTGTTACTAAGAGTGTTGAATAGAAGAATATATGGGAAACTTGATGCCACGTTACAGGAAGAGCAGTTCGGTTTCAGGAAAGGTAAAGGGACTAGGATGCAATAGGGCTACTAAGAACAATTAGAGAAAGATACATACAACAAGAAAAAGCGCTATATCTTGTTTATACAGACCTTGAAAAAGCATTTGACAGAGAACAGTGGAGAAGACTATTAGATATTTTGAGGGACAATGAGGTGGATTGGAAGGAGAGACGGTTACTTCGTAATCTGTACCTTGGACAGAATGTAAGTGTGCAAATCGGAAAGAAGAGTTCAGAAGAAATTAAAATTGGAAGAGGAGCAAGGCAAGGCTGCAGTGTGTCACTAAATTTATTTAACATATATCTTGGTGACTTGATTAGGAAGTGCTTTGACAAAACAAGAGGTGTGAATGTCGGTAGAAGAATTATTGAATGTATAAGGTTTGCTGATGTCATGGCTGTTTTAGCAGAAAAGGAAGATACAATGAATGAAATGATGAGAGATTTTTATTTGGTATGCGAGGAATACGAAATGAGGATTAATAAGGAAAAAACTAAATGTATGGTGATTAGCTAAGAAGGAAAAAGGGCAAACATAAAGATAGAGCAAGACAAAGTACAACAGGTTGAGTTTATTTAAATATCTTGGAAGTTTGATAAGTGAAGATGTCTTGCACTTGTGAAATTAGAGCAAAGAATGGCTATAGCGAAGGAGGCATTTCATGGGAAAAAA
This sequence comes from Magicicada septendecula, assembly GCA_034769895.1. NCBI lineage: Eukaryota > Metazoa > Arthropoda > Insecta > Hemiptera > Cicadidae > Magicicada > Magicicada septendecula. The sequence goes on along the minus strand of CM068373.1, from coordinate 306,055,359 downwards.
AGGCTGCTGTGTGGCAAAATTAATAATTTAAGAAAAAGGTTGGCCAAATGTTATATGTGGAGCATTGCTTTGTATGGTGCAGAGACATGGACAATAAGGAAAGAGGATGAGAAAAGATTAGAAGCTTTTGAGATGTGGGTTTGGCGAGCAATGGAAAAAGTAAGGTGGGTTGATAAAGTAAGGAATGATGAATAACAATAGGGGAAGAGAAAATAATGCTGAAGATAATAGAAAATAGGAAAAGAAATTGTTTAGATCATTGTTTAAGAAGAGACTGCTTGCTTATAACTACAAAGGAGTTGTCATAGAAGGAGAAAAAAGGAGAGGGCGTAGTTGAATGAAGTTAATAGATAGCAGTAAAATCAGAGGGTATTACGAAGAAACGAAAAGACTGGCATGCGATAGGACAGCTTGGAGAACTCTTGCCATTTGAAGACCTGCCTTAGGGCAGAACACCAAATAATAACCTGTTGAATAATGCACCGTCCTGAATTGTGCACTTGGGTATTTGTGGAGGTAGACAACTCATTTTCTCCCAATTGGTTTTTCCTATTAGATAGTAATCAAACAAAATAACCAGACTGCATAGAAACGAAATTTAGTTTCAAAGGACCGATTAACCAATTAAACTAACTTAAATTTCCGTATTAATCCCCATTACAAAGAAACATATGAGATAATATACAGTGTAAACATAATACTTGCGTACGGTAAAGTAGACAATTTATACAGTACTGCAAATGCGCAATGCGTAAAGTAGCCAGTAAGAACATACGTTGTCGACATGCACACATGTTGCGAAAATTTGTGCACTTTTACGCTTTTTGAATGCGGTAAGTGACATTTATAATCTGTGTTCTTTAAACTTGAATGTCAGTAGAGGGAAAGTGAGCGTTAGAAAACACTTCCGGGTTCCAGTTGAAAACACTACCGGGTTCCAGTTCATGACGTCATAGAGGCACTGGCAGCTGGTGTCCGAGCTGTCCATGTGACGTCACTGTTTTGTGTGTGTGTGTGTGTATGTGTGTGTATGTGTGACTGAAACACTACCGTGTTCCAGTTCATGACGTCATACAGAGGCTCAAGTCGCTGGCGTCCGCATGGCTAAAACCTGTTTCAAGACGTCACGGAGGCCGTGGTTTCTGCATGTTCAAAATTTGGTAGCCGAAAACAATGTGTAGCGGATGGGGGTACCCGGAATTCGGCGGTTGCCCGGACGCGCAGAGGCTATGTCATCGGGTACCGTTACTCGAAATTTTGGGGGCATCGGGTACCGTTATCCGAAATGTTTAAATCAACGGATGGGGGTACCCGAAATTTGTGGGTACGCCCTAACCGGGTTCCAGTTCATGACAGAGGCCCTGGCAGCTGGTGTCCGAATGTTAAAACACTTCCGCGTTCTGGTTTATTTTGATGTAACAAAATAATCGTTCTCTCTCGAAATTTTTTTAATGTCAGAATTTTGGTACCCTAAATGATTAAAACAACGGATGGGGGTACCCGAAATTTGTGGGTACGCCCACATGACGCATGTATAAAACACTGGTTACGACGAAACAGGAGGCTAGGTGGATATGATAGCTGGTTCGACGACGGCGTAGAGGGCGTGATGTCTGAAATGTTTAAATCAACGGATGGGGGTACCCGAAATTTTTGGTGTCTGAAATTTAGTACCCGAAATGTTTAAATCAACGGATGGGGTTACCCGAAATTTTTGGTGTCCGAAATTTTAACACCGGAATGTACGACCACATGACGCATGTGTTCAACTGTAACAATGGTATGTCATTGGATATTAATTTTTACATAAAAATAAATTACGGCCCCTCCGGGATTTGAACCCGGGACCTCCGGTACACCAAACCGGCGTGCATCCACTACACCAAGGGGCCGTTATCGCTTAACTGTAATTATTTCTGTACTTATACTTCTCATCTCTTACTTGTAACCATGAGGTGGACGAGTGATATCTACTGTCGTCCTATGTGTAAAATCATAAAAGCACAATATAAGTTTATTTATTATTAAATAAATAAACATTTCGTTATACTTTTATTTTTTTACCTCTCATCCTCTTCCTAGCAGCCTGAGGGAGGCGAATGAGAGCCTGCTACGCTTTTTTTAACGTGGTTTCCCCAACTTTACAGATTCGTAAAGCAGGCCTACTCCACGTTATCTATCGCTGTACTATTGACTAGTACAGTGGTAGATAATAATAAAGATACATTATGCAATGCTAAGCCAATGTGTAAAAGCAGTACATATTTTTTTATTTACTTTTTTATTTATTTTTTTATTTTTTTAATCGGGTGAATATGTTGTTCATACATGATGCGTATTCACATTTGCTGTACCGTAATGAGTAATTTTCACACCCATACTGGTTCTTGACGAGTTTACAGGTATATCTACCGTGCCAGTGACCCGTCTCGAACTACCAGGACTACGTTTATGAGTATTTCTACCGCGACAGTGACGTAGTCAAGGTTAACATTCACGCACACACTACGGTACCTAATTCTACGTTTATGGACATTTCTGTCACGTAGCATTCACACTAACACCACGATGAAAACATGTTCACAACCGACTATATTTTATTTCGTTGCCGCAACCATTCTGCATAAAACAAAGCTTTGCGTAATGCACAGTGTAAGGGGGGGAGTGGTAACGGGTTGACGATGAGGAACAGGACATTGTATGATGGGTACAAAGGATCTAGGAACTACAGGTGCTTGAATATCGTTTAAGTCAATCACCTCACCATGGTGATACAACTGTCGTAAGAAATTTGCCTTCTCAAACCCTTTTGTATAGACAACAGGATAATCTGAAAAAATGTCTGCAACGATGCGTACCATATTCTTGTACGGTACATTACCATCGTTCCATCGTATCCTGTGATAATGTGTTTCCAACCAGTCATTGATTTTTCGGAATTTCTGGTGCAGTCGTGCACTTTCGTATGGTGGAGCGAACAACACGATAACAAAACGTCCGGTTGTTATATCAACTGTAACGAACTCACTCTTTGATTACATATTCATTTTTGTCACCGCGAAACGCTTCAAACTCGGCAATAACCGTCCTATTCAAGTTCATTTTTCCGAGTGACACATGTCCGCATCGAGTACGTTAATTTTTTCAAATTCCCCCTCTACTTTTCCTTCCAATACCAGTTCATCGTAAAGACGATCAAATGTTAGCTGTTGGTCGTGACGACTGCTTTCCAATCGAAAAAACGAGGGGAAAAAGAAGGATGGTGGTACATAACACCCCTTGGCTACTACCTGATTAATGTACGACTTGAAGTGATCTTGATCATAAAACAAGCGAACAAGATATTTCTTTAATACTGTTAATAAACAACCAAAACGGATCCACTCGGGTTCTGTGAAAACAAATTTTTCGGTCTTACTACCTTTAATCCGAACAAACGTTTTCCCAAAGTTACGACTGATCATCACACTCTTCTTCTTTTCACGGTTTTCACCTTCTTCGTACAATAACATACTGGATAGTAACTGTTCACGAAAGATCAACAAGTAATTCCACTCAGAAAAGTCAAGTAATATACGTTTCTTTTTTCCGTTTGTAAACAAAACACCCGGTTCATAGTTGAGTTCTTTATACAGTCCGACGGTAACGAACTTAGAGTACGAGTCGATTGGATATGCAAGAGACAAGTAAACGTTATACTCACAATGGCTGCTGCTGCTGCTGTCACAGTCACCTTCCATCGTTGAAAAGGACTGAGGTTGTTGTTATGTAGAGATCGCTAATACCTATCTTTATAAACTAGTAGAGGGGAGAACAAGTTTTTTTATGACAAACGATGAACAGTATTCGACAACGCTGTGTACTGTACTATCCTATCGTGTATAATCAAAGCGTAAGCGGTGGTTTTATCTGGAAAATTGTTACTGGATTCAAATTCTAAACGCACATCAACGGCAGACGACTTGATTGGTTCTTCTTGTCTGGAACAATCGATGACAAACAACGGTGCTTTCGTTATAAATTCATTAGGTGTCAAAAGAGGCGCTCTGTTGCGACGGTCGTAGTATGATGTTTGGAAACGTGTATACATGTCGTAGAACAGGGCGTAACGTTTTTTATCGATATCCTGGTTCAGGTTATCGTACGGATAGTATTTATCGTTCAGAAAAAGCTTGACATTCGTTAAATTGCAGTGATCAAATTCCGACGCGTTTTTCGCTATATTGTTCTTCCTATCCGTCTGAAATATTAATATTACATACCGAGGTTTTTCCAACTGTGACGATGTCTTCAAGGTCCACGAATGTCGATTTGTCGTCGGTAGAACGGGATACTCGTGCAATTTCCAACTGCGGAACGGCATCACTAGTTCATGATCCTCCTCGATGTGCTCCAATAGCGGTATTCGGTACTTGTTTGACACGCGCACATAGGGCATCTTCCAGTGTACTTTGTTTATTACGAGATTACCGTTTGCAGTTGCACCCGATTCTTTTAGCACCATTGCGTTCTGATCGGTAGAGGTACGCAACAGAATCAATTCTTGCTTAACGTTCAGCATGATGCGTGTATAGTCTTCGTTGAAACCGAGTAGCATTTTCAACGGAAGACAAAACGTAAAATCACCGGTACTCTCGTGTACTGTCAACGACTCGTCGGTTGTCGTCACCCATCCTGCATTGATTAGATGCTTTCTTTCATGCTCATTGCTCGATAGTAACAATTTCACAGTGCTCGTAATTCCAACGTTTTTTGTACGATCCACTTCCACACCGCACACTTCGTAACGGATCTCCTCAAACAAGAAAGCCATTGCATTGTTGATTAATTTCACGTTCAACGCTGTGTCGGTAGCGTTAACCTTGGTCAATGTTCCTTCGATGTACAGAAAACTCTCCGCCGGTAAAGTGAAAACATCCTGTTGTTGGATGGGTATACGTATTTCATCGTTGTTACCGTATCGGGTGGAAGCATACGGTGCGTGCGTACGATATTCGAACTCAACGATTCTGTTATCGAAAGCCGCTCCTCGTTCGATAGCTAGAATTTCACCCGACATTATTTTAATCGTATAATTTGAATCCAAGTGAAAGTAAGAAACGCTTGTTCCTTGATGTCAATCGCTTCAACGTTGAACACCGACTACCATGTTTCTTTCGTACACACTCCCTTTTTACAGGTGACGTTTGTCCGAAATACAATCCCATATTTTCAGGTGCAGTCGTATCGTGATAACTTCACCGCGAAAATCGACTAAATCCCCGTCCTGATCAACGAGAGACAAAATTATGTTGTCTACACGTTGTACGTTTACCGGTAAGTATATTACGTTTGTCGGTGTTTCAACTATTTTGAAACCTGGTGCCACGGTCGGATAAAACGAATGCAACGTGTGCTGGTCCTGGCCGTCCTTGTACGCACCCTGTACGATATTACTCCGTACGTGAACGGTGTTAACTTTGATTATGTCAACGGGTACGTTCGACTCGTGTGTTATATACGCTTCCAGCTGCTGATTCTCCTTGAATCCTAACATACTTGCAATGGTATTCGGTGTATGCGAAAAGTCGATGACATGCTTACAGTAAATTTCACACTTTAATGTGTTGTTGTTTGGACGTAAACTGATTGTTCTCTCGCCTAACTGTTTCTGCAGATACGTTTCGATATCACTGATTTCGTAGGTGCCGGTAGGCAACTTGATGACGGACCACTGATCCTTGGAAATTTTTACTGGAAATGCATTATTTTTTCCTTCAGTAACGTTTGGTATTGAATTATACGATGTAAAATCCAATAGTCCAACGTACCATTCACCGTATAACTCGAGAGGTGGGAAAAAGTTACACACGAGATTCGCAGCGTCGGTACCCGTCACGGTGACCGTTAGCGACGACATGCTGAAGTTTACTGATCAGAAGACGATAAAAAGTCTAAACATAAATGACCGCAGATGACCGTGTTAGGAGGTTGCTTCCGTTCATAGTTGTAACGAACGTCGGCTGTATCACCAAAATATTGCATCAGCTCGAGAGGTGGACGTAAATTACCGAACCCGTCAAAATAGTGTACTCGATTTCCACGCTTCTTGTAACATACCCAGTGGGTTCCCGGTCCGCTCTCGTCGTCCAAATTTACGATGACGCTTTCGTTCTTCCACGGCGCTGTATCCGGTAATGCGTTACGCATGTAAACACCTCTAAAATACGGTATGTTTAGCTTTTTTGCGTATACACGTAATTCATCTTCGGACAACGGGCGGAGCGGTATGTGAATTAGTTTTTTCGGTACGGACGTAGATACAATCCGGACGCAGTTCTCTTCTTTTTCCTAGCGGTTCGGACAGTTCTCTTCCTCCTCTTCTTCATCCCACCACCAGCACCACGACCACGACTACTCACATTCTTTTTATTTTTACGACGTCGACCGCTTCCTATTGCTGATTTTGCTTTCATGGCCGCTGCAACTGCTGTCGCATAAGCTCGTTCGCTGATACCCGAATCCAAAGCCTTTACCCGTCCCCACGCTTTTTCCGCGAGTTTACGATCTGCAATACGTCTACTTTCGTTGTCTTTGTATTGAGCGTAAGCGATATCGTGTTCGCGACAGGCTTCGTCTAGTTGATTGATTCCACGATCACCACGCGCTAATCTTTCTTCGAGTTTCGTGCCCGGTCCACAGAATCTGTAACCCGGCAGATGTAATTCGACAGGTAGTGCGTCCACCGCTCGATTGATAACTGACGAAACAACGGACGGTACAACGTTTTTAAGCACGTTTCCGACGCCCCACCCCTTTTTCCTCTTAACGTTGTTGTACATCGTAAACCGATCTCCAGTCTTTCTCTTCTATGTTTTTATCGTATTCATCTATTAACCTTCTTATTTCCTTCGTGTCGAGTGTCCACTCGTCTTCTGAACTACGTGGCTTAGACAATTTCAATAAGTAGTAATCCAGTTGATACTGAAATGTTTTAACGACTTTATACATCTCGCTCTTTACGTATCGTCTCACGTCATTTAATTGTTGTAAGTTAACAGCATCGCTCTCCGCAAAACCATCCGCTACGTCTGTTATTCTCTTTTCCGCTGCTTTGAAAACACCATCTTCGCCCAAGCTAACGGTGTTCTGCAACATGTATTTTACGTTAACCGCGTCATCTCCAAAAATCGGTGAACTCACTCCCGACAACCAGCTCTGCCCAAACAAATAGCTGTTCGATACTTTTTTAATGACGTTCGAGTCTACATAGTTTTTGTTAACCGCATCGGTCGCTTGTTCCGGACTTCGAACGTTGATTACCCATCGATCTCGTGCATCGATGACCTCACCTCTCTCTTGACTCGAGTGTTGTATACAGTTGTCATCAACGTAATATTTGTTGACTACGTCTTTAACGTCTACAGGAGTATCAACATTTTTCAATCTACACCCTTTAACGTCCACGCTTTTACGTTCATCATCGAGTAGCAGACAATGTGTTTGCATATAAGTCAGAGATACAGCATCCTTTGCTGCATCCGGTTCGTTCAGATTGCGGATCTTTTTGTTTTCAACATCTATATGCCCATCATTCGTAATCTTAAATCCTACAGTATCGCGTAATTGTCTTTTTGTTTCTCGTCGCACGCTCACGGCGCTTTGATGTCTCCCGAACTTGTCCACAACCATTGTACGACTGCACGCTACAAATGATGTGCTAACCGTTTTAAGTAACGACACTGTGGTGACCATCGCGTGTGTAACACAATCGGATCGTTACCCTCTTTCCAACGAAAGATTTCTATACCGCAAAATGAACATCGAACCCTGTCAATTTCATTTGTGTAATGAAAGCCTGCGGCAACCATAGCGGTTGGACTGATGAAATGCACAGGCCATGATGTAAAGGTTTTCAGTCTTTCGTTTTCGACTTCAAAGTCAGGTGTCAAATCTAACCCGCACATGTTGACAGTGTTGACGTCAATGAGTTGTTACACCGACGTTCATAAAATTTATACGATAATGTTGGCTTCACGTAATTCCTCCACAACGGAGATGATTTCGTTGTCGTGTCCGGTGTGACCGGCGCGTTTTGAACTTACCAGCAGTCTCAACCGTTCAACCAGTTTGTTGGGATCGTTCCAGTGTACGTAATCGATACCACGTCCGCTGCGCGGTGGGAACAATCGGGCGATTATCTCTCTGTACTTTACACCTTTGTTTGTATTTATTTTAGCACCGGGTAAATGATAATGTTTATGTGCGTTAGTGTCCGACAGTATAGATTTGTACGCTGCTAAATCGTTTTCATCATAGACGCTCTTGTTGGGTTCTTTCATAAACATAAGTTCGTAGAGACCCGGTGTACCCCTGTATCGTTTTCCAGCTATGTAGAAGCTGTCGTCTTGATTGATCTCCAACACCGAATTTCCCACCATCCATTTGTCTGCAACGTTACGGATACCGTACGTATGATCCATCTTTTTGTCTCGATCATCAGATAAAGCGAGTAGTAAGTATTTCCTCGCGAGCGGACCTTCGACAGACTGTTCAACGTATTCTTGTGCTTCCTGTCGACCTTCGGGTGTTGCTAAAAACTCTTCAAGAGTCACGTTCGATGTTTCGACATCAGGAGTTTGTGCCAACACTTCCGTTCTAAGGAATCGAGGTTGTGATGGTGGTGGTGTCATCTCGACAGCTGTCTTCGTATCTTCATCTTCAACATTTATTTTTTTAATTTTATCACCGGAGACATTCAACTTTTCCGAAATCTGGGTTAACGGTTCCAAAAGAGGTTTGTACTTTCTCGTTAACGCTTCATCGCTCTCTCTGATGTCATGTTTCAACGCGCGATACTTTTGTCTTATGTTATCGCTAATTGCATCGATTTCATGTGTCAATTGCTTGTCATCCATCTTGACACTGATGACTTTCTCGCACAAACTATTCTATTTATGTATAAAACGATCGAAACCCACTCTGTATCTACCCGCGTTTATCGGTGAGTCCTTTTTGATGACTATGAATCCGTAACGATCCTTCCACGCTTCGGCGCACATCGCTTTGAACTCTTCGTATTTCATATCTGTGTTAACGTGATCGTTGTAAACGTGACGTAAATTGAGATCATCTTGCCTGAAAAAAACCAAGAAATTGGCATTATCACGCACCAGTTGCTTTGGCACCAGACTGTACGTCTGACAAAGGTACAAAGTGTCCACACCGCTATGCCGTCCCATAGCGAAATATTTTCGTATGTTATTCTGCCGTTCACATACCACATCATCGAACAACATGATTGAATTAGGTACAATTTCGTGCGGAGGTGGTACTTCATCGTTTTCACTGTATGTGAAGTACATCATTCCTTCGTCAGCGAGAGCATTAAAAACGTCTTCCAACATACGATATTTTGGTTGAAATAACGATTTGGAGAACACGTACAGGTTCTGAAATCGCAGTCCGTTTGAATCGAATAACATGTTAAAGGCAACGTTTGACTTCCCGCTACATGACCCGCCGCACACGATACATCGAACTGTGTTTGGAAACAGTGGACTGTGTTTATTATATGCAACTTCACCGTTGTACTTAGCAGAGTCTACGTTCTTAACATTTAACTTTAACGATTGTTGTTCAATCTTCATCTTAACTCGTTTACGTTCGGTTAAATACTGTGGTAATGTTATTATATCAGATCTTTTTTATGTATCCACGAATCGTGTTTACCGTCAAAGCCGAGCCAGCGCACTCGCACGCGATCACCTTTACGTTGTAATATTTTTTCAACGAGATACACATCACCAAAGCTGGTTTTACTCAATTCTTGTTCATAAAACCCACCTTCCACAACGTCACCCGTGTGATCTTTCAACAAGTACGTAACCGGTACGGTTGGCTGAACTCTGTGCACTGTATATATCTCGTTCGTCCAGTTTGGTGTATAACCTTTAGCGAATGAGATTTTGTATTTACTGATACGCACTCGATCGCCTATTTTAAACTTATGTTTCTTGCTCACTTTCCGCGGTACGATATTTTTTCTTATTCGTTCCAACACAATTTGCTCGTTGCTCTTGTCGACTTGTCGCGGCTTCATCTCTATAGTTCTATGCACTCTGTCGTTGTATTCCATCACCAGTTTAGGCAAAAGCGACAACCACCGATAATGGCCTTGCTCGCTGAACGCGCGGTACATGTTCGTTTTCAACGTACGATTAAATCGCTCTACGATGGACGCTTTCTTCTCGCTATACGTTGAATAGTGTTTGACGTTGAATCTCTTTAGTAAAGCTTGTACGGTAGTGTTAAAGTACTCTTTCCCCTTATCCGTTTGCAGGTATTTCATTTTATTTTTTACAATTATTGGTTCGAGAGCATGTGCTACTTCAACACCCGATTTAGTTTTTAAGGGAATCGCATATGCATACTTGCTAAATGCGTTTATTACCGTCATTAGATATTTGTACCCCTTGTTCAACTTGGCATGCGGTATCATTTCCACCAAATCCGCTTGGTAGAGATCGTGTAACCCCTTCACCTCCACCGCACGTCTGGGAAAGTTCCTTCTCACCGGTCTGTGCAATTCCTTTGCAATAGTTTTGCGTACGTTTTCCATATCGCTACCCGAAACGCGAATCGCAAAATTTTGGTACGAGATATACCGTTACGTTTTCACTGAACCTCACCGACTTCATCGTCGTTACTGACAGTGTGTTGCTCCTGCAAGCGAGTCTTATATCAACGTATATCGAACGCATAATTTATAACGGATTTTCTCGCTTGCTGAATTATCTCGCGTCTGGGTTGACAGAGTTTATAATGACCGTACGCCAGTGTTGTTTCACCGTCATCCAAGACATATCGTTTGTCATCGTATGGTGACAGCGATAATTTTGTAAGCTTTCTTGTGTATATGTTATGTTTTTCGCTTTGGATAGTCTGCGCCGTAGTATAAGTTTGAGAAGTGGTCTTTACACATTGTTTATAAAGTTGATGTTTCAACTGTGTAGCTATCGCGGAACGTGGCACACCTTTCGCTACCTTTTTCTCTTTATCGTTTGCCGTAACGAATGAATAACATTTTGCGCGCAACCCGACAAATTCAAGTACCGGTATTCCATTTGTTTCGTCTTTAAAAGTACCCAACTTTTTCTTGTTTGTTTCACTATAGCACGGATGTGCCTTAGGGTACTCCGACGTGTCAAAGAGTTCGAGATGCTCCTCCATGTCTTTGTACACATCGTCGGTGCGAATGTCGTACAACAGAGAGTCAGTGTCCGTCATACATAGACGTGCACGTGACCCGTACGTATTCATCGTGAATCCGTAATGGAACCGATACATAATCAGCTTACTAATATCCAATACACTGAACCCAACGTACAAAGGTCGGTTCAGTGTAATGGATATTTTTTTCATCGTGAGACCTACCAGGTCCTCGTTATAGATGAAAAAATGTTGTAGCCTGGGGTTAGCGGTTAGTTTGTGAAGTTTCTTCTCGTTTGGAACTAACTTGAAATCGATTCGCTTCCGTACGTTTTCCAACGATTTTCCGTACGGTGCGTTATTCATTAACTTAAAAAAGTCTTTTTCAAAGGTGTTTCTGGCTTCCTTTCGTCGCTCCGTATTAAAATCGATGAAAGGTTTCAACCATACGCACTGTGTGAATGCTAACACACGGTGAATCGCTTTCAACTCCATTCCTAGTTCGAGGTAGAGTTTCAATGTTCTGTAATGAACAATGTATTTTGTCTTGTCCTCGAGGGACGTTATCAGTTTCTCTACCTTACCGTTACTGCACACAAAGTCTTTTAACAGCTTCATGCGATAGCAGTACGGTGAAAGCATACTGTCCGTAATAGTACGCTTTTCAGGTGCTAAAGGGTAGTCACTGTGTAAGTCGTGTAGGTAATGTGGATACCCCAGATCGACTTCCAGGATATAACCGGTGTCACCATCGTCGCGTAACGTGTGCACGTTCAACGTATCGATCACTGTACGTTCCAACCATCGAAAACCGGACAGTGGTAAAGGCTGTGTCATAGCCGTTCCGTACAGGTTGGTACAATCGAGGTAAAGTAAATAGTTATGCGGCTTGCTTGCGTCATAATCGGGAATGTACGGGTTGTTGGCCTTGGCGTACCTACTAGAAATTGCTGCTAAGCCGCCTCGGATACCTCTTTCGATGTACAGGTGTACGTCTATATCGCGGAGTAACTTTAACCTAACTCCTGTCATTTTCAGCATCGCGTTCCACGCTAAACCGGCGGTGGTAAAAACGTTACACGGATCGAGTTCGTAGTACTGTAGGCTCATGTTTCGAAAGTTTTCAAATACATCAGCAAGCAGTAGTACATCCGTTTTTAAATAAAGGTCATGATAATCACCGAACGTTTGCATGTCGAAAGCCGACCAAACCGCTCGAGCGTGCGCGTAATCTTCTTCGTTTATATCCGACTCTGTCAACCCGTTGTAAAAATGTTCGCGGTCCGGTAACTGCCTCTCGTCAAATTTTGAATCGTCCGTAACGTATTCGTAAGGGTACACGCCTTTACGCAACAGTAAATTAACATTACGCGTGTAAAATTGATTAAGGATTTTAAATTTATCCGCGGATAAGTTGGAGACGAGTTTTTCAAGTGACGCGTTCATGAACCGCAGAGAATCGAGAAACCGGAGCTGACCGAGTGTAACGGAGATGTAACGTTCGGTTGTAGCAGCGATACACGTTATTTCATTTTCCTTGTACTTTCCGAAACCTTGCATCAAATGATGCGAGTCATAGCCACTTAAATTATGGAAAAAAACCGGAACGTGTGTTGGTATTTTGTAATTTATATTACACGCATTGTGAGCAGCGCCTAAATAGTTTCCCGTTATGTGGCAATGGTTTCGAACCGTGTCGTCCGTTAACGGCTGCTTGCACAGATGACAGTGCGTAGCGTTTCGGAATGACCGTTCATCGGCCGCTGTCATTTGGATCGGTTTATTAAACTTTCTATCGAGTCGTTGAACGTCGACTAAAAGCACACGAAGGAACGTGTCCACCACGTCTTTACCGCGGTATATTACAGGTTCCTTGACAGCGTTTCCCATCCAGTCAACTATCACATAGCAGAAACTGGCTGGTATATGATGTGCCACGTTTTTACCGGTGGTCGGAACAATAAACGATTCGAAGTCAGCGTATACCGTATAAGGTACGCGGTGACAAAGTGAAAAGTTTTTAAAATACATCCACTTTTCGTTCTCGTCAGGAAGTTTTACTTTCTGTACTGCATGCTGAGAACAGTTGCGTTCGTGTTCTTCAACTCGTTTTCGCGCCGCGTTAGTATCTTTATTGTCCGAAAATCGGTGTAGACAGTAGCTGCAGTAAAACGAAGCGCCGTTTCGTTTTGACAACGACGAAAGCATACGCGAAAGGTTCCGTATGAGGCAGTAGTGAGTAGTGTTCGCGTCGGACAGTAGCAGTAGGTTTACGTGGTACTTTCGACCGCGGTGTTCAGTAATACGTAAAGGATATACCTCGCCTTCGTAGCCAAAAACGTTAACGGATATGTTTTCGTTTAATTTTTCAAAAAGTTTTATCTTATTGACTGCGACGGGATAAGGTATGTCCTTCATGTTTATTTCTTCTTCGTACGGAAGGTAATGGCTAACGCGATGCGGGTTACACGCGATCGGGTGTATACCGGCGAGCACAGACCACAAGAAACACTTTTCATCTTCTAAATTTTTCACATTAATAATTCCTTTCTTACTGTGTGACAATTTCGATGGTGTAGGTAGAAAGCTCGACCCCACAAGAGGATTGTATTTTGTAATATTTATTTCCACCGACTCGACACCATTTTCGACCCACCCGCTTCCGTCACGCGTGAATTTGTCAACGGATTCCATTATTTTCTCGCTAGCTATCGAATACTGTTCATCGATATCGTCATACTGTGACTTAAGTTCTGTACGTGATCTAAATACCGCATTACAATAAATATTTTCGGTGTTTATTAATTTTTTAAAAGATACACGAACTGCTAAATACCACTTTATATAATTATTTAATGCAACGGCTTCGCTACAAATCTTATCAATAACCGTGTGTTTGTAATCTAATAATACTGTTTGTGTGTTTAGTGTATTGTCAAGTATCATAAATTTTATAGTAATTACATTACCATTGATAGCACGGTGTTCGCTGTTGCTGCCGCCGCTGCTGCTGCTGCTGTCGGTCATTGTGAAAGGAGTGAGGCCGGCTTCGCGTAGTCGGTTCCCTATATAGACAGTCCGGTGACCGGTAACGCTGTCGCCGCGCTCCGCTCGCGAGGAGCAGCTGCGCGGGGTGGGGTGCGGGGTTGTCGTGACCGATGCGGTGTGTGCTGGAGGTGCGGGGTGGGGGTGCGGGCTAGGATGTCATCGTCCGGTCGTGACCGATGACGCGCGTTGCGGAGGGCTGGGTGGGGTGGGGAGTGCGGTGTAGGAAGCTGACGTCCGTGACCGATGCGGTGCGGGGTAAAGGTGTTGGATGGTGGTGCGGGGTAGGGAGCTAGGTTGCAGCCGGTGTCCGTGACCGAGAGGTAGGCGAGGTGCGGGGTACAGGATGCCGGCGACCTTGACCGAAGCGCGCTCGTTGAGTCGCCTCCCACGGGATGTAGGGTGCGGGGTACGGGGGGCTGGGTTGTACGACCGGTCGTGACCGAAAGCAGATGGTGGCCCGAGACGACGCGGGGTGGGGTGCGGGGTGACCGTGACCGACGGACTCGAGTGGGGTGCGGGGTGGGGGGTAAACCCGGTCGTTGCGGAGCGACAGACAAAGTAATTGAACAAAATATGTAGGCGAGGTGCGGGGTGGTGGTGAGGCTTTGGGTGCGGTGTGGGGGTGCGGGGTAGGATGTCATCGTCCGGTCGTGACCGAAAGCAGATGGTGGCCCGTGACGACGCGGGGTGGGGTAGGAAGCAAAATTATAGCCGTTACCGTTACGGTGGTGGTGCGGAGTAGGGTGTCGTGACCGAAGAAGATGACGCTTTAGAAGGAAGGAACGTGGTCGGGGGAAACAGAATAAATACGCCAGTGTTTCCCTGTGCAGTCATCAGTAATCGCCATGGAAGGAATCGTTGCGAACGCGAAGACAGTTGAAAATTTTTTACCGAAAAGAGACTTGTCAAGTCTTTCTTTAGGAGTAAAGTATCATATAATTCACATGAAATTTGTGAAAACGAAATTCGGGGAGTCAGTTGTGGTAGATTTGGAAGATACCGGAGCCTGTCCTCAGCCGGAGGATAAACTTTTCTATGTATACCTACCTAAAAGATGGTGTGACGTATTTACAGAGGAGCAATTGAAAGCTGTGAAGCCTTGTGTCCTATCACTATGCGTAACCTCACACACTCCGCTGGCGAACGAGAAAGTGAGCGTGCAGTTGGATATTGATTATGTGAGTATGATATTTCAGTACCACTAATAATTACTTATACAGAAGTGGTTATGTATTAATTTTTTCTCTTTTTTTCCAGACCAAATAAACGAGAACAGGATTGATTTATTATAATAATAATAGTAATAATAACATTAATAGTAAAATGTTTTTAAATGATGAAGTAGACTTCTCTATTTTTTTTGTCGTTTTTTAATGTTAACTATTCATTTTCAGAGAAAGAACAAGGTGTTGCTTGGATCTAATATTGTAGAAAAACTTTTAAACAGAGAAATAAATGGTAATAATAGATTATATTGTCAATGCGACATGATTAAATTCGATTATAATTTTAGAAATAATCGTAAGACACTGAGTAGATGGATATCAATACGAAACGAAAAGAATATTTACAAAATGAAAGTATTTATTCGTAATGAGTTTTTCAAACTCTTCAAAACATCAATTAGTTATTATAACAACCATAATATTGAATATCTTCAAATAAAAGATTTGCTAATTGCTAAAACAAAGCTGGTTAATCAGATGTACTATATGATGTATAATTTTACTGGTACAGCGTATACCTCGCTAGTAAAAAAATATGAGTGGTCAAGGCATGACTCTAGCGGATGTCCGCTTCGTAACCGTTGTCGCGTCTGTTGTTATCTAAGATATCAAAATGACTTTAATTCAGAATACATGTTTTTTTAATACCACACTAACTATCATTTGATGTGTCTACATTCTTTTGTATTTGATCAAGTATTATTAATTTTAGGAAATTATATTCTATTTTTAATTATTAAAAAACGTATGTGGTTTATAACATAAAAAGTTGAGATAAACAATCATTAAAGTGTTAGTTAAATTTTTATGTGTAATTAAATTTTTTAAAAGATTTCTCTCATAGTTACAGAAACCTTGTTTCGATGTTATGTGTTTGTGCGAATGCGAGGGAGATGTATGTCGTTCACCACCATATGGTGACCACTGTAACATTCTGAGTGCTTGTGAGTGGAGAGAATTTACACTCTGAAGAACAATTGTTTTAAAAAATTATAAGCGTTGTTACCTTTGTTATTATCTAAAATACTAAAAAGAGTTGAATTCAAGGTTTTGGTGTACCATTTTACACATGTAGTTAACACCATAGTAATTATCATTTGATGTGTGTCTACATTTAGTATGTTATTATTAACATATTACACATCAACATTGTAATATTGTATGTTATTAATTATTATTATTATTTTATATTGTTAGACATATAAGGCTTGTTTTGGTTGTAGTAAATGTAATTATTATTTTGTTAATTATGTGTGTGTGTGTGTGTGCGTGTATATATATATATATGTGTACAGAGAGAGAGAGAGAGAGAGAGAGAGAGAGAGAGAGAGAGAGAGAGAGAGAGAGAGAGAGAGAGAGAGAGAGAGAGAGAGAGAGAGAGAGAGAGAGAGAGAACCTTCAAGGCTGCAAAAGAAAGAGAAAGCGAGAGAAAAAAAAGATTATTTTGTATAATTATGTAAATATATATATAGAGAGAGAGATAAAATGTTTATTTTGTTTAGTTATGTATATAGAGAGCGCGCGTATGTTTTGCACAATTATAATTGTCTTGTGAATATAGAACGTGTGTGTGTAGAGAGAGAAAAAACTTATAGCTTATGATTTGATTGTAAAAGCTTTCGATATTATTAAAACTTTTATATATAAACCATAACCTATGTTATTTTTATTATTATACCCCTTATACAAAACAATTATTCCTATCATACTTGAATAAGCGCAATAGCAGTAGAGATGTATGTCTCTCACATGGAATGTAACAGCAAAGAAACCGGTTTTTATAGTAGAGAAAGAGCGCTGCAACTTTCAACAGGTTGCCTGATGCAGCTCAACGTCAACCACACACACACACACACACACACACACACACACACACACACACACACACACACACACACACACACACACACACACACACACACACACACACACACACACACACACACACACACAGCTTTATAAAACACGGACGCCAGCTATCAGTTCCTCTTTGAATACATTAACTGAACGTGGCAGTGTTTCACACACACACACCGCTTGTACCAGCTTAGATGCTGTTTGACTGGTTTACAGGCGAATCGTCACAGGAGTAAATATATTTATTCAGTTAACAATTTTAGTAACGCATAATAAGAATATATGTTTTCTAAACAGTATTCAAATCGATGCATCTGTTTTATATTAACACAATATAAACATTATAATAATACAATATCCGGTTTTGAGTACCGGAGGAACCGCGTCGGGATGTCATTAATCACCAAATTTCGGAACCCGTCAGGTACCTATTGTCCCAAATTTTAACCGATCAATTTCGCGTAACGGTTTCTCCTCCCCGTCCAGAGTTTAGACATACAGGACTTGTTTTAGGGTGTACCCCCCATCCGTTGATTTAAACATTTCGGGTGTCAAAATTCGGACACCAAAAATTTCGGGTAACCCCATCCGTTGATTTAAACATTTCGGGTACTAAATTTCAGACACCGAAAATTTCGGGTACCCCCATCCGTTGATTTAAACATTTCAGACATCACGCCCTCTACGTCGTCGTCATGTGGGCGTACCCACAAATTTCGGGTACTGCTATCCGTTGTTTTAATCATTTAGGGTACCAAAATTCTGACATTAAAAAAATTTCGAGAGAGAACGATTATTTTGTTACATCAAAATAAACCAGAACGCGGAAGTGTTTTAACATTCGGACACCAGCTGCCAGGGCCTCTGTCATGCAAATTTCGGGTACCCCCATCCGTTGATTTAAACATTTCGGGTAACGGTACACGATACCCCCAAAATTTCGAGTAACGGTACCCGATGACAACGCCTCTGCGCGTCCGGGCAACCGCCGAATTCCGGGTACCCCCATCCGCTACACATTGTTTTCGGCTACCAAATTTTGAACATGCAGAAACCACGGCCTTCGTGACGTCTTGAAACAGGTTTTAGCCATGCGGACGCCAGCGACTTGAGCCTCTGTATGACGTCATGAACTGGAACACGGAAGTGTTTCAGTCACACATACACACACATACACACACACACACAAAACAGTGACGTCACATGGACAGCTCGGACACCAGCTGCCAGTGCCTCTATGACGTCATGAACTGGAACCCGGTAGTGTTTTCAACTGGAACCCGGAAGTGTTTTCTAACGCTCACTTTCCCTCTACTAATGTTTTAACCTCCTCCGTAGGAGTGCAAGGCATATTAGCTATAGCAGTAAGAACAGTAAATTATTTTAAAACAACACAATATTCTCAATTATTATTACACTTTATACAACTTTATACACTTATTGCACTTTATACAACTTTTATGAACTGCAAAAAGGCTATTGATAGAGTTAGTTATCCTAGAAGCACTACAGGGTTTCAGGCATTTGAAGAGAAAGGTCTGCTACAACAACTTATACACTTGTAAAATTCTCCTACTGTGAAACAAAAATGTTAACCTCCTCAGGCCGCAGTAAAAAGCTCTGTGTAAGTCAAAACAGCTGTGTAACAGACAAGGCACTCTCGTTGTTTAATGTCTTTATCGACGATCAGAAAAGTTGCCGAAAATTAAAGATCCTTTTACGTAATTATTTTGAACTATTTTATTCTTTGAGCAGGTTGTTTTGTTACTGATGATCTGATCACTCTAAAGGGGTGGGAGAATGATGTTTAGAAAGGCTCTTTTGTGTGTGTGTGTGTGTGTGTGTGTGTGTGTGTGTGTGTGTGTGTGTGTGTGTCCGAGCGGGAAGGTTACTTCCTCTACCTAAGGATGTTAGAGACCCCTGAACATTTGTCAATCAATCAGTGAATGATGATGTAGTCTACAATGTGCCCCAACGGTTGCAATAACTGCATGTGACCACAGATTGCGGTATCCTAGCGTGTACGTAGGGACTTACGTATCCCTGGCGATGTTCAAGGTGAGTTCCTCTTCAATTTCTATAAACTGCCACCTTTATAATATCCAAATAATGTCTTTACCATTACGAACCAGCCTGATTCGAATGACCCAGCTAAAGGCCCTGCGAGAGGAAAAGCCCCAGCCGAGGTAATGAAAGGTTTAAAAGGTTTTTACCTTGTACTCGCAATGAACTCAACACTCTTGCGTCGGTTTGTAATTAAATCAATAAATTCAAAAATAAAACTATTCCGGATTTATAAGAATATCCTACATTCCATAAATGTCTGTAAAACTACTTGTACGTTAGCAGTGTACAGCGCAATGTCCTTCGTACTATCATGTTATCTAAGTACTGCAGTTCAGTGGACCGTCTCTTTGTTTGACTAACTGTATTCATTGATTCAATCAATGTACTGTCAAAAACCTCTCGTTTAAATAATAAATGAATATATAGGCCTACGTATAGCAGAAAAGAGAAAGAAGGGGATCTCCCTTTTACTCTGTGGGCCCCTGTACATTTGCCAGTTTATCCAGCCAATAGTTACGCCCCTGGATATCCTACAACTTTGTATAGTTTACCAAAAATATATCCGGGCGGTTACAGCATTTCCGTGTGAAAGCCGTCTGGTCCGCCATTCAAAAGAAAGAGAAATTATGGAAGACCACGTAAAGATAACTAGAACAGGTGAATTGACTTATTCCTTGAATAGAGAGAAAGGACGTCGTCATCATCATAATCTTCACATCACGGAATAGGCAAGGTGCTGCCTGTGCCGCATTCAGAGATCTTCCAGCCATCGCTTCCTTTGTCTACCCACACACCTGTGTCCTAAAGGTTTATATTTCCAGACTTGTTTGGCAAGTCTCGAATCTACCATTCCTTCTAAGTATTCTATTATAAACCACCCTTGTTTATAATATTTTAGTAGAGAAAGTATGATACTTATGAACTATTTTAAGACACAGTATTTATGTTCAAACACAGACGACTTTTCATGAATCTTAATAAAAACATACTTTTTATTAATGCCAATAGCACAATTCGAGGAGAATGTCTACGTCATTACGCTTCCTTAACAACACATTTTTGATTTGTTTTAAATTATTAATGAATCATATTTCTTACTTATCACGTTACACATACATATATATTTATACAAATTATGTTTACTTCAAAAGAGACATTAAAAGCTTTACGTTTCAGTTTATTACACTCGTGTTTGTTTCATGTAACGTTATTGATTGCTTCACGGATTGTAAATAGAGCGTGAACTGCGAGCTGCTAAACATGCAGCTTGTGCATTCCCCAGTATTCAATCAAGTGTGCGCCAACTTCGCAAGCTGAACACCCCGTGTCTCCATGTTTATTAAAAAAAATATAGTATAGCTCGATTGCGTGTGTGTGTGTGTGTGTGTGTGTACAATATATATGTGTATAGATCTACAAAAATGCATTCCTGTAACCATACGAGATGCCCTCACATTTCAATAATAAATTGTTATAGTAAATATAATGTTAGTACACCCATGTAATGTTTGCGTGTGTGTGTGTATATATATATATAATTAATAAAAACTTGTTTAATTAAATTCAATAATAAAAATATTTAAATAGTTAAATAATTTAAAACTTGATATAATTTGAGCAATTATGAATAGGCCTATATATATTGCAACGTTACAAATATTATAAAATAAATGAATAGGTCTACTTCTGACCATGTACCCAACGAAACAGGCCAGGTCGTAGGATTTTTGTGTACGTTGCGTTAAGTATTTGTGATTGCACAACAAAAGTAATTTTACAAAGAGGAGTTGACGACATGAAATAATTAATTAAAAAACATATTAAAATAATCAATCAACGACTTATTAATATTTCAAAGAAATTGCTTGAACATTAAAAATTTAAATCATAAAATTTTAAAAATATTATCTTTCATAAGTTTACACTCTGTGAAACATAACATACCATTGCTTTTCAGTACACATAAAAGAAATATAAACTTAAATATTTAAACATATATGCTGAACAAATTATACAATTTACTTTATCTGGCATTGGTATCTGACTTTGACTCAGTTTTGAAAATAGCAACTCATTTATAAAGTAATACTAACTGGCCAAATAAAATTTAATTGTTGCTACTAATATTTCAGCAATAAAAAAATAACGTTTAATTTAATAATATTGATTTTTTCTAATTACACACCCAAGTGGTAAAATTGTACAGCAGAAAATAATTATTTTTAACCACAATTTACAATTATGTCCTGCACTAGAACAATGCAGCAAGAGTCATTTTAAATATGCGAAGACCCTATTACACACTTTATGACATTATAGACATGTTTCAAATTGATCTCGTTCAAATTTTTGTATAACAGCTGTAAGTTTTGGAATAAGAAATGGGTAATTATATGTTATATGTCAAAATGCCCATAAATTTATTCTATGTCATGTTAAGTGTAAATTTAGTGCGCGAGTGTGTGCGCGTGTTATTCATGTTTTCCTGAATAACGCCTATACAATTAACGTATCTGAATGAAACTTGGACAACGTATGGGTCATAAATACCGCTACATTTCTCGTTTGTCATACACTCAAAACTTATAATTTTACTAGGTATTTTTTAACTGACTTCACTTTTCCATGGAAGCCTTATCTGCGGAAAAGACATAAAACTTATAGATAAAAATCTATACAAGATTTTCCAAACTCTGGGATAGTTTTCAATGATGTCTGGCTATCAAGGTAGAAATCTATTACATGTTCTACATTTCAACCAAGCAGGAGCTCCAATTAGAGTTCGTCTCTGGTCTAATGAACATCAGTCAGTTCTCGTTTGCAACTCGTCCTAATAAGACGTACTCTCTGTGTCAGTTTTTCGAATGAGTACACGTTTCTATAAGGGTGACGACAATCCAAGATCTTAGCTACAAGATACCCGTATGATAGATCAAGGGGTCATTAGAACGGAGAGTTGAGTTATTTGAAGATCAAATAGTGCTAAATCGCGGTAGTCAAGATTTCCCTTAGGGCAGTTGTATTCATTCGGAGCACACCTGTACGAACGCCTGGACACATTAAGATTGCCGGAAGGTGTATGTTAAACACACCGCTTTTAATGATAACTAATTAACCCACATTTATCAAACCTGAGATTTGTAAATAAAAACCATATCGGACAGATAAACGGCGTGCGTGAGTGAATCGCGGGTGTCAGCGCGTCAGCGTGAACGTAGCAGTCTACAGCCTCACGACAAAAGGAATTCTTCGACCAAGTAAAATAAACAACTGTTCAAATAAACATTTGTTAATAAATTCAAGACATTATATTTTAATAAATAATTTGTGTAAAAGAATTTACAGACAAGATTTTTCGAACTAAATGTTACAAACTAAAAGTTTTAGTTTAAAAAATGGTTACCTCCAGATAAGAGACTATGTTATATATTATTAGTTCTAATACACGTCTATGCATCCTCAATTTGTTTCATTGCAAATATACATATATATATATATATATATCATTTTCTATACAAGTAACTTGATGTTTCTAGCAGTAATTATATATTTTGTGATGTTTTCAATTTGTTTCTTCTGCAAGTAGATAATATTGTATATTCTTTTTAACACCTGACGCACGTTTCACTGAAAAATATCAGTATCATCAAAGGTTTCGAAGTTAATTAATAACAATCGAAATAATTCTATTAATATAAAATTAACGAATAATCGAATTTGTATCGATTTTAATTTAAAATAAAATAACTGATAATCGATTTAGGTCGATTAGTTAACGATTGTTTTAATGTTTATTTTCTTCAGCAGCTGTTCTCGGTTATATTTGAAATTTTGTTTATATTTTATTCATTTTTATTTTTATTTTTAGTAAATTTATAATTTTAAATAGATCGTCTTGTTTTGTTTTTATTTGGGTTTGTTCTTTAATTAATAAATTATTGTTATTGTGTTTGTAAATGTTAAGATTTTCCCAAATATTAATTTTTTGACCTTTTTGTATATTTTTAATTAATTTTATATTTTTAATGTTTGGAATCTGGTGGTTATTATTTAGACAATGTGTGGCTAAATTAGATTTATAAATATTTGGTTTTAAATATGCATTGCGGTGTTGAACGAATCTATCTCGTAGTTTTTTCTTCGTCTGCCCACGTAAAATTTATTGCAATCTGGAGATTCTATTTTATATATTCCATTTTTATTGTGAGTATTGGATATAGTTTTAGGTTTTATTTTATTAAAAATTATATTATCTGTATTATAAGATATTTTTAAATTAGTATCTTTAAATATTTTATTTAGTTTTTGAGTTATATTTCCGTAATAAGTGAAGGTTGTATATTTTGTATTATTATTAATAGATGAATTTTTAAATGTAGTGTTTTTAGGAATTTATTAGTGATTTAATGTTTAATTTTATTTTATAATTTATTAATAGTTTTTATTTTGTATCCATTTTTAACTGTTATTTGTTGGATAATTTTTCTTTCTTTGTTTCTTTCTGTGTTATTTAATGGGATCAGCATTCGCTAAGCATTCGGTAAATCATGGAATTAAATACTGCCATTTTGTGTTGGGGAGGATGATTAGAAGTATTTGGTAATACTAAGTCAGTTTGAGAAGGTTTCCTGTATATTGCGTATACAAAATTTGTTTCATTTTTCTTTATTGTTAAGTCTAAATAATTTAATTTATTATTAGATTCTTCGTTAATTTTATATTAATAGAATTATTTCGATTGTTATTAATTCACTTAGAAACCTCTGATGATACTGATATTTTTCAGTGAAACGTGCGTCAGGTGTTAAGAAGAATATACAATATTATCTACTTGCAGAAGAAACAAATTGAAAACATCACAAAAAAATATATATATATATATATATATATATATTTAGTCACTTTTTGCTACAGTCCGTTTCTTGATATATATAATACATTTAATATTTATAATTAAATTTACCTCAAGATGTTATAAAATAGTGAGGTTATAAAACAAATGCAAAAACAAAAGTGTATAGTGAAAAAAAAAATAGTGAAAAGCCAACAGGAAGCCACAATAATAGTGGTCAACCAGCAAAGCATATGTACTTCACCAGACAGAAAAACCGGAAGGCTGAGGATGGGTGCAAGATAGTGCCCGAAACATGTTCCAATAAAGGATAAAAATAACATCTTGAGGTAAATTTAATTATAAATATTAAATGTAATATATATATGCAACGTTACAAGTATTATAAAATGAATACCCTTCTGTCCATGTACCCAACGCTACTGTATAATGTTAATCACCGGTTAGGTCGTAGGATTTTTATGTGCTCGTTGCGTAAGGTAGGCCTATATGTGGTTGAACAATAAACTATTTTTAAATTGAGGAGTGAGACGTTGATGACATGAAATAATTAATTACAACATACTAAAAGAATCAATCAACGATTTATTAAATATTGAAAGAAAATTAATTGATTATTAAAAATTGAAAACTACAAATTCAGAATATTTTCCGTTATAAGGTCACACACTGAAAACATAGAATACGGTATATTTGATATTGGACACACAAATAACATGTAGTCCTAAAATATTTAAACATTTACGATAAACAAATTGTAAAATTCTTTTAAATTGCTTGGGTATCTGACTTTGAACCATTATTAACATTTGAACTCATAGCAACTCATCTACAAAAATAATATTAAATTTATCAAACTAAATTAAAGTTAACTATTAATATTTTAATGAAATACTATTTACTTTAATAAAATAATTATTATTTATAACGATACACACATTTTTAATTAAACAGAATAACATTATTTTCAACACCCACTTACAATTACGTATTGACTGAATAAAGTATTTACCTTATTTTGTTTGTCCGTCTGGTGGCTTTATTTCTATCTTCGTTACTACTACGCGTTTCGGGACATATGTCCCATCCTCATAAACATGAATATAAAATTACAATTACGTATTTTACTCTGAATATTTACACTATTTATATTTACGTGTTTATATTACTATTATTTATGAATTCTTTCTTTGTTTAACAAAAGTATAATTTTTTATATGTCACCTGCCTATTGTTGGAGTTACCGTCGCGAAGCTGTAATTCCGTACGTGTGCGCGCGCGTGTGCATGCGCGTGTGTGTGTATACGTGTGTGCGTGTGTGTGTCTGAGTGCGTCTCCTGAATTTTGACAATAATGACGATTATGATAACGATGATTCCTCTATGGATTGTTACCTGCCAGCGTTCTATAGCCCGATGTTGATGGTGATCTTGTGCTCTTCCATCAATTGTAGTGTGTTGTAGATGACGGTGCTGTTGACGAGTTTATGTGGCTTATATAACTGACGTAGTGTCCCCGTGACAAAGTTCTTAGCGTTTCTGCTATGTCGATTAGCAAACTGTCATGGTGTCCCCGTGTGAAACTTCTTAGCGTCTGTCTCTCGTCCTTTTTTCAGAAATATTTGAGTAGGCCCTTGTTAGGACCACTCGCGCTGGTATGGGGCAAGCCCCCTTCAGCCAATGGGAATGTAGGTGATGCGAATCGTACTCCATTGCAGACTGGTCGGAAAATGGTGGAGGCACTGAGCAGAGAGAAAGTGGTTAATGTATTCGTGTGTGTGACATAGTTCCATGACAGTTAAAGTGGAGGAGTGTTGATGAAAGGGCCGGGCGCGTGGCGCTGAGAGTCAGTAAAGAAGGGAGATTACTCTAAGATAAGAAACAAAATGGTGTGCAGTTAACGGCGGAGTGAGAGCAGTACAGGAGCGGCAATTATGGGAAGGTAAGTTTATGTGTAAATGGAAATATCTTTATTCAGTCTTTATTGTGTATGTATAGTATAATTCTGTGGCGTCTGTCCAGTGTGTCGGCGAGGGCCAGTAGGCGGTTTGTCAGGAAAGTAGGGCGGTTGGTGTTCCTAGTTGGACGATTTATTGCAGTTAGGGCAGATTGAACGGAATCTCGGGAGCACGCAGTTTTATCGTATTTTTTTATTGAGTTTATTTAAGAAGGGATCAAGGTCGAGAAAGAGTGAATTAAGAACTTAGAGGATAGTGTTGCTGTTTTTTGTCATAGGCGGACGGCAAAATATTATTCTGAGCACAAGCCGTTCTACGATTCTATGTAGTTCCAAGTGGTCTGTGGCTGCTGTTAGTAGGATCGGGTGTGCATACGTAATAATAGGGCGTATGCAGGCGGTGTATATTCTGCTAAGTGTCAGGCTAGCGCAGCGATCGTTACTACCCAGGAGCCTGAGTGCTCGAATACGGGCTTCGACTTGTGACACGGTTTGCTTGATGTGTGAGGTTGCCAGGTTAGCTGGGAGTCAAGCGTAACGCCAAGATACTTGCATACACGCTTCGGAACTACTGAGGAAGGGCCAACGCGGACCGGTGTCTTGAAAAAGTGACTCATCTTACGACCTGTGGAGTTGAAGACACAGATCTGGGTTATCTCCGTGTTCACTGTAATGCGCCATGTATTGCAGTATTCAAAAAAGTGTTGCAATACTCGTTGTAGATAGACTGGGACTAGCCGGTGTGATTCCGCAGAGGACCAGTACGCCGTATCATCGGCGTATTGAGCCAGTCCCGCAAACGGGTAGGGTATGGTTTGCGAGAGAAGAGGAGTATCCTTTGTGAAGAGTATATACATTAACGGACTAATGGTGGAGCCCTGAGGGACACCGGCATGGAGTTGTAGGGGTGACGAGTGATGCTGGCCAAATCGGACTTGTGCTGTACGGCCATCCAGGAATTGTGAGAGATATTTAATGATGCTAGGGGGGAAATGACATCCTAGAGTTTTATATCTAATTCTATTGTGCCAGACTGATGGTGCTGATCACCCTTACCAGTTAGTCATAAATATTATACCCAGGGCGAAAGCCGCCTCTCGTCCAACGTTGCTGGAGGTATTTGTAGTAAAGAGCGATTCTGACATGTCAGATACTGCTTCTGACATGTTCAATTCGATCGTACTTCTTATATAGCGTCCTTTTTAACTGATCATTTTTTTTTGTCTGTTTTCGCAATGACGGTAAACTTGATTTTTAGGCAAGTGGTTGCATTTTCTTTGTAATTTTCCACTCGTCATTTACATTTATCTGTTAATTACACAATTGTTAATTACTTGTTAATTGCGGTAGTAATTAACTTTAATCTGTGTAACATTTTTATTATTGCATTTTTCTGGACTAATTTTGCATCACTGTACGCGTTTAAATGTATTTATTCTTATGGTGTTTTTAGAATTATGGTATATCTTTTGTAACAGATAAAAAACATATTTAATTATTTATAGGTACACAAAGACATCTCCCCTATCGTAGTATAATGCAGATCTGTGCCGGCTCACACACACAGACACACATACATACATGCGACTTACACTAAAAACACAGTCGGGCCACGTGTTCACTTTAGACAGGCGTCAGCATGTTACTCGCCTGCACTTACACGGACTAATTTTCAAAACTATTTATCATTCTCTATACTAATTATTTACAAAACACTGCCCTGGGTAAATATGCAGATATATGTACTGTTGCAATATGTATAATATTTCAAAATATTTTCTTCACTCCAATATATATTAAATATATTAAATACTTTTAATATGTTCTAGAATTAGTAATACTCTTAGGTAGAGGAGTCAGGCCAGGCAACTTGTGCAATAAGCGTGTAAGATAGTCACGCAATGCTAGTTGCGAGGTCAACTTAAGCCGGGTACGCACTATCCATCACCGCTATCCAGCATGCCCGACGCCGGTGATGGATGTGCACACCACACTGTCGTGCAACTCGTCCAGCGTGCCAGATATTCTTTAGTTCTCGTTGTGTTTTGTAAAAATCATTTTATTGATTTTTTCTGTATTAAAATTAAATAATTGTCCTGATAATTAAATTTGTTGAAAATCATGCCATCTGTTTTATCAAAACATCAAAAAAATGGGTTTATTTTTGCACCACTGTCAATGGTTGCACCTTCTCCTAGCATAGACATCATATCTTGCAACGCTGTCATTCTTTTATGTTTATTCATGTAATCTGCCGAGGATACGTCCCACAGACATCTATTTAATTTATATTTTTCGATAAATTTTGAAGTTATTTCACGGTCCATTAAGAATTGTAATTAAAACAAATTAATAATAACAGTATTTAAAATAATAACTGCTAATGATATTTGAATGTATTATGTAAACGAAGAATAAACTAAACTAAATATTAAACTGAAATTTTATCTGAATCTTTACTTATTAAATGTAAACTAAAGAATGAATGTGACGTAAAATCAAGCAGTAAACACTTATTAAACGAATGTAATCTAAAAACATGTACTGTACTTGCTGGAAAATGACGATTTGATAGACAGCAGGCGTACCCATGAACAAACAAGCACGATGCACGATTCCTTGACATCCGTCAACACTACACATGATCCATCCGCACGTCGTGCGGCTTGAGCTCATGGTATTGCTGGACTCATTTTTCGTCGTGAACATTCTTCAAAAAACACACGACGTGCGGATGGATGTCAAAGCTACGCACTGTCGTTTGTGACTTGGTGTCCGTGTCATGACGTCCACCGGGGATGGTTAGTGCGTTAGGTTAGGGTTTTAATTTCTCAATTCTGAATATTCTGTCGGTTTCCGGAGTCGTCAGTTGCGCCTTCACGCGCCCGATCATTGTCCTACGGTATCGTACAGCCCTCTCGTAATAGTTACGCCGCACCAAAACTTTCGGGCGCCGGCTATAAACAGAGCAACCCGCTTCGCAGTACCCTGCTCCCGCCACCTGAGCACGAACGATCCCCCACAACAACGAAGACACAAGCGTCCCGTAAACACTCATCTGGCCACACACAACCGAACCACCCTTTCTGCAAACCCGATAAAAAAAACATTGCAAATTTCCTCGCGGTTCAGAACCAACTACACCGGTCTCGGTCAGTTGCGACGAAACAAAGTTTTTACCTGTTCTTGCGCGGTCAATTGCGCCCCGCATTTTCACTTACTGACCAAATCTGTCATTTAGAAACGTTCTTATTCTGAACTTTGAAGATATTTTAATTTATTTGTGCGAGTAATCTCTTTTTTTCATTATTCTTGTTACTAAAGGTTAGGTTAAGTTACATTAGGTTAGGTTAGGTTACGTTAGGTTAAGTTAGGTTAAGTTAGGTTACGTTAGGTTAGATTAGGTTAGGATAGGTTAGGTTATGTTTGGATAGGTTATGATTGGCCAGAATTAAAATGTTGATTCCTGTATTATTATAATAACTTAAAAATTCAATTGGTCGTAACTGACTGGGTCCACAACTCCACCTCGGTCGCAACTGACCGGTTTTTATACAAATGAGTCTAACTGACCACGGTCCAATTACACAGCCTCCCTCCCTTCAAAAAATAATTACAAGAGGAACTGTCCTTACAATCG
Organism: Magicicada septendecula; assembly: GCA_034769895.1. Taxonomy (NCBI): domain Eukaryota; kingdom Metazoa; phylum Arthropoda; class Insecta; order Hemiptera; family Cicadidae; genus Magicicada; species Magicicada septendecula. Next base: position 306,025,523 of record CM068373.1, on the reverse strand, counting down.
CAGAATCATCAGGCAGTCATTGGTTTCGCCTAGAGACTGCAACCACTGGAGCACGTCTAGTGATTTCCCAACAATTGACCTTGACTTTGTCCTTGACGTTGTTAGTTGCGTATTGTAAACTAAAGCGACAAGACGTCTCAGTTGTTAGTTTGTTTTGGGGTTAAACTGACAACGGTATTTAGTGTTAAAGAGAAATTTGTAATTGGTGACGGTTGTCATTTCTGGCGACAGCGTCTATTGGACAACTGTGTAGTCTATAACTGTTGTACCGGACTGTTACAGTATATTGAATATCGTGAGTGGCGTTCAATTATTTACTCCGCTAATATAAGGCCTCGATTCTGTGACCGTCCAGAAAAAATTACTCTGTTTTAAATATTGGATATTGCTTCTTTGTTAGATCGTGATAAGTATATACAACTTGTGTTTGTTGATCAATCGGAGCCAGTAGGTATATTACAACCACTGTCAGCGTATTTGAGATCCGATATAGTGTATTTATGCAATGAAATAAACGTACGCTGTTTCCACGTCATTGTTGTTACAGTAGCCGGAGGTACTACGATTAATTTCAAACACTTTAACAGAATAGTCGTATTCTAATGGACTAGGTATACTAGTATACAATGTCTGTACGAATGCTCCTCATTGGCAATCAGTTACGTGCTGTGCTCGTTTGCGACCACTGATCACATGGCTATATCGTCAACATGATCATAAGGCAGTTTTGTGCAATGACAGCGTGAAGTACCAACCAATACCCGCCCAACAGTAGTTTGCCATCCCTTGTTGTGTACAATCAATATCATGGTGGAAGTATACATGTCCTTCCACCATGAATCAATTGTTGACCATGAACGAATTGCTTTGTCTAAGGTAAATGGCTTCAATTCGTTAGTACGTCAATAATGTCGGGTTTGATAACCGATTAAATATAGATTTTGGTATCGCTGTTAAAAAAATGTGCAGTTGTCAATTTCTGTATTTAGCCAACACTTTGTTCTGTACATGTCTCATTTAGAGAATCGTTTTGTCATTTATGAAGGGGTCGTAATCTGACAGAACAGTGGTAACCAATCATAATGTTGTTGTTATAGACATTAAACATGAATTGTATGTGATCAAACCGAAAATGCTCTTGATGGAGGAAGTTCAGCTACTCCGAGCGATGATTCATAGTATCTAAACAATGGGAGTTGTACATGCATTCAGTTCAAGGGAAATGATAATTACCCTTTTTTATCGGCTGTGTTTATAAATAATCCCTGTTTAACACTGAATGCAATGGGACGAGCGAATTCCAGCTTATTAACTGACAAAAAGGTTTTACGGGATTACTACTTTAAGGGACGTGATTTCATGAGCAGGAGGAGGAAGATAAACAGACAGACACAGAGCGGGAAAAGACAGAGTTTTGTGTGTGTGTGTGTGTGTGTGTGTACGTCTGGTGATAGGCCGATGTGGAATCATGCCTGACAGAACCAATCATTTAGTATTACGTATAGTACACTGGATCTCGCTCGTAAGCTTCCGTAGTTTTTGCTGTTAACGACAGATCTTTATTTCTATTTAACACACCTCGTTTTTATTGTGTTATTTTACTGAGGATGCAGCAATTTCGTATGGGTGAAACTAATGGTGATACTAAACATCAATTATGGTTTCGCAACACATAGATTACACAATAAAACTATTGTACTTACTACTGTTGAAATACTATCTGTTGCACATACGAATACGAGCCAGCATGCGTACATACTGCTTGAGACTGAACACTATGTCTATGAAAGGAATGCGACATAGAGTAAGAGCGTAGTAGACACGCGCACGCGTATGCAGGCGCAGTGGTGTAAACAAACCGACGACTACTGAGAAATATCGACTTACTCAACGCTCACTTTCCTCTAATCTAACAAAATATTTAGTTTCCTAAGTACACTACTTACCAAAAAGTAGGAAACTCAACACGGCTGAACAATATGAAATATATAAACACCACACACTAAACCAAACAACATATTAAATGACCAACTACACTTTAAATCACACGTACTATTCAACACAATCATACACAAACCAAACTATACTTTGAATCCCAGCGCCAACCCCCCCACACATCCTACCAACCTATAAAAAACCGTTACAATTGTTCACGACACTCAGTATTCAAACCTCGCTGAGGAAGGTGTATACCACACCGAAACGTTCGAGTACAATAAGAAACGTAAGTTTTCACAAGTGAAAGTACAGTAATCACTAATATTAAGTGCTGTGAATGAAGAGGATGAACCATCAAAACAACTGTTACACTTTCTGTTTTTTCAACTAACAATTTTGTTCTACTTATTTTTTTCCTCTTGAATCCCACACTTTTAAACACTCCCGCGTTAATGATTTAGCGCCCGATGGAAAATGGACTCTTTCTTTTACAATATGTAGGAGTTTTTAACAGTGGCCACAACATTTTGATTTTTTTAACAATCCTCAACAACATTTCTTACTACACATCAAAATAATAAAGAAATATTTTCCTTTTCTCACAGATTTTACGTTTCTCCCGGTATGGAGAGTTTTCCTTCTGGATTGCATTTCCTTTGTTTTCTCAAGTCTTGAACGAAGCCTTCCGATTTATTACAGTAATACACATCTCGTTTTGTTGCTTGATTTAGTGGGTATGTCAGTGAGTTTTTTTGTTTTCCTTCATCATATTTTTTAACAATATTACTAATTATTTCGCGTCCTTCACTGTGAACAATAAATTTTGTTTTCTTTCTTTCGATGACCCATGAATAGACACTGTTAATAGACAGCTACAAATAATAAAATAACAGGATAATTCATTTGTTAACTGAAAGTAACTAAAAGTATACTAACCCTAAACGAGTGGATTCTAGTCTGATTGTGAACAGGGCATAGCAGCTGTAGTGAATCATTGGCCTTGACAAACTAACGCTCCCAACACAAACACACTAACTCATACTTTATCCCTTCCATCAGAAACACAGAGTTCATACTCATTCAGTACATTCAAATCTGTGTCGGTTATTGTTTTTTGTGCATATGATTTAGATGAAATAAACAGGAGAAGCGTTCGATTTGCGGTAATACACAAGTGCTCATGATTATGAGCGTGATGATGATGGCCATTGTGGTGGTTTTGGTGGAGATGGTTTAGGTGGTGATAATAATAACCATAATTATTACATCATTTAAGTACTTGCGTGCGCCAGCATAATCGTGTTGTATATCTGGCGTCGCGTAGTATACGACGCACTTGTAGTCTGTAATATACATGTAGTAATTAAAGCAAATTATTGATGAGACACAAAAGTTGAGAGCCGTACGTTTTCCAAACAATAGGTCAATAGAAATAATAAAGTGGGTCCCAAAACGAATTGCCAGACGAACCGGTGGTTTTGCGGCCAACCATATCCACTATGATTGACATAATAACAAATTGATGGCCCGCACTGATGCAGCGTATCCCAAGTAAATCAACAATAGACGTACAGTAATTATTTGGTTGGGCGGTCCGGTGGTTCTTTGCGTTGTCTGTCTGTCTAGTAGGAGACAAATACTTTTCATAGTAATGTAGTCATAATGGGCAGTGCTATAAAACACCAAACTATACAATTTTGTTAATTAATACCCAGTATTTGACTACAAGCGTAGCCATTATCTTATAATATTGCGTTACATTTATTCAGTTTAACAGTAATGCATATTTAGAACTAAAATCACAGCCTAGTGATTGGGTGTGTGGGAGGTGATGTAGCTTCTTCATTTTTACTTCCATATTCCTTAAGGAATGGAAGTATGGTGATGGCAAAAAAAATCGTGTTCGAGATTATTGCAGATTCTGATTCTACTACACTCAAAACATGAAAAAAGTCGTTTTCCGAAAAGTGTCTGTGTGTGTGTCTGTCTGTGTCTTACTGTCTATAGATTTTTTTTCTATGGCAAACGATAACTGCCGCAAATTCAAACAGAATCAAATAATTTTTTGCATACAGCCCTGATTTGTAGAGTACTCACGACCTGTTGTTTTTGGTGAAGATCGGTTGAGGGAAAGGGGTAGTTTACCGGCAACAGTTTTTTTATCAAGGGAAATTTTTTTTTTGGCAAACGATAACAGCCGCAAATTCAAACAGAATCAAATAGTGTTTCGTATACAGCCCTAAATTGTAGAGTTCTCAAGATCTAGATCAAGAGTTTTAACAAGAGTAAAGTACTTGAAAATTCATTTAAACTTTTTGAAACAATGGTAATTGTTAAAAATAAAATAATTTTGTTGCCAGGCAATAAAATTATAATTTTTCCATTTTAATGTAAATCTCTACATAGTATAAAGTAAAGTCGGTCCGTTTTCTCTCTGTGTTTGAAATCGCTAATTTCAGGAAGTACTGAACGGATTTTATTCAATTTTTCGCCAATAGACAGAGTGTCTATCGAGAAACATTTATGTGTATAATTAATACATATTTGTTGTACATTAGCTTAGCTATCACGGTTTATGTCAAGTAAGTGGTATAGTTTACATCTTATATACAAAAATGAATGTTTCTTTGTTTGTCCCGTATGCGTTCCTATACCATTCATCAGATTGCGATGAAACTTCGGTGAGTTGTGCGCACGTCCGCGAAGGTTTCTTCCACATCTCCTCCTAAACCACTGTACCGATTTCAACCAAACTTGGCACAAATATTTTACGCAACGGGAGAACCAACATAGGATAGGTGTTTTTTCGATGGGGTCCTTTTGGGGGTTCTTTGGGGTCTTCCACATCGCCTCCTAAACCACTGGACCGATTTCAACCAAACTTGGCACAAATATTTTACGCAAAGGGAGAACCAACATAGGACAAGTGTTTTTTTTCGATACGATCCTTTGGGGGGGTCCTTTGGGGTCTTCCACGTCTCCACCTAAACCATTGGACCGATTTCAACCAAACTTGGCACAAATATTTTACGCAACGGGAGAACCAACATAGGACAGGTGTTTTTTCGATACGATCCTCTGGGGGGTCCTTTGCGGTCTTAAAATCTATTAGATCTGGTTACTATGGCAACACAATAGAATAGATTCTGTTCTAAATATATTATCGCATTAAATGAAGACCACGCGAACGAAGTTGTGGGCAACAGCTATTTATTTTTAAGAAGCCTACTTTAATTAAACTTTATTAATTAAACTAACATTTTCATTACGTACAACGTGAAACTCCGTAGCGAAGCACGGGTATTCTGCTAGTCATGTATAAGAGAAAATATATCGTGCGTGGCAGGCAAGCATATCTCAGTTATGTACTGTTTACGTTTCCATTTTATTATTATCACTACCGCAATAAAAAGGCAGGGAAGACACACACACACACACACACACACACACACACACACACACACACACACACACACACACACACACACACACACACACACACACACACACACACACACACACACACACACACACACACACACACACACAATTCGCGTTATTTCTGGCCTCATTCATGTTTATTTTCTTACATTTGCACGCTTTTTAAATGGAAAGTGCCGAACCCATACCAACATAACGCATGCAAGCCGAAAAAGTGTCCAGCATGGATAGCGATTTGCTTCCTGTGGATCGCTGGGCAGTGTAACTGCACTTGTTTACAGAGGAACGATTCATAGCAGACTTTTCGTCTTTAGGGAATGAACCCTCTGCAAGATGCTGAGGGTCCATGAGTGACTTCGGAGCGCTCCTTCTTTTCCGCGTGTTTGTTCTGTGAAACGTACACTGTAGATTCGCAGATTTATTCTAAGCAACGCTCAATAGGAAATGTTGAAAATTTTTGTCCACGGTGAACCCTCATACACACTAAACCTGCTCTGATGTTTTAATTACGGACATCATAATATTAAAACTTTGGAAACTTGAGCACTACTTAATGGAGATCAATCATTAACTTATACAAGCCATTAATTTTATGCATATTTTTTATATATATGTGTACAACGTTATCGGCAACAAAGAAGTAGTTTTTGTTAAAATTCCTTCCCGGGATATTTGGCCGTAGTCCAATGTTTTCTACAAAACCAGACGTTTCGGCAATGCCATTGACTTCCATCATCAGTGAAAATCGAGTGCGATAACGTGAGGTGGTATATGTTAGTGACCACAGTACTGTGGTTAAGGCTGAAGCAGTAAGTAGAAAGAAGTAGTTTCTATGGTAATATTTCATTTCGAAAATGATTTTAAAAATAAATCTTAGAATATGGAAGTCATGTATGGTTCTCCATACCGATATTTAATAATTTAGAACATACTGAATATTTCACGAAAACCCATTATCTTAGTTTTATTTTAAGCACCTGATTCCTTTAAAAGCTAGTACATATTTAATATGATTGGTCATCATCATCTTTCTGTTCAACGAGTATTAAACCAGAAATGCTTGGTTCCGGTCGCAAGCAGATAGACTAGAGCTGGTCAACCCAACGGTTCTTCGTACGTCCCACACCTCTCCGTTTGTTTAGGAATGCGGCAGTCGTCCATTCGGTTAAAATGTGCCAACCATTCTAGCCGATACTGGGCGATCCTCTCTAGTATACTCATAGTGTTCAGTTTCTGCCGTAAATCTGCATTTCTTCTGCGATCTTAGAGAGTACACCCTGGTACGTGCCTTAGGAATCTCATTTCGGCTGTATCAATACAACTGGCTTGGGGTTTCGTTAAAGTCTAATTCTCATACCCACAGAGACGTGTGGAGAGCGCCATCGCCTTGTAAAACTTCAGGCATGTTTCTTTATTCGTTGACTTTAGAGTTCCTCTGATGACCCCGCACATATGGTTCAACTTATATGGTTTATTCTCCACACCATTGTTTGTAATGTACAATACAATATAGCCTAGATATTCAAAATTACTGATCTAATAAGATTGGTGTAACCAAAAATTTCAGAGAATTCAGAAAAACAATTTCCGAGAGAAGTGAACAGTTGTAAACTCATAGAGCAAATACAAAAGAAATGAGAACATGAAAACCAAACTAAATAAACTTTGTTTTACGTGCGTATACAACGTAACAGAACAAGGGACAGAAAAATGAAAGGAACACAAAGAAGAATGGAAGTTCAACTATTGAGGTAATAGTTGAACAGGTTCTCAAAAAGGAAAGAGACTTTGGGCGGTCCAAAAGAAGATGGTTTCTGTTCAAATCGGAACAGGCTGCAAGCGTATTCATTGAATCAAAAGAGAAGAAGAGGAAAGAAACTAATATTTATTAACTGGAAGTGTACAGAGAAAATTAAAGGTAAATATGTTTATAATGTCTTGATCGGAATATCAAGAAAAACTAACAGAACATGGAAGGACTAAATACAATAATACTTATGTTAAATCTTTGATATTCCCAATAGGTAGGGCTAACTAAAGTTTGGACTTTTTGGCAAGCAAATACAAGAGGATTAAAGTGTTCAATTAAGGGACTGCAAACATTTTCTTAATGTAGAGGGAAATAGAACAAATACACTACATGAGCTGCAGACAAAATATTGATTCATAAACCAGAATTTTAAAACAAACTTAAGAATAATCAAGAAACGTAACTTACATGGGCTGGTTCAATAGTACTAAATTTTAGGCGTGGCCCATTGTCACTGTGTAGGTTATAAGCCAGGCGTGGCCCATTGTCACTGTCTAGGTTATAAGACATCTTGTCCGTACTCGCCATACCCAGTACAGCGGGAACCAAAACCTCTACCGCATTCGACTAAGTGGTTGACCTCGTTTCCAGCGCCCCTCCGTCGGTGTGACCGAAACGTCTTGGTGCTCTACAAGGTGACCCTGGACAACGGCCTAACAGTCTGAGATGTTTTAAATCTTAAGCTACTTTTGACACATTGCGAGGAGGAGGGGCAAAACGGAAACGTTTGTTGAACGAAGTGAAAGTACGTATAGGCCAAAACCTAAAGTGTAGGTCTCTCATGGACAACAAAGTTGTAACCGCACACGCGCGCACGTAAAAGCACTACAGCCTTCGTCACTCAAAAACTTTACTCAGCAAATTCAACAAATATTGTAAGTTAACTAATTAGATTACGTATATGGTTTTATTCATATTTGCTATTACTAATCACAATTAGTAAACTAACAGTGTAAACTGATTTTTTATAAGTCTACATTCAAACAGTCGTATATGTTAACGAATGTGAAACATAGACTACGAGAAAGGGGAAAAGAGGAAGGACGGAATTGAGAGCCAAACATCAATATCTGTCGTTAATATTTTTACCCGACGTTGTGATTAATTTGCATAAATTCAACCTTATATGGGGAACCATTAGGCGACCCCTTAAGTCAGCAAGTAAAGGAACACGCCAAACATTCTACATGGTGATGGCTCTTCACACACTTCTGTATGTGTCTGAGAAATGGGTATTAACGAAAGGCCAGACAAGTGGCATCCAAGCGGCTGAAATGAGATTTCTCAAGCACGTGGCAGGGTATACTCTCCATGATCATAGAAGAAACACCATTGTACGGCGGGAACTGAATATTACGAGTATACTCGACAGGATCGCCCAGTATCGGGTGAATTAGTGGAAACATCTTTGCCGAGTGGATGACTGCCGCATCCCCAAACAACTCTGGAACTCTAAGCCGAGGAGACGGAGATGTGTGGGACATCCGAGGAAGCGCTGGAGTAACCAGCTCTAATCTTTGCCTATTTGAAACTGGAAAAAACAAACATGGTTTAATCCGTGAAGACGATGACGATGATAATGGTGAATATTCTTTCCTATGCAATCAATAACTTATATTCACCACGATCTAATTCCAATAAAGTAAATAAGTAGGTTTTACAATTTAATATATAATAAAAAAAAAAAAAACAACTAACAGTCGTCCAAATTAACTGTTGGACAGTAACTGAACTGAAAAGGAATAATGTTGGATCCCCTGTCGGGCAATAAATTACATGTTTTCTTTTGTCTATCATTTACTTCCAGCCGTGTACTCTGCCATTAGTGTTATTCATTATTAGTTTAAATAGATTAATATTTGAAATAGGGTTTGGATTAGCAGTATTATTTAATTAAAAAACTATCACTGCCGTCATGTTGAAGGACCAATAGATATTTTATATCCGTCCCTTGAAAGGCAATTGTTTTGAAAGAAAACAGAAAAGAAAAAAAGATATTACACAGGAAAACACTTGACATAACTAGTAAAATCATAAAGAAACGTGACGAAGAATTTACAGTTGTATACTTCGTAGTCTTACACGGCCGGAGTCAATGTTGTTAAAATTCATTCCCGGGCTGTTTGGTCGTGGCCCATTGTTTTCACTAAAAACAGACGTTTCGACAGTGCCGTCGACTACTACCATCAGTGTAAAACTCGAATTTTCGCTAACGTAAGGTGGTAGACGTTAGTGACAGTGGTTAGACGCCAACTTATGTTAGCGAAACTTCGAATTTTACACTGACAATGGCAGTCGATGGCACTAGCGGAACGTCTGTTTTTGGTGAAAACAATGGGCCACGGCCAAACAGCCCAGGAATGAATTTTAACAAATTTACAATGGGTCAGATAAACACAAATGTCTATAAGGAAAGTAAAGAAGTTCTGTCCACTCCAGAAAAACATCATAAACCCGCATCAAGGAAAGCTGTCAAGGGTAAAAGCCAGTGATTCTAATAAAAAACGTTGGAGAGGAACATATTTTTTAATCAGGAAAAGGTTCCGACAAGTAACAAATGATTGGCAACAGTGAAAGGAACCATTTATTTCCCACAGGGATTAGATACTTTAAGGCGTTTAAAAGGATTGGGTCTCAGGTCGAAAAAAGTTTTATCAAGAAAAAACGTGTTGACTGAATTCCCTGAAATTATTTTATTCTTACTCTGAAGGAATTCAAATAAAATAAAGCAAATTAGCAAATAGAAGAAAATGGTGCAAATTGATGAAACATGGACATAGGCCTACAACAACATAACTGCAAAACGTGCTGACGAATAAATGCCTCCACTCCAAAAACGAACAACACAAAGGATCAAATTAAAAATATTGTTACGACGGTCTACTGATCGTCGTATGGTACAATCGATTTTCGTAAAACTTGGCACGCGTACCCACACTTTTATTCAACAAAACGTTACTGTTTTTTGAGATTGATCCCTCCAAAATAGGAGAGTCTCCGGCGAGGATCATTCCCTGGAGGAGAAGAAGCACCTAATTGACGCTCTTGAAAGGAATGGCTATAATAGGAATGTTCTACATAAAATATTTAAGAAGGGTAAAAGAGTTTCAGACACACCTACAGCGGAAGATAGTAACCACAGAGGTATCTTAACTTAACGTAAAACTAATAACAAAAAATTAGCAACATGTTGAGGAAATTAGCAACAGTGTTTAATAATATAAGAAACTGGCAAAATTTTTAAAACCAATCAAACAGAGAATCCCATTCAACACTGAAAGTGTTCACAAAATTCCGTCCAGCTGCGGAAAGATTTATATTAGCTAGTCAGACGAGCTTCATTTCTACGAGAGGCCAAGGACATGCCAGACATACAAAGAATTTAGGAACTGAAAAGTCAGCAGTTGCTGAGCATTCAGTCAGAACTAATCACACGATAAACTTCAAAGGCGTAGTGTTATAAGGTCGTGAAACAGATATTGTCACAGAATCGTCCTAGAAACCATATACATTAATAAACACACAGATAATATCAACACAGAAGCAGTAACACTCAACACGATTTGGTATCCTGACTGTACAGGAACTGTACAAGACATATTGGAAGCTGCCCACACCGGAAGAAGCAAAAATGTGGGAGATAAAAATTGTGAAAAAAGTTACGGAAGCCCATATGAGCTATTAAATGAAAGGGAATTTAAACCACAATCTTAATATAGAGTTTGCGTTTGAACATTTCAAAATGGTTGAACGTCAGAGCTTAAAAAGTGGGCGAAAATTTTGATATAACCCCAAAAGCCCACATAGGGGATCAATTTAAATAAAATTTTACCCAAAATCTGAATTTAGTGTTTGTTTTTGAAAATTTTTTAATTTTGGAACGTCAGGGCTCAAAACGTGGATAGAAAGCTTAACAAAATCGTAAGAATTCATATAGGGTATCAAATTAACGAGAAATTGTACTAAAATCTTTAAAATTTTAAAATTGTTGGACACGGTTCCACCAAAAAAAATATTAAAAAGTTTTTAAATAGTAAAACACACCATGGTAGGTTACAGGTTAAAGGAATTGTAACCCAAATTCAAAAGTTTACAATGTTTAGTGTTTATCACATGATTTTGTTTTAACAATTGTTATATCCACTAAAGAAATACTAGAGTAATTTGGACTTTTATTTTTCCCATAATAGAAATTATAATTATTATCTAATTTAAAAATTTGTGTAATTATAAATAATGTACTTTGTCCAAAATAGTGAGCGAGTTCTGCAGCTCAGGGAGCATAATACTAGTTGTAGTAGTGAGAAGATAACGTCAATTATCCCCCGTCCCAGGTTTAATTTACAGCATTTGCTCTAATGGGAGCCGTAGCGCTCTGTCTTGCTCATATGTTTCTCCTATACTTCTTTCCTTTTCTGTCATGGCAATGTTGCCATTCGTACCAAATATAAAGTATAAGTTTTAAAGTTTTAAGAGTTTTCAGTTTAATTAATGTTCTACATGCTATGCTGCACATTTCTGTATAAATTACATGTCTGTAACACAATTACATTCTTCATAAAAAATATTTTGTAAGTTTTTATTCACTTGTACAAGTTAGAACAGTATTTCAATCAAACAGTGACTGGTACCTTATATATAATATAAGGTATATGGAGTTAATTTTTACCACGTTTTTTTAAGAATAAATTTCCTTTATTATAAACACATTTTAATAGCTAAAGCAAAATAAATAAAATTTTTATTGATTTTCAATCTATGTAATTAAGTAATGCCGTCAGTGCGTGTATTATAATTTTCGGTCTGTGATGACATTTTTTATTTCTTCAGACATATATATCTTGTAAGCGAGAAAGTTGTAGTAAATAGACTAAAGTTATTTTTAATGCAATCTATAATATCCTACTTAAAGTGGTTTGGGCTGTATATACAATAATATTGTATTTGTAATGTTTCTTCCTGTCGCTTCTGGGGACAAGAAGCTAAGCTTTGTCGCCAACTTATTTCATGTTAACTCATTTTGTTTCTGGGCTTTTTCAATTATTAGTTACATACTTACCTTCTTGTAGTGACTCACATAAGGTAGTCTACCCAGCCTACCTCCTAAACTACTTATTATATACTGTATTTAATAGAACAGTAGTACGTACGTATGTATACGTTGCGATAGTATGTGTAGCAAAATTTGGTTTTAAATCGTGTTGTCTAACATTACTTTTAAATTTCATATTTCACATTACATTACTATAGTGTGTGTGTGTGTGCATGTGTGTGTGTGTAACTTTTAACGTCATGTATTTTACTTTTTTAAAGAATAAGTTTTTTTTGGAGATTTACAATTCAGGATTATTATATTACATAATATAACATAATTATATTTCCGATATTTTATATTGTTTGTCCACACCGCTAATTCATTGAATAATATAACAACACCTACAGTTATAAGTAAACATATAATATAAGTAAACATATACACGTACACCGAAACGTACGAGGACATTAAGAAACGTAAGTGTTCACAAGTGAAAGTTACAATTTATCACTAATATTAAGTGCGTGAATGAAGAGGATGAACCATCAAAACAATTACAAGTAAAGTTCTTTTTATGATTCATTTTATTTTCATATACAGAACTGAGTGATACTGCTTCAGGTTATTGTTGACACATGAGTATTTATACCATAAATAAAACACTAATAATCTGTAGGCCCTCATTGAAAAAGGTTCACTCCCTGTAGCAGTAAACCGACATCGTAATTGGGTGACGTGTACTTCAAACGTCTTCAATGTATGGAATCCACTATCACCACACACGAAGTCTGACAAGAGTGTGGCCCATTTAACCAATGCTGTAAATTAAATGTAGACTGCCATGAGAAACGCCATTTATATAGGACGGTTAGAGCGGCGTTCCACCCACGGTTAACCTATGCTTAACAACCTCAAAACAGAAGTGACGTTGGACAACTAAGAGACATAAGACAACAACAAGAGGATGACTTTAATTCTTGAAGAGATGACGACGACGACGACAACGGCGATGATGATGAAATTACTGACAAAGTGGGAAATAGGCCATTTTTATAGGAACAGGGGCGCGTTCAGTGAACAGACTCGTTATTGTGGCAGCGGGTTCAGACACCGGCTTTGTGAAACGATCGCTGCTGAAGGCTAGCCGAGCGACAGGACAATCACGGGCAAATGAATGGATACACGTTTTTACATAGAACAACACACATTACAAACCACTAGTTTAGTGACTATTCGTACACGCCTTGAAGCAATTCAACTCAGCATCAGATGGGGAGAAAAGTCACACTATCTCACACTAAAGTTTAAATTATTCAGTCACTAATGTTTGTAAGAAAGTTTATAGCATTATAACGGAAAAAACCTTTCATTCTTTGCATCATCAGGCAGTAGGCAGCCTTAGTTGCTAATTATGACGACAATTGTTCCCTTCTCCAAATATTTGTTTACGAGTAACAAGTACCCCTTTGCAATTACAGCAAAAAGTTGGGCTGTTTCTTCCTCTTTCCGATTACGAAGAAATCATTAATTACACTGGTTATTTTGTTTGCATGAGATAGGGTCAATAAGTCATTTGCCGCATCCTATTAACATAATATTTTCGGTACTGTATTACACATTACACAAAGTTATAATGCATTCCACATATTAAGGTCAAACATAAAGACCAGTCCGGTGGTATTTATACTGGACGGCAGTCTGACAGGTCCAGGACTGTTTTCGACCTGTTAGATATTGTCAGTTCGTGCAAAGCGTCCTTTTAATTACAAATCATTTTTTGGTTCATTTTCGCGATTTCGTAAACATACTCGTAGCAAGAGCGGTATCGTCGTTTGCGTAATTTTTTCCTGGTCACTCACATATAACACACTTATTAATTACTATTTAATTACACTAGTAATTAACATTAAATTACCCAGCCTCTTTGTTATGCACATTTTACAATACTTTTAATATCACCATATTCATTAAACATTCCTTAATATAATGGTGTCTTTATAATTTGAGTAAGTCTTCGTTCACAGGATTAAAACGTATTAATTAGTTTATTTTTATCCGGTTAAAACCTGATTACAGCCGTACGCATCACCCCATTTTTTCCTGTCGTAGCTTGCGTTCACACACACAAACACACAAGCGCTGTATTCACGCGGGGCAGGTGTACACTATCTGACAATTCTGAGCCTGCATAATATTGTTAAAAACTGTTCATCATATACATTCTATCCTAAATATTTACAAACATACCGCCCTGGGCAAATATGCAAGTATATGTATTGTTGCAATAATGTAACGTTATATATATTGCAACGATACAGCCATATGCTGTGTTAAGCATTGATTTAAATAAATATAAAATTTGTAAAATTATTATAAGTTTAGGGTAAATGGACAGGTCTGGGATTGTAAAAATGTTTCATTGTTATACTAGGGGAGAAATTAACCTGTTCCAACAGGCAAAGAACACCTGCTTGATTGTATGTGTGTTACGCGTGTATCTTGTGTGTGACAGTGATGCATGTACAGACAGGAATCTCAGCTACCCTCCCTAAGTAATTACTAAAATAATTATTTTAATTCACTGTGTGAAAACTAAGTAGCGTATAAACAAACAAAAGGCACCAAAGTGTGTGTAAATTTTATAGTTATCCACAGTAAGAAAATGACGTTAATATGACACACTACGCGAAGTCAGTGCGAAATACAAGTGCCAAAAATACGCAAATTACACTATGACGCTCAAATTAATACAGTGAGTGCTTAATCAAGTTAGCTATGATTTGTGCTATCTCGATTCCGTACAAAACATTGCCAATTGCAAAAAAACTGCAAATATATGGAAAGGTTCGGGAGTGGGGGCTAGCATGTGATCTGCAGGTCTCGACAGGATAATTTCGGAACCAACAAGTGCGGAATCTCGAGAGGGTATAAATTAAGGGTTCGACTGAAAACGCTTCTCTTTTTTTCAAAACACAGTTGCAGTCGGACACACTGTCCGTCGGCAGAACAGTTTATTTTGTTATAAGTCTCATCTATGAAGGAATAAAGACGTTCAGTAATTATGTTTACAATATTACGGGAAACGTAGAGTACCGGGACGTTTAAGTCAGCAAGAATACCAACAGAAAAGCTACAAGAGCGCCGCGAGATGCTAGACGTTAGGAGATGCTTTTTACACGTCTAACAGCTGTACGAGATCCACCTTGCAGCAGATAGTAATTCTCTGGGACGGACCACACACTACTGGAGAACGACGCTGGACTCTGGACATATACAGGACCACGCCAAGCCAGGAGTAACGGAAACCCAACTCTGGACAACGCTGGACCCCGTCAATAAGTCGTAAGGTCATCAAAACTCGAGGTGACATGCATAATGAATTTATAAATGATTCTTTTTAAAGAGCTCATAAAGACTATATAAAGAGACAACGAATTAAAACAAAAAAGGTTTATAATTAGAAATAATGTAATAGAGTCTTAGGTAAATGTTTTAGTAGTAAGAATGAGCGATCGCATATAGAGAAATATAGAATAAAAAGAGAGTTTAATTTTGAGATAGTATATTCTTTTATCAAAGTAAAATAATTGAAATGATTTGATATTTGCATTTTGTAGAAAAGAATAATTTAAATTTTTAATGTAAAACAAATGCCAGTCTAAGAGTAAATAATATAATTTTGAATTTAATTTTTAAAAAACATTGGTATAGACTGTGCAAGCTGAGGTCAGATCTGAGTAAATGAATTCAATTAAAATTACATTTAAATTTTATTTTGTTTTAGTAAATCACATTGAATAAATGTCTAGATTAAGATTATTAACATGTCTAGACATCTAGATGTAAGAGTGTTTTAAATGTGTGTAACACCGTATAGCTTAAGAGATAAACACTTAATAAGGAGTGATATCTCGATCGGAGATTATTAACAAAGTTTACTATTTATAATTCTTGGTAAAACAATAAACATGAAGTTTTAACTATTCATAAATCTACTTCTCTTATTATAGTTACACCTGGTATCGCTATACAACCTGCATACATAAAAGGTATCGTTATATACCACATAAAGTTGTAACGTAGTACTGTAAAATTGTTGCACTCCACGAACGAAGGGGCTCCACAAATGGAAATTACATTATATAATTTGTTACGTTTTAATATATATATATATTGTAACGTTATATATATTGTAACGTTACAAAACGTCACAGTACCACAAAAACCCAAATTGAACACTCCTAAACATACAGATACCACAAGAAACGATCATGAATAACGTTTGAAAGAGGAAAGAGATTAAATACCAAATTAATTTAAAAGAATAAAGAATAACTCCTTAGTAAATGAACATGAATGCTAAAGTAATGAAGACAAACCAACGAATAGACTAGACAACATGTGACTAAAAAATTACCCAATAGATTAGTATAGTGAGTAGACTAATTATGAAAATATGCAGAGAACAGAATCAGGACAACCCAAAAATACCTTGTAAAGGAGGGATGACAATTGAAAGTAAATGAGATCAAATGAATCATAAAAAGCAATTAAGTTTATAAAGTAAAGGAAAAATAACATAACTCAACCACTATAAATAAAGAAAAGAGTATCTACAAGATAAAGAGAGTAGAAAATAGAACTCCAAATTGAAGGAAAAATAATTATTGAAATAACAGACAAAACATACTAAATGACATGACAATAACAATAACTGAGACTTAAAATAAAAAGATACCCAACAAGATTAGGACAGTGGAGTAATAACCATATGATTATGAAATATATGATAATGTATAATATAAAACAATAAGATTGTATCTTATCTTCAAAAAATATAATTAATGTAAGCAAATGAATATCAGACAGAACTGATTAATAATTAAAAATGTACTTAGAATATAAGACAAACTGGACAATGGAAATCAGAATGATGAATAATAGATAGCACTATTAATAAATAATAATAAGGGAGTAATATAATATCAAGTAAAAACAAAAAACGTGAACTTATTTTAGTTAGTGAAAGTAAAGGTAGACAAACTAACCTAACCGGTTGTAAAATTACACTAGTAAATACAAAAATATGTATTAAAAATGATATAAAACTATTATATATTATACTTAGATGAAACTAGATGACATAAAGACTATTCTAAAGACAGAGATTAGATCCCTAAGATGTTATAATTGTTGTAATTAATGTAAATTAACAGGATGAAAATGACAGAGTATACAGGACTCATATTGTACATTAAAAACCCATAGAAATACCAATAAAAAGGGAGAGTAAATACTATCAATATAACCAGCGATATGTAAATTAACTATAAAAATTTATTGTTATTTTGGAGCGTTAGTGTCTCAAATATTTCTACTAGTAATTTTATACAAACCACTATGTTGTATTTGGTACTGACGAGCGCTTTCGGCAGTCAAGATGGCTTGACTGCCGAAAGCGCTCGTCAGTACCAAATACAACATAGTGGTTTGTATAAAATTACTAGTAGAACTATTGAAATGTAAACCAATTAATAATTGTCACTAAATTAACCATTAATAATATACCTATAATCCACATAACCTGTTGAAACAAGATGCAAGTTTCATTAGTTGAAATAACAAACAAAAATAAGAATGTCAAGCTGAAACAACATATTGTAAAACTTACTAGGAACTAAGATATTTAACTAGGAATAAGATATTAACATAATAACAGATGTATTATATAGAAATAAGGATAAATAACAAGATGCCTAGTTGTACAAGAACTCATGTGATTTTAATAATAAAATACAAGAAAAAAAGGTATCTCTTAATCAAAACTAAGTTGACGAAAAGTTGATATGGTTCTTTAGAATTAAGTATGAAATGTTATAAGCTATTAAGGTGCAACCATTATACTGTAAGAAGTAAATCTAACTCATAGTGCTATAGGCCTAATGAAGCTTAGAACCAGACTTTGCGTTTTATTCACAATTGAGTGTTAATAATGTCAAATAATTACAGCAAAGGACTTGGAATGCATTGTATCCAATATAAGTGATACGAAAATGTTAATTAAATAAATATAGGACATAAGTTTATAAAAGAATTGTAATAGGATATAAGTTAGAATTGTTACCTTTGTTAATCACGAACAGAATTATGCCTTGTGAGATGTCTAAATGCTTAGCAGGACAGATGCCAGATGACGGTAAAGCTAGATTGGATCTCACAAGTAGCATAAAGAATTGTTATCCATTGTAAAGTATTTTAATAGTTTTAGATAAAAAAGTTTGGCGTCAGTTTTGTACTCTCGTACTTAAAAACCCACGCTTTGAACAGAATTAAATTATTTTGACAACGCGGGGGTGATGAGTTGATAATGGAATGCTCGACATTCCCACTAATCAAAACACCTATATCGAGAATTCCGCCGTGGACATAGGTAAGAACAGCGAGAGAGACGCGCAAATTTCACCAGTTTCAAAGCAGTAGAGATGACAGCCTCGGCGCTAAAGTAATTCGCGATTAACCCATAATGCAGTCCGCTAACGAATGTAAACACGGGCAACATAACCTTCAAGACGTAAAGTGAACCGACTTCGATTACAAGTGTAGTGGAGTGGTGTATTAATACAGCAATGAATGCTAATTAAAGTATTAATAGTAAAAAAATATATAAAAAGGAATTAAGGAAGTATAGTGACATTTATGAAAAATACGTAATGAATTTAGTACATTATATAATTATATAATGATAATGCCATTCGAAGTTGTTAAACACTTGTAACTATTTAGTAACACTACACAACCAACAAAACATTATTATTCTAGCACTTTCAACTTATTAAACATAATTTAATTGTGAACTGAGATTAACGTGGGTAACCTCTTCATCACCGATTAACCTCCAAATTAGAAGTCAGCGTTCAGACGAACTTTATTGTACTAAGTTAAGTATTTAATCAACTAATATTGTAATCACTTTCCTTTTACGATGTTTTAATAACAGTAATCAGCATTTTAATTACGTGTGTTGCGGTTAAAAGAACTCTATTGTATATAAATAACAGACAATTTTGTCAACAAAGACGACTTATACAACATTGTGAGCAACCCTGAGATACGAGTTTCGAACCAAATAACCGATTGTTTTCAGTAAATATAAACTGATTAATAGTTTTAAAAAGGATTTAATATTACATCTTACGATGAATAAAAAGCATTTGAACAAAATTAATGAAGCACGAATTTATTTTATTCAGTTAACGAGCTATTAGTGGTTTTGAGTTAAGGTTATTTTTACATCTTAGTCAGTTGGTAGCACCCATGGCCCGCCGAATTGAAGTATGTCAGCATTCAATTAATCATCAACGACTATAACTAAACGAATAGTGTTGTAACCAGTGAAGGATAAACAATAGAAGTAAGAACTTATTTTTATCAACAACATAATTATTTATAACCACAACCGAATTATTTGTCAAAACAACATTGAGTGACGATGGAAGTGTTATTCAATACGACTACAATTCAGCATAATTATAGTCTTACCATTATTGACATATAAAATAAATAAAATTAAAAGAAAATAAATTATAAAATTAAATAAATTATAAAGAAAGGATACGTATAATATAACGGTAGTTCCATAGAATTGGCCCAACAACATGGTGCTAACAAACAAACACACTAATAAGTTCCATTACAATTATATATTTTTTGCAACGAAAAAAATGAATGCATACATAGGTAATAGTAATAATAATATGAAACAGAATGGATATTGGATATTCCAATATCCAGTGAAACAATATTGGTAAAAAAGGAAAGAACAAAGAGTAAAGAACTGAAATTGGTATGTGGTCCTTAGGTGGCCGATACGAATAAAAAAAAAAGTTTGTCTTGAACAACTTGTTTAAATGTTACTTGTTTGAAGAATTCCTTGCTGTTGATAAGTAGACTGCTGTTCGCTACAATGTTGACAGCTGGCCTCGACGATTCGTTGTTACCCGCGATATACACGCGCACGCCGTTTATCTTCCCGTTATTATTTATATTAATAAATCTATAGTTTAGAACAGTAGGTTAATTTATAACAAAGATATGGTGTATAGACTAACACATTCCAGCTAGCTTAAAGTTTTCACGCGTTAATACATGAGTATTCCGCTGAATACTACTGGAACTATACGGATACCCCTCCTATTTATGTATTTATGCAATATAAATTAAAAAAATATATGCTACAATATTGAAAGCATACTCTAAAAATTTTAAGTAGAATTGAAAAGTACGTTGTCAAGGACATGTCTGCTTTGAGATCCATTAATATAAGTCCTTGTAGTCTTTAAACACAATTGCATGAAGTGTGGGGTGCATTGAGATTCATCGTTTGAAGTACTAACAAAGTCTGCTAAAATGTCAGCCTGTCCCCAAACGCACTGCCTGTTTGTGCTTTTGAACTGGCTGTGTTTGTTAATATGACAAAGCCTTCACTTATAATATACAATCTTCCTCTGTTCTAGTATATTTGCTTTTTAGAGAATAAACACAACAGACCAATTAATAGGTGTTGGAATACGGAAGACTTATAAAACAAATGTAGAATGTTTTGTTTCCAGGGAAAATTTAAATTGCCTGTATACAAGAAATTATATTTAAAAATTTCTGACACATTTAAGACGTCCGCGTAATTTGAATTCGTTACATACAAAAGACACACGTTGTTCAGGTTCTGTTTCCAAATAATTTTTTACCTTTTCTACCTGTTTTGTTAGATATATTAAATTTAATAATTAGACTGTTTATATTTGGTTTTTTAAACCAACAAATTAACTTCGCTACAAATAAAAGTCAAATAAAAGTCTGCTATAAATTTTGACAATATCCGGACAGAGAGAAAAACATAAACACGATGAAGTAGCAAAAGGAAGCAGAGTAAATGTAATTAAGTTAACGGTTTTGTGTAGTAAACAATGAAATGTTAATTAACGCCAGACTTGTTGTTGATGTTCTTCATATGGGAAAACATTATTTAACTTATTGTTTCTTTGAATTAAAACCAGATGGTAGTAGCGGCACACTCAACATTTACAGAGGTACAAAAACACGTGAGACATGTTAAGGTTATAGAAATGTCAGAGCAGTAGGGGAGTGACACCAACAAGTCATAATTATTGATCAGCGGAGACTTCCAAATAACGAAATTCAATATCCGATTGAAAAATCCGTTACTGTAAGTGTTCGTCACTAGAAAACCTTTGCATTCATGGTGTGGATTTGATGTGATTGCGATGCATGTAATTGTAGATCGTAAGTCACTAGTAAGATCCCTGAGTTGTAGAATCCGCTCATACTACATTGAACGAACTACATTTACTATTACGTAGATATATTGCAGTATTAGACAACTGTTCAATCATCAGAAATTACAAAACCATAAATACTCTATTATTTTTTTAGTAAACTAACAATTACAAAGCAGGCAGTCAAACAATAAGCACTGACAATTCCAAAGCATTACTTTTATTAATTAAATTTGTAATCATATCCTTAAAAGACAAATAACTTAGTACGAGCTGTAAGTTTAAGTTTGCTTTCACAAATATCTACAGTCTTTTATCATATAACTTTCATAAACTCTGATAACAATATGTAAACGGTTTTGTAAACAAATTTCGCAAACGTTTTAAATTCGGTCAAAAATATTGCAAGAGGTGTTGAAAAATATTGATTTTGTCAAATTGTTAAAAGTAACGAGTTTCTACTTGAATATTATTTTTTTTATTTTGATTTTAATTTTTGACCTATAGTGCCCTAAATTTAAACATTTTTCAAAAAACACTATATTTGGATATGGGTTAAAATTGTTAAATTTCCCTTTAGGGTCATATTCGGCCACGATTTTTAGAATTTTTTCAAATTTTTTATCCTTTTTTGGTGATATAAAATTTTGTTCTTTTCAAACCCGTACACTACATTCAGATTTTTAGTTAAAGATTTTCATAATTTTATACCCTACATGGAGTATTGCCTTCTTTTTTTTAAATGTTGATCCCTCAAATGTTGAAACAATGCAACTCACATACCCTACGCTTTATTTAGACGATCCTTTAACGCTATCGTAAGAGATGATTATAATAGACTAGCCAATTTACTACGCTACGGCATTTAACTTATCTGACACGAAAAATGTAATATTGTTATCCAGAACAGAAACTTTACATTACAGAATAATCTTTGCATGAAAGGCAAGCAATAAAACTTCATACTTATGCCATAAGCAATAAATCTTTATATCAGACAAAACCACGACACAATTTCTTTTTTGTAGAATCTGTAAAACAGATTACCGTACAACCAAATGGGAATCAAATCATATTTAATTTATTGTTATTACTGTAATTTACCGTAATGTTGTTATTACAAGAAAATAATGGGAAATTTAAATTTTGGTTGTGTAGACGTAACTAACATTTTTATTAACTGTTGCGGTAAGTAGAATTTTTGTTAAGTAGTGTATTTCTTTAATTAGTGTTTAGAATTTAGTTCAGTGGAAGTTCAACTACAATAAAAACAAAAATATCTATATCGGGACATCATATTATATGAAAATCGAAGCTCTTACACCACTGTGGGAGGAAAACTGTGACGAATTATAGAATAATTGTTTGGCATTGCAGTAAGTTGAACAGCTTAAAAGATGGCGGAATATGAATTAAAGAATAAAATGTTTTATTTAGTGTCTCTACATTCAGTCGTCTAGCGTCCGTACTTTTCATTTTCCAAGATGCGTATTGAGTATTACACATAACAAATGGAATAATTTATCAAAACCCGTGCAGCAGTTTGGGAGTTACACCGTCCTTTCCAAACTAACGTACAAGGTGCATAGTAGGCAAACACATTACCTTCTTCTTTCCGTACTTAGATAGGTAATAATTGCCAAGGTCTAAAACAGTTGTTTTGACCCAACCTATTTAACGTTAATTAAATTGTTCAATCAAACTTGTGAATGATCAAAACAAATTAAAGGATGTCTTTCTGTCTATTTTGATTATCTTACATTGAATTGTTTTGTGTTGATATGGTGGAGTATAACGTACTTAATTTTTCTAAGACAGTAGAGGTTAATCACCCGCATCAATGAAGAGAATGAGAGAAGGCTGTTTTGACAAAATCAAACTTTCATGAGACTGTAGTTCAGATCTGTAATCTGTTTTACGTGAATGTAACACAGATTAGATCAGTCACATTACATCCCTTCTTATACAATCGGGTAAAACACTCGAGCTCTCTACGCAGAATTTGTTGGTCCCTTCACGCTTCAAATTGTTATCGTTAGTTAACTTCTTCTAGCATTTTTCTTCTTTCCTTTCGTCTTTTTGTCATTCCCTCTTCCTCATCTCCACACTTTTCCTTCTACTGCCTTTCTCTTCCCCTTCCTGTTCTTCATCTTCTTCGTCTCATATTTAAACCACATCGCTGCTTGCAATTAATTATTTTTCGTATTGTTTAAATTAGCAGCCATCCTTACTTTTCTTTTATAAAATTGCTAAACTGCTATAATTGTTTTTATTATTTAGACAAAGCTTTTCGTCATTACTGACATCTTCAGGTCTTAAACAACCAAGACCTGTTGTTTAAGACCTGAAGATGTCAGTAATGACGAAAAGCTTTGTCTAAATAATAAAAACAATTATAGCAGTTTAGCAATTTTATAAAAGAAAATTAATTATTTGTTTTTAAATTCCTTTAAGTTTTTAAAATTGTATACAGTAGTTAGCTTATAATTGCTTTGTAAGTACCTTCAAATTAAGGATATAGACTTTTTGAAAGTCTAAGTTTCTCTTTCATATTTATATTTATTTATTCTCCTTTCCTTCAAATCTTCCAGTTATTTCCTCTTTGTACGTCTCGTTCCATTCTACCATGTGTTTCTAGGTCTTTCTTTGCTTCTCTTTTTTTATTGGTCTCGGCTCATAGTACATTCATCGAGTTATCTTTTTCTGAATCATTTTCTTGACTTGACCGAAAAATGTCAACTTAATCTCTTTTTTATGTGTTATGAAAGATTTTTTCATAATGTTTCTCAGAATATGCACAATTTTTACTGCGTTCATAAATCTTTACAGCCTCATTCTTTGATTTTTTTAAACTAAACATCTTATTTCATTTGTTCTGCTTTTCTCACAAATTTTCGATGGTTTTGCTATATTCTGACCCATATGTTGTAACTGGAACAGCTACTGTTCTGAACATTTCAAATCCTGTTTTTGTCGGGATTCTTTGGTTTCTAGTAAGGTATTTTTGTATAATCTTCTTGTTGCTGCTGTTTTCTATGTAAATTTGTCATCTACCCCCCCCCCAAATTTTGAGATAAAACTCTGCTAAGATATTCTAATCTTTCTACTTGTTATAATGTAGCTTCTGCTTTTATTGAATATTCATATATTTATTTATTTTAATAATGACTATTACATGAGTTTTATGTTGATTGATTTTTACACTGTGAATACTTAATTTTTTTCTTACGTATTTATGAGTAGTCTGTTTACAATCAATAATTATTATAATAATTATGTATTTTGCCTGTAACTAAGAGCATATCGTAAAATTCAACAATAAGCAGCTGGTGTAGCAGCAGCAGAATAACTACGTGTAATCAAGTTGAACATAACAACAAAGTGATATTAATCAATCCCAGTTACGAGTTGCTGTACGTGGTATACATTTGTTCCATTTAATTTGTTTCTTTGATTGCAGTAACACGAGTTATCACTAACACACGGCAATCACGTAAGCATGACACACGTAAATGTCAGAGCAGTCCAGTAATACTCGCACGTGTCAGACTCAACGCCAAGCCTTAGCGACAGGCTCACACTTGTTGACAACAGTTCAGTGATGTGTTCTGTCACATTCTTCTTCTTATTCTTCTACACCTCACTCTTTTCTACTATTTCTGTTGTTAATTCATTATCCTCTTTTCCTTTTACCCTCCCGTTTTCTAATTTACTGTTGTCTTTTTTTCTACTAGGCTGTTTGTAGATGAAAGATGGCTTATTGCTACAGCATATCTGTATACTTCACTCTCTTTCTCTTCACGTTTACTTGTCTCTGTTGTTTTTATGAGTTTCCAGCCTTCCATCTGTCTTCCATCGTTTCATCATCATTTTTCCATTACACAGATTCACAGCAGTAGCCAGTTGTCTTTCATTCCCCTACAATTTTCATCTTGTCTCGACTAGCTCATAGCTTATTATCTATCTTCTTTTTCTTTGTATTCTCTTCTTTTTATACTTCTTCTAGCTTTCCAACTTTCTAGATGCCAGCTTACTTTTATTTTACTTCGTTCCTTCTCTTGTTTCTCCAAACTTACCATCTGCTTCATTGTTCTTTTCCTTTTGCTTCGTCTCCCCTTTACGTATTATTCAGTTGCCTATTAGTTTGCTTTTTCCACCAAACCTTTGCTATTTGTCACTAATTCGTAGCTCATTGTCTACCTTCTTTTCCACGTCTTGTCTTTCTCCCTTTACACGTGGAGTTATTTGTTTTCACACATATCGCAATGTTTCATATTGTCCTTTTGTCCCTGAAAGTCCTCCTTTTCATCTTTTCAGATATGTATAATCATTTTTATGTTTTGTAATGGCCGGCCAAGCTTTTCTTTAACTACCTTTTTAAGCATTTATCTTTGGAAATAAATAAATTCTTAAAAAGACATTTAGTCTTCTATTATTATGTAACCCCACTTTATCTTGAGCAGTTAAAAAAAAAGAATATTTTTGTATTGAGAAAATTTTTGAGAAATTTTTTTTGTAAAGAGGGGCCACAAGTTAATTAAAACTAGGCTAAGGCCTAGAGAAGCCAAAAATGCGCTGGATCCAGTGAGACGGGACTTGCAATGAAAACTCAAGAACTAAATAATTAACAAATCCCTTGTTATTATTCTATCTCATAACAATTTAATAATAAATAAATACAACAGTGATCTATAATTCCCCTTTAAATAGTTAAATAAATAAGTATACTCTCCCAACAAGACCACCTGAAAAATATTTATAGAAACCAAGAAAATAATTGCTATGTCACTCTATCAATGAATTGAAATTTAAAATAATAATTAACCTTGAAATAAAGCTCCCATCACACTATTTAATAAAATATAAAATTTATTTTATATGTTTCTTTTAGATGCTGTATATAAATTAATGAAGATAATGATTTCATTCCTAGTTACTATTAATAATAAAATAATTACTCAACAAATTAAATAAATTTTAAAGGTGACAATTCCTATACTTGTTATAAGGTTAAATAAAATAAATAATTTCCTTAAAGAAATGATCAGCAACGATTATTGAGATAGAATACCTCCCTTAAAAACAAATGAAAAGGATATACCCACATGACTACATGTGTTAACTTTCTGTTGTAAAAAGACATTGAACAATAAATCCCTATATCCCAAGTTCCCACCAAAAGTACAGTAAATGCATAATATTTATAACCCCCAAAATGTACACAGAAATATACACACATAACATGTTCCACAAGACAAAAATACATTATACAATAGTATACATAAAATACATAAAGGTCTCTTGCCACGCCCTTTTTATATTACCCTTCTGGTGTATATAAATTCTAACTTTTCTTTTTATAATAATCCCAATTAGGATTAGAAATTTACATTTATTAATTACCCTCATGGTGTGGGTTAATTACACATCAGGTGTACGATAATGTATAGCATACAATTGTCCCCAGGACCTAATAAAATTCGAAACTAAGTGCCTAAGTGGCTAAGTGCCTAAGTACCTAATTACAGTGAGAAATAAAAATTGTTTAAAATAATGAACGCCCCCCAGTTATCATAATTAGTATAAAGAATTTATATATACTAAAATAGGGCCAATTAATGAAAAGAGAAAAATTGCATAATATTACCACCTTATAAAAAAATACACTTGGGTCAGAGACGGACATGTTCATTCAACTTTCGGCTTGTCTCAACAAACTTGTCTCAACAAACTTGTCTCGACAAACAAGTTGAAAGGTGTTTCGACATGCATAGATTCTGGTTGAAACTAGTTGAAAATTCAGCTACCTCCCCAGTAATTTTTATACAAATGAAATAAACTGATTTTTTTTTTAAAATAAGAGAATATATATATATTTTTATACATAGTGAATTGAACATGAGAAATTACTAATAGCAAAAACTGACTTAAAATCTGTAGAGAAACCCCTATAATTAAATGAGTGGAAATCTATGTTGGATGCTGTCTTGTAACCATATCAGTCTCTGAACTGACAATCTACTATAAATATACTGAAATTTTACAATTAATTTTTTACTCAGTGTACACACTGAACTGTCCCATCAATTGGGGATCCAAATGAATGTTTAAAAAACTTGAAATGTAGAAGCTGATGGTTATGTATAACTGGTCACGGGGTGTGGTGCCGTGTTGACTCTATGTGTAAATATAATTGGTTATTTGTCACCTGATTTGGGTCCATGAAGGGTATTCTCTTTTGTTAGTAATGTGGCGATCTCATGATTGGCATTTTAGGTGTTGTTGTGGTGATCTAATTCTCCCCGGTGGCAAGTGGAGCTTTATGATGGACATCGTTCAGCCATGCAGCAGGACTTTTTTCTCTGTTCGGCGGACCCTGCTTACACATCATAGTTTTAGTCAGAGACCACACACAAATGCCCCCCCCTGTTTGGACACCCTCCAAAATACATATATAAAGACAACACCTAGTTATGTGCTACATAATTAAGCTTGATAAAATTTATTTGGCTAACATGGCTTATTTAAAAATCTCTATAACAATAATTCTTTATAATTTAAACCTCACCTAATGTGAGTTACTTTGTTTGCAATTGGCTCTGTAATATCTCATAAACTTATTACTTAGAGTGAAAATATAGATACCACGTGGTGAAGAGGTTATTTGAAATACATAGTTTTTTACTACCCAATATTTTGATAATACAATTAATTTGAATGGGACATCATTTACATTTAACGTGCCTGAGTAAGTTCCCATATATATGTATAAGGTTTTACTGCTATTCTTAGCAAAACCTTATAGCACTTAACTAACGACGCATTGTGCAATAGGTTAAGTGCGCAACACAATCTCGTTACATCGGTGTTAATTAAAGTTTAAACTTAAATATTTTGTTGTCAATGTACTTTACCTTTTAGTGCCGAGATTCTGACACTCAAATAATCTAGTTTTATTAGTTTATAAAAACTTTACGAACAATTTGCGTATTGCACAAATACACGATGCAACAAGTGGGCATTCTTACCCAGGCATACTAAAAAAACACAATTTTCTCCCGTGAAATATAGTATTTAATTAATATAAAGTAATCAATACTTACCGCAGCCGTTTATCGAATTATCTCTTCATAGCTGGAAGAAGATGTAGTAGAAATTCATCTCTCCACCGGAAAGAATATACCACGAGGCAACCACTTAGAATTCCAGGCAGCGACAAGAAAGGAACGCAGTTGTTGAAACACTTCGCCCGTCATTTAACGACAGGGTGCAGCACCGATCAAACTCTAACTTTACCGGTAGTCTTTCCTATCCACGGGTAGGGCGCAGCACTAATTACTGCTTTAATTGTGTACTGCCTATAACGTCAAGCGGACTATTCCGTCTCTTCGCACGGACTCACCGCTAGATATCAGCCCACTCTCCGATTGGAAAATGACTGACATTGCGCTGAACCACAAGTTCGGC
The DNA here is from genome assembly GCA_034769895.1 of Magicicada septendecula. NCBI lineage: Eukaryota > Metazoa > Arthropoda > Insecta > Hemiptera > Cicadidae > Magicicada > Magicicada septendecula. The sequence continues at coordinate 305,996,539 of CM068373.1, read as the reverse complement.
ACACCCTCACCCCAAAAGGGCAACATAGTTGCCCCAACGTTAAAGGCCAGGAGGGTACCCTGCAGTGTACCTCTCCCCAAAAGAAACCGGTGGAGTCGTGGTTGGGTTGGCTCAGCTGAGCTTGCTCTCAGGAGAACAGAATTCAAAAAGGAAAACGAAAGAGACGAAAGGAGCTATGTATTATGTAAGTGTGCGGGTGCTGCATGCTGACCTGATCAGAGTCCGCATACAGCACAAGAGAGAGAGACAGCAAAAGACAAAAGAAAGATTCCTACCTAGGTAGACCTTCCGACCTCCTAATGCTCGCCCCCTTCGCCCGAACACGACTTCCACATTAAACAAGGACATCCGTCCTATCTTTACGGGGACTAACCCCCTTCGAACGTTTCCGATAGCCCTTGACAACGTTTGAGTTTGGAAATGTGGCTTGTTACCAATTTTTGTTTGTCTCCCGGTACGCCCAGCCGGGCCGTCACCGGTGACGTAAATCCCATGATACGTTATGGCCCCGACCAACGGTAGCATAGCTTCGCAGCACGTTTGTCAGCGGCTGAGCTGAGTGGGTGGCTTTGGCAATAGACCCAGTCACCAATCCGGAAGGGGTTTGGAATACGCCCCTGATTATAACGCCGACGGACCCGCTCGTGCGCTCGCAGCAAATTCTTCCGAGCCACTTTCCATCTCTCCGCAGTTTTATTATTGGGCTCCCGCGGCAGAAGATCTTCGATATCCCACAGGTTGGTCAACGGGAGTGCGGGCGAGAATCCAAACAAAATTTCAAAGGGCACGGCCTGATGACTGTCGTGTCTGGCCGTGTTGAAAGCTAATTGTAACCACTTCAAATTCTGATCCCAGGTGGTTTGTTGCTCAGCGTGATAAGCAATCAAGGCGGACCGGAGATTCCGATTGAATCTCTCCGCATGGGACGGTTGTGGGTAATAAGGGGAAGTGGTTACGTGTTTGATGCCACTGGCGAAACACATACGCCTGAATTCGTTTGAAATAAATTGCGGGCCATTGTCCGAAACAATGATGGTCGGAAGACCGAAATGCTGAAAAACGTGGTTCTGTAAAGCGTTGATGGTCAAACGAGCTGTTGCCTGCCGTAAGGGCAGTAGCCAGGCAAACTTTGAAAAAGCATCTACACAAACAAGCAGGTAAGCATTACCTGACTTGCTACGGGGGAACGGCCCCACGTAGTCAATAAACAACTTTTCCATTGGTCTGCTCGCCACCTCAGAAGATAACAACCCTAGTTTGGTGTTCTGGGCAGGCTTGCTCAAGCCACAAAGATGACAGTTTTTAACTCTCGTCGCGATGTCTCTATCCATGCCCTTCCAGATAAAATGTTTCCTAATACTGGAAATGGTCTTCGAAATTCCCTTGTGGCCTCCGATTGGGGAATCATGGTAATAACTGAAGACCATGGGCACTAATTTGCTAGGCAGCACGATTTTAGGTGCTCGTCCTTTTCTCTCTCTCTCGACAACAGAGGACTCCCTTGGACAAGAAATAAGGGGCCTGTACGTTACCCTGCTTGATATTTTGGATGACTTGACCCAGCACTTCGTCGTTTAACTGATGGGGTAACACATCAGTGAAGGCTAATGGAAAATCTAGAAGAACGGAACAGGGTTGCTCAGCTTGGGCATTACTGGGTTGGGAAAACATGCGGGATAAGGCATCTGCAACCACATTCTGGGATCCCCTGATGTGTTGCGCGGTGAACTTAAAGGATGAGATTTTCACCACCCATCTACCAATTTTACCCAGTTACCGGGGATGAGCTAGAAGCCATGAGAGAGCCTGATTGTCGGTCTCGAGCAGGAACTCAGCATGTTCCAGGAAACGCCTGAACTTGTCTAGAGCGTACACAACAGCTAAACACTCTAGCTCATAAACGGATGATTTACGTTCTTGCTGGGTCAACGTGCGTGAGATAAAAGCCACAGGCTGCCTAGCGTCGTCAATAACTTGGGAAAGGACCGCTCCGAGCGCAACCGAACTCGCGTCCGTCTGCAAAATGAACGGCTTTGAAAAGTCGGGCATCCGCAACACCGGTGGGGAAATGATGGCTTCCTTTAAGGTAGAGAAAGCCTTCTGTTGGTTTTCCCCCCATGTAAACTTTGCCCCCTTCTTCCTCAGTTCATTCAAGGGAGCGGCAATTTCAGCGATGTTCGGTATGAAACGCCTATACAAATTTATCATACCGACGAATCTCGCTATGCCCTTCGCATCCCTAGGCGGAGGAAAGTCACGGATGCCCTGTGTCCTCTCTGGGTCTACCGTCACGCTTTTGTGTGAAATTAAATGGCCCAAGAAAGAAATATTCTCTTGGGCGAAACGAACCTTTTCGGGATTGACAGTGAGGCCAGCCTCTCTTAAGCGACCCAACACCTCTCTTAAATGCCGCAGATGATCTTCGAAAGTCTCGCTATATACCAAAAGATCGTCGAGATAATTATAGACGAAACGGAATTTCACGTCGTGAAAGACCGTGTCGAGAAGGCGAGTAAGTGTCTGGGCCCCCACAGCCAAACCCATGGGAACCCTTGTGTACTGGTACAAATTCCAGGGTACACAAAAAGCCGTATATGGTTTACTTTCCTTGGCAAGAGGTATCTGATGATAGGCCGCGTTCAGATCGATAATGGTATAAAATCTGGCCCCACTGAACCAATCAAAGGCCGAATGTAAATCCGGGAGGGGAACAGAATCCACCTCGATATTGGCGTTCAACTTCCGGTAATCAATAACCATTCTTTGTTTGCCACCAGGCTTTGGCACTAAAAATGCTGGACTGGCATAGCTGGAATGAGAAGGTTCAATCACCCCTTGGTCCAACAATTCTTGAACCTTCTCTCGCAGAATGGTCATCTTTGGAGGAGCAAACTTGTAAGGGTGTGACCTCACTATTTTCGAATCTGTAAGTCTGATTTTGTATTCCAGCAGGTGTGTGAGTCCCAAAGTGGGAGTTAACACCTCGGGAAATTCCTCACACAAATGGTCTAAGTCCCTCTGCTGGGATGGAGTGAGATGATCTCGTGCAGAATCGGGACAAGCTACTTCTTGGATACCCGGCTTAGCGCCCTGGTACCCAAGGAACGGAATTAAAACCTCCCGATTAAATTTAAAAAAACATTGGTGCGCTTGGATGTCCAGCACGAGACCACTTTTTGTGATGAAATCGGCACCAATGATACAATCCACTCCCGGAGCAGGAGAAACCAGAAAAGATCACACCCAAGAAAACCCATCGATTTTGATCTTAAAGGAAGTAACCCGGGAGATAGACAAGATTTCCAGGGATGCCGTTGTTGCGGTTTGGAAGCTCTTGAATAATCGTGAGTTATTCCAAAGACGCTAATGAGGAAGGCTGGATTGTTTGTTAGAAAGAAGTGGACTGTATTAAAGATGTTAAACATTCGTTTATTGAAAAAATCTGAATGTTAATTACGATCGGCACGTGCGGATGCATTTGAGGCAATAACGCCCGAAATTAATTTTGAATGAAATCGTGGTCCATTGTAGATGGACGCAGGTAGTTGAATGAAACGAAATATTATAAATGCATGCTAAAAAATATCCAGAAGCCGCGGCTGTAAGAGAAGTGTTTTACGAGAGTTGCGCTCGGAGTCGTGTTATAAACTGAACTAAACTGGCTTGCAGTCGGCGGTGCTGGCCGGCTGCAACGTTTGATAAACGCGTGACGTCATCCGCGCGTGCCGTATACGGTGGTGGACCGTTTACAGCTGATAAACCAGTACAAAGTTTAAACATACTGCCCGCCAAAATCGGGACGATTTTGTACATTAAAGGTTAAATTGAACAATATAATAATTAAACTTACATGTCGTAAGCGATACAATAATTGGCGCACTGGCCAGAGAGCAATGACATAATAAACATAATATGAATTCAATTAACAATCACCAAGCATACAATAAATTGACCCTTACGCCAATAGCAAGGGCTTACTGACGTTAAAATTACTCAAAACACAATAGTAATACAATACGCACAATAATACAATAATTAAGTAGGTATTGATCTTTCCCAAATAATACCCCTTGATATTTGCCAAGCATTACAATAACAAGTGATAACACCATAAAAAATACAATAATTTCCCCATGATATTGACATAACAACCCCAATGAATTTCATAATGTTTGACCCTTAGAAAATACAATACATATATAGAATAATTGACACTATAAATGACACTTGTGGTTCTCAGAATTTGAATCACACAAACATATTGACAATACACAACATCCATAATGATTGATAGTACATATGAAACACAGTCACTATTGCTGTAATAGCTAGCGGCACGTAAACAATATTACAATGCTTATGATACAATTGACTTGTATGCTCGCCCCGGGGAATGTCCCGGGCGTGGTCCATGTAATGTGACACGCACACACTCACACACACACACCCACACCTCGTATGGCACGCATACGATTAGTTTGTAGCCACCGGAAGGGGGCATAATTTGTGGATGGGTCGGCGTAAGATACCTAGCGCGGTGCGAACTTCTGCGACGCGTACTAAGGAATCTTGACCCGGAAAAACATTGGTAATTACCCCCCGCTTCCATTCCAGAGGGGGGGAATTGTCATCCAAAATGAGGACAAGTTGTCCGACGTTCAAATTCTTTAATGGGGTGCGCCATTTATTGCGCTGCTGCAGCTGGTGCAGATAATCCCTAGACCACCGTTTCCAGATGGTCTGCGTAAATTTTTGGAGCAGAAGCCATCTGCCCAAATGAGTATTATTGCCTTGTGTATAGTCGGGTTCCGGATGTGCCATCAGTGGAGCACCGACCAAAAAATGAGCGGGTGTTAAGGGTTCAGGGTCTCCAGCATCGTCGGACACCGCGCATAACGGGCGTGAATTAAGGCAAGCCTCAATTTAAGAAAGAAGAGTAGAATATTCCTCAAAATTCAAGATCGTACTGCCAATTACGCGACGTAAATGGAATTTAACACTCCTTGCACCACTTTCCCACAGACCACCGAAATGAGGGGCTGAAGGGGGGATAAAGGACCATTTGATGCCGTGGAGACCGCAAAACTCCAGAGAAGATTGCTCAACTTCCTTGGAGGTTAAAAATTTGTACCAATCATGCAACGTGTGGTTGGCACGACGAAAATTCGTGCCATTATCCGAAAATATTTGCGCGGGAATACCTCTGCGCGATATGAACCATTTTAAAGCCGCTATAAAGGCGTTGGAAGTGAGATCCGACACAAATTCTAAATGGATGGCCCTAGTACACATGCATATAAATAGAGCGATATATGCCTTGGTCGTGGACTTAGAGCGCTGCCCGCCATGGCGCAAATGTACAGGACCGGCGTAATCCACGGCCGACTGTGAGAATGGCCTTGACGGCGTGACCCTAGAAGAGGGTAATTGACCGAGTAATTGATTCGCGCCTTTAGCCCGGAAACGAAAACAAGTGACACACTTATGTATCACTGAGCGGATATAGGATTTATCGTGTATGATCCAATACTTACTTCTAAGCGAAGCTTGAGTTGATTGCACTCCAGCGTGCAACAAACGGATGTGTTCGTATTCAATTATTAATCTCGTGAGATGAGAGTGCGGGTGCAAAATTATTTGGTGTTTAGTCTCGTAGCTAAGTGGGGAGAATTGCAAGCGTCCACCCACTCTTAAAATGCCTGATTTATCCAGGAATGAGTTGAGAGCAAGAATTTTACTACTGCGTGGAAGGCACCGGTGTGCCTCAAGTTCCCTAACCTCCACGTCGAAATGCAACTTCTGTGATTGCCGGACAAAAATCAAGAGCGTGTCAGACAATTCTTGAGCCGACAAAAAGGACGTGTCTCTATCAACCACCGCGAGCCTAGAATTGCGAACAAATCGACGGCAATATGCGAAGACGCGAATAAGCCTCGTAAGAGATGAATAATTTTTAATGTATCTATGTGTTGAGGACGCGACAATTAGTGAGGTTTGAGCCTGCTTGCGACGTTCCTCTTCAATGTCGGGAAAAGTACAGGGAGTATTAATGTCGAACGCGCTGACCGGCCATGAGGCCGCATCACGAGCCAACCGGGAGGGACCATGCCACCGTTGAGCATGACAGTGCAAACTACGAGGGAGGCAACCGCGCGATGAAACGTCGGCAGGGTTGTCATTTGATACTACATGACGCCAAATTCCCCTGCTGCTAACAAGACGCTGTATTTCCGCGACACGGTTGGCCACAAATACCTTCCAGCGGGAAGATTGCTGATGTATCCAGTACAACGCTATCATCGAATCCGAATAAAGATATAGTCCGTCAAAATTGTAATCGACGGCACTTAAAACCTTGGAGGTTAATTGAGCCAACAATAAACTAGCACAAAGTTCAAGTCTAGGAAGCGTTATCTGTTTCAGCGGAGCGACCCTAGATTTAGCACACAACAAGTTTGATGATATGGCGCCGTTCGAATAGACCGCCCGCACGTAAATGCAACACGCGTAACCTTTAGCCGAAGCGTCGGCGAATCCGTGCAGCTGCAATGAACTAACTGGGTAACTGTTCGAACTCTTAACCGACCTAGTAATCTCAAAATGAGTGTCGGAGACTAATTGGGCGTATAATTCCAACCATTGATTGGCTAATGATCCGGACAAGGGTTCGTCCCAATCAGTGCCCGCCAACCACAACTGCTGCACGAAATGCTTGCAGCAAAATGTGATGGGAGCGATTAAACCTAGTGGATCATAGATCCCGGCGATGATTGCCAACTCGCTTCTCTTGTTGAAAACGGTTAAATTGTCATCACCCCTAACGGTGTATAAAAAGTTATCCCCCTCAACATTCCATTGTATGCCCAAGGTACGCACGTTTTGACCCTTGCTGAAGTCACGGGTTACTTGGGCGCGAAGAGTCATAATCTTATGGTGGTTAGAGAACCATTTATGTAACGAAAAACCATACCTCCTCAACAACTTCTCGATCTCGCATTTCATTTCAGCTAAGCCGTTCGGATCATCCGAACCCGTTATGAGATCGTCTACGTAAAAGTCATTTGCTATGGCCTTAGCAGCTGTAGGGTAGTCGGATTTATTTTCATATGCTATTTGAGCCAGACAACGCGTAGCAAGGAAGGAGGCACTAGCAGTGCCATATGTAACCGTCCTTAACGCGTAATGTCGCAATTCCTTATGCGGTGCATCACGCCAAACAATGCGTTGCAAGTTTGAATCCTTAGGATTAACAATGATCTGGCGATACATCTTTTCAATGTCCGCAATAAGTACGTATCGGTGGGTGCGGAACCGAACCATTATCGAAAACAGATCCTGCTGGATCGTAGGACCGACCATTAAAGTATCGTTAAGGGACAAATTATTGGTGGTTTTAGCGGATGCGTCAAATACCACGCGCAATTTAGTGGTTAAGCTAGAGTCTTTGAAGACTGCGTGATGGGGCAGATAAAAGATCTCTGACCTGTCAAGCGACAGATCGTATTCATTAAGCGGCGACATGTGGCCAAGTCTTAAGTAGTCACTCATGAACTCACTATAATCCTTATAAAGGGTAGGGTTCTGCTTGAATTTGAATTCTAACGATTGGAATCTGCGTATGGCTCCGCGGAGAGAATCTCCCAAATAAGATTTATCAGATCTGCGGGGCAGGGCTACCACGAATCTCCCGTCGCGATTGCGGCTAGTGTTTTCCACGAAATGCCTTTCACACGGCGAGTCCTCGGATCGGGCTTCGCGACTAGAGATCTCCTCCAACTTCCAAAAATCCTTTAGTTGCGAGGAAACCTGATTATCGTCCCTACAGACCATAAAGGAAGAAACCGTTTTAGGTATATCGACGTTGAATGGTAAGTCACCGGCCAAAATAAATCCTAACTTGGTTTCCTGAATTATAGGAAAGTGTGGTCCGCGCGTATATTTCATAGGTTCAATTAATTGGAGAAAATATTGAGCGCCGATTAATATATCGACTTGCGACGAGCAATGTAGGTGTGGATCCGCCAAGAATATGCGCTTGGGTAAATTTAAAGAGGCAAGATTGAACGACTCCGCCGGTAAATTATTAGTTATACTGGGTAATACGGCACAATGTACGTTTAACGTGAAGGGTTTATAGCGCGAATGTAGCCTTACATTAGTACTGAAGTCAGCCTGGGAAAGCGAGTTGTTTATACCCGTGATGGGCAGTTGCGATTTAACCAATTGGAGGCCCATCCTGCGGGCGAAATCCATTGTGCAAAAGTTCGCTTGAGAACCGGAATCCAGTAATATCCTAACGGGAAATTTTTTGCCGACTTTATTGTATGTCATACAGACGGCGGTAGATAACAATACCGATTTATTGGTCTGTGATTTCAGTGAACACTGGTTGTTAACAGAAGTTACGTCCCTGTTGGGGACATGAATCGTTGTGTGGTGACGCCTAGAACATTTTTTACATGAGAATTTTGAGGGACATTTTGAACCCTCGTGTCCCGAACGGAGGCAGTTTAAGCAATGTTTGTTTTTTATTAACGCGTTTTTTCTATCAGGGATAGACAGCGATGTAAATTGTGGGCAATCGCTAAGTCTATGTACACCGTTACACAGCCTGCATAAATTGTTTCTAATATGTGAGTGGAATGCGCCCTTTGGAGTGCTTATCTGTTTAACTGCCTTGCGATAAGGAGACTTATCGCTTTTGTTCAACCTGCTCGTTGGGCTAGTCGCGTTATCGAGATTTTGCAATAATTTCCTACGTGAATTTAGAAAATTTATAAAATTATTAAAATCAGGGAATTTATGCTCCGATAAACTCTCTTTCCACAAACGTAAAGTGTAATTGTCAAGTTTTTTGGCTAAATAATTTACGAGAATAATTTCAAACGTGTTGACTGGCAGTTTGAGATTATTTAAAGCGTTTATATTTGCAGAGATTTGATCAATAAATTGCGACATGCTAATTTGGGATTCCTGCTGAACTAATGGTACGTCTAGGACATTCCACACGTGGTGAGCGGAAACAATCAGCTTACTATCATATCTATTCCTCAACAGATCGATAGCCACCGCGTAATTCTCATGTGTTATGGGCAACGATTTTATTACGTTAAGCGCCTCGAGATGTAATGACGAGTGCAAATAATGAAGTTTCTGTATATCTGTCAGATCTGCTCTGACATGAATTAGTTCCATAAAAATATGGTAATAATGTTGCCATTCCACAATACTACCCTCAAACCGTGGTAATTTTATTGGTTCCAATTGAATGGGGGGTGTTTTAGGCTGTTTACCTTCAGCATTAATTACTGGTTTTTGGTTCATATGCTCAGCTTGCTCTAGCAGGTGTTGCAATTTACATTCTATAGTACAGAGATCGTCCTCCGTTTGCACTCTATCACTCGTTAACGCAACGTCTGCTTCCTCAGCCTCGATTTGTGACTGAATCTCGTCATATTTGGTGGATAATTCCATCAAATGACGCAGTTTTACTTTCAGCGCATGAGGATCGCTGTTTAACAAATCGAAGTTATCCGCGAAGGTATTTACTCGGGATATTGAGGCCTTAATAATTAACTTTTATGACTATTTCTCAAAAATACTATTAATTTACTCAATGCCTAAACAACACCATATTAAACATTTTTCGTTTCTTTTCAGATGTAAAAATGACTGTTTCAATTTATTTTCGGAGGAAGAAAAGAGAACATTGTTTGATAAGTTTTATTCTTTGTCCAGCAAAAATGAACAAGATTTATACATACAAACACTAATAGAATATCATAGTATTTCAAGGAAGCGCTCTAGATTAGGTTATGATCATGAAAATTCAAAATCTAAGAATGCTGTTTTCAAGTATTATTTAAATAAAGAAAACAATACTCGTGTAAAGGTGTGTAAAACAGCAATATTGAATATGTTTGACATTGGTGAAGCTAGGCTTCGAAGAATAAATAACCTTCTTTTGTCAGGGGAGACACCTGTTGACAAAAGGGGTCTTAATCCTAAATCTCATGCTATGCCACCCGAGATCTGTGAACAAATCCATACTCATATTACTTCATTTCCGGTCAAAGAATCCCATTATGGAGATTCAAATATTAAATATTTAGATGCCCGTTTAACTATAAAAAGTATGCATGATTTATTTAAGAAACAATTCCCAGATAGCAAAGTTAACTATTACTATTATTATACATACTTTAAACAGAACTTCTCACTGCGGTTTGGAAGGCCACAGGTGGATGTATGTTCGAAATGTGAAGAGTTAGGAGTAAAAATTAAAAGCTCCATGTTGGCAGAAAATGTAAAAAGAGCAGCTGTATGTGAAAAAGTTTTGCATATAAACAGAGCCAACAAATTTTATTCTAAACTGAAAGAAATAGAAAATGAATGCAAAAAGAATGAATTTGCATATGGCATAGTCATCGATTTCATGCAAAATTTACCTTTGCCACACATACCAGTGCAAGAAGTCTTTTATTATAGACAGCTGTGGGTGAACTGTTTTGGTATTCACGACTTGAAAAGTGGAAAATCTCATACATATCTGTACCATGAAGGTATATGTAAAAAAGGACCAAATGAAGTTGTTAGTTTCATTCTTGACTTTATTGAGAATAATATTCCTGATACTTCTAGGCAGTTTTACATATTTTCTGATAGTTGTGGTGGCCAGAACCGCAATCATGCTCTAATACGATTTCTTTTATCATTAAGTGTAATGAAAAGATTTGAAAAAATACAGCAGTTCTTTCCAATCCGGGGGCACAGCTATTTACCTTGTGACCGTCATTTTGGGGTCATTAAGCGAAGTATTAAAAAGCAGGATTGTATTTACTTTCCAGAAGATTATGAAAAAATTATTACCTCCTGTGGGAAAGGTAACATTATTGTAAATTTATTAACAAATAATGACATTATTTATGATTTCAAGACTTGGTGGCAGAAATATTTTAAGAAACAAGTACTGTCTGTACAAACATATGGAAAAATAGTGCCAAAAGATCAAAAAGTTACATTCAAAATTTCTCAGTTCACTTCATTTGAATATTTTCCAGATGGATCACTGGTTGCTAGAGAGTTCATTGACGGATTGATTTTTCACACCTTTAAACTTTCAAAATGTATTCAGTCACTGAAATCGATTGCCCTACCAAACAAAAAAGCTTTCCCAAATGGATCCATGAATCCAATAAATACAAAAAAAATTTCTGACTTATCTAAATTACTTCAGTACATACCAGATGATAATAATAAATTTTATAACTCAATATTATCATGGGATACTACTGAAGCAGAAGAAGAGCAGTAATGTTAAAAAAGTTTTCTTATTTTTGTATTTGTTAAAATAGTGTGATGAAGTTAAACATGTAATAGTGTATTTTGCAATATAACCTGTTTTTTTCTTTTAATAAAAGAGAGAAAATAAATTTGGATAGTATTTTATTATAAACATTGAAAGCCAACAGTTTTTTCCTAAGCCTATCACAGTTTGGTAATGTTACAACATCACATGGTCGATGTTTAGAATTAGAACATCATATGTCCATAAATATTTTTTCAAATTTATTTGAGTTGTATTTTAAGAATTTGTATTTTTTAATTTTAATAAAATTAATTAAGTGACCTAGTTTCAAGTTACACAGTTACTTAAATAATTTTGTTCCTTGGTGACTAAATATGCAGTTTTTTTTGTCTACTGAAAAATTAGGTTTTATGGACATGTGATCTTTTAATTCTAAATGATTCACTGTGCCTCGTTTTTTTATTAGAGCCCTTACATCGGCCATTATTACAGTTTAAGATAAAAAGGGAAAGATATTTAGAAAGCAATTGAGCATAGAGCATGTGAACCACAAACTTAATTTTGAATGAGTTTAAATACGTTTTGGTAGCTAGCGATCGTTGTTTTGAACATAAACTTACTCTCTCTAACTAATCAAACTTGTTGGCAGTTAAATTATTGAAATTATGAATCTAAATGGTTACAAAGTATATCTTTATCTTTAAAGTTCTGACTGATAATGAGCTGCCAACCATTCATTAATTTGTATTGTGTAATGAGGTATTTGTTTATATAAATGTGTCAAAAAATACCCACTGAGTGAAATATTATTAAAAATCAAATATAAGTAAAGTTTATAGTCACGTGGCCGTCGATCCATTCGTGATGAAGCTGGCTTCGATCCCGTTTGGAGCTGCTACACCTCCTGTCTCTGCCGGTCAGCCGATGCCTCATGTTGTACCTTCCATCAATTAAAGCTGTGGAATCTCGAAAATGTTGTCCTGTTTCGTCCCGTCGTCTCTGGTCTACTGCTTGGGTGAATCTTGTCGAGATGACTGCGACGTGATTCACAATAATGGTGTCGCTCAGGACGAAAATGATGCCCGTAGGGCGTGATTAACTTCAGATTGGTTTTTCCAGAAATGATGTGTATAAATAAATGCTGTCGCTTGTGTACTCAGATATGAGAAATCTGTGCCGTGGGGACCAAAAATGATGTAGTTTTTGGCCTGAAAATATGAAATCCGGTCCGGTGGGACCAAAAATGTTGCGGTTTGGAAGCTCTTGAATAATCGTGAGTTATTCCAAAGACGCTAATGAGGAAGGCTGGATTGTTTGTTAGAAAGAAGTGGACTGTATTAAAGATGTTAAACATTCGTTTATTGAAAAAATCTGAATGTTAATTACGATCGGCACGTGCGGATGCATTTGAGGCAATAACGCCCGAAATTAATTTTGAATGAAATCGTGGTCCATTGTAGATGGACGCAGGTAGTTGAATGAAATGAAATATTATAAATGCATGCTAAAAAATATCCAGAAGCCGCGGCTGTAAGAGAAGTGTTTTACGAGAGTTGCGCTCGGAGTCGCGTTATAAACTGAACTGAACTGGCTTGCAGTCGGCGGTGCTGGCCGGCTGCAACGTTTGATAAACGCGTGACGTCATCCGCGCGTGCCGTATACGGTGGTGGACCGTTTACAGCTGATAAACCAGTACAAAGTTTAAACAGCCGTCCAGCATATTGCAGATGACTGTTCTGACCTTTTAATTAAACCCTGCCGTTCAAGGTCCGCATGTACCCGAGATGAAATGATGGATCGGGCTGAACCGGAGTCAACTAAGGCTCTGAGCTGACCCCCCTTTACCTCGAGCGACAGAAAGGGGCATACAGAAAGTTGTTGCGAGGTAGCGGACTGGACCTTGATGTTAGAAGATTGGGCTTTTAACGAGTGCCTGGAGGTCGGCGGAAGTTGAACAGAAATGAAGCGGGGGGAAGACATCCTCCGAAATATCTTCCCCTGTCTACCTAGTTTTTTGGCGCTGGTCTAGACATAGGTGGTGCTGGTCGCGCGCGCCCTCGCGTACAATTTCTCGCCACGTGTCCCGGGCGGTTACAATTGTAACAAATCACGGAATTTGAATTCGTTTGCTGACGATTTCGAGCTGGGTGGGCCTGTCGGGGGAAGGTAGGCTCTCTGGTCCCTTCCGATGTCTGAGGTCTTGGTTCGGCTCGTCTACTGTCTCCGCTCGCATGGTCGGTCATCTGCATGGCCTCCGTCATAACACAGAGTCGGTCCAGGTCGGCAAACCACTGCGGCCGCTGGGCAAAAACTAGTCGCAGACGGTCATCGGCAGAGACGCCGTCGAGAATGTGTTGTACTACCTCTTCCTCCGACATGCCCATTCCCAGAATGCGAGCTACCTCGCGCATTCGCAGCACGTACTGGGCCAATGTTTCGCCCCGTGCCTGAACTCTATAAAAATGACGATGGCGCAATTGCTCCATCAGTCTACTAGGGACGAACGCCCTCAGCACCACCCGGTGGAACTCATCCACACCTTCTTTGCGTCGCATCACCTCCGCCACCCTGTCAGCCATGGTACCGCGACAGTAGGGGAAGATGAGTTCGAGCACCGTTCGCTCCAACATACCCGGGTAGTCTTTCAACTCAAAGACTATTTTAAAAAAAGGTATTAGTTTGTCTGCCTCCAGACCATCTACGACTGGAAGTTGTTGTATTATATGGGCAAGTGGGTTGGGCAGTTTATTGTACGTCGCCGCCCCCAAACCAGTTTGTACGGGTTCTACATCTCTGTAGGAAGAAGTGTTCACAGCTGAGACCATGGACTCCTCAACAACCGGAACCGGGGTGGATGCTCTTACTGGTTGTGACCCTTGGAGGGTCGAGGTAATCTCTTGTATCGTGTCTGGTATATTATATGGCGGCGGTATATTATATGGCGGTTCACTGACTTGTGCTTGTAAATTCTGCAGCCGATGAATTACGTGCTGCATACGTTGCCGGATCCGCCGGACACCGAGAGAGCATCCCGGTCCCTCCTCCAAACTTTCGACGGATTGAGCCAACTCCCGCAGCTCACTCCACCTTTCCGTACACCCTTCCCACTCACTCTCGGGGTCAGTGATAGTGACCCTGGAGAGCGCATCACCCGCGGCCAGCGCTTCACGGAGCTGCCGCCGTAAGGCTTGGACATTGCCTCGGGGTTCTTTACCCCGGGCCCGGAGCTCGAACTCAATTTCCTCCCTTAAAAACAACTCCGGATTAAGTGAACTCATCCTCACTTCGCGGTCGGCACACTTAACACACACAACTTTAAAAACTTATTCTAAATAATACCAGAATCTGAAAAACCCAAGTACTGTACTTCCAAAGAGTAGACTGCGGGTCCACCTACCGATGCGAGAAACTAGCCCACTACCTGAACTGCTCACACTCGATTACCAGACAAAAGGAACTCGACACACACACAACACACACGACACGAAAAACAAAACACCGACCAACAAAAATTTATTTTAACAATTTCATGTTACTCCGGCTACCATCTATCGGAAGAAACCGACTGCCGATCGGGCCATACCGCATAATCACAAAAAAAAACAACAACACCTCCCCAAACATGGGCAAGGTAAACTCAAACTAACCAAGCGCCGAACTGCGATAAGTCTTCCCCAGAAATTTCCCCTTCTAAAATTTCCTACCACGTGGCACTATTCACTATTCCAGGCGGGCAAGTACATATACATATATTTCAAAACCTTAAAGCTAACAAAAAATATTTTCAACTTCGGATATAGGGCCTTTAAAATTTTCCTAAGTTCTATTTGAACTTAACATTGTGGAAGTTCCACAATGTTTCCTAAGTTTGCAAGCCCCGTCACACCCAGAGGACCCACGGGTTGACCTTCATCGTAACCGCGCTCTGCTACCAAATGTAACCCCACTTTATCTTGAGCAGTTAAAAAAAAAGAATATTTTTGTATTGAGAAAATTTTTGAGAAATTTTTTTGTAAAGAGGGGCCACAAGTTAATTAAAACTAGGCTAAGGCCTAGAGAAGCCAAAAATGCGCTGGATCCAGTGAGACGGGACTTGCAATGAAAACTCAAGAATTAAATAATTAACAAATCCCTTTTTATTATTCTATCTCATAACAATTTAATAATAAATAAATACAACAGTGATCTATAATTCCCCTTTAAATATTTAAATAAATAATTATACTCTCCCAACAAGGCCACCTGAAAAATATTTATAGAAACCAAGAAAAAAATTTCTATGTCACTCTATCAATGAATTGAAATTTAAAATAATAATTAACCTTGAAATAAAGCTCCCATTAAACTATTTAATAAAATATAAAATTTATTTTATATGTTTCTTTTAGAATGCTGTATATAAATTAATGAAGATAATGATTTCATTCCTAGTTACTATTAATAATAAAATAATTACTCAACAAATTAAATAAATTTTAAAGGTGACAATTCCTATACTTGTTATAAGGTTAAATAAAATAAATAATTTCCTTAAAGAAATGATCAGCAACGATTATTGAGATAGAATACCTCCCTTAAAAACAAATGAAAAGGATATACCCACATGACTACATGTGTTAACTTTCTGTTGTAAAAAGACATTGAACAATAAATCCCTATATCCCAAGTTCCCACCAAAAGTACAGTAAATGCATAATATTTATAACCCCCAAAATGTACACAGAAATATACACACATAACATGTTCCACAAGACAAAAATACATTATACAATAGTATACATAAAATACATAAAGGTCTCTTGCCACGCCCTTTTTATATTACCCTTCTGGTGTATATAAATTCTAACTTTTCTTTTTATAATAATCCCAATTAGGATTAGAAATTTACATTTATTAATTACCCTCATGGTGTGGGTTAATTACACATCAGGTGTACGATAATGTATAGCATACAATTGTCCCCAGGACCTAATAAAATTCGAAACTAAGTGCCTAAGTGGCTAAGTGCCTAAGTACCTAATTACAGTGAGAAATAAAAATTGTTTAAAATAATGAACGCCCCCCAGTTATCATAATTAGTATAAAGCATTTATATATACTAAAATAGGGCCAATTAATGAAAAGAGAAAAATTGCATAATATTACCACCTTATAAAAAAATACACTTGGGTCAGAGACGGACATGTTCATTCAACTTTCGGCTTGTCTCAAAAAAACTTGTCTCAACAAACTTGTCTCGACAAACAAGTTGAAAGGTGTTTCGACATGCATAGCTTCTGGTTGAAACTAGTTGAAAATTCACCTACCTCCCCAGTAATTTTTATACAAATGAAATAAACTGATTTTTTTTTTAAATAAGAGAATATATATATATTTTTATACATAGTGAATTGAACATGAGAAATTACTAATAGCAAAAACTGACTTAAAATCTGTAGAGAAACCCCTATAATTAAATGAGTGGAAATCTATGTTGGATGCTGTCTTGTAACCATATCAGTCTCTGAACTGACAATCTACTATAAATATACTGAAATTTTACAATTAATTTTTTACTCAGTGTACACACTAAACTGTCCCATCAATTGGGGATCCAAATGAATGTTTAAAAAACTTGAAATGTAGAAGCTGATGGTTATGTATAACTGGTCACGGGGTGTGGTGCCGTGTTGACTCTATGTGTAAATATAATTGGTTATTTGTCACCTGATTTGGGTCCATGAAGGGTATTCTCTTTTATTAGTAATGTGGCGATCTCATGATTGGCATTTTAGGTGTTGTTGTGGTGATCTAATTCTCCCCGGTGGCGAGTGGAGCTTTATGATGGACATCGTTCAGCCATGCAGCAGGACTTTTTTCTCTGTTGGGCGGACCCTGCTTACACATCATATTTTTAGTCAGAGACCACACACAAATGCCCCCACTGTTTGGACACCCTCCAAAATACATATATAAAGACAACACCTAGTTATGTGCTACACAATTAAACTTGATAAAATTTATTTGTCTAACATGCCTTATTTAAATTCTCTATAACAATAATTCTTTATAATTTAAACCTCACCTAATGTGAGTTACTTTGTTTGCAATTGGCTCTGTAATATCTCATAAACTTATTACTTAGAGTGAAAATATAGATACCACGTGGTGAAGAGGTTATTTGAAATACATAGTTTTTTACTACCCAATATTTTGATAATACAATTAATTTGAATGGGACATCATTTACATTTAACGTGCCTGTGTAAGTTCCCATATATATGTATAAGGTTTTACTGCTATTCTTAGCAAAACCTTATAGCACTTAACTAACGACGCACTGTGCAATAGGTTAAGTGCGCAACACAATCTTGTTACATCGGTGTTAATTAAAGTTTAAACTTAAATATTTTGTTGTCAATGTACTTTACCTTTTAGTGCCGAGATTCTGACACTCAAATAATCTAGTTTTATTAGTTTATAAAAACTTTACGAACAATTTGCGTATTGCACAAATACACGATGCAACAAGTGGGTATGCTTACCCAGGCATACTAAAAAAACACAGTTTTCTCCCGTGAAATATAGTATTTAATTAATATAAAGTAATCAATACTTACCGCAGCCGTTTATCGAATTATCTCTTCATAGCTGGAAGAAGATGTAGTAGAAATTCATCTCTCCACCGGAAAGAATATACCACGAGGCAACCACTTAGAATTCCAGGCAGCGACAAGAAAGGAACGCAGTTGTTGAAACACTTCGCCCGTCATTTAACGACAGGGTGCAGCACCGATCAAACTCTAACTTTACCGGTAGTCTTTCCTATCCACGGGTAGGGCGCAGCACTAATTACTGCTTTAATTGTGTACTGCCTATAACGTCAAGCGGACTATTCTGTCTTTTCGCACGGACTCACCGCTAGATATCAGCCCACTCTCCGATTGGAAAATGACTGACATTGCGCTGAACCACAAGTTCGGCACAATTATAACTGTAAATGCGGTTGACACAATACATTACCCGTATTATTCATTAAAGTTATTCGTCATCATATTATTACGACGGTCTCACTGATCGTCGTATGGTACAGTGGAAAACAAAATACATTGCAACAATGAAGTAACTAATCAACAGCTTTAGTTAATCACAAATACAGTTTATAATCAATTTGTACAGTAATCTGAGCAAACTTTGACCACACTCAATAATAATGTCGACTATAAAGAATTCCGCTCTTATTATAACACACAACCACTTGATATCACTTGACAAAGCGCCCAACATATAGGCCTACTAACTTCTCAGCGGCAGGTGTTAGCTATTTATAGTCTGCAGGGTTCTATAATATGTGTTATTGCAACTACTCGAAAATTCTAGAGCGCGCTTCTGCGCGGCCTTGGCGGAAACAACCACGTACTGGGCTAGGCGAGAAATGCGTAGAACAACGTTCTCCATAGTACCCAATCGTTCCGTATTGCGTAACAATATTATTACATCTTCTTAATATCTCTTGTGCATTCTTGTTTATAACCTACAAGTTGCATGCATGTTATGCTCTTAATAAAGCACCGTCTTATAAGCCGTAAACTTAGTATTTTTGAAAAGCTGTTTGATTCTTAATAGACAGCTCATTGCTCCAGCACATCTGTTTGCTTTACTCTTTCTCTTCCTCAAAACAGACAAACTACAGACACCCATTCATGAATGCGAATCCACTTATAGTTTTACATCTGCAAATTAAGTTTCTCGTCTTCTTATTACTTTGCATTACTTGTGGCTTAACTGCAACTCCATGATACAACATATTTATGATGTTATTCCGACCAAACAATTATCAGATAAATTCGTTCTCAATGTCAGTAACATACATGTTTCAGTTTTAAGTTAGCTTAACTAAAACAAACACACCCACAACAGTTTAAACAGTTCTAGAGACTAAAAAACGTGTACATTAACATAACCGTATTGTATCTATTCTTAAACGGAATAGTCAAGTAAATGTTTACAGTCCGTTACAAAAGAATGTTCTCCTATCGTTTAATCAGTGTAGTTTTTCCAAATTTTACCGTCACCATCCGGTTTCCTGTAAAACTTACACATAAAAAATATTCTCAATATTTTAGCTTAGCGGCCATTCGAATAACCCTCAGCCAGGGGGACTAATAGTTTGTGCTCAGATAGCAACGTGGTCGATTTCATGGTTAGGTTTCAGTTTAAGATTTTATCGTCTGTACTAGACGGTTCAGGCGACCTGCCTCCCGCCAGCTTTATGCTTGCATCTTCTCAATAACGCAATTACTTGTTCCGTCAGTCGTAATCGAGGCTTTCGTCTACGTTTATTTTTATCATTCACATCACTGACAGTTTAATACGTATTGTAAACAGGGTTATTATGTTTCAGATTATGAGACTCGTTTCCACCATTTAGGCTTTAATATTTCTAAAAGCATTGACTTCGACGTAAGTAAAAATTAACAACATTTTAAATTTCTTGCGACAGTATTAGGAAACCTTGCAAAAACCCATAAGATAAACTTTTGAGGGTTAATTTATTGACCATTAAAGGATGACTATTAAACACCTGATCTGTGCTGGTTTGGTTAGTTTGTAAAAATCTAGGAGAAACACCACAAGTTTTTGTGGGACAATATAGAAATTATTGGAGGTTAAGTCTTTTGTTAAAAATAAAAATTATGTAACCATCTTTCATGGCGCTAGAAAATAATTGTATTAACCAATTTAGCCACATGAATAAAGACGTTTTCTTAGGCTTAAGTATATTTGGGAATATTATAAAGAGGCAAAAATAAGTAGTGGCGAGGATGCCCATTGCCCACTCATCGCTACAAAACGTGAAGAAATTGGATGCGCCTTGGGATGACCGAAAGTAATGTATTTGTTTTATGGTCACGACATCTGCCTGTTTTTATATTGTGTTGTATTAATTTATTGTTTCACCTGAAGACATCTCATTCGGTTAGGGGTCGAAAGGTTTTGATCTCATTGTATATACGATGACTAATGTCCGAATTCTTATAATTTCCAATAACAATAATAACATTACATAATAACAGGTCACCATCATTAATTAGTTGTGTTTATAGTTTTAATAATTGTAATAAGAACTAGGTCTCACTGTCGAAACCTGAGTCATAACAAAATTTCTCAGCACAACTGAAGTCATATAAATGCAATTTATTCAGATTGTCACGGTAAAAGTAAAGGAAAGGAAAAATTATCTTCAAAACTGAAATATCAGATAAAATCAACAGAAAACAGCACCTTATTTTTAACATGACCATCATGTAATCTCGCAATGTAGGCTACACGGAAAACTAAACTGTACCTGTACAAAACGCTTATCCGAACAGTGTTATCCTATGGATGCGCTGTGTTGGAACTGATGGGATACAATGTATCCTATTGTGTTGGAATTTAACATGTTGCGATATCCTGGACATCTTTGAGTGAGAAGCACTGCTTAGCATATGCGGAACTACGAGGGTACGGTAGAATCATGAGCCCTACGTGATACGTAGAGAATCCAAACTTTTTAGCCGTATTAAATAAGGGCGTGTTCAATTTGCGGACATGTGCTGCAAATTTTGGAGAATAAAGTGACAAACAATGTACTTAGAACTTGACCAGAGATAAAATGACTAGTGGCAAAACTAAAAATTAAATAGATACACAGTGTAACCAGTGGCTGTAGGAGGATCTTGCCTGTCAGATTCTGGACGAGGAGATTGAACCGTATTGAACCGGCACGCCAGGAAGAAGTGAATTGAAGAGGGTAGCGTTTAATTTGGGTTGCAGCGCAATTAGAAAACTTTATAGAGTATAAGTATGCTCTGAATACTTGAGCAGTCATAAATTGACTGCTTACAATCGGACAAAGTTAATATTGCATACAGACAGAAGGTATGAACTCAAAGTGTCCAACAAGATGTTTGCATATATCTAAAGAAAGAGAGGTTACGAAACACCACGTAAAGTTAGACACAATTTTAGAACCGTCAGGAGCAAATTTACTAACTTTTGAGAGTATAATAAGCTGTATACAATGAAATAGTTATTTCAAGTAGGCCTATGGGTAATAAATGAAAATCATAAATTAGTGAAATTTTTTTATACTTCTATAAACAAGGTATAAACATTTGGACTGTGCAGATACTCATAAACACTGATGGAAACAATACAAACTAAACTCCCAGTATTTCAGCAGGTTTTGGTAATATAGTGAAACTGGTTTGTGACTAACTGATTAACAGGATAGGGTACATAAATATGGTACTGTAAAGTGATAGTGGTACCTGTTTTATAGGTCGGAGATATTGCCTCTGACGCGTTATGATATTACGAAGCTGCAAGCTACTGAAACAAAGCTCCCCACATCAGTAAAACGTTGCACACGTATCGACTGAATTAATAATGATGAAATATGTAATTAATTAGGTGTTTCATCATTGGAAGAAACGATCGGTCATTATCGCAGGCAATGGCTTTGAATGTCGATGAGATAGATAATAACTGTATCAAAAAAATACTGGCTTAAAGATAAAAAAAATCTAGGAAGGTTAAGAAAACTGGGCGAGTCAACTTTGATGTCAGAACAAGTTGGAAGACTAATCCCTGTAATGAAGAACGAGAAAAATAAACGACTGTCACACGGCAAGGGGGAGTTAACGATGGGAGTATATAAAGGACATATATAAATGGGAGTATATATTTATCTCACGGCAACCCGGGCCTACAAGACAGCGCAACCGAGACAGTTCGAAAAGTTTCTTAGTGTTTTAAACAAGTGCGCAGCTAGCCATCAGTTGGGTGTTGCCTGGCATGTGCAAAACAAAAAGCACAGTAGGACTAGAAAGTGGTAGGAAGTGTAATCAAGGTTTTAGAGAAGTTGAACACACATCATAGGGTGTTTTATGTTTACTGGAAGCCGTGCGTTGCCTGTGCTGTTGACAGATGTACGGGAAGCAGGAGACCCTAGTCTTTGCAAACAGATTAGTCCCCAGGGACCACATGAAATGCTGTAGATAAGAAACATGGTATTGAAATACCATGGACTTTTTCGAGGTACTTGTCAGGCTATGATGCCAGTCTAGCCAGATGTCCAAGTACTTCATCGATTTGGTACACTGGATGAATCTCGCTTCCAAGAAAAGGAACTGACACGCAGAAACAAACCCACGCATCAAACATATCGCTTCGGACTAGTCCGTACTGATTGTTACGCAGAATGTCCAATTGACTCGGTATAATTACGCTCTCTCATCCCTGTTCAACGAACTGTAACGAAATGCGTCTTAAACAAAGACGAGATGACTCCAGAGTAGTCCAGAACTCATTCTATCCTTTCTAAAACATCTCTATTTTCAGTGCCATGTCTCATAAGTCTCTGATCGTTTCTTGTCTCACTGCCCAGTGACCCATAATTTAGAGAAACACAAAACAACGCTCTACACAATAAATTGTATGACATTTTCTTCTAGATTGTAGTATTTCTAAATAATACGATAAACCAATATACAGTTATACTAAAAATATCTTGTTGATTCATCCTCTTCGTTCACTTTTTTAAATATTATTATATATCAAAAATTTCACAAATGAACTTACTTTTGTTATCACTTTCACAAACGTTTCAAGGTGATGTGCCTCTTCCTCAATGTGAGTAAATACTGAATGTCATTGTTGCAGAGTAACAATTATGGACTATAGGTGTGTGTGGTGGGAATTGATGGTGGGAGGGAATTGGCGCTGAGGTTCAAATTTTGGTTTTGGATCAATGTATCAAATACTGTATGTGATCTGAAATGTAATTGTTCATTTTATATGTTGTTTGGTTGTAGTGCGTGATATCTGTATATTTCAAATTGTTCAGCTGTGTTTAATTTTCTACTTTTTGGTAAGTAGTGTAATATTTCCATGTTGTGTTCTATGTTTGTGTAACTATGGTTTTCATTTTGTAAATGTGTGGCAAATGTGGAATGTATGTAATTTGTGGTGAGGGCTTTTACATGTTCTGAAAATCAGGAATAAAAAGATCTTCCCGTCTGGCCGATGTAGAATTGGTTACAATCATTACAATTTAATTTATAAACTCCTGTTTTACTGTATGTGTCTGTGTCTTTGTTAATATTTATATGTTTCCTAATGGTGTTGTTGGTTCTGTAGGCTACTTTATAATTGTGTTTTCTAAATGTGTTAGCAATTTTGTGTGTATTGGAGTTGTAGTATGTAAGTGTTATGTAATTACTGGGTTGTGTGTTGTTGGTCTGATGTGTTTTATTTTTTGTGCTTAGGATGCGTTTGTGTATTTTATTTACCAAATCGGGGTTGTATCCATTTTTAACTGCTATATATCTGATTGTGTTAAATTCTTCTTGGTAGTCATGTGTGTTTAGGGGTATTGAAGTGAGTCTATGGAGCATGTAGTTGAATGCTGCATGTTTGTGTTGAGTTGGGTGGTTGGATGAGTTATGTATGACCATGTCTGATGTGGTGGGTTTCCTGTATATTTTGTATGTGTGTGTGTTGTTTGTTTTGGTGATTGTGAGGTCTAAGAAGTGTATGCTATTATTTAGTTCTATTTCAAGTGTGAATTTTAATTTATGGTGTATAGTGTTAATATATTTGTGGAAATTTTCTATTTGTCTTTTTTTGCCGTTGTATAGGAGTATAATGTCATCAACATACCTGTACCAATATATTATTTTATCAGTGTATTTGTTATTGTGCAATATGTGTTCTTATTCTATGGTGTGTACAAATATTTCGGCTAGTATACCTGATATGGAATCCCATGGGCTCCCCTATATCAGGTATACTAGCCGAAATATTTGTACACACCATAGAACAAGAACACATATTGCACAATATCAAATACACTGATAAAATAATATATTGGTACAGGTATGTTGATGACATTATACTCCTATACAACGGCAAAAAAAGACAAATAGAAAATTTCCACAAATATATTAACACTATACACCATAAATTAAAATTCACACTTGAAATAGAACTAAATAATAGCATACACTTCTTAGACCTCACAATCACCAAAACAAACAACACACACTCATACAAAATATACAGGAAACCCACCACATCAGACATGGTCATACATAACTCATCCAACCACCCAACTAAACACAAACATGCAGCATTCAACTACATGCTCCATAGACTCACTTCAATACCCCTAAACACACATGACTACCAAGAAGAATTTAACACAATCAAATATATAGCAGTTAAAAATGTATACTACCCCGATTTGGTAAATAAAATACACAAACGCATCCTAAGCACAAAAAATAAAACACATCAGACCAACAACACACAACCCAGTAATTACATAACACTTACACACTACAACTCCAATACACACAAAATTGCTAACACATTTAAAAAACACAATTATAAAGTACCCTACATAACCAACAACACCATTAGGAAACATATAAATATTAACAAAGACACAGACACATACAGTAAAACAGGAGTTTATAAATTAAATTGTAATGATTGTAACCAATTCTACATCGGCCAGACGGGAAGATCTTTTTATTCCTGATTTTCAGAACATGTAAAAGCCCTCACCACAAATTACATACATTCCACACTTGCCACACATTTACAAAATGAAAACCATAGTTACACAAACATAGAACACAACATGGAAATATTACACTACTTACCAAAAAGTAGAAAATTAAACACAGCTGAACAATTTGAAATATACAGATATCACGCACCACAACCAAACAACATATTAAACGAACAATTACATTACAGATCACATACACTATTTGATACATTGATCCAAACACAAAATTTGAACCTCAGCGCCAATTCCCTCCCACCGTCAATTCCCACCACACACACCCATAGTCCATAATTGTTATTCTGCAACAATGACATTCAGTATTTACTCACACTGAGGAAGAGGCACATCACCTTGAAACGTTTGTGAAAGTGATAACAAAAGATAGTTATACTGTTTTAAAACGCCGATATTTTACAACAAAGGAAAGTGTTTTACAGGTAATTAAACAGTTTCCTGCCACGTTTTATATAGCAAAAAATAATTATTATTTTTTTATAAAATTAAATTACAAAAACGTAACAGTTTATTTTAGAGAAAAATAAAGGTTCTAGTCCAGAAATGCTGAAAACACACACACACACACACACACACACACACACACACACACACACACACACACACACACACACAACTCACAAAGCGCATTATTTAAACAAAGAGAACAGAAACGTAGAATTATAATTCAAAACATTAAGAGTAGAGAACAATGCGACTATGTACCCTTGTGTGACATTATATAATGTAAAAGCGTTTTTCATTCTGGGAGTTTATATTTTTGTTTTGATGCTTTCTTAAATAATACCGTTTTCAGCATATCCAACTACAACTATAAAAAAATCACAAGAACTAAAATTTGCTAAAATAAAATTAGCAAGAAATTAAATTGTAGGTAATAATGTGCTGACTGGGCAGAAAGAGAAACAGAACTACTAAATCTTGTCCAACAGTCACACGAGACTGTGGACGAGGCAGGCAATATATAATTCTTATGGAGAAACCGCTCCCTTATACCAGGTAACTAGTAATCAAGAAATTTGTGATATAATTAATATTTCATATATTTTTTTTTAATTTTTTGGGTTATTGCGAGGGAAGTACGCCAGCAATTAGAGCCCGTTAAAAGTGACACTTGTTAGCGTTGTTCGAGGGTGGGCGGCGAAAGGAACAAACCTTTCCTTTCCATTAAGACGTCGTAAAAACTATTCTCGAACAATGAGCTGTACGGCACATGTTGCAGCCAGCTGGACCATGCGTGGGTATGCCCGACTCCACAATTAGGACAAAAGGAGGCTACCGTTACATCTGTCCAGTAGCAAGAAAAACACAGAACCAACGGCGAGAGTATTGTTCAAAACCATGTGTGCGACTTCTCAAAGACAATGGTTTATGCAAGGACAATAGGACAGGCGACTAAGTGACGCTAAGGGAGAGCACAGATGTTATGCCACCCGCAAGTCGACGGAGGAAATCGTCAGCGTACCAACAATAAGAGAATTCGACACGCTACACCAGAAGTAGCAGATGTGATTTTGAAACAGAGCCTTAACACTGATTCCAGGAACGGAACAACGTACGTAAGACAGCGACTCATCTAGTCCACGTGAACTATGTCAAATTCAAGTCGAAAAAGCCAACCAGCCAATGAGGAACGAGAATTCCGGATGGAACTTCCGTAGGGGATGGTTCAGAGATAAGCTGGAGACCAGAGAGCGAATCTCGTGTATGAACGTCCCTCTCCAAACGGTACTGGGTGGAGAATTCGTTGGAAATACAGACTGGAGACGAAGGGACACAAGGAGGTCCATGCAATGAACCTATCAAAGATGAATTGTTGGGAAGTTTGAGTGTTCATCAGAGTCCCAAGAGTGGGAACAGCAGAAGAAATAAAAACCATTTACACGGGGAGACGCGCTCTCAGTTCATTCAAATTTTTAAGTCAGTTAATTCAAATCGTATTTCAGTTTACTACAAATGTTAGCCCAGTTCTTTCAATTTTTAACCTCAGTTTACTACAAAATTTATCTCAGTTTATTACAGATTGTATTAAAATTCTTAACTCGGTTTACTCAGAATCTCGAACAATCTATTGAACTTGTATTTCATTTTATAATGATTCAGTTATAAGAACTTAAAGCAGTGCGTAAGTTAAAATGCATTTCGGTGGAGACGATTAAGACATTATTACGAATAAATGGAAGTGCGCGAATAAAACTCAGAGCGTAAACGGAACAGTAGTTTTCGTGATGAAACGCGAGTAACAATCTATATAATTTCTATGTAATTCATCGTCATAAAGACACGGACATTGTGAAGTGATATTCTTGAACAATTGCAGAAAAAGTAGTGATACTACAATGTTAGTAATTAACTCAAATAAATAGAATTGTGAAAAGTGCCTAATGAACTCGAAAACGACCTAGGCGCCGAAAAGAGTTGTCGTGCGGCATAGACAGTTATTAGAAGCATACGGTAGCGAACTCTGTACCGCGAAATAGACACATACGCGTGTGGAACTTAACCGACCGATTGCGAGTACAATGCCACTACTTGTATTATATTAAACTCAAAGCTCGAAGTGACTGTCGCGGAGTGCGGGAGTGTTTACGATCAAGTGTCCTATGGATTAACTTCACTCATCACTGCAGGGAGACAGCACGGCAGAACGAGTAATGTACAAAACTAATCTCTTCTTATAATTAGTAATTTATCAAACACCACTGACCTGACACTTAGAACCAAAACCACCTGAGAAAGTTATATAAATATGAGTCAGATAGATACGAATCCATAAGTAGGGAATATTATGTTCTAGAATATTATACATGTCTTCTTGTTAATATATTTTGTACTATGTATGTATTTTGATGTGTTTGTTGCAGGAGCAGGATTTTATCTATGTATATGATTGATATGTGTATTATTAATTATGATTATTTCATGCATATAAATGTTCAATGTGTTTTAACGTAAATACTAAATACGAATTATGAGCACACCACATTTTAGTTAGTAACGTCATTGCAGACGAAGAAGCGTCAATATTTGATCGCTCACCTAATTGTTTAAATTTGTTCATTGAGTTGTTAAATGTGGAATAGAATTTTATTGTTATGTTGAAGAATTATAGGTGCTCTTAAATTGATGTTATGACATGAAGAAGAATGAATATGATTTAATAAATATAAGTTAGAATGGATTCGTTAGTATTCTATTGATTTATGTAACAAACCTGACTCACAACTTAACCTTTCATTAAACAGTATCTATATTAATAATTCAAGGTAACGATTATCAATTCAACTAATCAGAAAGATGCACAAAATAGAAGTTTCGAAGACAGTTAAAGTCAAAAGTAAATTCATATGTAGCAAGTTGGAGTGTGAATAATTAATTAACTCTAACTCAATTCATACAATTATTCGTTATTTAAAGAAATGAGTTTGTTAACATTACATATGGGAGATCAACACATGACATTAATTACATCGTATATGCTAACCCAAGCTCAGAGTTAGATACATGTAAGTACGACAAAGTTCGTACCGGCAACAATTTCATAATTACAGATCAATAAATTTATAATTAATAATTAATCAATTTATGCAAATAATTCGCACAAATTATTAGCATTGTATATGGTGCCCAACGCATGGCATAATATCATTGTATATGGCTCCCTAAGTACGTGGGGCATAACAAACTACAGATACAACAAATATAACGTTGTATATGGCTACCCAACGAGGGGCAGTGCAAAACCAATTCTTGTAGAACAAAGATAATTAATTAATATATGCAAATAAATTTGCATACAGATTAATATTAACACTGTATATGGCAGCCCAACGCGTGGCACGAGAAGAATTGTGCTATTAAACTATTGTAATAACGAGAAAATTCACTATCAATAATAGGCATAATAATTTATGTACTTAATTAATCAGGCATAAATTATTAGCATTGTATATGGCGCCCAACCTGATAGCCGATTAATAGGGATAATCCTTGTTAAACGAGTTGGTTAAGTGCAGGCAGTGGTAGAGTAGAATAGCTAGTAGTTTGATAAAGTATAACATAAGCATTAGAAAAAAAAAACAAATACTTGTAAAACAACTCTGAATGTTTACACGAAGTCGAGCAAGAATGGCGACTAATAATAATAACTCCGAAAGTCAAGAATTCGACGTTAACAATGAGTTAAACATAGAAGGACGAGAGGAGAACGCGACGCCCAGCGACGACGTTAGCGCGTGTGAATCTGAGATAAGGGAGGGGGACAGGTATCCCAACACGGCGAATTAAATCTACAAATGCTACTCGAGAAGCTGACCGAGAAGTTAGATCAACAGAAGAATGATCTGAAACAGATGCAGGAAAAACAAAACGAAAAACAAAACTTAATTACGGAGAAATTGGAACAGCATTGCAGGGAACAAAAACAAATGCAGGAGGAATTAAAAAGACACAATGAAGAACAGATCAGCAAAATAACACTAGATCTGCAGGATTACGCTAAGAAGTGGGATGAGAAAATTAGCGATCTACAGAAGAAGAGTGAAAGTGGTATAAAAGAGTTGAAGAATGAACTGAAGAAACTGGTAAGAGAGAATAAAGAAGTGAGAGAGAAAGACCGTCAAGAGTGGCAGGAAGCCATAAATAATACACAGAAGGCAATCGAACAAGTCGACCAAAAATTAGATCACCAAATCCAAGAGACGAACAATAGAAACGAGGAATGGAGAAGAGAAGTACAGAACAATATAATACAACAACAACAAGAGCAGGGATAAGCCGTCAAAGTATTAAAGCAGAAGATCGTTGAAGTGGACGACCGTCAACGCACGGTGGAGGTGGAACAGAAGACCACAACAACGGAGAAGGAGAAGGATGTGATAATTGAAGAGTTAAGAAGTCACATCAATCATATTAAAAGTGGACAAGAAAGACTACAGCGACGGATAGCGGAAACTGAGATAGGACCGTCCACGAGAGCGAATGGAAATAATAACTCCGAACTCAAATACAACGGAACAGACCGTTTTCCTATAGAGTTCCTAAAAGAATTATCCGAGCACCAGCTGATGTACTATCCGGCGGATAACGTGAAGTGGATTGGGAAACATCTCGAGGCCGATACAGCTATATGGTGGCGTGTGGTACGTGACCAGATCAAGAACTTCGATGAATTTAAAGAGATCTTTACGCAGAAGTATTGGGGCCCGGAGAAGCAGGATGATGTCCGGAACAAGCTGGAGTATGGTCGTTTCGACTGGCGTGGGAGTATGAGCGCTGTCCAATACATGGAACGACAACTTCTGGAAAGCCGTCAGCTTACACCGCCGCTCACGGATTATCAAATGATTAGGAAGATAACGCGACATTATGGACGAGAACTAGAGATAGCGAACGTCACTAGGGACGTCAGGACGATCCAGAATCTCGAATCATTGATTTCTGAATATGCCATGATCCGGCAAAGAAACAGTAGAGATGATCGGTTTGTGCGTCAGACAGACAAGTTGAAGGACCGGGACACAAGAGGGGTGCCTCATGGTCAACAGAATAACGCCGTAAACAAGGTAATTACGGAGCCAAAACCTTCACACTGGCAACATAGAAAGGGGGAAGGAGGGAGCTACCGACAACCCCAACATTTCAGTAACAAGCCGGCAATAAATACCATTGAATTTGTAAACAATGGAGCCTCAACGTCTACCGCTAAGGTTAGTGGAACAGTAGAAAAAAAAATTTAAGTGGGTCACATGGAAAGATAGCCGTTCGTCGACATACACCACAACAGTACGAGACTGATATTTTATTACCTGATTTACGACATGAGTTAGTCCTAGATGAACAAACGCAACTGGAAAAGCGAATCTCAAAATGTCCAGAGATTGAGGTAAAATTTAATGGTGATGTTACAGTTTTAGCTTTGATTGATACGGGTTCTGCCATTAACGGAGTATCAGAAGAATGGTTTAACAGAAATAAACAACGCCTGCGTCCATACGAAGAACTCCGCATGAACAACACGTTAATTGTAAGTGCCGTCGGCGGAAGGTCTAAATTAATTAGAAAACAAATTATGTGTGAGATTTATATTGATGATGTTAGGTTAGATTGTATTTTCCTAGTAATACCGAATTTAATTAGGGACTCCATATTAGGAATCAGCTTTTTAAAAGAAGAGGGATGCGTAATCGATATGAAGAAAGGAACCATCGAATTCGAAGGGAGGACTGGTGAACAGGAACTGCGGATACCAATCATACATATGGAACTGTTAGAAGAGGACTGGGACGGAATCGAGAGGAGGATTGATGAGAAGGTCGACAGTTTGACATGTGAAGACGAAATGACGAGGGAGGAACTAAGAAGGATTTTAGTAAAGTATCAGAATGTATTCCGGGAATGTCCAGGACGGATGGATTGCTACGAACATGAGTTTCGAGTGACTGATAAAACACCATATTTCCAACGCGGGTGGCCAATCCCAATAGCGTATAAGGAAAAGGTGGACGCCGAAATCAGCAAGATGCTAAGATATGGCGTGATTGAAAGGTGCAGTAGTACATAGGCTACGTCAAACAAATGGTCACCGTAATAAAGAAAGATGGGAATGTACGTTTGTGTTTAGATGCGAGGAGGATAAATAGTGTCACTGTTCCAGACTACGAAGGACCGACTCCGATTCAAGAAATCCTGGCGAGATGCAGTAACATGAAATACTTATCAACAATAGATTTAACGAGTAGTTTTTGGCAGGTTCCGTTGAAACAACAATGCCGAGATTACACCGCATTTCTGTACGAAGGAAAGTGTTACAGATATACCGTAACTCCATTTGGACTTAGTACCAGTTCCGCAGCCCTGACGAGAGGTTTAGATATGGCATTATCCGAGGAGGTGAAAGAGAATACAATCATCTACGTCGACGATTGTCTTTGTTATTCGTCTAACGTAAGCACACATTTGGAGAATATTGAAGCATTACTTAAAAATTTATTGGCAGCCAACCTAACAATAAATTTGGAAAAATCACAATTTTTTTCGCAAGGAGATCGCATACCTTGGGTATCAGCTTACTACTAATGGTATACGAGCATCCGAAGAGAAAGTAGCGGCAATCAGGAAGTTCCCGACCCCGAAGAATCAAAAGCAGTTAAAGGGATTCCTGGGACTTACAAATTTTTACAACAAATTTACAAGCAAATATGCAGAAGTCACACAACCTTTGTTAAGTCTACTTGAAAAGGGTCAGAAATTTAATTGGACGCCCGATCTTGACCAGTGTTTCCAACAGGTCAAGGACTTGTTTATCAATACTGTTATCGTAAGTTTTCCGCAGGTAAATAAGAGGTACTTCTTACAATGTGATGCGAGTAATTTCGCATACGGAGGACAATTATACCAGTTGGATGACGACAAAAACATCTACGTGGTAGCGTATCTAACGTAGCAAAACGTTCAAAGGTGCAGAACTAAACTACTTTACGACGGAAAAATAGCTTCTAAGCATAGTTCGATGTCTGGAAAAATTCCGAATTTACGTTTTAGGACAACCATTGACCATAATAACAGATAACAAGGCGTTGATCTTCATGAGTAAGTGTCACCTAAACAACTCAAGGATCACACGTTGGATACTGAGTATTCAAGAGTATAACTTTGATATCATTCATTGTAAGGGAAAGGAGAATATTGTGGCCGACATCTTGAGTCGTTACCCAGAGGATATGACGATGGAAGATCCAGTCGACGACAGTTATGAGTATCAAATGAACCATACAATAATTAAAATGAGTAAAGAAATGAACATGATGTTAAAGAACTTCGCGACGTACCAGTTAGAAGATAAGAAGCTACAGCAAATAATGAAGGATTTGACGACGGATGATAAGAATGAATTATGTAAATTTTATAAGTGTAGTAATGATAAGTTATATAGGAAAAGTAAGGGTCGATGGAAACTCTACGTACCGGAAAGCGTTACGGGGAGACTCATCGAAGAAATACACACAATGTACGGTCATGTTGGCAGTAAGAAATATATAAAGTTACTGCAGAAACATTTCACTTTCGACCGAATGTCGAAGCGCGTACAGGCGTACGTAAGGACGTGCGATAAGTGCCAAAAATGTAAGGATTCAGACAATCGTAACTTATTCGGTGGTACGAAGCCAATTATACCGACGAGTAAAGGTGAATTGATTAGTGGCGATTTTTATGGACCGCTTCCAACAGCAGCAGCAGGAGTAAAGTATATCCTTGTCATTATAGATAACTTTACCAAGTATGTAAAATTATACACACTTAGAAGAGCCACAACAGTAGCTACGCTTCGTAGACTCCGGCAGTATGTAAATGAGTGTGGAAGACCGAAAGCAATACTCACTGATAACGGTACGCAGTTTACGTCCAAACAATGGGTTAAAGGACTACAGGAACTTGGAATTATACCTAAATACACGGTGATAAGAAACCCGCAAACAAACCTTGCCGAACGCGTAAATAGGCAACTGGGTAACCTATTTAGGATATTTGTAGGGGACCAGCACACAAAATGGTCAAAATTCATAAATACCATAGAATGTTGCATAAATGAGGTCTACCATGAAACAATAAAAGTTACACCGTATGAAGCACATCACGGAAAAAAACCGAGTCGTGTATGGGAGAAATTCATAAAGGAAGGCTGCGATACGAAAGAAGAGACAGTGGATAACCACTAGATATTCGTTAGGATTAAACGGAAAAGAGAGCGACACGCAAAACGCGTGAATGAAGCGAACAAAATGACAAGATTTCAGGTAGGAGACTTGGTGTTAATGCGGACACATTACCAATCTGATGCGATGCAGAGAAGAATCGAAAAATTTTGTGAGTTATACACAGGACCTTTTAAGATTAAAGATATTGTAGGCGAATCTACATATATATTAGTAGATAATTGCGACGAAACTAAAATACACGGCAAATTCAATGTAAGACTATTGAAACCATATTATGTAAGAGGAGAGTAACTCTGGCGGAACACGGCATCAGCATGCGTGCGAGGCAAAAGTGTTTGTTGAAAGGCGAAGTAGTAAATAAACAGAGAGGGAGGTGTGAAGTGACGTAAGCCCAGCTGGCGAGGCTGACGACAACAGGTAGAGTTGTAGTTAGTAAGGACACTCTCCATGCGAGACAATGTTATAGTCGGACTATACGTACTTCACTAATAGACAGCAGAAAGAGAAATGAGCTAATCGTCAGAATAGGAGGAGAAAAGACCGATCTAGATGATAAAGAATAACGGTAGTAGGCGCGAATGCAATCTACTAGTTAATTCATTCAGAATTATCTAGACGAAACCTTAAACTTGTAATAAATTTAAAATGTCAGATTTTATATATTGTATAGATTGTAAACTAATTAACAGACGTACTTGTTATACTATTAAAATTTGTTTATAGAAGGACAGATATAAGCAACTGAGTTGCATAACAGAATTAAATATTGTAATAAGTTATTAGAATTAATTATTGAACTTAAGATTGTATTAGAAGCATAGAAAGAAGGGATATAAAATATGTTTATTTGACCTGTAGAATTATACAAATTCGATTTATTTTGTTGTAAATAATTATACGTGTGTTTAACAGAAATGTAGATTCAAAGTACCAGAGGGTAGGAAGTACGATGAATGTTTGTAAGTAAGTATATGATGTCTTGAAAAAGAATGTTTTTAATCGCAAATTAATTTTGAAGGTAATAATAAAATTGTTTGAAGTATCCATAAGCAATAAATTACTGCTAGTATTTATATAGTTTCTATTGTATACGTAAGTAAAAAGATAGCCAGTAAACAAAATAATTACCATTTGTTTATGTAATGTATGTGTATAGACAGATCTAGGAGCGCACTAGAGCGTATAGTTTGTAAATGGATTCGTATTTATATTTGGTGAACAATAAATTAAACACTCAGGTGAATGAAAAAAAAAGGGAGAGAAAAACGGTTCTAAACAACAGTAGGTCAGTCGAGAGGAAGATATAGGTCAGCTATACTCGTTCCAATGGGAGATGGCCAATGTACTTAGTGATCGTACGCGAGTAAGGGCGAAATATGAATTAGTCGTTCCGATTAATCTGCACGACGAATCATATTTGGGAACACTGTGATATAATTAATATTTCATATATTTTTTTTTAATTTTTTGGGTTATTGCGAGGGAAGTACGCCAGCAATTAGAGCCCGTTAAAAGTGACACTTGTTAGCGTTGTTCGAGGGTGGGCGGCGAAAGGGAACAAACCTTTCCTTTCCATTAAGACGTCGTAAAAACTATTCTCGAACAATGAGCTGTACGGCACATGTTGCAGCCAGCTGGACCATGCGTGGGTATGCACGACTCCACAATTAGGACAAAAGGAGGCTACCGTTACATTTGTCCAGTAGCAAGAAAAACACAGAACCAACGGCGAGAGTATTGTTCAAAACCATGTGTGCGACTTCTCAAAGACAATGGTTTATGCAAGGACAATAGGACAGGCGACTAAGTGACGCTAAGGGAGAACACAGATGTTATGCCACCCGCAAGTCGATGGAGGAAATCGTCAGCGTACCAACAATAAGAGAATTCGACACGCTACACCAGAAGTAGCAGATGTGATTTTGAAACAGAGCCTTAACACTGATTCCAGGAACGGAACAACGTACGTAAGACAGCGACTCATCTAGTCCACGTGGACTATGTCAAATTCAAGTCGAAAAAGCCAACCAGCCAATGAGGAACGAGAATTCCGGATGGAACTTCCGTAGGGGATGGTTCAGAGATAAGCTGGAGACCAGAGAGCGAATCTCGTGTATGAACGTCCCTCTCCAAACGGCACTGGGTGGAGAATTCGTTGGAAATACAGACTGGAGACGAAGGGACACAAGGAGGTCCATGCAATGAACCTATCAAAGATGAATTGTTGGGAAGTTTGAGTGTTCATCAGAGTCCCAAGAGTGGGAACAGCAGAAGAAATAAAAACCATTTACACGGGGAGACGCGCTCTCAGTTCATTCAAATTTTTAAGTCAGTTAATTCAAATCGTATTTCAGTTTACTACAAATGTTAGCCCAGTTCTTTCAATTTTTAACCTCAGTTTACTACAAAATTTATCTCAGTTTATTACAAATTGTATTAAAATTCTTAACTCGGTTTACTCAGAATCTCGAACAATCTATTGAACTTGTATTTCATTTTATAATGATTCAGTTATAAGAACTTAAAGCAGTGCGTAAGTTAAAATGTATTTCGGTGGAGACGATTAAGACATTATTACGAATAAATGGAAGTGCGCGAATAAAACTCAGAGCGTAAACGGAACAGTAGTTTTCGTGATGAAACGCGAGTAACAATCTATATAATTTCTATGTAATTCATCGTCATAAAGACACGGACATTGTGAAGTGATATTCTTGAACAATTGCAGAAAAAGTAGTGATACTACAATGTTAGTAATTAACTCAAATAAATAGAATTGTGAAAAGTGCCTAATGAACTCGAAAACGACCTAGGCGCCGAAAAGAGTTGTCGTGCGGCATAGACAGTTATTAGAAGCATACGGTAGCGAACTCTGTACCGCGAAATAGACACATACGCGTGTGGAACTTAACCGACCGATTGCGAGTACAATGCCACTACTTGTATTATATTAAACTCAAAGCTCGAAGTGACTGTCGCGGAGTGCGGGAGTGTTTACGATCAAGTGTCCTATGGATAAACTTCACTCATCACTGCAGGGAGACAGCACGGCAGAACGAGTAATGTACAAAACTAATCTCTTCTTATAATTAGTAATTTATCAAACACCACTGACCTGACACTTAGAACCAAAACCACCTGAGAAAGTTATATAAATATGAGTCAGATAGATACGAATCCATAAGTAGGGAATATTATGTTCTAGAATATTATACATGTCTTCTTGTTAATATATTTTGTACTATGTATGTATTTTGATGTGTTTGTTGCAGGAGCAGGATTTTATCTATGTATATGATTGATATGTGTATTATTAATTATGATTATTTCATGCATATAAATGTTCAATGTGTTTTAACGTAAATACTAAATACGAATTATGAGCACACCACATTTTAGTTAGTAACGTCATTGCAGACGAAGAAGCGTCAATATTTGATCGCTCACCTAATTGTTTAAATTTGTTCATTGAGTTGTTAAATGTGGAATAGAATTTTATTGTTATGTTGAAGAATTATAGGTGCTCTTAAATTGATGTTATGACATGAAGAAGAATGAATATGATTTAATAAATATAAGTTAGAATGGATTCGTTAGTATTCTATTGATTTATGTAACAAACCTGACTCACAACTTAACCTTTCATTAAACAGTATCTATATTAATAATTCAAGGTAACGATTATCAATTCAACTAATCAGAAAGATGCACAAAATAGAAGTTTCGAAGACAGTTAAAGTCAAAAGTAAATTCATATGTAGCAAGTTGGAGTGTGAATAATTAATTAACTCTAACTCAATTCATACAATTATTCGTTATTTAAAGAAATGAGTTTGCTAACATTACATATGGGAGATCAACACATGACATTAATTACATCGTATATGCTAACCCAAGCTCAGAGTTAGATACATGTAAGTACGACAAAGTTCGTACCGGCAACAATTTCATAATTACAGATCAATAAATTTATAATTAATAATTAATCAATTTATGCAAATAATTCGCACAAATTATTAGCATTGTATATGGTGCCCAACGCGTGGCATAATATCATTGTATATGGCTCCCTAAGAACGTGGGGCATAACAAACTACAGATACAACAAATATAACGTTGTATATGGCTACCCAACGAGGGGCAGTGCAAAACCAATTCTTGTAGAACAAAGATAATTAATTAATATATGCAAATAAATTTGCATACAGATTAATATTAACACTGTATATGGCAGCCCAACGCGTGGCACGAGAAGAATTGTGCTATTAAACTATTGTAATAACGAGAAAATTCACTATCAATAATAGGCATAATAATTTATGTACTTAATTAATCAGGCATAAATTATTAGCATTGTAAATTATATTCAAAATAATCGTAAAATACTGGCATGCAGTAAAGTTCAAAATCCCTATAATCACAAATGTAACTATAAAAAAATAAAAAATGCTTGAGGCCTACTCAGAAAAACAAGCATAGTTACTTTACAAACGTAAGTGGCCATTACGCGCATATCATACACTTAAATAAAAATACTTTTTGTGTGGTTGCAGGTCGATTTACTCTTGAGAATACGGTTCTGTTAAATTGCATTAATGTATTAATTTAAACAAAGAAAAAAAAATTTGTTACATTCAGGTTTGGTTTTATTTTCAGTATTAAGGGCAAAAAGACAGTCAGCAATGAACTTTATTATTATTGGTGATATATGCATAGTGCAAGCAAGAGATTTGTTCAGAAAAATCAAAGCTATTATTGAAGCTCATACCCAGCGTATAACCTCTTTGAGTAATGTAAATACAAACCACTTTGTAACACACGGCGTACTCTGATTGGTTGCGCAGTTGTTTCCGACAGTCACGTGCGTTTGTTTTCGTCAGGTCCAGTTGTAAAGCTATGCAGTTTAGTTTATTGTAACTCTTTGACAGATGCTAGCCGATCCACTGTACAGAACAAGAAATGAAGCCAGCAAAGATCCATTGACAAGACCAAGAAAGGAAGGAATATGCGTTATTCTGAAGAGTAGCGGTAAAGTAAAATGTAACGATTTTGTACGAAGTGCTATCCGTATAAATGCACAAATCTTTACGTTAAACTTTCCTCATTTACCAAAAAAAATTAGTTTCAAGATTGGAAAATGAGGAAATAAGCCTCTCTTAATAGACAAATGGGACATGAAAGTGTGGAGTCATGGTTGTTTACGTTAAACGAAGAGATTTAGAACACAAGGGAGGAACATAATCTACTTTGACAAAACTAGGGTCAATATAGATTTAGGATCACAGGATCACACTGTTTTAAAAGAATGGAGGGATAAATTTATTATCAATCCAAAATATGCCTTTATGTGCAGACTGACAACGTAAATTGCGGGCTCCCACAGCAAGAGGTTTGTCCTACTGCATTTTGCGTAGTTCCTCGCCAAAAGAATTCAGCGGACTACCACTCAGAGATAAATAATAATCTATTTAAAAACTGGTTTAGGAAACAGTTGTTGCCCAATATTCAAAAGAACTCCGTTGTAGTTATGGACAACTTTTCCTATCATAACCCTAAAAATGAAAAGCGTCCAAGTATGTCATCAAAGAAAGATGAAACACAAGAGCGACTACAACAACAAAAAATGCCTTTGAGGACGACAACCTTAATTGAGAACTTCTACAACTTTTCAACGAAGTGTGGCATTTTAACTCTTGTAATATAGTAAATGCACTTTCAGAAGGCGATTGAGAGCTTCCACCTTACCACTGTAAAATTAATTCTATAGAACTTGTGATGGTGTGACGGCAGTGGTATGCGAACATCTGCTCTCCGTTACCAGCGGCGGACACAGCGAGCCAATCAGAGATCAGCATCCGAGACGTGACCAACTGCGTGATCGGAGCGAGCCAATCAGCGATCCCGGTTAGTGCACAAAACACAGGCCGGCAGAAATTTTAAGCACTCTTCATCGCCACGCCATCGGACGCACTTCATCTCCTCTCCTCTCTCGGACGACATCGTCCGCATCGAACAGTTCGGGTTTCGCAGAGAGCAATCGACCACGCTTCAATTGATCCGCGTTGTTACGCACTTGTCAGACGCCACCAACAGGCGAGCTGCTATGGCCGCCGTACTGTTGGACGTGAGGAAGACCTTCGATAAAGTCTGGCACGAAGGTCTTCTCTTCAAACTTGCCAATTCCCCTATACCATCGTCCACAGTGTTTTTCCTCCGGTCGTATCTCAGCGACCGAACCTTCAGGGTGAGCGTCGACGGGTCCTGTTCTACAGTTCGACCCGTCGCCGCCGGCGTACTACAGGGATCTGTCCTCGGCCCCGTTGTGTACCTTGTGTACACGAACGACCTGCCTGTATTGTCCGGAGTCCAAAGTAAACGTCGGAGTCACGTTGTGTTTGTTCGCTGACGACGCTATGTATCATTACAGCTCCCTGTCCCCGCGATTTGCGAGTACAAAGCTGCAGCGACAGTTGAATTAGCTTCCGGACTGGCTACGGAAATGGCGGGTGACGATCAACACGGAGAAATCCGAGGCGATCTGTTTCACTCGTAAGTCCATCTCCCGATGCCAGCCCCTCTCCCTGGAAGGGAGGCCCATCGCCTACAAAGAATCGGTGAAGTATTTAGGTGTTCGGCTAGATCGTCGCCTTTGCTTCAACGACCATGTGACGGAAACCCTTGCCAAGCCTCGCGGCGTCCGAGCCAAATTATCTCCTTTCCTCTCGTGTCGTAGCCGCCTGGCCATGCGCACGAAGTTTACAATCTATCTACTTTTTCTCAGGTCTGTACTGACCTATGCGGCTCCCGCTTGGTGGTCTCTTTTATCCACCACCAACAGGTGTAGGCTGGAAGCTTTCCAGTCCCGAACCCTCCGATCCGTGACGGGATCGCCTTAGTTTGTAAGGAACGACGTAATTCGAAGGGGTCTCCGTGTTCCTACCTTGACTGCCTTTGTCCGGTCGCTGACTCTAACTCTCTTTGCTAAAGCCTCGACCTCCACCTTCCCATACCTACGAGCCATCACCAGATACATTCCAGATACCAGATTCCAGATACATCACCAGATACATGATACATTCCCATGCATCAGAACCACCACCGCCCATTTGAGTCAAGCGCCCTCGGGCGCTTCTTGATGACCCGCCATAACCCCATCCTCTTTAAAACAAAATAAACATGAAATCATCAGTCCTAGACCAGAGTTTTTTAAATAAACTGTCCTTCTCTCCTTCCTGACCACCTCCTAGCACGCTGAGTCGGCTGCTTGTCGCTGTCATCGATCTTTGGCACAGAGGCTCTCCGCCTCGCGGGGAGCGACCGACGCCCTCAGGGCGTCTGCTGACAGGACATGAGACGGGCAACATCTGTTGCTCGAATCGGTACCAGCGGCAGTGTAAAAATCAAAATAAAGGTTCTACTCCCCCGCCTTCACAGT
The DNA here is from genome assembly GCA_034769895.1 of Magicicada septendecula. Lineage (NCBI taxonomy): Eukaryota > Metazoa > Arthropoda > Insecta > Hemiptera > Cicadidae > Magicicada > Magicicada septendecula. The sequence goes on along the minus strand of CM068373.1, from coordinate 305,955,461 downwards.
TAACTGGTTGGCGGTTTCCTTTTCCAGTATTAGGTTACCTGTTGAATTGTACCAGCACTATGTTCACTTCTGGCAGCCATTGGAGACGCTCCAGATGCTGCAAACAAGCCACGGGTGCAAAGACACCCCGCATCCACAATGCAATGCAATGGACGACATCGGCGCGGAGTCAGCCGGAAGGAACGGCCGAAGAATAGTACCGGCGTTCTTGCGTCTTCGCCCTCCAGTTCCGCACCAGCGATAGGACGTCGCTGGGCCGGCAGCCGACTCTACAACCGATGCCGAAAGAAGAGGAGGACTGCAGTACGCAACGATCAGCGGGCGCAGCCGCCGAACATCTCAGCGCGGCACTGACCAAAAACACTAGAGTGTACGATTGGCGCCATTTGTCACGCGGCAAGCCTTTTGTCCGGTGACAAACTGTATGGAATGAGGTAATACTTCATGTGGCAGCAAACAACACAGAGTTTAAAGAGTCTTTAATGGAAGGTCTCATCAATAATGGAATCCCTGTACGACAGAACAATGGAGGACCTATTAACGTCACGTTGAAACTGAAGAAACCAAGTGGAATGCTGATTGTCTGCAGGACGACGTTAAGCCACTCATCATACAACTAATCTTATAACGCATGATAAAATTGTATGATTATTTTAAAGTTAATTTGTTGCGATATTGATCGATCGTTGGGCAACTAGAAAAACACATCACTACTAAGGTTTTAAAACATACAAACTCTTGGAAAATTTCACAGTTTATTATTTACCTCTGACAATTGTTTCAGCCTATTAAGCTATTTTCAAAGAGATCATAGAAACAACCTATGATCCTCTTTGATAATAGCTTAAGAAGCTGAAACAATTGTCAGAGGTAAATAATGAACTGTGAAACCTACCAAGTGTTTGTATGTTTTAAAACCTTAGTTAATTTGTTGATTATAAAATTTTCAATTAATAGAGGCAAGCGGGTTCCCAATAAGACAAATGTATTTCCTGACTCGCCCATCACAAAATATCAGTGTGATGCGTAATTGGCCGTAAATATCGCTTGCCAGAAAACACGAGAAAGTTTTATGGTGCTAAGATTCTTCATCAAACACAGGAATCTTTGTGGTCTCTGTAGAAGCAGACAGCGCGCAGGAAAGCTTAGATAGGTGTCTTACATTTACAGTTTCTATTGTCGAGCAGAAAAATAATATATAATATTGAACTGAGCTTGAGTCGACTTGCTTAAATTGGAGCTGTGGTTCTGTGATAACATCTTACGTGTTGGGAAGCGGCTCATAGAAACTTACCAATCTTGAGGTACTTTGACTTTTGGTTTCACACTACATGTGTGTGTGAGAGAAAAAGAATAAAAATATTAATACCCAAAAGTTACATTCAACAGTAAGTATAAGTTTCTGACTACTAAAAGATAATCCTGGCCAAGCAAGGAAAAAGATTCATACGGACTTGTGTGGCGCACGGGAATTTATTGCTACGAGGTACGGAAAACAGGAGCTGAAGAAAAAATAAGTTACAGTCATATTAAATGTGCTGTTATTGGAATGTATTGAAAGTATGGTGGACTGATAAAGTAATGAGTAAAAAAGTCTTTCAGGAGTATATGAATGAAGACAAATGTGGACAAATATTCGTAAACGAAGAGACAAATATTATTGGCCGGAATGAGGGAATTACCAAAGCAATAATTGATTGTTACACTGAGGGGAATTGGCACACGGGATGACGCAGGTTGTAATATATAAATGAAATAATAAACATTGTTGCACCCGTGGCACGGATTTGTACATGGAAGCGGACTAATTGATACCAGATGAAATCGATATTGAAAATATTAGTGACAGTTTTAATAAACAAAAACAACTTCAAAAATACTCGTTTACAGCAGTTCATCAAATTTACGATTTCCCAACACACACTGACGCAACATACAATAAATGTCTCTTGACAAGAGTGTTGCACAAAATAATACAAGTAACCAATTACAGATGCTAGCACTCAATAATTCACAAATTATCACTTTATACTAAACACGCAATAACTCCGATAACGCACAATGAATCGCCGATTCAAAATTGACTAACTCCATTTCTGAATATTGTGTTTATACGCCGACTGTGTGGAGTACTACGTAGAACAAATGATCTGGAAGAAAAATTTACCATAATCTGGAAAGCGCGTATGAAACTGTGTACGAGCAATTCGTAATACTACCGCTCGCACAACGCGTCCAAAGCGTGACATAGACACACGTTGTCTATCGTCTCAGGGTAGTAATAATATGAATTCTAATTTCTCCAAAGAGGAAGATATAAAAACTTCTACATAGAGAACAACTTCCAACGACCTAATAAATAAGACCGAGCGTATGTGAGGCGTTCTATACAAACCTCGATGTGTTTGCCACTTTCACCTGAAAAACACTCGTACATTGCTTGCTATGACCTCCAGATTCATTATCTCTGACAGGTTTTTTTGTGGCCCACTTTAATTTCTTTTTTTCACCGTCTACTTTCTGGCATTCGTTAACACAGTGTTTACTACTATAAACCCCATCCTCTAATCTAGTTATTGCAGGGTTCATTTTCAGCCTTCTAAATACTTCTGTTTACCCTCACGAGAAACTTCTCTCTCTCTCTCTCTCTCTCTCTCTCTCTCTCTCTCTCTCTCTCTCTCTCTCTCTCTCTCTCTCTCTCTCTCTCTCTTTCTTCTAGGTTAGCAGCCCATAGACTGGTTGGCAGCAGCTAGCCATTCTTCACGCTTCTGTGCTTTTCTTTTCAACTCACACGAGTAACTTGTAGATAACTTATTGGTGTTATGGTCCTTAGTGTTACAATCTTATAGGTCTAAGTGCTTTGTTCTTAAGAGAAGACATTGTGCATTCTCCTCCTAAGAATTGGCGGTTCTGAACCACATGTCTAAAACCAAAGGCATGTGGGCAAAACGGTTTAATTATACTTTTAACACGTCCTCTACCGGCGACTTTTGGTCATTCAGTTTTAGGTTGCGTACAATGTAATGTTATTCTTTGGACATAATGACCGATACGGCTTGCCTAACATGACCCATTTTAGGTTATTATGACCGACACGGCAGGAAACGTATTCGTTATTTGTGTAGTACACTTTGTTACACGTTCTTTATTGTGTAAAACAAGACAGTGAATATTCATTGAAAACGTATAATAAGATTAATAAAATAACATACAAACAACTAAAATAAGTACATACTTTGTGTATTATTACAACGTTTACTATAGTTTTACTTAAAAATCCTGTAAGAAAATTCCTGTGATGCGCCGGGAAGGCTTGGGAACATTCTTCCAATGGAAATACGCTCGTTGTTAGTTAACTCGTCCGGTCATTGTCCCACGTGGTCGCTCGGGCCTTGAACTTCAGTCGGATGTTATTTTCATGCATGAATTACTTATTCTTTTGTGATATGATTTTTCTGTTTTGTTTTGTTTGTCTTTTTTAAATTACCACTTTACTAATTTTGATCATTCTTTCTACATGCTTGGCACATTGTAGCCTTCGCACCTTTATAAGCTTTACTATACTTAGTTCCGTTATACTACTGCCAAAGTAAACGCATTACAATGTTACATCAGCAAAAAACCAGTGCATTAGAAAGAAAACAATGACTGATCCTATGCTTATTTCTGAATTAGCAGTTGATTATATCTTCATCAAAAATTAGCAATTATGATTCTAAGAATCGCATAGCTATTTTCTATTTATAAGTATTATGTTCTTACGTCGACGATGCTCGGGTAACCCCCCTTCAGTCCAGTTTTCCACTGCATTTACAGTATAGCAGAGAGACTGAAGGGCTTAGGTGAACACGAGATACATTGAACCTTGAAACGTGCCAATCGTCAGAGCTCGTCAGATTTGCCATAGCAAACAAAGAGTGAGCTGTATTGTTCAGCATACTTTGGAATTCTGTTTAAACATTATTAAAACAACATAAAATTATAGTAATAGTAAAATTCATTACTCTGACGTTATGTTCTGACGCTTAAACATATAGTATGTTTCACGTTATCAGTTTACTTAACGAATACGGTATTTAAAGTTCACGGTACGTGAAGAATATCAAGTGACGATGTCCTAAGGTAAAATTAAAACGGAAAGACTTTTACGGAAGGATCCAATCAGAACAAATACTGTGATGAACGACAAGTTAAATAAACAAGCAATTAATTTAAATTATAATGGGTTGAAAATTTCCTGCTGTTCTGATACAAATGTTAAGTGTGAATACAGTCCTATACAATACGTATGTGTGCGGAAATGAATAATTATATTAAAACTTTAATAATAAATCATAACTGGGGCCGGGAGAGCTTGCCAATTCATATGTATGTTGCGATGGACATTCTAATTGCATGTGAAATGTAGCAAACGATACTGCCTTATGGATAAGTAGAGATTGCAGATTTAAACATTGTAAAGTAGTTGATAAGAGACGTCGTGGAAAATGTTATTTTATGTATTTTTAGAGTTATAACTTCAAGTGCAGTGGAATTGTGCGTATTGATACTTAGCCGCGTGTGTAGTGTACGTGTGCGATGGTAAGTAATCATTTTATGGGATATTCTTAAAAAAACACGTTCATTTGAATAACTATAGGTATATAGATGGGAAATTTTGAAATGAAAATTATATCAGAATACTTGTAATAAAAAGACCTAGTTGTTGACGGTAGTTGTTTTAAAAATTAGTAACTGAATGTACGCGTCTCTTATAAAAATGTCTGTAAAAAAGTTTTATAGACCATTAAATCGGTCGTAAAATGGTTCATGTTTTTTTAACATGAATTTTTCTTATTGACCTACGACACTGTTCACTAGTCCAAAACGTAGTCTTTTAAATTGATAGTTTCGACCATTAACTCTAACACTATGATACTTCCGGCTTTCTGGATGCAACCCTACTGGCCAGTATCCTGATACTGCGTCCCAACTACCAAACTATCATACGTACTTTGTTAAAACATTTCATTAATTCTTCAGTATTTTCTGGTGCAAACATCTGTTTAATCTGACATGCATCCAAAAAAAACCTTACAGTATTGCCCTTTTTTGGAATTACCATTAATTGTTATTTAGATTTAGGTAAAATATGATATTGTAATATTGTAGTATTTTTTCAGAAAAGTGAAGAGATGAAACTCAGTTCAATGTGTAATAAATAAGATTTTTTTATCCGTTTGTGTTATTTTGTGTATGTTTTAATTTGGGTGTGTTAGTAAAATCATTTTCAAACTCTTTAGTGAATCTTGAGTGTTTTAAGAGTTACAGTAGGTACGTTTTCATTTTGCTTCTTCTTTTTTATATTTTTATAATGAAGTAATAATTACTAAGTTAGAATAATATTGGCAATGAAAAATATTCAGTTTGTTCTTCTAATGATTCAGCATCATCAGCCGTGGTTCTACAACCCTTGGTGGGTCTTGGCCTGCTCAAAGAGTCTATTCCATTTCTCCCTATCGCATGCCCTGGCTTTCCAGGTTCTTATGTTCACCTTTCCGAGGTCCTCCTCTATCTGGTCTTTGAATCTACTTCGGAGTCTTCCCCTTTTACTACTACCCATAGTTTCTGGTAGAAAATATGTTTCTCAGGTTGTCCTTCCTCCATTCTCTCTATGCATCTAACCCGCCTCACCTATATATTTTGATTATCCTGACAATGTCCGGCTCTTTGTAAAGATGATTTAATTATAGCGCCCGCGCCACATTCCGTTTTCGTGTACTCCTCTAAATATTGTTCTTAGAATCCGTTTTTCACAGCAGCCTAGAAGTCGCTCGCAATTTTTGTCATTGTTCAGGTTTCTGAATCTCAGCACTAGCCAGATAAGTGTTTTGTAAGTTTTGCATTTCGTCCTTCTTGAGATGAAGCTAGATATCAGATGCTTTTTAACCCATAATATGTTTCATTTGCAAGATATATTCTTATTCCAATGTTGATGTCGTTATTGCTGTTTATCAGGGAGCCAAGATATATGAACTCTTTTACTGCCTTTATATTTTTGTGCCTATTTCAAGGTTTTGAAGGGTTGGGTTTAATGGTAGTTTGTTGGCAGCATACACATATTTTGTTTTCTCTAAGTTTATCTGCAGTCCACTTTTACTTGAGGCTTCATCTAATGCTGTAAAGGCACTAATGAGATCTCGTTTTCTCCTGGCAATTAGATCAATATCGTCTGCGTATGCTAAAAGTTGTATACTTTTGTTTATGATTGTACGTCTTGTGTTTAATTGGGAGTCTCTTATTTGTCAGTTTTCTAGTGCTAGATTAAATTACAAGCATGGCAGACTATCTCCTTGTCGGAGTCCAGTTAGTTGTGAACCAACGTGACACGGTTTTTTGCACTTTAACTTTACATTCTACTTTCGAGAAAGATTCTTGGATTAATTGTGTTGGTATCCTAAATTCTTTCAATGCTTTGTACAGTGCCATTCAGTTCACACTGCCATAAGCTCTTTAAAATCAATGAATATATGGTGTGTTCTTCTAATGTTTAGTTCCAGAAATAATGTCTGAACAATAATAATAATATTAATAAAAACAACAATAACTGTAACACTGTAAATGAAAAAATGAAAATTAATCATGATTGCACTTTTTAAACGCTTCCCATCTATGTTCACCTTTTTATCATAAAGGTGTATAGAGTGTATAGAAAACGAAAACGAGTGTATAAAATTGCAAATTAATAATGTTTGGTTATTTGGACATATTTCTCCTATTGCATAACCACGGTCACTGGTGGAGATATAGTATCCCCCCTCCCTCAGATACAGCAAGAAAAGAAACTTGTTGTTCCCACTGTCTGTGGGAAACAATATTAACAGCATCTTAGCTATTTTGTGAATTTTTCAGTTTCTGTGATTACAAAAACTATTATATAAACTCAAAAGTAGTATATTATCCTTCCTTCCCATCTTTACTCAAGTGATGCGATGTACCACCCCTTAAGTGAGTAAAAGATACCAAGTATCTGGATCTATCTCTGTCCATGATAAACGACATGATTAATGCATTCATTATATTAAAATAGAGATTACTGTCTTCAAATATTGTACTGCTGTAAAATACACTAGTACGTACTAGGGCCTAAATCTTATAACGGCTGTATACTATCTTTTATAACTTCTGTATACTATCGCCATTATAACCTCGGGAGCCCGGTTAATTGACGTCGGTCAATTAAACAGGCTGCCATAATGTTCACAAAATATATATATTTAATTAAAATACAACGTAACAAAACACTTAACTGGAACCTGTGAATTAAGATTCGTGTTGCCAAATTAATCCACGCATGTTTTCGTCCATGACATCTCTTTATTTACATACCTGGTAATTAGCATAAAAGAAAATGAGTTACTGTCTTGTTATTAAAAATTAATTAGGCTTGTGATTTGTATAGTTAAAACATACATATATATACTTAACCTAATTTTCGTTTACTCTATTTCGTTCAACTGATTAGTTAACTATATTAAAAAAATAATAAGTGCATAATGTATTCATTAATCAACTTGGTTAATTATTTATAAATCTTTGGTAATTCATACCCTCGGATCCGAGATATATCCTTTCTTTATATTAAAGTTAAACAATTTACTTTTGCTGCCATTTGAAGAATGGAGTTATTAGTATTAGCATGTTATAGTCATTAAAGCTAATACATCATATTGTTTATTACAACGTTACATTGGTAATTTAATTAGGCCAGTCTTTTGAATTATGATATTAATATTATTT